>OX451736.1:366235803-366835803 GCA_948472305.1 Vicia faba
TAATATATATATATATATATATATATATATATATATATATATATATAAATCAATATATTTCTTTTTATTTAAAACACAAAACAATAATACAAAAAAAAATATATTTTTAGTTATTATTTTTTATTTTGCATTTTTGAAAACATTTTCTAAAAATATACTCTTTTAGTAAATAATTAATATTTTTATTTTTGTACATATTTAGTATATTTAAATATATATAATATAAATACTTGTATATTTATTAAGATATTTAGGATAAAAATATGAAAATAATACATTTTTATTTTTATTAATATATGACATCAAAAATACTTTTTCTTTACAATATACTTCTTTTTTTTTATTTTTTGTATATAATTAACAAATATTGTATATAATATAATTAATAAATACTATTTATTTAGAAAACTAGGGTCTTGCCCTAAACCATGAAAATATCCAAAAAAATTAACCTTTTTTTATTTTGTTTATATTTTACATTGAAAAATACTTTTACATACATAAAAAACATTTTGTGCATAATACATTTTGCATATTTATTGTATTTATTTAATTAATTGTACAATTAAATAACTTGTATATTCAATATGGATGTAATAGTTTAGATTTAAATTTCTTGCTAAATATCCTCCATTTGAACATTTGTACCCCCATCCCCATAATTATGTTGTAATAATCTAGGACTTTAAATTCCGCATTTTAAAGCTTTCTAATTATGCCATGATAGACCTAGGGTTTGTATGCAAAACCAACCAACAAATAGCTTGACTAATGCAAAGACAAAAAAGCATGAAAATAGACAACACTAATCACACTTGCACCCTTAGGGTTACTCCACTTGTTGCCTTCAATAATGGGCCATGTTGCATGTTGAGTGTCTTTGGCAAAACAAAACAATTCAAATGATCATAGTGCCTCGATGACGCTTTCTCAAGTTACCTAAAAATGATCAAGTCCCTTAAAGAAAATTGCCAAAGACACTTGGCACTATTGCATTCATGGTCTAAAAGATGACCCGTGCCCGTCCCGTTAACATCCTAACACAAGATTGTCCACCAAATACAATGGTGGAACAATACTGTTAAAAGGGTTAAAACATAGGAAAAATCTTTGAGAAATTTAGGGTAGATAGCTCTTGGTTACTTGACCAATCTTGCAAAATAATCCTTGCCATTTTTCAAAACACAACACACTTTCAAAACAACTTTCAAAAACATTGAAAACTTTTCAAAAGACAAATACACCTTTGTATACATTCAAACATGGATCATTACAAAGGTTGCCACAACAAGTGGCCTCTTTTCAAAACCATTTTCAAACACACACACAAAGCACCATTTCAAACAATTGAAAATGCAAGGCAAGTGATCTAAGCAGGTAACTAAGAGCCCATGGATAACCATGGATAGAAAGGATGCTAATACCTTCCCTTTCTATAATCTACTCCCCGAACCCAAGAAAACATCTCAAAGGTTTTTGCTGTGTTTTTTAAACTTTCCTTAGGATAAAATAAAAAGTCGGTGGCGACTCTTGCTAAACCGAAACATTTACGAAAACAAACGCAAAACCCAAGTCAGTTCTCCCACTGTATCACAATAATAACTGAAATCAAATCACTCGCACATGCGCACTCCTAGGGTATGCTCTCACTTCGGTTGCCTTCGGTAAACGATCATTAAGTATAGCGTGTTTTAGTGGTTACCTCCTGTCTAAACAAAGATCAAATGTCCTGTTTGGAAATGTTGCCTCGGAAACGTCGCCTCGGAAATGTTGCCTCGAATATGATCTTAAGACATTAGGGTTATTACTAAGACGTCCTAACATTGCTTTAGTGAGCATACGTCCCTTTTGAATTGACCCTTACAACTCCAACGATGGTGCTACCTATTTCACAATAGTAGGATAGCATTGTCTACAGCAAACAAGAACAAAAATAATATTTTTTCGAGTAAGTAGATGCTAGTAGGTACTTGCTCAAAATCAAACTCTTTTCACACTTACACTTTTCCAAACAAAGTTTTCAAAAACACTTCGTAACACTCTTGAAGATAGAAGCAAGGGTTAAAACGAAGTAAAAACAAAAACTTTTCAAAAAAAAACACACACAAGCAATTTTCAAAAGATGAGCTAGTACCTAAGAGCCCGTAGAAAACTACGGATAGAAAGGGGGCTAATACCTTCCCTTTCTATAATCTACCCCCCGTACTCAAAATCTTGAAAAAAAAGGAATTTTTCTGTGCTTTTTTCATTTCCAGTTGGATAAAATAAAAGTCGGTGGCGACTCTTTCTTACCGCGAAATGTTGCAAACACAAACGCAAAACACAAACCAGCATTTTCCAAAACAGTCTGGTTCTGCCACCGTATCACAGAATTGGCGACTCTGCTGGGGAATAATAAGTGGGGTATACCTTAGGATTAGTTCATCATAAATTGTTTCTCTTGTTTGTTTTGGTTGCTTTACTATAAAGGGTTTTGTATTGGGAGTTACTATAGATCCTAACCCGAATCTGGGGGACACCTTTTAGGTAAGTAGTAATAAACCATGAGGGAACTGTACGGTGTAGACCGGTACGGTTGAAGCAGTAGCTACGTTGATGTGGCACATTGGTTGGTACCGGTATCCCTTATGGAGAAACGAGGAGAATACGGGGCTGCTATGTGTGTCGTTAAGCATCAACTGACCTTAGAACCCTTAATAGACCAACTTGGCCATTAGGAAGTAGTGATATAGCCGGCCTCGGTGTAAAGCTGAGAACTGGTTGATACTCGATACTACACTCATTGAGACCATACTCTCGAGATAGTTCCGGCTGCAAGAAAAGATTACGTGAGCTGAAACCATGACCGATGGAGGATGGTCAGTGATATTGAGAACCTCTAGAACCCGGTTACTATTACTAGGACAGGTTGAAACCAACTGAACTTCAAGAGGGTAATACCTAGACCCCATGCAAGCCTTAAACTTAAGGGCTCTTGTGTGACTTATTTGCCTTTGCCATGTCTGTTACCTACTATACCTGTGTTGCTTTTATCATGACATCATGCATCATAACATAGCGTGCATACTTCATTATACTAACCATTTCAAAGACCGAGGGGATTTATCTTTGTTCTATTTTGCAGATTATGGCTTCCGTGCGCAGAAACACCATCCGAGTTAACTTTGTGCAAATACCTGCTCAACTCAAAGAGTTAGCCTCAAAAGTTTCTGAGACTTCTTCATTCATTAAGAGACATGGTCAGCTTCTTAGCCTGGTTACCTCAAAGTTTGATGAGCAGATGATGAGTGTGCTTTTCCAGTTCTTCGATCTGGTGCATCATTGCTTCACCTTCCCAAATTATCAGCTAGTTCCCACTTTGGAAGAGTTTTCTCAGTTACTGGGCATATTCATCCTTGAGCAGATGCCCTTCACAGGTTTGGAAGAGACTCCTAGACCAGAAGAATTGCCTCAGCTCTGCATCTGAAACGGGCTTATGTAGTATCCAATTGGGAAACGCGAAACGGGGTTGAAGGTTTCTTAGCCAAGTTTATGATGGATCAAGCTCAGCTATTATGGGACAGTTTGAACATTCAGGCTTTTGAAGATATCTTGGCTCTCCTTATCTACGGTTTGGTTCTCTTTCCGAATCCAGATTCCTTTATATATGTGAATACGATTAAGATCTTCCTGTCTCTCAATATTGTGCCTACTCTATTGAGTGATATCTTGCATGCCCTCTACACTTGTACTGTGCGTAGAAGAGGGACCCTCATGTGTTGCATGCCTTTGCTGGCGAGGTGGTTTATTTCGCACCTCCCCAAGTCTGTGCTGAAGAATGAGGAAGGTTTAGGATAGTCTTACAGAATAATGTCCCTTGCCCATACAAACATTCTTTGGAGTTCCAAGGCTATGGAAATCACGGTTGTCATTGACCTATATGGGGGATACCCTAATGTCCCATTGCTTGGAATCATAGGGGGAATAACCTACAGTCCTTGTTTAGCTTTGCGATAATTCGGTCGTGCTCAGAGAGATGGTCCTCATGAGCTACTTCTTACAGATATTGCATTTGACTACAAGGAAGACGTTGACGAGCATCGTCGAAGGTTTATACGAGCTTGGGGCATGGTGAACAGATCTGACCCTCAAGAGCTAGGACCAAGAACTTCACTCTCTATGCAACCTTACCTCCAATGGGTCCGAGCTCGTGCTCAGAAGCTTGGGATGCCTTATGAAGCTGTGTTTCCAGTAATTGTGGAGCCCATCAATGAAGATGGCATTCCTTATACACTCCTTTATCCCTACATGCCCACTGATCTTGGGGCATTGCAGAGATCCTGGATTCAGCTGAAAGAGGAGAGGGATACCTACCTGGAAAAGTACCATGAGCAAGAAAGGAAGATCTTGAAGCTCACCAGGCAACTCGAGAACGAAAGAACGATCAATGACTACGTCAGCACGAAGGGGAAGCGTCCATGGGATTTCTGATTTTTCTTTTTCTAGTTTAGATTTGTTTTCGGTTTATTTCTTTGTAACGCCTCAAAGGCATTGTTGAACCTTTTTACAAGTTTAATCTGATAAAGTTTGTTTATTTCTTGGTTTGCAAATTTAAATCTCCCAAAGTCTTTGAAATCATTACATACGCATCCCATTATCATGCACACCATTACAGGTTTCTCATCTTCTTCGCTATTTATTTCTGCAGTTATGTCTTCCGATCAAGCTATCAAAGATCTCCATGCATAAAATGCACAATTCCAAGAGATGTTCTTGAGCTTGGCTAAAGGGCAAGAGGATTTGAAAGCTCTCATTCTAAAATAGAAAGAGAAGAAGAAGAAGAAGAAGAAGAAGAAGAAGAAGAAGAAGGTTGTTCTGCTGAGTATGGGCAAAAGGTTTAGGGATAGGTTGAAACAACAAGCTGACCTGTCGTTTTCATCCAAGGAATGGGAGAACCAAGAAGAAGAAAAGGGCCCTAGTCCTACAGTGTCTGATAATGATACTGATTATGATGATGAGCAATATCCTCCTGCCGAGGATAGGTACAAACAATTGGAGGACCGTCTGAGTGCTATGGAGATTCAAAAGATCCATGGTTTGGATTTTGGAGAATTGGGACTGGTATCTGGAGTGGTGATCCCTCATAAGTTCAAAGCTCCTGTTTTTGCCAAGTACGATGGAGTATCCTGTCCAAAACTCCATCTCTGCTCGTATGTCAGGAAAGTCCAACCCCACACTGCTGATAGAAATTTGTGGGTGAACTTCTTTCAAGATAGTATGTCAGGGACTCAGTTTGAATGGTTTTATCAATTGGAAGGAGCTAATGTCCAAAACTGGGAGGACCTTGTTGCTGCTTTCTACAGGCAGTACCAATATAACACCGACCTTGCTCCCACTCGTACTCAGCTTCAGGGTATGTCTATGGGTGAAAGCGAAGGCTTTAAGGACTATGCTCAGAAGTGAAGAGACTTGGCTGGAAGAGTCCAACCCCCTTTGTCTGACAGGGAGTTGGTTGACATGTTTCTAGGGACGCTATCTGGTCCATTTTTCAATCATCTGATCGGCAGTTCGTCATCTGGGTTTACTGAATTGATTTTGACTGGGGAGAGAGTAGAAGCTGGTATCCGAAGTGGTAAGATACAGAAGGACACTTCATTAAGTGCAGTGAAGAAGCCTTTCACTGGTAAGAAAGAAGCTAGTGCAGTCTATGGCTCGAGGAGCCAAAGCAGACCTGAACACCATCAAGCAGTAAATGCGGTAGTGATATCAAGATCCACAGTTGCTCCACAATGCAATAATCAACAAAGGGTGGAAAGACCACAGAGGAAGTACGCTCGGCTCAACATGACCTTGTCTCAAATTCTACCATAATTATTAAAGACCAATCTGGTAACTCTGAGGGAAGCCCCGAAGAATCCCAACACCATTTCTCCTCTATATAACCCGAATGCCCGCTACGCCTATCACTCTGATGGCCCAGGTCACGATACAAACAACTGTTGGGCCTTGAAGAACAAGGTGCAGGACTTGATCAAAGCCAAAGAGATTGAGTTTGACGCTCCAGAGAAACCCAGCGTCATAACTGCACCCATGCCCAAGCATGGTTCAGGAATCAATGTTATTAAGGTTGTCTCCGCCATAGAAGGTGCTGATGATGAGAACTCGGATGTTGACAGCTGGATTTACCCAACGACGAACGATGGTTTGAACAACTGGACGGCGAAGGACTTCGTACTTGTTTCTTTTATTCCACAGTAATTGAGTTTTGTTTTGAGATTTGTAATAAACAGTTTGAAACTTTACGGCCCGATGCCTTACCTGAGGCACCTTGGCGTTGCTTGTGAGGGCTTATTATCTGTCATTTCATATATCATCAATAAAACATTGGACGTTTCTTGCATTACAAATTTTGCGCTCCTTGTTTTTCTTTTTCTGTCTCTCGCTTTATCAAAACAGCTATTGTCTTACACACACTCACGTATCATAATGCAGATCCACATCCACTCTGGATCCCATTGATAACGACTCTGCTACTGCCAGTTATGACTTTGAAAATCCGATCAACCATGTCGAGGACGAAGGTGAGGATGATTGTGAGGTGCCTGGGGAACTCTCTAGACTGTTATAGCAGGAAGAGAGGGCCATACAGCCTCATGATAAGCCAGTCAAATCAGTGAATTTGGGTACAGAGGAAGACAGGAAAGAGGTCAAGATAGGTGTGAATCTGGAGCCTAGTGTCAAGAAAAGGTTGATACAGATGTTGTGCGACTATGTTGAGATCTTAGCCTGGTCCTACGAAGATATGTCTGGTTTGGGCACTGATATTGTGGTACACCGCTTACCGATCAAAGAAGACTATCCTCCGGTAAAGCAGAAGGTCCGTCGTATGCGCCCTGAGATGTCTGAGAAAATCAAAGCTGAGGTCATGAAACAGTTTTACGCCAGATTTCTAGCTGTTACTTTTTATCCGCAGTGGGTTGCCAACGTGGTTTCGGTGCCTAAGAAAGATGGTAAGGTACGGATGTGTGTAGACTATAGAGATCTGAACAGGGCGAGCCCCAAGGATGATTTCCCACTTCCTCACATTGATGTTCTGGTCGACAACACCGCACAGCATAAGATCTTCTCCTTCATGGATGGTTTTTCGGGTTACAATCAAATCAAGATGGATCCCGAGGACATGGATAAGACAAACTTCGTTACACAGTGGGGCACCTTCTGTTACAAGGTAATGCCTTTCGGGTTGAAGAATTCTGGGGAACCATATCAGCGCGCCATGGTCGCTTTGTTCCACGACATGATTCATCATGAGATTGAGATTTACGTTGATGATATGATAGAAAGGTCCCAGACTGAGGAAGAACATCTTGATCATCTCCAGAAACTGTTCGACTAGTTGAAGATGTATAAGCTGAGGTTGAACCCAAACAAGTGCACCTTCGGGGTATGGTCTGGTAAGCTGTTGGGTTTCATCGTCAGTGATAAGGGTATTCAAGTGGATCCTGCAAAGGTGAAGGTTATACAGGAGATTTCGGCTCCCCACACAGAAAAGGAAGTTAGAGGCTTTCTGGGACGTCTGAACTACATCGCCTGATTCATTTCACATCTGACTGCTACTTGTGAACCAATCTTGAAGCTGCTGAAGAAAGATCAAGTGGTAAAATAGAATGACGAGTGTCAGACCGCTTTCGAAAGGATCAAGGAATATCTTCAAGAACCGCCAATTTTGATGCCTCCAGTTGAAGGAAAACCTTTGATCTTATACTTGACAGTACTGGATAATTCAATGGGGTGCGTGCTGGGGCAGCATGACAAGTCTAGCCGAAAAGAGCATGCTATTTACTACCTTAGCAAAAATTTTACCGACTGTGAGACCCGATACTCACTACTTGAGAAAACTTGTCGCGCTTTGTCATGGGCTGCTCGCCGGCTGAGACAGTATATGCTTACTCACACTACCCTATTGATATCAAAGATGGATCCAATCAAGCATATCTTTGAAAAGCCTGCCTTGCCCGGAAGAATAGCAAGATGGCAGATGATCTTAACTGAGTATGACATCCAATACACAACCCAAAAAGCAATCAAGGAGAGTGTATTGGCAGATCATTTGGCGCATCAGGCCGTGGATGATTACCAGTCCATGAATTTTGAGTTCCTAGATGAGAACATCATATTGGTGACCGACTGTGAAGAACCTGGGCCGGATGAAGGACCTGAGGAAGGATCTTGATGTTCCATGTATTTTGAAGGAGCCTCAAACGCGTTGGGTAATGGCATTGGCACTGTGATCATATCTCCTGAGGGTTGTCATACTCCGTTCACCGCCCGATTATGTTTTAACTGCACCAATAATATGGCAGAGTATGAGGCATGCATCCTGGGTCTGCGAGCTGTTATCGACTTGAGGATTAAGTTCTTGAGTGTATTCGGGGATTCTGCTCTGGTGATTAGTCAGATCAAAGGCGAGTGGGATACGAAGCACCCAAATATTATTCCTTACAAGGAGTATGTACTGACGTTGCTTCCACACTTTGAGGAGATAACCTTTGAACACTTTCCAAGAGAGGAGAACCAGCTTGCGGACGCGTTAGCTACCATGTCTTCTATGTTCAAGGTCAGGTGGGACAATGAAGCTCCCCAGATTACCATCGAGAGGTTGGACGAATCCACACATTGCTGTGACCTCGAGACTGAAGAGGTAGCAGATAAACCCTGGTTTCACGAGATAAAAATGTATCTTGAGGCTCATGAGTACCCCGAGGGTGCATCTGTTAATGATAAGAAGTTTTTGAGAAGGTTCGTTGCGAAGTTCTTCATCAGTAATGGTGTTCTTTATAAGCGTAACCATGATTCAACCTTATTGCGGTGTGTAGACAAAAGTGAGGCAAAAAGGATCATGGCAGAGTTACATGAAGGAACTTTCGGAACTCATTACAGTGGACATACCATGGCAAAGAAAATCCTACGGGCTGGATGTTATTGATCCACTATGGAAGCCGATTGTTATCAGCATTCTCGAACAAGTCATAAGTGCCAAATCTATGCTGATAAAGTGCATGTACCTCCAGTTCCTCTGAATGTTTTGACAGCTCCTTGGCCTTTGGCAATGTGGGGCATCGACATGATTGGCAAGATCAGACCTACTGTGTCCAACGGGCATCGCTTCATTCTGGTAGCTATTAATTATTTCACGAAGTGGGTGGAGGCAGCTTCCTTTGCTACAGTAACCAAGAATGTCGTGGCATGGTTCATCCGACACAATCTGATCTGTCGATACGGTGTACATAGAGGATCATTACGGACAATGGTACAAATCTCAACAATTTGATGATCACCGAGCTCTGCAAACAGTTTAAGATACAGCATCACAACTCTTCTCCTTACCAGCCGAATATGAATGGGGCTGTTGAAGCAGCTAATAAGAACATCAAGAAGATTGTGTAGAAGATGACAGTGGCATACAAAGATTGGCATGAGATGTTACCATTCGCTCTTCATGGGTACCGTACCTCAGCACGAACGTCGACAGGGGCAACACCCTACTCTTTGGTGTATGGCATGGAGGCAGTCTTACCCATTGAGGTCCAGATACCTTCTCTCTGGATTATGAAGGATGCGGGTTTGAGCAAAGATGATTGGATCCAGACCTGGCTTGATCAGCTGAACTTAATCGATGAAAAGAGACTTACTGCTATTTGTCATGGTCAGACGTATCAAAAGCGAATGATCAAGGCTTTTATCAAGAAAGTCAGACGTCAACAGTATCAAGTCGGGGATCTGGTGATCAAAGGAATCATATTGCCGCAAGGTGATCCTAGGGGCAAATGGACCCCTACATACGAAGGGCCATTTATGGTTAAGAACATTTTCTCGGGAGGAGCTATGATTCTAACCATCATGGATGGTGACGACCTTCCTCACCCTGTCAATGCAGACATAGTGAAAAAATACTACGCATAATCAAAGACCCGCTAGGTCGACTGGCCTGGGCAAAAATAAGGGCTTCTCAGCGAACCAAAAGGGTTCGGGCAAAAATAAGGGATGAAAATGAAGAAAAAAAACTGTACACCCGGCAAGTCGAAAACCTGAAAAGGCGGCTTGGGCAAAAAAGGGTATCCCGGTGGACTGAAAACCCGAAAGGGCGGTCCAGGCAAAAATTAGGGATCAAATCGTACCACTATGTCTCATTGGATCATCTTGCGACCAGACTTTAGTATCGACTATCAAGCTCGGACGGCGCCAATCAATCTGATCTATCTTCGACCAAGTAGAAAAGTGATGAGACGCTCGAAGATATAAAGGCAATAGCAGAGTTGGAACCAAGTGGGATTGTTTCACATAGCTGTTTTTCTTTCTTTTACATAAAGTGTATAAATTTTGTTCTTTCGGTGGCGTTCTCTTACTAGGACGTCAACCTCTTGTACAAAACTCCTATTACAGGCTAACTTCAAAAATCAATACAATTCATTTTCACAAAGAAATTTCAACTTGTGTTTTCTTTTTCTGTTTTGTTTTGCAAGAACTTCCAATGATTCATTTTTGATATATGCATTTGAAAATAATCGCTGCTCAAAAATATTTACATGAGAAACAAAAGACAATTACTCGTAATTCCAGGAACAGGGGAAAACAAGAAATGTCCAAACCTTACAGTTGCTCTACCCACCAGGTACAGGGATAGAGCCAGTTTGAGAATACAACTAAAGGTACATACACTCCCCGCATAGCAGGAAGTACCCAAAGACAGTGGTGTTAACTCCCCCAGTCGAGGTTCATAATCGCGGATGAGTCGGAAAAAAATTCTCCCCAAGCAGAGTTTGTCTATCACCAACAATAGAAGTTCATCATCAACAGAGTTTATTTCTTCCACAGACAGAAAGTCAATCCTCGGAAGGGTTCATTATCACCAGCAACAGTAATTCATCCCTAACTGAGGATATATATCCAAATCAACAGATCTTCTAGCAGAGTATCTCTCTTCCCCATAGAGTCATTCTCTCGCCAATTTATTCTCAAACAGAGTCTCTCCCGACGGAATATTCTCAAACAGAATGGACGCAAGTCTCTGGCTAATCATCTTCGGTCATTACCCTCAGCAAGCACGGAGAACTAAACTCCTTGTATTCTCCAACAGCAGTCCGGGATTTATTTTCCCCAACTAGAGAACATCACAAGAACATTGCATATCCATACATCATGGCATATGCATAAGCATCATACAGCACAATCTCATTTATTTTGAGAACATCATTACTCAATACATTTCATACATCATGCATTATATACGACTAACCCTTTACCTTTCAGAGAAAGATACAATCAAATTCTCACAAGTTTTCTCTGGTTCAGTCAAATCGGTGCTAGGATTTCTATTCCAGTTCAAGCTATGAAGCCCGGATCTGACCGGATAATATCTTTATTTCTCCATCATATTGTGAAGCCCGAAGAACGACCGGATAACAGTGTCAAAACACCATGAAGCCTGGAATCGACCAGATAGTGGTATATCTTAAATTCAAGCTATGAAGCCCGGAAATCGACCGGAAAATAGTTGAATCCCCAGCAAGATACCATGAAGCCTGGACTCGACCAGATAATGGTATAAGACACCATGAAGCCTGGATTACGACCAGATAGCGGCAAAAGACACTGAAGCTTGGGACTACAACCAGATAACAGTATAAGGTACTGCGAAGCTTGGATCACGACCAAATAGCAGTTTACCCGGCCAATTTCTAAGAAGCCCGTAATCGACCGGATATTAGTATTGCCTTAAATTCAAGTTAAAGCCTGAATGCGACCGGATAACAACTTAATTCCCTTATGAAGCCTGGAGCACGACCAGATAAGAAGTGAGAAATTGCGAAGCCTGGATGATGACCAGATAGCAGTTCATTTTCACCTCCTCGACTAAGAGATGATTCCCCAGTAGAGTAACGGACAACTGAAGTTCCTAAAAATCTATCTCTCTCAGAACAGAGACCAGCATTCCCCAGCGTAGTCCTCCTCGACAACAGGTATACGAGCTCTCGCAAAGGAATCTCATATGCGGTCGACACTTCTTCTGATGGCATCTTTAAGCCCATCTTCCGACATCCACCTCCAAATGGCATCTTTAAGCCCATTCCCGACATTGCAAGACAAGTACCACTTCATGCGAGTGCAAATTTATGGGCACTCTAGTGTTCAATCATCTTCCACCTTCGGATCACGAAAGGCAGAAAAGTCAATCTACATCCTCAGGTTTAAGAAGATTGAACAGGGGCAGCTGTTGTACCCCAAAATTTGCCCTCCCATATTTCTCAATACATTTCAAGTGAGGTCCTCAAATTGCTCAAGGAAGCCCAAGAGTTGACTAGACAAACTCTCTCCTAAGGCAGTATACCTCAAATTAGGGTTTCAGTTTGCATCAAGATGTTTGAGTCCAAAGGATCCCAAATGCTCACTATTGTCCTAATATGTTCTCAAGATCATCCATGTCAAGTTTCAAGCCTTGCAGAGGAAGTTTGCTAAGTCAATTGCTCAAAGGCCTGAAAATCGACTGTGCTAGGGCAAAAGTCAATTGTGTCCTACATACAATCAAACTTCAAGATTTTTGGTCAACATCCTTATTTTGAAGTATTATTCATCATTTTATCTAGGATTAATCATGATTCCTTAAGGATTTCTCACAATTCATCAAAACCAAAAAGTTGCTAAATTAGGGTTTTGTAGGAAAAGTCAACTCAACTTTGACCAAGTATAACTTTCTCATACTTTATCAAAAATGACCCATCCAAAGCTAATTTTGAAAAGTCAACAAAAACACCTTTTTGTCAAAGCTTCATATATGAACATGGAATATTCAATTGAGATGAGACCAAAAGGGTTGCTTAGAGGACATCCTAATATTTCTAAAAAGTCCAAGAACACATCTCTAGGGTCAAAATTGAAGGAGTTATGCATTGGCAAAGTTGACCGTTTTTGCAAAATTGCCAAAAGTCAAATGTGGGCAAAATTGCATTTTTTATCAAATGGGCCCAACTTTTTATGCTTGCACTGAGTTTGTAACATGATCCACGACCCATGATCTCTCCCACTTGTCTTTATTATATTTTTGTCATTTATTTTGATTTTATTTCAATTAAATCAAATTAAATCAAAATAAAATCATGAAAATATCAAAAATAATCAAGCTTGAGATTTTGTGAATGTTTAGGCCTCTTATACAGCTGGAAAGAGAATCAAATCGTGCAAGCTTCATTTGGACACAAAAAGATTAGATTTGGATTGATTTGGAAATATTTGCATAAGGATCAAATCTTGAATCAATGATCTTAATTGAGTAAGATTTGAAACAAGTTTGTAACCCTAATTTGTTCTAGGGTACATATAGAACATTGGAAGATCAAAAGAAAAAATTGGAAGCATGAAAAGAGGAGAACAAATCTCAAAATTTCAAAGAAAAGTTGCAATCTGATTTCCTAGTTCCTGGCTTCCTCAAGCCATTTCAAGCACACCATTCGTTCGTTGGACATTCAAGGATCACATTGCAACCCTTAGCAAGCCCCCTCAAGCCCAGAAACACGCTGTAAGTACCCCACGACTTCCATGTTTTTTTGAAATCGTATATCATAATTTTGGCATTGTTATCATGTTTTATGGACATATTCTTAATCCTTATGGTGTTTGAAAGCTAATGGTAATATCCAATTGCATTTTTATTGGTTATACAACAAGTTGCCATGTTTAGGGTTTTAGTTTCGTTTTTAAGGGTTTTGCATGCAGGAACAATTAGCCATAGATAGTGGTACCATGATGCTCGTGAGGTTGCAACGAGTTGATTGCTACCACTGGTATTGATTTATCATGCTTGCATAAGATTTTGAAGAATCAAAGGGCTGTACCTACGCCCATCTGTCTGTAGGTAAAAGTTAAGAGACTTTTTGCAACGGTGGGAGGAAGGAGATGATAACGTGGCCTTCCCTGACTGGCTAATTCAAAATTCACGCGTTTTATAATATATTATTTTGTCTTTTCCATATATTGATTGTTTGTCACTCTTTGTACTACTAATACAACCAGCTCAGCTGGCAAGCGCGCAGGATAAAAATACCAAAGGGCCTGGGTTTGATCCCAAGGTCCCCCTATTTGTTCAATATTATTTTGCCTTGTATGTTCAAGTGTGCAGGCTTCTCATATGACCACCATACACCATCAGTAACCAGCCAACAGATCTCCAACAAGGTAGATCCAATGCCTTATCACATGGAGGTCCACAATATACCCCAGTCAAGCACGTGTATGGGATCAGGAAAGGTCAAACGGGCTGTTAGCATTTGGGCCCAGAAAGTGCAAATCACACCCCCCTTCTTGCTGCAATAACCAGGCCCATCCTATTTTCTTTTCTATTTTTCTTTTTATTTAATTTCTTTTATTTATTTATTTTCTAACACAAAATTAATCTCGTTTTTACAAAAAAATCATAAAATTAATTTTTCACAAATTTAGAATTAGTTTTTATTTTCATCAAATTTAATTTAATATTAGTTAAATTTAATTTTAGGGTAATTCTAACCTTTTTGTAAATAATTTAAAATCAATTAGAAAATTAGGATTTATTCTTGATTTAATTTTTATTTTCTTCTCTCAATAAAACAAAATATAAAAATAGTTAATTTAATTATTTTTCTTAAATAAAATTAATTAGTCATTAGGTTTTCTTTATTTATTCAATTAAACTCTATTTTTCTCAAAAATAACACAAAAACCACAAAAAATGATTTTTCTTTCAATTAGGTTTAGACGGGGTCAAAACCCTAATTTCTCTCATTCTCGATTCATCGCGCGCATTTATTATTTTTACGATATTAATGTAACTGCTTATGGTATGTAATATTTTAATTAGGATTTTCTTTTATTTATCATTTTACGGGTTTTTGGCTATGTAGTTAATCCCCTTCCCTGAAGCCTTGTAATAACGTAGTTTTATTTCTCGCATTTTAATTTTCGCAAATATTAACTGTTAGATGTATGATAATAGGATTGCATGACAATACTGTATGTTAATTTAAGATGGCTAGAAAACCCTAAATGTGCAAAGATAATAACTGAAATCAAATCACTCGCACATGCGCACTCCTAGGGTATGCTCTCACTTCGGTTGCCTTCGGTAAACGATCATTAAGTATAGGGTGTTTTAGTGGTTACCCTCCTGTCTAAACAAAGATCAAATGTCCCATTAGGAAATGTTGCCTCGGAAATGTCGCCTCGGAAATGTTGCCTCAAATATGATCTTAAGACATTAGGGTTATTACTAAGACGTCCTAACATTGCTTTAGTGATCGTACTTCCCTTTTGAATTGACCCTTACAACTGCAACGACGGTGCTACCTATTTCATAATAGTAGGATAGAATTGTCTAAAGGAAACAAGAACAGGAATAATCTTTTTTCGAGTAAGTAGATGTTAGGAGGTACTTGCTCAAAATCAAACTCTTTTCACACTTACACTTTTCTAATCAAAGTTTTCAAAAACACTTCGTAACACTCTTGAAGACAGAAGCAAGGGTTAAAACGAAGTAAAAACAAAAACTTTTCAAAAACAAACACACACAAGCAATTTTCAAAAGATGAGATAGTACCTAAGAGCCCGTAGAAAACTACGGATAGAAAGGGTGGTAATACCTTCCCTTTCTATAATCTACCCCCCGTACTCAAAATCTCGAAAAAAGGAATTTTTCTGTGCTTTTTCCTTTCCAGTTGGATAAAATAAAAGTCGGTGGCGACTCTTGCTTACCGCGACATTTTGTAAACACAAACCAGCATTTTCCAAAACAGTCTGGTTCTGCCACCGTATCACAGCGTCCAAAAGATATGTGAAAGATAAATCAAAAAAAGGGAAAACTCAGTAAAAAAAGAGCATGGCAGGGGCTGACACGGGTGCCCGTGTCACATGAAACGGCCGTGTCAGCTCCTCTGTTGAAAAAATCTCACAAAAATGCAGGTCAGGGGCTAACACGGGTGCCCGTGTCACAGGACATGGTCGTGTCAGCCATACTGGAATTTTACGCTAACAAAAATGCAGGTCAGGAGCTGACACGGGTGCCCGTGTCACTGGAAACGACCCGTGTCATTTTAGCTGGTACAGAAAAGGAAAAGAGGCACATGGACCATTACAGAAGCTGACACAGGTGCCCGTGTCATAGGACACGGCCCGTGTCAGACCAGACAGCATAAATTTGATTTTTCTTTTGATCTTTTGCTTTTATTTTCGTTCAATTTGGTTGTAATAATTAGGAATTTTATTTTTTGCAACCCCCACTTGTACACTTGTATACCCCATCCCTCAAAAAGCATGTAATAGTGTAGGACCTTTATTTTCCGCATTTTTTGCTTTCATAAATGGTAGTAATTCGAGTGTATGGCAAGATAAAACCAACAAGTAGACCACCCTAATCAAAGACTAAATGCATGCAATCAAACACACCATTCACACATCCACCTCTAGGGTAATCTCGCTTTGTTTCCTATCGGAAAAATAGTCATGTCCCTCAAACATGGGCGTTTTAGCAAAAGACCCTCGATAAAAGATCGTAGTCACTAGATGACCCTCGATGTTGCCTTCGGTAAACGATCGTCCCTAAAACGACATTGCTAAAATGTCCCATAAGTTTCCTTCTATGACTATTCAAACGTCCCGCATCCGTCCCTTCACATCAAACAATGAGGCTTCTTACCAAATCAATGGTAAGATAGCCATATTTAAAGGAGAAGGAAAAGCACGTTTAAGACCTTTCGAGTAGGTAGATTCGCTCCTAGTTACTCGCTTGCTCACGACAAAAACATTTTTACACATCAACACTTCCATTTCTAAAACATTTTCAAAAAGATAAAACATTTTTTATACATTCTTATAGAGACGAGAACCATTGCAAAATATCTTTCCGAAAACCACTTTCCAAAATATAATCCACAAATACGTCTTTGAACTATTTTTTGAAACAACACTTTGTACGCATTCTTATAGAAACGAGAAACATTACAAAGACATTTTCAAAATACTTTCAAAAACACACCACAAGCATATTGTCAAATAAAATCAAGTGATCTAGCGAGTAACTAAGAGCCCGTAGATAACTACGGATGAAAAGGGTGTTAATACCTTCCCTTTTCATAATCTACCCCCCGAACCCGAGAAATAATCCTGAAAGGTCTTTCCTGTGCTTTTTTACCTTTCCTTTTGGATAAAAGAAAAGTCGGTGGCGACTCTTGCTATCCGCACAAATGCGATCAAAACGCAAAACATCAAGTCAGTTCTCCCACCGTATCACAGAACTGATGACTCTGCTGGGGAATTATTCTAAAATTGGGGTTACCTTAGGGTTAGATCACCTTTATTTGCTTTCTTTGTTTGACTTGTATGCTTTAAATTTTGTTCTTTGTTTGGGCTTGCTTTGACCCTCTACCCGGATCTGGGGCACCTTTTTAGGTAAGTAGCAATAGATTGTGGAAACTGTACGACCTAGACCGATATGGTTGAAACAATGGCTACGTTAGTGTGACACATTTGTTGGTACTGGTATCCCTTATGTTGAAAAGAGGAGAATACGGGGCCGCTGAGCGGCGTCATGAAGCACTAACTGACCTTAGAACCTTACTTGACCAACTTGGCCATTAGGACGTAGTGAGATAACCAGTTTCGGTGTAGAGCTAAAAATTGGTTGATAATCGATGCTACACTCATTGAGACCAGACTTTTGGGATATCTCGGTCGCAAGAAAAGATTGATTGAGCTGAGACAATGCCTAAAAGAAAGGTCGATGATATTGAGATCCCTTAGAACCCAGTTACTATTTACTAGGACAGGTTGAGCCAACTAAACTTCAAGAGGGTACTTACCTATAAACTCCATACAAGCCAAAACATAAGGACTTGTCTGCTTTGTGTGAATATGATTGTTTGTATATAAACTTGCTTACCTCGCATATTTGTACATAACATCATAACATCATAAAATCATACCATAGCATTTCCTTAACCATTTCAAGGATCTCAAGGGCCTGTGGTGCAGGTTACGATGAACCAAACGTCTAGCAAGGGGCAAGAGGATTTATTTTCCTCTAACCAAACACCGTCAAAATCAGGTACAACGAACCAGAGTCAAGGGCTATGACCCACTTGACATGGTGAGCTTAATTCTCGTGGAAGGACATCCACTGATACAAAGTTCTCCAATAAAAGTTGTTGATCAAAGTTCAACTTCTAACTTTTTCTTGTGTTTACCCCGCGAGATCCTTGAAAACATGCATCCACATATCATGCATCATATCATGACAGGTTTCTCCCATTCAGGTCTCCTTATCCTCCTGCTGTTTATTTCAGTAAGATGGATATGGAACAAACGGTGAAAGATCTCCAAGCTCAAAATGCTCAATTCCAACAAATGTTCCTGGCTATGGCTAAGGGCCAAGAGGACCTGAAAATTCTCCTTCTTAAAGACAAGAGGAAGAAGTCCAAAAAGTCAGTAGGTGTCCTGAACTCGAGAAGAAGACCTGGAGGACCAGTTAAGAGAGCTCTAGATCTTTCAACACCGTCCAAAACGGGGGATAGTCTCGAAGAAGACCACAATTTGGAGATTGATGAAGTTAAAGCTGACTACTACGAGGAACAATATCCTCCCACTAATGACAAGTACAAACAGTTGGAGGACCGCCTCAGTGCTATGGAGATTTAACAGATACCTGGCTTGGATTTAGGAGACATGGGTTTGGTTTCTGGAGTGGTCATCCCGCCAAAGTTCAAAATCCCTACTTTTGCCATGTACGATGGAGTCTTTTGCCCTAAGATGCACTTAAAGTCTTATGTTCGCAAGATTCAACCATATATAATTGGTCCAAAGCTTTGGATCCATTTCTTCCAAGAGAGCCTAGTAGGGACTCAACTCGAGTGGTTCTATCAATTGGAGAGTTATCGCATCCACACCTGGGAAGATTTGGCTGCTGCTTTCTATAAGCAGTATCAGTACAATGCTGATATTGCACCAACTCGTGTGCAATTGCAGAACATGACCATGGGTTCCAACGAGAGCTTCAAAGGGTATGCCCAAAAGTGGAGAGACCTGGCTGGTAGGGTGCAGCCCTCTTTAATTGACAGGGAACTAATTGACATCTTCATGGGAACTTTGACAGGACCTTTCTTCAAACACCTGATCGGAAGTTTCTCAGTCGGGTTCATCGAGCTAATACTAACTGGCGAAAGAGTCGAAGCTAGCATCAAAAGTGGAAAGATCCAAGGAGCTACACCTTCTGATGCTCAGAAAAAGCCATACAATAGGAAGAAAGAGTCCAATGTTGTATATGGTCAAAAGAGTCGTCATGACCAATACGTAGGAGCAATCTTGATCTCTAATCCAACACCTGCTCAACAAAGACAGGGGCATCAACGTAAGGAGGTCGCGCCTAAAAGACAATTCACTAAGATCAACATGTCACTGGCTCAAGCGCTACAACACATGTTGAAGGCAGAGCTGATTACATTAAAGGCTCCTCTCCGGAACCCAAATACTTACACTCCTACCTATCATCCAAATGAAAGGTGTGCGTACCACTCTGATAGTCCGGGACATGACACAAACAACTGTTGGGCTCTGAAGAATAAGGTCCAAGACATGATTGATGCCAAGGAGATCGAGTTTGACCCTCCGGAGACTCCAAACATAATCACTACTCCTATGACGAATCACTGAAAGCTTTTGTTCATTTGAATTTTCAAGTTGTAATTTCTTTTGCTTGTTCAAACAATTATCTATTAATGTCAAACTTTGTTTCATTAATGCATTGCATATGTTTTTCTTGATTTGATCCACTCATTTTCATTACATTTAAACTATGCTTTTTACTCACTTTATGACATTCAACTCTTGCTAAAAGTCACAAGCCTTTAGAGGGAGGGTGACAAAAAAAAATGCCATAATATCGTATAGTATGCTTTTGAACAAACCTTGTTGATGATGTACAGGCGTTTTTTTTAAATCCTAAACACTGAAGTTATAAGGAAGATAATCCCTAGTCAACCCCTTCGAGCCAAAGAAGTGGAAGTTTTATGTTTTAACACAAATTGAAACCTTTAATCAAAACCCGGGGGAGAGGGGTAGTCTCTCAGTTAATTCAAACGCGTGTTAAGCCACAAACTCTCATCTCGTAATACAACGAATGACATCAAAAACATTCCTCTGGAATCAAAAGACGGTGATGGTTCCCTATCACATAGGCAGTCATTATTTATCAAAAGGAAAAGCCCACTAAGTCAAAACCTACGAAGGAGACTTAAGAAAAACTGAGGCATCCCGCTGATTGTAAACTGAAAACAAGAACAGTCAGGCAAAAATCATGGATAGCAAATCAAAAAGAGGTCACTACAAATCCTCAACAACACGAAAAATGTTGCAAGAAATGACTGATGTCCGATAAACTTAACTTGTCTGAACCATCACCAAAACATCATTCCAGACTCAATTGGATTTCAAACGTACAATTAACTGAGTTTGGGACTGAAGAACATCACGAAGAACAGGTGGGTACAAATACACTTTGAGCATTCATCCTTTGTTTCTTAAACCATGAACCAAGCCACGTTACAACCCTTCAAAAGTCCTAATTGAAGCATGGGTTAGTTCGAAAGCATACTGTTACAACAGGTATCCTGACTCCTGTAAGGTGTTGCACCCCAAAATTTACCCTCTTGATTTAGGCTTATGTTTCATCATAAACATCATATTGCATTGCATTCATACATTGTGATAGGATCAAAGTACTTTGATTATCAAGTTCTCCTCAAGCTCTGAAGGTTGATTGCATTGACAAGTGGCTCAAATAGAAACTTATCATCTAAACCTATGAATCTTTCAAGCTCAAAAGTTTTTGGATATCTCAAGATTCTTTATTCATCTCTTTGGATCCCCCAGAAGATTGGAATTTATGTTTGATTATAAAAGGGAATCATCCCTTTGATTCACCAGTCAAATTAGGGTTTTGCTTGATTAAGGCTATTGATCAATGTACAAGTCTTGATTTGGAAGCTAAAACATCTCATAGGCATTTGGAAGACATTTGTACAAGAAATTGGTCATGATGCTCAGAGGATTTGAAGTTTTGAAGATGATTCATCAAGTCTCCTGAAGAGTTGACCAAAATTAGGGTTTGGTTTTTTACCAGGTTTTCTTGAGAATTTTGAAGTGAAACTTTGTACATGGCCTCTACACTTTTGGAAGATCATATGTTGGAAGTTTTGATCATCAATTTTGAAGGGAAGTGGGTCAATTGATTCAAAGGGGCAAAATGGTCATTTTGGTCAAAATCAGTCAAAGTCAAGGTTGACCAAGTGAAATTTTGGTCAACCATCAATTCAAGGGTGTAATTTTCATATTTCAAGTCCATTTGGATCATTGGATCAAAAAGATTGAGGTTTGAGTTGAAACTTGTTCATGAAGAAACCCTAAAAGTTTCTAACTTTGGAATATAAGGACTTAATTTCAAAAGTTCATAGTTTATTCATCTTTGATCAAGAAATTCAAATGAAACATGCTTGGAAAGCTAATAGGATTATCTTTCATCTCCTTTTGGTCTCATGTCCAAATTGAAAAGGAATCAAGAATTATGGTCTTTTGAAGTCACAAAATTATAGGTCATTTTCCAAAATTAGTTAATTTCAAGCTAAATTTTGAGGACCTTAATGGATTCAATTGCAAACACTCAAAACTAAGGGATTGTATACCTTTTCAATACCTTTCCAAATTATGCTCATTTGTGTCAAAATTCAAAATTATGAGCAAGTTATGAGCTTTGAAATTTTGAGGCATTTTATTGAAATTTGACAAATATGCAAAATGGCCAATTCACGAGAACTCAAGTTTCAGCCATTCTCTTTGTTTATAATCCAGCCCATGACCTATTTGTGACTTGCTAAGGCCCATAATGACAGCTATTTCGTGCTCTATGGACCATGGTGTTTGCTTGGGTACAAAAATGACAAACTTGCTCAAATTGGAAAATTGATCCATACTCTCTCATTTCAAATGATCATGACCTGGCATTTTGAGGATTTGTTTCTGAGATTACTTGGCTCATAAAATGCAAGGAAATTGAAGAAACACACGAGCAAACAGCTGAGGCCCATGTGCACCCATTTTTTGGCCAAATCTTCCTAGCTTGCCCCTAAACAGTTTTGAGGACCAATTTCCTCTTCTAACCTTCTCTACTCACACTATATAATGTATTGTAAGCCTCATTTCATGCTAGACACGCTCCATTCATCACAAATCCAGATCTGAACCATTTTTGCTTTTGCTGAAGTTTTCTTCGATTCTCTCATCTTCTTCGCGCATTCATCAAATTTCATGTGGATTCATCTTCCTTGAAGTGTGTAGATCAAGATCGTGGAGTTTGTTGGTTTCTAGAACTAAGGAATCAAGGTTTCCAGTTTCTCATTGAGGTGAGATTTTTGAACTTCGATTTGCTCTATTTAGCATGATTTGATGAATTATTCCATATCCATGATGCATTAGCTGGCCAGACAAATAGGTCTGGGGTATACTTTGTGTTTGATTTGAGCTTGAATCATGTTTTGGAGTTTCTGAAACTCTGTGTGCAGATTGTTTTTTTGAGTTTTCATGAGCTTCGTACTGGACTTACACTTGATGATGTTGCTTAATTCGAGTTTCTAAGGATTCTTTGTTATGCTAGCTTTAATTTGCCCTTGATTTCATAAAAAATGGTGTGAAAATGAGTATGTTATATTGATCTGAACATGAGCCCTAAGTCTGAGTGTTACGCGCGCTTTTGAATTTGTCCAAAGGTTGAAGATGATGTGGTGGCACTGCATGATTGGTCCGTTTGAATTTTTGTCTCATTTGAATTATTTGTTTTATTTGGTATTTTGTTTGATTTTATTTTCTGATCAAAATACTTTTAAAAATCATGAAAAAATTACAATAGGCCATTAATAATTTCTAGTATTTGTCATATTTTTTTTGAAATTTTGTAAAATTATTTGATTGGTTTAAAAAATTCATAGGTTTAATTAGTTAATTGTTCAAAAAAAAATTTAATAGTTCCTTTGATCTAAAAAATCCACAAAAAGTATTTTGAACCCATAAAATAATTTAAAAATTGATTCTGATTTTGGTTTATCATTTTTTTATTTTTGATTAAATATTTAATTTCAAAGGTTATTTGTAATATTTGTTTGTTTGATTTTTGATTTAATATTCCCTTTAATCCAAAAAAAAATCAAAAAAAATCATGTAAGCTTGTTTTTAATCATGGAGTCAGAATATAATTTCATTTTTGACCTTTTGTTGATTTTTGGCTAGGGTTTGCTTTTTTACATTTAAATAATAGTTTAATTATTAATTGTTTGCTTATTTTTTATTTTAGTATTTCCTTTAATTCAAAAATTCCACAAAAAATCAGGGATGTGTGTTTTTAATTCTAATATTTGAATATAATTTTGGTTGGACATTTTTCTGATTTTTGATTAAAGTTCTATTTTGAGAAATGATTACTTGTTTAATTGTCTAATTGTTTGAATTTAATTTCATTTTAAACTTTTCTTCAATTCAAAAAAATGTGAAAAAATATATTTTCTGACATTTAAGGTTTCTTGGTTTAATTTGTTTGAATTTTGATCTTACTTAATCAATATTTAAGATTAAAAGTCAAAATTTAGGGTTTTGTTGCTTATGGTGCAAGTTTCATTTTCAAAACCACTATGCCCTGGATTTTCAATAGAATTCAAGTCTTTATTAGGGTTCATGAATGTATTGAGGATCTGAAAATCTTTTTTCTTGAATTATTTAACTTGGTTTGACATTTTTCCACGAATTATTTTGAAAACTTGTCTAGTTTGGTAGTTTTGCCAACTAGTCTTCAACTATGGGCCTCATTTGATCCCCTCTTCAACCATTAATGAATCCAAGACTTGCTTTCTGACCTCTATACACTTCAAATATGCCAAGAGATTTTTGGTTTGAATTATTGAAATCACTTTCTATTTTTGATGTATTTTTGAAGTGAAGGTACCCAATTAAGATTGCATATCTTGTTGCAATTTGTTTGATGGCCAATGAACTTGAGTGAGGCCTATAATTTGGAACCTAATGATCATCTTGATTCTTATTATCCATTATAACTCAAGTCTTTTCACTTATTCCCCCTTTGTCTAAAGGTTTGAACCTTCTTGATGCATCATATAGGTTTCATCTTCTATTGTGTTCATGAAGTTGTGATTGAATTAATTGTATATGTTTGAAATGTGTTTGCCCCTGACCTCCATGATATTTGATTTTATTCTTTCCAAGCTCCCATGATCCTTGATTTATATTCAATTGTCAATTCAATATGGTGATAGAAAGGAGCAACATCCCTCTGATTCTTTTGGCCAAATTGTGCATATGCCTATTTCCTTTTTGTCTATCATGTCTAATGTTTGATAATTGTAATTATGTTGTTCTCACTTCATCATGTTGCATCCATCCCTTGTATGAGTCATCATTCACCTTATGGAATACTAACTTGGTTGTTGAATGTGCGAGGTACTTTGAGAAAGTTTCCACTTTTGACCTGAGGCTTTTGTGTTTCACTTTATTTGTGAAACACAACTTATTATGTTGGCACTGCTATTGTGTTTGGCATATTTGATTTTCCATGCAGGATATATACATTTGATTGTGAATGTTACACATTGCCCAAGGGATCTGTTCATATATGATAATCTCATTACCTACATCCTTATGGCGTAAATTCTGACTTGATTTGTCTACTGATGCCAGCTTGCTTAAAGTTCTCTGGGTTTCTTTTATTCTTGCTCAGTTGCAACGAATATTTATCTGTTTGGTATTGCACTATCTCCTTTCTCCCATTTTCATTTTGAATAGTTCTCTGATTGCATGATGGGACCTTTGTTGATGATATATGTCAGGAGGCCCTCTGGTTTTTGTCTAATACATGTGTTGTGTTTGCTATTGATCGATGAGTCACTCAATTTAGAAATTGAGATCACGACTTCTCTCTCATTGCATGTTCCATATAGGATGTTTATTGCTTTTCTTCTTTACTTGTTGATCGATGAGTCACTCAATTTAGAAATTGAGATCACGACTTCGCTCTCATTGCATGTTCCCTATAGGATGTTTATTGCTTTTCTTCTTTACTTGTTGATCGATGAGTCACTCAATTTAGAAATTGAGATCACGACTTCGCTCTCATTGCATGTTCCCTATAGGATGTTTATTGATTTTCTTCTTTACTTGTTGATCGATGAGTCACTCAATTTAGAAATTGAGATCACGACTTAGCTCTCATTGCATGTTCCCTATAGGATGTTTATGGCTTTTCTTCTTTACTTGTTGATCGACGAGTCACTCAATTTAGAAATTGAGATCACGACTTCGCTCCTATTGCATGTTCCCTATAGGATAGTTTTGTTAAGCTTCCTTTAACATGATTGACTAAGATAGGAATCCATGTATGCTAACATAGGATAGGATTTTCCTTTAACCTCAACCTTAGGGTCAACCATTGTATGATAACACTAGGGATAATGCTAAGCTAGTTTCCTTAGTTATTTTTTCCTTTCCTTGCATTTTGCATCTTAAAGCAAAAATTGTTTTCTTGGAAAATGATAAAAACATTTCTAATAAACTTAAACCCTTCTTCAGAGTAAAAGATACAAACCAATCTTGCTTTGTCTGTGTGCTTCTTGGATTTTCTTTTAAACCTAGTTTATCGATGTTTCGCCATCGCACATTTGTCTGAAGCCGATGTTTCGCCATCGCACATGTTTGTTATCCTACTTTGGTTCTCAATATCATTGTTAGGTGTGATGTTTCGTCATCCGATTCATTGATGTTTTGCCATCTCTGTTATGACATTGTGTTATCTTTTAGCCGATGTTTCGCCATCGCACATTTGTTTGGACCGATGTTTCGCCATCGCACATGTTTGTTAATCTACTTTGATTCTCAATATCATTGTTAGGTGTGATGTTTTGTCATCTATCTTATTGATGTTTCATCATCTTTTCCATGATGCCTTGTTATCTCTTAGCCGATGTTTCGCCATCGCACATTTGTTTGAAGCCGATGTTTCGCCATCGCATATGTTTGCTATCCTAGTTTGATTCTCAATATCATTGCTAGGTGTGATGTTTTGTCATCCGTTTTATCGATGTTTTATTTTATCATTTGATGTTTCGCCACCTTTGACATGTTACCTTGTTATTATTTAGTCGATGTTTGACCATTTCATTTGTTTTATTTGATGTTTTGCCATCTTGCTTGTTTTTGTTGTCTTAACTAAAAAACACAAACCAACCAAAATATATGAGCCGAACTACGGCTGCAATGATTCCTTAAAAGGGATACGTAGGCATTGGGGTAGGGCCCGATCGAGCATAACTTTTATTTCCCCTACATTGTTTTCCTTTTTCTTTCGCATGCATTCCCTTTTAAGCTTTAAGCCATAGACATAGGATTTGACCACACCCATTAGATTAGACAACAAGAGTGGATACCGTAGAGTACTACGGGCATGTGGGGTGCTAACACCTTCCCCTCGCGTAACAGACTCCCTTACCCAATCTCTCGGTCGAAAGACCGTGATTTCTCTCTTTTCAGGTTTTCTCGATGTTACCTTTCCCTTTTGGCGGGATAAAAGAAGTTCGGTGGCGACTTCATTGATGTTTCATTAACATCCAGATGGCAGGTTCGGCCAGGTGGTTTCAGCTGGCGAATTTACTGGGGAAAGATTGACCTTTTGCTGGTCCATCCCAGAGTCGATCCTAGCTCTTGTTTACTTTCTTTTCGGGTGTTTATTTTACCACTTTGCATATCTATCTGTTTGCATTGCATCCTATGTGCGCTTTACTTTCTGCATACTGGATTTGGCTGGACTGTTTGGATTTTGGATTTCTTGGTGGGTGGGTTGTTCCATGAGGTAAAAGGCCTCGTATCCAGGCTATGAGTGAATTCCATAGGAACTAGGAATAGAATGGCCATGGCAGCTATGAGGCGGATGCTTTTTAGACCTGACCATGAGACCCATGACTTCATAGGTAGTTTGGATAGGTGTTATCGTATGATGATACCAACATTCGATCTCTCGTACTCTAATTTGGCTTTTAATCTTACCTTAACCTAGTCTACACCCATGAGAGGGCGGGAAAAATTTTCTTACATGTACTATTGGTAACTTTGTGTTGCGAAGGTGACTCAGGTTCCCATGATAGTTTTGAAGCTTTGGGATTTTCTTTTGATCTTGAGTGGTGTTGTTCTGTAATGGTCCAGCCTTGATCCAGTGTGAAACTTTGATCCTGTCATGTTGCATCATAGCATATTTATTTATAAAAAAATGATGTATAAATAAATAACTAGCATGCGCATGTCATTTCCCATGGACATTCAAGAGTCTTCTTTCTATCAGAAATGACTGGCCTCCCTTCAGATGAGTTTGATTCAGTTCGTGTTAAAGAGCCCACCAGACATACTTTCTCTTATCAGATTCCCACCATTGATGTGTCTGAGTTGAAGAGGTTGAGTTCTTATCTGAAGGGTGATGTTCTGAATAATTTCAACAAAAATTATGGCAATTTGTTACTAGTCCTTAACACTCTAGTTGATCCAATGGCTTTGATCACTCTCTTCCAGTTCTATGATAAGGAATCACAGTGTTTTACTTTTCAAGATTATCAACTGGTTCCCATCCTAGAAGAGTACGCGTACCTACTTAATATCAAGTTGTATGATGAAGTTCCTTTTGTCCAAGTACCGGAGAAGCCGAAGTTCGAAGTTATTGCTGAAATTCTTCACTTGAGTTGGAAAGAGGCGAAAGACAATTGGAAATTAGGTGAGGATATTACAGGGTTTTATTTGGATTTCTTGGTGAAGAAAGCTGAAGACTGGGCAAAGAAAGGGAATTGGAGTGACTTCAACTCTCTGTTTTCTCTCATGATATATGGGATTATCATCTTCCCTCACAAGAGAAATTTTGTGGATTTGACGGCTATTTGTGTTTTTAAAAATAAGAACCTGGTACTGAAACTCTTGGCAGATACTCTTTACACCATTCATTTCAGGCATGGAAAAGGAGGTAATGTAGGTTTATGTCATTCGATGTTGTATCAATGGTTCAAGTTGCACCTATCGGTAAGTGGCCCTTTCGTGGATACCATACATTCTCTCCGATGGTCATCAAGACTTGTCAACCTTACTTCATTTGATATCCGGTGGAATTATGACATGGGGGAAGTACGAAGTATTATCACTAGTTGCGGAGATTTCCCTAATGTTCCTCTCATAGGAACTAAGGGAAGTATCAACTATAATCATGTGCTTGCTTATCGTCAATTGGGATATGCAATGGATGGACCGCCAAAAGTTGAAGAGGTGTCTGAATTAGTGTATTTAGTTAAAAGAAGTGATCCTGTGATGTTGAAAAGGGTGACAAATGCTTGGAAGATAATTCACAAGAAAGATAGAACTACTTTGGGCAAGAAGATTCCTATTGCTAGGGTTCCTTACTTGGATTGGATCAGAGCCAGGGTTAATATTTTACGATTACTGTTGTACCCCAAAATTTTCCCTCTCATTTCATCAACATTTCCTCACCACAAGACCCTTGGAGCTCAAGATCAAGTTAGGGTTTGCTCTGCTCAAGACTCCTCCTTGCACTGTTGACCCAAATTAGGGTTTGAGTTTGCACAAAGATGTTTTGACCTAAAATGCCCAAAGTGACTTTCATGCTGGACTCACAAGTCTATCCATACCAAGTTTCAAGTTTTGATTCCAATCTTTGCCCAGTCAATTAGACAGTTGACCTAGAAATCAGTTGTATTGGGGAAAAAGTCAACTGTGGCCAATTAACAGTCAAACCTCATGAAATTTGACCCACATCAACATAATGAACTCATATGAACCATTTGGTCAAGTTTGGATCACAATTCCACAAGAAATTTGATCAGATCACCAAAAGGGCAAAATGGTCATTTTTAGGGTTTTGACTGCACAAAGGCAATTTTTGACTGTTTGACCTAACCAATGGCAAACCAAGTTCACATATGGACTCAAGGACTCAATGGCATTGTCTTGACACATTCAACAAGTTCAAAAGATCTCAAATGCATAGGATTGACAGATGAATTTTCCAGTCAACTGATCAAAATTTGACTGTATACTGAAAAGTCAAACTTTGACTTTTTGGTCAAAATCAAGTGCCAAGATTCATTTTTCATCAAGACATGTCAAAATATGAAACTTGTTCATCAAGAAACCCAAAATTGCAAATTAGGTTTAAAATGAAGAAATTTCATAACTTAGAATTTTTCTAAGTTATAAAATTTCCTTATTTTTTCCTAACTTTGTCCCATTTTTTCACCAAGATGCAAATGGATTCAAACAAAACTCAAAACATTAAAGTTGTAGTACATTGTAAAATATACAACTTTGATTCACAAAGTTTTCTCAAAAGAAGCTTGTAGCTCAAGTTATTATTTTTGGAATAAGGGTGCAAAACATTTTTAACTTAGAGAAATTTTGACCTATTCTAGGCAGGATTTTTGTCCAACTTCTTGGCCATTTTTCACATGGTTCCACTTGGAGTTTCAATTTTCATTACAAAGATGGATTGTAGTACACATTCCAAGATTTCCAAATTGTCCAAGAACTTCTCAAACACCCTTGTGGTTAGGGAGAATGGAATTTGCAAAGATGGGCAAAAGTCACTTTTGTTCATGGCCAAAGCTTGCTCATAACACTTTGCATTTTCAACTCAGCATGGTTTATGCAAGCTTGCAGGCCTCTAACCCTATTCACACTCAATAATTAAATGCCAAACCATTGTATTCAAGCATTATTTTGTGCATTTGGTCATTACACATGAAATTACCCCTTAAATAGAAAAAGCACATTTGCCATTTTGATAAAGATACACTTTATGTCAAATACCATATCCAAGAGGTACAAGCCAGATATTTGAGGCACCAGTTTGTAGGAAAATCCCACTGATCAAGAACAAAGTATGCAGCATGCTTGAGAACTTGGTGCAGGCCTATATCACAAGTTGACATCTCTTTGCTTACATGGGAAGAAAACTTGCAAACTGACTCCAATCTCTCATTCCTGTAAACACCAACCTAAGCAAACTTTGCAAACAACTTTCACACTCCCTAACTAACCTAAAACACGAATCAACCACCCCTCAAACCTCCTCATTCATCAAAACACCATTTTTCTGCAAGAAACAGGGCATCCATGCAGATTGAGTTGCACAACTTAGTTTGCTCGTGCGTTTTGGCCAAAGCTTGTTCAAACACACTCCCTACCATCCATTGAAGCTATCCCAAGCCCTAGATACAAACTGTAACATCCCTAACCCCTGTTGTCATTTTCATTTTTCAGTTGTGCAGGTGAACTTCCATAGCACGATTCATAGTGATTCAAAGCAAGCTAGGTGTTGGAGAAGCATCCTTGGACTTCAGGCAAGTTGTACCAAAGCTCAAACTCCATTGAAGATACCTCCATTGCTGTACACGACTCAAGCTGAAACATGTAAAAATATGAACTCATATCTCTCTATCCAGGCATGATTAAGCTTAGGTTTGTGAAGAAAACATGTTCTACTCATAGCCCTGAAGCCATCCATGTATTTACTTTTCATTTATATTGAGTGTGCTGTGAGAATTTTGGCCATGAACATTGGAGAAAACTTAGGTCAAAAATTGGGGATGAAGAAATTCTCCCTCGTTTCTTAGAGTTAGGTCAAGTTTTTTATATGTATGAATTCGTCTCTTGATGCTCTACATTATTGGTGTTATGAGTTTTACATGAAAGTCCAGGAATCAGGAGTTAGGAAGCGCGCGTTCTGGCTTGTTCAAACAAAGCTGGAGGTTGAAGATGACTGGCTTGGGCTGGGCCTGAGTCAGTTTTGCTTTTGCACCCCTTTTCTCATTTTGCACCCCCCTGGCCCATTGTGTGATATAGTTGTCATTTTTTATTTTTTCTTTTTGATTCTGATTTTATATTTTTATTCAAACATGAAAAAACACTAAAAATATTTTTCCTCATTTTTTTTGCATTTTATTTGGCATTTATTTGCTTTATTTAAATATATACATGTAAATAAATGTAATACTTTTTATTTAAAATATTAAAAAATAATACAAAAATATATATATTTTCAGTCATTATTTTTTATTTACATTTTGAAAACATTTTCTAAAATATACCATTTTTGTAAATAATTAATATTTTTATTCTTGTATATATTTAGTATATTAAAATATATAATATAAATACTTGTATATATTTATTAGAATGTTTAGGACAAAAACATGAAAATAATACATTTTATTTTTATTAATATATAACACTAAAAAATACCTTTTTTTACAATATACTTCCCTTTTATTTATTTTTTGTATAAATAAATATATAAATATTGTATATAATTAATAAATAATTGCTATTTATTCAAAAATTAGGGTTTTGCCCTAAATAACAAAAATATTCAAAAATTGACTTTTTTATTTTTGTTTATATTGTACATTGAAAAATACTTTCTCATACATAAAAAATCATTTTTGTGCATAATACATTTTGCATTTTTATTATATTTGTTTAAATATTGTACAATTTAATATTTGTCTATTCAATATGGATGTAATAGCTTTATATTTAATTTCTTGCTAAATATCCCCCCATTCAAACATTTGTACCCCCATCCCCATAATCATGTTGTAATAATTTAGGACTTTAAATTTCCGCATTTAAAAGCTTTCAAATTATGCCATGATAGACCTAGGGTTTGTATGCAAATCAACCAACAAATAGCTTGACTAATACAAAGACAAAAAAGCATGAAAATGGACAACACCAATCACACTTGCACCCTTAGGGTTACTCCACTTGTTGCCTTCAAAAATGGGCCATGTTTGCATGTTGGGTTCTTTGGCAAAACAAAAACAAATCAAATGATCATAGTCCCTCGATGACGCTTTCGAAGTTGCCTAAAAAATGATCAAGCCCCTTAAAGGAAAAATTGCCAAAGACACTTGGCACTATTGCATTCATGGTCTAAACGATGACCCGCGCCCGTCCCGTTAACATCCTAACACAAGATTGTCCACCAAATACAATGGTGGAACAAAACTGTTAAAAGGGTTAAAACATAGGAAATATCTTTGAGTAAATTTAGGGGTAGACAACTCTTAGTTACTTGATCAAACTTATAAAACAAATCCTTGCCATTTTTCAAAACACACTCCACAACACAATTTCAAAACAAACTTTCAAAACCTTGAAACATCTTTTCAAAAAGACAAACACCTTTGTAAAACATTCGAGTAAAGAATTGTTACAATGGTTGCCTAGACAAGGCATCTTTTTCAAAACATTTTCAAAACCACACACAAAGCACCATTTCAAACAATTGAAAGCACCATTTCAAACAATTAAAAGCACCATTTCAAACAATTGAAAATGCAAGGCAAGTGATCTAAGCAAGTAACTAAGAGCCCATGGATAACCATGGATAGAAAGGATGCTAATACCTTCCCTTTCTATAATCTACTCCCCGAACCCAAGAAAACATCTCAAAGGTTTTTGCTGTGCTTTTTAACCTTTCCTTAGGATAAAATAAAAAGTCGGTGGCGACTCTTACTAAACCGAAACATTTGCGAACACAAACGCAAGACCTCAAGTCAGTTCTCCCACCGTATCATAGAACTGGTGACTCTGCTGGGGAAAAAATTAAAAGTGGAGTAACCTTAGGGCTTAGATCAGCCTTTTGCATGACTAATTGTTTGCTTTGATTGCTTTACATTTTGGTTCTCTTGTTTGGGCTTGAAATCCTACACCCGGATTTGGGGAAACATTCATAGATAGCAATACATTGTGGAAACTGTGCGGGGTATACTGACACGGTTGAAGCAATAGCTATATTAGTGCGACATATTTGTGAGTACCGGTAACCCTTGAGTTCAATCAAGGAGAGTACGGGGCCGCTGAGTGATGTCACTAAGCACTAATGACCTAGAACCTTACTTGACCATCTTGGCCTTTTATTAGGGGTAGTGAGATGACCGGTGTGATCGGTGGAAATAGAACTGACTGTTTTGAAATGCTGGTTCGCGAAATGTCGCGGTAAGCAAGAGTCGCCACCGTCTTTTATTTTCTCCAACAAGAAAAGGATAAAAAGCACAGCAAAATTCCTTTTCGAGATGTTCCTCGGTTCGGGAGGTAGATTATAGAAAGGGAAGGTGTTAGCACCCTTTCTATCTGTGGTTATCCACGGGCTCTTAGGTACTTGCTCACTATGTTTTCAAAAATGTTTTGCTTTTCTTGTGTCTGTGGGTTTTGAAAAAGTTTGTTTGAAAACTTCGATTTAACTCTTGTATCTGTCCTCAAGAGTGTATGAAGTGTTTGTTTGGAAACTTTTGTTTGAAAAGTGTAAGTGCGAAAAGTATTTTTGTTTTTTTGAAAGAGCAAGTACCTGAGAACCTCTACCTACTCAAAAGAAATTAAGCTGTGTAAATGTCCTTTAGACAGTACTATCCCACTATTGAGAAGTAGGTAGCACCGTCGTTGGAGTTTTCGGGTCAATTCGATTATAGGGACATGTGGTCACTAAAGCAATAGTAGGACGCCTTAGCGGTAACCCTAATGTCTTAGATCGTTTTTTTATCGAGGCAACCGTTCTGAGGCAACTTGATCTTTAGACAGGAGGGCGACCTCTAAAACACCCTATACTCAATGACCACGTCGAGGCAACCAAGTGAGGCGTACCCTAGGAGTGGCATGTGCGAGTGTGTCAGGATTCAGTTAAGTTATCTTTGCACATGTTATGGTGAGCTACGGGTTGATTTTAATTTCAGAGATAAGTCTTGTCATACATAGCCTAATTAACATACATCTAGCAATTAAATGTTGCGGAAAATAAATCTACGCTATTACAAGGCGTCGGGTATTTACATCGCCAAAAACAAACCCTTTGAAAAGGTAAATTGCGGGAAATTAAAGAAAGCGATAAAAAGTCCTAATTAACGCTATTACATCCTCGGAGAAATTACAGAAAATATGGATCAAAAAATAATATGCGTGCGAGAAAGTTGAATCGGCGAAGTCCTTAGGGTTTTGACCCCTTTTTTGAGAAAGAAAGAGATTGAATTAAATTAAATTAAACCTAATTAATTAATTAATAAAAGGAAATATTTTTTGGTATTTTAATGTGTTAAAAAAAAATCAAAAGATAGTAAAAACCGTAATTCTAATTTATTTTATTTATTGCAAAAAATATTGAAATTAACCTAATTAAAAAAGACTAAATTAATTTGTTAGTATTTATTTACAAAAATAATAAATTAAAGGTGAAATTAATAAATAATAATAATAATAAAAATATTACATTTTTAGTTTTCTGAATTTTATTATGAAAAAAAAAGTTAATTTGATTAATTAAATAATAATAATAATAATTAGTAAAATAGTTAAATGGAAAATATAAAAGAAAAAAAAATAAGAAGAATACACCAGGGGGGTACTGGCCCAATTAGGAGGTGTCTGTGCAATTTGTGGCCCATTAACCTCAAGCCTGCTTTGACTTTGGTGATTGTCCAAGCGCTGGTTGACTGGGAGTACCATGGTCCTTCATCTTTGGCCACAGGATTTGAGCTTAAAGACACATGGCGTGCTGAGATGTGAAGCACATGGTGGAACGCTTTTTGAAACCTGCATGTGATTATGCAAAGAAAAAATAGAAACAAATATTTTGGGGGACCTGGGATTCGAACCTAGGTCTCAACGCTCACATGCCCATGCCTTAACCACTCCAACCACATGCACGCTTTTGATAATATAATAACAAGTAATCATTATATTAAGAATTTAGTCCATATGCTATAAAACACACAAAAACGCGTGTGTTTTTGAACTGGCCAACCACATACTAACACATCATCATCTTCTTCATGTTTCCTGCAAAAAATATAAACAGATAGCGGGGGTTTTTAACCCCCACAATATGATATGAGGAAAAATAGTGATTAGCGTTGTGGTTCACATAAATATTTCGCGAGGGTCCAATTGTGTTCGTCTTGGTTCAACGATTCCAACCATGTACCTTACAAGTCTTAATTTTTCTGGGTTTAGAAAGCCCCAATTTCAAACTCAAGAACCCTAGAAAACCGTTCATGGCATCTTGTGATTTAGGGAATTATAGTTCAATTAAGTGATACCATTAGCTTCATATGGTTCCTAGCAACACAAAACAATCAAGAAAATATGTTAAATGCGCATGAATGATGAGTTACGATTTTGGAAAAAAATGGCAAACCGTGAAACTGTAAGTGATGATACTTTGAGTTATGAAGCTGGAATTTGATTGCCACACATTCTGGGAACCTCCTGCAATGTATTGGAATCAATAAAAACCTTTGAATCGTTCTAGAATGCCAAAGTCAGTTTTGAGTTTTCTTGGAAATTTTTCAATATGCTAGGGTCTGTTTCTGCAGCTTTTCTCACGTCCATGAGTTAGGGTTTACTTGCATATATATAGATGAATGGAATTAGGTCAAAATCTTGAGCAAGAATCCATTGCAATGATGATTTGATCTTTGATTGAAAATCAAATCTTTTTGCATTTTCATGATTGAACAAAGTTGCCAATTTTGGAGATTTTGTATCTTTGACTTGGTGCACGAAATTGCCAGCCTTTTTAGGTCATATTTGCTTCACAAAAAGATTTAAAAACCAAATCTTGTATTTTCCTACAATTTAAATTGATTAAATGAATTAATATCAATTAAAAATTCAATTAATTAATAAAAAATAAGAAAATAAATTCAATTAAGCTTGATGGGTCGTGCATAGGTCATGGATGAAGTTTCAAGAAGAGATTTGAGGCCCATTAGCAAAAATAAGGTGTTTTGAGCAAAGTTGACTTTTGCAAATTCATGAAAATTTCCCAACTTATCCAATGCATATCTTGCTCAATTTTGATCATATAAACATGTTATTGGACATTTTGGAAAGGTCTTGAAGTCCTCTAACCAATGCCTTTGGTCCCATGTCATTTGGATTTACCAATCTCAAGTTATGGCCTTTGACTTAAAGTGCATTTTTGTTGACTTTTGAAATTGACCTATAATGTAGAAATTGATAACTTTTTGTGAGAGCATTTCTTGGACTTGGAGTGTGAAGATGGATTGTAGGAAATGTCATACCCTTCAAAATGAGCATTGGATGGAATTTTTCTGACAAACCATGAAAACGTTATGCCCTGGTCAAGATACAGTTGACTTTTCTATTGTCCAAAAATAGTAATTTTTTGCATCTTGATGATTTTTTAGCTATCCCTGTGGAATCATGATCAAGACTTGATCAAATGGTGATTGTGGACTCAAAAATAGATGTTGACCAAAAATTCTGACTTTTGACTACAAAATGACCATTTTGCCCCTGTAGTTGATTGTAGATCAAATGGGGCTTTTGACTGTGCAAATTGGCATTGTGAGTCTTGAGACTTGGTATGTAGGTGCTTGAGAATGTATATAGGCATATGAGACCTTATTGAACCATTGAAAACCCAAAATTCCTTGAGAGAACCAAAACCCTAATTTCAGCTGTCTTAGGAGGTGATTTGACTGTACAATCCTTGAGAAATCTTGAACAATTTGAAGATCATTCTTGACAAATCTTGAGGAATATGGGAGGGCAAATTTTGGGGTACAACAGTTGCCCCTGTTCAATCTTCTTAAACCTGAGGATGTAGATTGGCTTGCGTGCCTTTCGTGATCCGAAGGTGGAAGATGATTGAACACTAAAGTGCCTAGAAATTTGCACTCGCATGGTGTAGTATCAATAATGTGATGTCGGGAATGGGCTTACAGATGCCATTTGGAGATATGATGGATAGGAGGATGGGCTTATAGATTCCATCTGGAGATTGTTCGTTGAATTGTAACTTGGTAGGTTGAAAGAAGGAACCTGTGTAAGGTTGCCTGATGATGAGTCCGTGTAAAACTGCATCTGAAAGAGAAGGAACCGGTGTAGGGTTGCTTTATGATGGTCAAGTAGATAGTTGTCCTGTCTGGTTTCAGGTATTGATCTACAATCCATCGTCCACAGATATTTCCTGGCTAGTTACAGGTGTTGATCTGGAGCTTGAAAAAGGTTGGCAGATGAGATAGTTGTCCTGGCTGGTTACAGGTATTAATCTCTGACTTGAGAAAGAAAGATAGTTTTCCTGGCTTGCTACAGGTATTAATCTTCAATCTCTTCAATGTAGATAACTTTTCTGTCTGGTTTCAGGTATAGATCTACATATAGTCGTCCACAGATATTTCTTGACTAGTTACAGGTGTTGATCTGGAACTTAAGAGAGGTTGGTCAAGGAGATAGTTGTCCTGTCTGGTTTCAGGTATTAATCTCTAACCGGAGAAAGAAAGATAGCTTCCTGGCTTGTTACAGGTGTTGATCTTCAATCTCTTCATGTAGATAACTTTCCTGGCTAGTTACAGGTATAGATCTACAATCAGTCGTCCACAGATATTTCCTGGCTAGTTACAGGTATTAATCCGGAACTTAAGAAGGTTGGCCGATGAGATAGTTTTCCTGTCTGGTTTCAGGTATTAATCTTCAATCTCTTCATGTAGATAACTTTCCTGTCTGGTTTCAGGTATAGATCTACAATCAGTCGTCCACAGATATTTCCTAGCTTGCTACAGGTATTAATCTGGAACTTAAGAAGGCTGGCTGATGAGATAGTTTTCCTGTCTGGTTTTAGGTATTAATCTCTGACCTGAAAAAGAAAGATAGTTTTCATGTCTGGTTTCAGGTATTAATCTTCAATCTCTTCATGTAGATAACTTTCATGTCTGGTTTCAGGTATAGATCTACAATCAGTCGTCCACAGATATTTCCTGGCTAGTTACAGGTGTTGATCTGGAACTTAAGAAAGGTTGATGGTAATCATATTTTGATTCAATCTGGAATAAGTATCAGAATGTCGCCATATCTGGGTCACATTTGAACTGTCTCTGGAAGGAATCTGGAATAAGCAATAGAATAGCATCCGCGTCTGGAGCATCTCTAAGTTGTCTTTAGAAGTTTGAGTCTGAATAAGCAATAGAATAGCATTCGGGTCTGGAGCATCTCTAAGCTGTCTCTGAAAGGAAATCTGGAATAAGTATCAGAATGTCTCCAAATCTAGGTCACATCTGAACCATATCTAGAAGGAATCCAGAATAAGTATCAGAATGTCGCCATATCTGGGTCACATTTGAACTGTCTCTGGAAGGAGTCTGGAATAAGTATCGGAATGTCTCCATGCTTGGGTCACATCTGAACTATCTCTAGAAGGAATCTTGGAATATCTTCAACTGGATCGGCATCAGAAAAATCTTTAGGAATCAACTTAACTGGACCAGAGAAGGCCTTTGACTGGATCGGCATCAGAAAAATCTTTAGGAATCGATTTAACTAAACTAGACAAGGTTTTGGAATATCTTCAACTGGATCGGCATCAGAAAAATCTTTATGAATCGACTTAACTGGACCAGAGAAGGCCTTTGACTGGATCGGCATCAGAAAAATCTTTAGGAATCGATTTAACTGGACCAGACAAGGTCTTGGAATATCTTCAACTGGATCAGCATCAGAAAAATCTTTAGGAATCGACTTAACTGGACCAGAGAAGGCCTTTGACTGGATCGGCATCAGAAAAATCTTTAGGAATCGATTTAACTGGACCAGAGAAGGCCTTGGAATATCCTCAACTGGATCGGCGTCAGAAAAATCTTTAGGAATCGACTTAACTGGACCAGAGAAGGCCTTTTGATATGGCTGAGAATTTAACTGCATCTTTCCTAAAAGGTAAAGGTCAGTCATATGCAATTCATGAGATGGATCAAGCAATGATGTTCTCAACATAAATGAGATTGTATGATATGATGCGTATGTGCATGTGTCTTGATGTATGAAACTGTGATGCTTTAGCTGGGGAAAATAAATCCCAGAGCTGCTGGAGAATGATGTTGAATTCTTCGTTTCCGCAAAGATGATGACGAAGATGATTGCACGAATAAACCGGTAGGGGAAGATGACTCCGTTGGGGACTAAACATGGCGAAGAGATTACTCAGCGGGGAATTACTCTGTGGGGAAGAGATGCTTAGCTGAGAGTTTAACGATAACTCCGCTGGGGATTCCGTTGATAAGCTTTGTTGGGGATTTCGATGATGAACTCCGTTGGGGATAGAAAGAACTTCGCTGGGGATGATCTTTCTGTTGCAACTTGATGAGGATAACCCAGTTAGACTCTGGTGGGGGATAACCTCTGAATATGGTTGGGGGAGAGATATTCGTACTCTGCAGGAGACAAGCTTCCAGAATCTACTGGGTAAGATGATTCAACTCTGTTGGGGAAGCTTTTCGGACGGTGCTGGGAAATGGTTCCACTGAGGGTATCTTGTATTCCGCCGGGGAACAATCTTATATTTTTGTCGAGGAATATTAAGACTGCCGGGGATGCTTGCTGAGGAATATTTGTATACTCTGCTAGAGAATATTAAGATCTTCTGGGGATACCCAACTTTTTCAGGACTGATGGTAGACTAACTCTGCTTGGGGGGAGAGTATTGCTGACTTGCTGGGGATATTGTGCCTTTTTAGGGCTGATGGGAGACCAACTCTGCTTGGGAAGAGTATCGCTGATTTGTTCATTGTGGCAAGGCTCAGTGGGGAGAGCTACCATTATTGTTTTAGTCTGTGGGGAGTGAAGGTATCTTGGTCATACTCTTCAGCTGAACCTATCTTGGTACCTTGGTGGACAGAGCATCTTGTACAGTTCGGACAATTCTTATTTCCCCAGCTTCTATGGGAGAAGGTACCTGTGGCGGTGCTTGATAATTGTCGATTGACAAATCTTCTTCTGGTAGGCAAGTGACGAGATGACGGAACATAGTCGTACGCTTTGATCCCCAATTTTTGCCTGGACCTCCCTTTCTGGTTTTCAGTCCATCGGGATACTCTTTTTTGTCCAAGCCGCCTTTTCAGGTTTTCGACTTGCCGGGTGTACAGATTTTTTTCATTTTCATCCCTTATTTTTGCCCGAACCCTTTTGGTTCGCCGGGAAGCCCTTATTTTTGCCTAGGCCAGTCGACCTAGCGGGTCTTTGATTATGTGTAGTACTCTTTTTTTGACCATGTCCACGCTCTCAGAGTGTAGGGAGTTGTCACTGTCAGTAGTGTTGTGTTGCCATACTACCAGAAGATCTTCGTTTGGTCGTGCAAGATTCGTTGCTGGAATTCATGTCCAATGCCGCGAGTGACTCAGATGGAGATTTGCCCCTGGCTATTTGGCATTTTGAGAGATTCCTTAAATCTTGACTTGACTGCCCCAGATGATGGACAATGATCATGTCTGCCCCTTGGTTGGGAGTGTTTTTCCACTTGAGGTGATCCTTGAGAAGATTTTTGTTCACTTAGATATTCGTCGTGCGAATTTCTCTGTTGTTGAACAAATAGTCATATGCAAACAATATTATTTCAAGAATGCAAAGCTTATGTCTGTCTTGAAGTTTTTGAAAATGCATTTTTCGATAAAACAAGTGATTTTTTTTAAAATGTGATGTCAACTCAAGATTTTACAGCAAGCCCTACAGGAGTCAGGATACCTTTGTAACAATATGCTTTCGGACTAACCCATGCTTCAGCTAGGACTTTTTAAGGGTTATAACGTGGCCTGGTTCACGGTTTAAGAAACAAAGGATAAAGGCTCAAATTTTATTTGTACCCACCCGTTCTTCGTGATGTTCTTCGATCCTATACTCAGCTAATCGTGCGTTAGATTTTGTTTGAGTCTTTGCTCTGATATACCAGTGATGGTTCGGATACTGGCCGTTTATTTTGAACAGGCAGTCGTCTCTTTTTTTGTTGAGGGTTTGTAGAACCTCTTTCTTTTTGATTTTGTTATCCCTGTCTTTTTGCCTGAACTATTTCTTTTGTGATTACAGCCAGTGGGATGCCCCGGTTTTTTGTAAGTCTCCTTCATAGGTTTTGACTTGTTGGGCTTTTATTTTGAGAGATAATGACTGCCTGTCTTGACGATTATAGGGAACCATCACCGTCCTTTGTTTCGGAAGGACTTCTTTGATGCCATTCATTGTGCACCTGGATCAACTTAGAAAACTACCCTGCCCCAGGTTATCATTAAGGGTTTTAATTTTTGAAAAGAAAAACTCCTACTTCTTTGGCTCAAAGGGGTTGACGAGGGATTATCTTCCTTATAACTTCATTGTTTAGGATTTGAAACAATGCCTTTACCTCATCAGTGGGGTCTGTTCAAAAGCATACTATAAAGATCGTGGTATCGTTTTCGCCATCCTCCCTCAAAAGGCTTAGAATTTTTTAATCGAGAGTTGAATCATCAAAAAGTGGAAGCAATTTTAAGCCTAGTGAAAACAATTAATTCAAAACAGACACGTGTGATGCATTAATGAAATAAGAGAGTTTGACATGATAATTGTTTGAATAAGCAAATAAAAATACAACTTGAAAATTCAAATGAACAAAAGACATTCTCAATGATTTGGTGTAGGATCAGTGATCAAACTCGATCTCCTTGGCATCAATCAAGTCTTGGATCTTGTTCTTCAAACTCCAACAATCGTCAGTGTCATGTCCAGGACTGTCAGAATAGTAGGCACATCTCACATTCGGGTTATACTTGGAAGATGAAGTATCAGGATTTTGAGGAGGATCCTTTAGTGTGATCAGTTTCACCTTCAGCAATTGTTGTAACGCTTGAGACAAAGGCATGCTGATGTCAGTATACTTCCTTTCTTGATATCTTACCCTACGCCTATTGCTCTGTCTTTGTTGAACAGGCGTGGGATCGGAGATCTGGGTTGCCCCTACATGTTGATCATGACGACTCTTTTTACCAGACACAGCATTGGACTCTTTTTTTTTCATTGTAGGGCTTTTTCTGAGTATCAGAAGGTATAGTTTCTTGAATCTTCCCGCTTTTGATGCCAGCTTCAATTCTTTCACCAGTCAAGATAAGGTCTGTGAACCCGGCTGAAGAGTTTCCAATCAAATGGTTAAAGAACGGACCAGACAGGGTCCCCATGAATATATCCACAAGCTCACGGTCAGTTAAAGGTGGCTGCACCCTTCCAGCAAGATCTCTCCACTTTTGAGCATACTCCTTAAATCCTTCACCCGTCCCTAGTGACATACCCTAGAGTTGGGTACGCGTAGGAGCGAGGTCGGAATTATACTGATACTGCTTATAGAATGCAGTAGCCAAATCTTCCCAGTTGCGGATACTGGCCCCATCCAGTTGATAGAACCATTCGAGTTGAGTCCCTGAAAGACTATCCTGAAAGAAATGGATCCACAAATTCTTGTCAGCGGTGTAAGGCTGGATCTTCCTTACATACGACCGGAGGTGCAGTTTTGGGCAGGAGGCTCCGTCATATTTGGCAAAAGTAGGTGCCTTGAACTTATGGGGAATCACCACCCTAGAGGATAAGCCTAGGTCTCCAAAGTCCAACCCGGGCACATTCTATATCTCCATAGCACTTAAGCGGTCCTCCAACTGCTTATACCTATCCTCAGCAGGAGGGTACTGTTCTTCATCATAATCCGTCTCGTCGTCGGAGACTACGGGGCTAGGAACCCTTCTCTCTTGTGGGCTGTCTTTCCCTACAGAGGAGGTAGTCAGCTCAACCTCATTCTGCAGTCCATTCCCAAATCTGCGTCCAGTGTTGAATAGGACGGTCCTCTTCTTCTTCTTCTTCCTCTCTTTCAGAATCAGAGTCTTCAAACCCTGTTGACCCTGGGCTAGGCTCATAACCAACTCCTGGAATTGGGCATTCTGGGCCTGGAGGGCCTTGATAGCTTGTTCAGTGGAAGGTTCAGTAGACATGATGATTTCTGAAATAAACCGCGAAGAAGATAAGAGACCTGTAATGGTACCTGTAATGCAATGATATGTATGATATATGTATGCAATGTTTTCAAGGATCTCGTGGGGTAAACAAAGAAACTTGTTAGAATTTGAATTTTGCGGCTTGATTGAAGGAACTTCATGTTGTTGAGAGTCCTTCCTCAAGAGTCAAGCTCACCATATCGAGTGGGTCATAGCCCCTGACTCAAGTCATCATGTTTTGATCTCCGAACGACCTTGGCTAGAGGAAAATAAATGCCCTTTGCCCCTTGCTAGACATTTGGTTCATTATGACCTGCACCACAAACCCTTGAGATCCTTGAAATGAGTTAGTCCTTATGCAGGATGCATGCAATGTTATGATGGTATGATGTTATGATGTATATGATAAAGGTACACCACAAGTATTCACAAAAGGCAAACATGGTAAAGGCACACAAGTCACACAAAAGAGCCCTTAGATTTCAGGCCAGCATGAAGTTTAGGTACTACCCTCTTTCAGTTTCAGTTGGTTAAGACATGTCCTAAAAATAGTAACCGAGTTCTAGAGGATCTCAATATCACTGACTACCCTCGATCGGTCATAACTCCAGCTTAGCAATCTTTTCTTGCGGCCGGAACCATCGCGAGAGTTTAGCCTCAATGAGTGTAGCATGCTGCTACTGTTCTATGGCCAAGTTGGTCAATTTAAGGTTCTAAGGTCAGTTGATGCTTAACGACTCCTCAGAAGACCCATATTCTCCTCGTTCCAACACAAGGGATATCGGTACAGACCAAGGTGTCACACCAACGTAGCTACTGCTTCACCCGTGTCGGTCTACGTCGGACAGGTCCCTCACAGTTTATTGCTACTTACCTAAAGGGTATTCCCCAGATCCGGGTTAGGATCTATAAAACTCTGATGCAAACCCACAATATTAAAGCATTCAAGGCATACAATTGAAAACATAGAGTGATCTAATCCTAAGGTACACCTCACTTATATAATTATCCCCAGCAGAGTCGCCAGTTCTGTGATCGGTGGACATAGAACTGACTATTTTGAAATGCTGGTTCGCGAAATGTCGCGGTAAGCAAGAGTCGCCACCGTCTTTTATTTTCTCCAACAAGGAAAGGACAAAAGCACAGCAAAATTCCTTTTCGAGATGTTTCTCGGTTCGGGAGGTAGATTATAGAAAGGGAAGGTGTTAGCACCCTTTCTATCTGTGGTTATCCACGGGCTCTTAGGTACTTGCTCACTATGTTTTCAAAAATGTTTTGCTTTTCTTGTGTTTGTGGGTTTTGAAAAAGTTTGTTTGAAAACTTCAATTTAACTCTTGTATCTGTCCTCAAGAGTGTATGAAGTGTTTGTTTGGAAACTTTTGTTTGAAAAGTGTAAGTGCGAAAAGTATTTTTGTTTTTTTGAAAGAGCAAGTACCTGAGAACCTCTACCTACTCAAAAGAAATTAAGCTGTGTAAATGTCCTTTAGACAGTACTATCCCACTATTGAGAAGTAGGTAGCACCGTCGTTGGAGTTTTCGGGTCAATTCGATTATAGGGACATGTGGTCACTAAAGCAATAGTAGGATGCCTTAGCGGTAACCCTAATGTCTTAGATCGTTTTTTTATCGAGGCAACCGTTCCGAGGCAACTTGATCTTTAGACAGGAGGGCGACCTCTAAAACACCCTATACTCAATGACCACGTCGAGGCAACCAAGTGAGGTGTACCCTAGGAGTGGCATGTGCGAGTGTGTCATGATTCAGTTAAGTTATCTTTGCACATGTTATGGTGAGCTACGGGTTGATTTTAATTTCAGAGATAAGTCTTGTCATGCATAGCCTAATTAACATACATCTAGCAATTAAATGTTGCGGAAAATAAATCTACGCTATTACAAGGCGTCGGGTATTTACATCGCCAAAAACAAACCCTTTGAAAAGGTAAATTGCGGGAAATTAAAGAAAGCGATAAAAAGTCCTAATTAACGCTATTACATCCTCGGAGCAATTACAGAAAATATGGATCAAAAAATAATATGCGCGCGAGAAAGTTGAATCGGCGAAGTCCTTAGGGTTTTGACCCCTTTTTTGAGAAAGAAAGAGATTGAATTAAATTAAATTAAACCTAATTAGCTAATTAATTAAAGGAAATATTTTTTGGTATTTTAATGTGTTAAAAAAAATCAAAAGTTAGTAAAAACCCTAATTCTAATTTATTTTATTTATTGCAAAAAATATTGAAATTAACCTAATTAAAAAAGACTAAATTAATTTGTTAGTATTTATTTACAAAAATAATAAATTAAAGGTGAAATTAATAAATTATAATAATAATAAAAATATTACATTTTTAGTTTTCTGAATTTTATTATGAAAAAAAAGTTAATTTGATTAATTAAATAATAATAATAATTAGTAAAATAGTTAAATGGAAAATATAAAAGAAAAAAAATAAGAAGAATAAACCAGGGGGGTACTGGCCCAATTAGGAGGTGTCTGTGCAATTTGTGGCCCATTAACCTCAAGCCTGCTTTGACTTTGGTGATTGTCCAGGCGCTGGTTGACTGGGAGTACCATGGTCCTTCATCTTTGGCCACAGGATTTGAGCTTAAAGACACGTGGCGTGCTGAGATGTGAAGCACATGGTGGAACGCTTTTTGAAACCTGCATGTGATTATGCAAAGAAAAAATAGAAACAAATATTTTGGGGGACCTGGGATTCGAACCCAGGTCCCAACGCTCACATGCCCATGCCTTAACCACTCCAACCACCTGCACGCTTTTGATAATATAATAACAAGTAATCATTATATTAAGAATTTTGTCCATATGCTATAAAACACAAAAAACGCGCGTGTTTTTGAACTGGCCAACCACATACTAACACATCATCATCTTCTTCATGTTTCCTGCAAAAAATATAAACAGATAGCGGGGGTTTTTAACCCCCACAATATGATATGAGGAAAAATAGCGATTAGCGTTGTGGTTCACATAAATATTTCGCGAGGGTCCAATTGTGTTCGTCTTGGTTCAACGATTCCAACCATGTACCTTACAAGTCTTAATTTTTCTGGGTTTAGAAAGCCCCAATTTCAAACTCAAGAACCCTAGAAAACTGTTCATGGCATCTTGTGATTTAGGGAATTATAGTTCAATTAAGTGATACCATTAGCTTTATATGGTTCCTAGCAACACAAAACAATCAAGAAAATATGTTAAATGCGCATGAATGATGAGTTACGATTTTGGAAAAAAATGGCAAACCGTGAAACTTTAAGTGATGATTCTTTGAGTCATGAAGCTGGAATTTGATTGCCACACGTTCTGGGAACCTCCTGCAATGTATTGGAATCAATAAAAACCTTTGAATCGTTCTAGAATGCCAAAGTCAGTTTTGAGTTTTCTTGGAAATTTTTCAATATGCTAGGGTCTGTTTCTGCAGCTTTTCTCACGTCCATGAGTTAGGGTTTACTTGCATATATATAGATGAATGGAATTAGGTCAAAATCTTGAGCAAGAATCCATTGCAATGATGATTTGATCTTTGATTGAAAATCAAATCTTTTTGCATTTTCATGATTGAACAAAGTTGCCAATTTTGGAGATTTTGTATCTTTGACTTGGTGCACGAAATTGCCAGACTTTTTAGGTCATATTTGCTTCACAAAAAGATTTAAAAACCAAATCTTGTATTTTCCTACAATTTAAATTGATTAAATGAATTAACATCAATTAAAAATTCAATTAATTAATAAAAAATAAGAAAAAAAATTCAATTAAGCTTGATGGGTCGTGCATAGGTCATGGATGAAGTTTCAAGAAGAGATTTGAGGCCCATTAGCAAAAATAAGGTGTTTTGAGCAAAGTTGACTTTTGCAAATTCATGAAAATTTCCCAACTTCTCCAATGCATATCTTGCTCAATTTTGATCATATGAACATGTTCTTTGACATTTTGGAAAGGTCTTGAAGTCCTATAACCAATGCCTTTAGTCCCATGTCATTTGGATTTACCAATCTCAAGTTATGGCCTTTGACTTAAAGTGCATTTTTGTTGACTTTTGAAATTGACCTATAATGTAGAAATTGATAACTTTTTGTGAGAGAATTTCTTGGACTTGGAGTGTGAATATGGATTGTAGGAAATGTCATCCCCTTCAAAATGAGCATTGGATGGAATTTTTCTGACAAACCATGAAAAGTTATGCCCTGGTCAAGATACAGTTGACTTTTCTACTGTCCAAAAATAGTAACTTTTTGCATCTTGATGATTTTTGAGCTATCCCTGTGGAATCATGATCAAGACTTGATCAAATGGTGATTGTGGACTCAAAATAAGATGTTGACCAAAAATTCTGACTTTTGACTGCAAAATGACCATTTTGCCCCTGCAGTTGACTGTAGATCAAATGGGGCTTTTGACTGTGCAAATTGGCATTGTGAGTCTTGAGACTTGGCATGTAGGTGCTTGAGAATGTATATAGACATATGAGACCTGATTGAACCATTGAAAACCCCAAATTCCTTGAGAGAATCAAAACCCTAATTTCAGCTGTCTTAGGAGGTGATTTGACTGTACAATCCTTGAGAAATCTTGAACAATTTGAAGATCATTCTTGACAAATCTTGAGGAATATGGGAGGGCAAATTTTGGGGTACAACAACCGGCTTTGGTGCAGTCCGAAGTTGGTAGATACTCGATACTACACTCATTGAGGGTTGTTTTCTTGGAATATTTTGGTTGCTAGTTAAGTGGCTAAACCAAAACAATGAACATGGAAAACAATCCAATGATATTGAGCTCCTTAGAACCCGGTTACTAATTATAGGACAGGTTTTTAAGCCAACTACACTCAAGAGGGTACTTACCTATGAAACCTCATGCAAGCCTAAAACTAGGGTTTTGTGTGACTTGCTTGTACATATGTTTGTGCATGCATCATGAACATCATAAAGCATCATATGCATCCACTAACCATTTCAAGGGATTGGATCTTCATCTTTGTTCTTGTTTTGTAGGTCATGGAAATTCTTCGCAGGAAAACTATCCAAGTCAACCTTGTGAGAATCCCTCCTCAACTCAAGGAGCTTACATCCAGAATTCCAGAAAGCTCTCTCTTCAGTGAAAGACATGGTAGACTGCTCAGCCTAGTCAACACCAACATTGAAGAAGACATGGTGAAAGTGTTGTTCCAGTTCTTTGACCCCCTTCACCACTGTTTCACATTCCCCAACTACCAATTGGTGCCTACTTTGGAGGAATTTTCTCAACTCCTGAGAATTCCTATTCTTAATCAACTACCCTACAACGGTATGGAAAAAGAACCAAAGCCCGAAGATGTTGCTTAAGCACTACACTTGCAACCATCTGACATCAAGGGGCATTGAGAAACTAGAAGTGGTGTCAAAGGCTTCTTGGCAAAATTCTTGTTTGAGAAGGCACAAGAGTGTTGGGACTCCTTGGATCTACAAGCCTTTGAAGAGATTGTGGCACTCCTCATTTATGGGTTGGTTTTGTTCCCAAATGCTGACCAACTTATAGATGTCAATGCTGTCAAGATTTTCCTATCCAGGAATCCTATACCTACATTGCTTGGGGACATCCTCCACTCATTTTACACACGAACAATGAGAAAGAGAGGTGTTCTCATGTGTTGTACTCCTCTCCTTGCAAGGTGGTTTATTTCTCACCTTCCACAATCTGTTTTGAAGAATGAACAAGGCTTAAGGTGGTCACAACGGTTGATGACCCTAACACACTCTGATGTACATTGGTGTTCTCGATCCAGAGAAAATGTCATCATCGTCGATCGTTGTGGTGAGTTCCCTAATGTTCCATTACTTGGCATTAGGGGAGGCATTACCTACAACCCTTGTATAGCTTTGAGACAATTTGGATATGCACGGAGGGATGGCCCTCATGACATGCTGATTCCTGACCTAGTTTTTAACTTCGACAACGATGCGCAAGGACTTCGCCAAAGATTCATCAGAGCTTGGAGGATGCCTAACAAGGTAGATAGCAAGACACTAGGGCACAAGAACTCCATCCCTCTTGAGCCTTATCTCAAGTGGGTACGAACCCGAGCCCAGAGTCTTATGATGCCTTACCCTCACATTCTCCCTTTGATTAAAGAGCCTGTTAAGGAAGGAGAGGTTCCCTACACCATCCTATATCCTGACATGCCAACATCATGGGAGGAGATGCAGAAGAGTTGGATCCAACTCAAGGAGGAACATAATACTTTTGAAGCCAGCTTCTACGCCAGTGAGAAGAAGGTTTTGGAGCTTACCCGTCGACTTCATGAGGAGGAGACCCTCAACACTTACATCGCACCAAAGAGGATGCGCAAGGTCTTTTTGCCTTAAGAAGTTTTTGTAATATTTGGCCCATGGGGCATTTATGTACTGACAAATTTTCTTCTTATTAATATGACATGTGTTCTTTTTGTCTGCAACAATTTTGAATTTATAAATCCTTGAATGCATTGCATGAATAAACATATCATTCATCATACGCATAAGCAGGTCTTCACACCAGGTTTCCTTATCTTTCTGCTATTTATTTCAGTAAGATGGATCTTGAACAGACGGTCAAAGATCTGCAGTCACAAAACTCACAGTTTCAACAGCTCCTTATGACCTTGGCAAAGGGTCAGGAGGATCTAAAAGCACTGTTGGGGAATAAAGAGCAAGAAAAAGTGAAAAAGAAGAAGAAAAGAGTTGGGGTAGCTACACTGGGAAGAAGATTTGAGAATGAAGCTAGGAGAGTTCTTGAATTCCCCTCCGCATCTGATGAGGGAACCAGTAAGGGAAAAGGGGCTGCATTACCTTCTGAGTCTGAAGCTGAAGAGGAAGAGGTTGAGGAAGATGAAGACTACTCAGAGCAGCAATACCTGCCAGCGGACGACAAATACAAAAACCTGGAGGATAGACTGGCAGTTATGGAGCTGCAAAGGGTTCCTGGGTTAGATTTTGAAGAATTGGGATTGATTGTTGGGATAGTGATCCCTCCAAAGTTTAAGGTGCCAATTTTTGCAAAATATGACGGGTTGTCTTGCCCGAAGATGCACCTGAGGTCATATGTCAGAAGAATTCAACCTCATACATCCGACAAAAATCTCTGGGTACACTTCTTTCAGGACAGTTTGTCCGGTACACAGCTAGACTGGTTTTACCAGCTTGAGAGGTCAGAAGTGCATAACTGGGAGGACTTGGCAGCTGAATTTTATCGCCAGTATCAATATAACGCTGACTTGGCGCCAACCCGTACTCAGCTACAGAGTATGGGGATGGCCTCAAATTAGGGATTCAAAGAATACACCCAGAAATGGCGCGACTTGGCCGGAAGAATGCAACCACCTCTTTCTGATAGGGAACTAGTTGATATGTTCTTGGGAACCCTATCTGGCCCATTCTTCAACCATTTGATCAGGAGCTCTTCCGTAGGGTTTACTGAATTGATTCTGACTGGCGAACGGGTGGAAGCTGGTATTAAGAGTGGGAAGATTAAAAGGGAGGCCTTTGCACCCACAACTGTTAAGAAATCATTTCCGGTCAAGAAGGAAGCAGTTGTTATATACTCTCAGAAAAGATTGGGAAGAACGGAGCGCCGGCCGACTGTAGGGGCCGTGATGATACAAAATTCGTCAAGTGATCAGCCTCGTAAAAATCAGTCCAGATCTAACCAGCAACGGGTAGAACGGCCACAACGGCAGTTCACCCGCATCAACATGACGCCTGCACAAGTTCTTCCCCATTAGTTGAAGCTAAATCTCGCCACTATCAAAGAGGCACCAAAAAATGTAAATACAACTTCCCCACATTATCATCCCAATGCTAAATGTGCCTATCATTCTGACAGCATCGGGCATGACACCAACGATTGCTGGGCTCTTAAGCATAAAATTCAAGACTTGATAGATGCAAAAGAGGTTGAGTTCGATGCTCCGGAGAAACCGAATGTAATATTCGCTCTGATGCCAAAGCATGGTCGCAATATCCATGCTATTGAAGAAGATCTGTATGTTGCTGCTGTTGATGATCTGGTAACTCCATTACTGACAATCAAGTTGAATCTGTTGAAAGCTGGGATTTTCCCAGGATGTAAAGAAGACTGCTATTGTTGTTCCTCCCTACCAATTGACTGTCCATTGCTGAAGATAGGCATCCAAGGCCTAATGGACAGCCAGCAAATTCTTTTCGAAAATATTCCTGCTACTCCAGCTCCTATCAAAGATGTTTCAATAATCACCATTTCCACCAATCTTTCCAAGGTCCCTAAAAAGCCTGTTAAGATTACATCCGCTACGAAGATTGTTCCTCTAAAAATAACCATGCCTAGGCCTGTCCCCTACAAATCTGATAAATCGATACCGTGGAATTATGGTGGAGAAATCTACTACCACGGTGTTAAACAAGTTGAGATAACTGAAGAGAGATCTGACGAAGAAGATGCCAACATTGGAAACATTGCCGGTACGAGCAAGATTACCCAAAGTGGGAGAATTTTTTCTCCAGAGATTTCCCCTCCAAAGGCAATCTTTGGACCCTTAGCTGCTGCCAAAGTTACTCCTGCACCGATAAAACTTTCTGTAAGAACTCTGCTGATTGAAGAAGCTGTTACTCCTGTGGTTGTCCCTCCTACTTCTGCTGATAAGGGGAAAGGGATCCAAGATGAGCTCGTCAGGACGAGGGCTCAACCATTGGTCATCCCCGAAACCTCTAAGAAAGAAATGGAGGAGATTCTGAAAATAATAAAGAAAAGTGATTATGACGTTGTAGAGCAACTGGTGAAAACCCCCTCGAAGATCTCCATGTTAGCATTGCTGCTTTGCTCGGAGGCTCATGCCAAAGCATTGATAAGGTTTTTGAAGACAGCCCATGTTCCCCAGGAAATCTCAGCCGATCAATTCCAGGATTGTGTAGCCAGCCTTACTGCCGACAACGGTCTGGGCTTCTCTGATGCTGACCTGACTCCGAAAGGAAGAAAGCACAATGACGCATTGCATGTGTCAGTTGAATGCCGAGGAACTACTCTTGCCCATGTTTTGGTCGACACTGGTTCTTCTCTAAACGTGTTGCCTAAGAAGGCTCTGGATCGATTGGATTGTGAAGGCTTGGAGCTGAAGCCAAGTAATATCATTATCAGGGCCTTTGACGGGTCTAAAAGAATGGTGCATGGGGAGGTCGACATTCCCATCAAGGTGGGAACTGAAGTATTCCACTCAACTTTCTATGTGATGGACATCCGTCCGTCATACTCTTGCTTGCTAGGGAGACCATGGATACATAATGCTGGCGCAGTCACTTCCTCCCTACATCAGATGCTGAAATACCCTGTCAAAGGAAAGATCATAACTGTATACGGTGAAGAGGAGTACATGATCAGCCATCTGAACTCCTTTAGGTATGTGGAAGTGGAGGGCGAATTCATCGAAACACCGTTCCAACACTTCGAGGAAATTGCTCCCGAAGTTGCAGTAACAAAGGCAGTAGTTGAGGTACCCAAGCAGGTGGCCAGGATGGCATCTCTGAAAGACGCACAGGCTGCAATGAAGGAGGGGAAGAGCTCAACATGGGGTCAGTTGCCTGACTTTCCCCACAAGACAGACAAGTTTGGGTTAGTATTTACCGCTACGGGGCAAAAAGCTATGCGTCGCTCAAAAATTGAAAGGACACCCATCAAGATTTCTCCTCATGGAATCAATGCTTTAGAAGACGAAGACGAAGAGGCCAACATTGAAGATTGGATCTTCCCAACCATCAAAGGGGCACTGCACAACTGGGAGGCGAAAGACTTCGTCCCCATTACTTTCATTAATCAGTAACTTATCTTTTGAACATTTCCTGTTGGTCTGTAATAATTACTTTTAAACAATCTGCACACTACTTTTTCACCTCATGCCTTGCCCGGGGCATGTAGGTCCATTTGTAAGGGTTTTGATTCTCTTCATATTCATATGCCATGTTTAATGAATCATTGGACGTTTTTCATTTATAAACTGTTGTGTTCATTTTCTTTCCTTTTGCATTTTTGTTTGTTTAAGGATGGATATCCCTTACACACACCCACACTCACAAATGCAGGTACCCATCCACTATGGATTATATGGGTGACTATTCTGCTATGTCCTTCAACAACTCTGAAGATTTGGTCAATCAGGCTGAGTATGAAGATGACAAAGATTGTGAAGTACCAGGAGAGCTAGCCAGACTTCTACAACAAGAAGAGAGGGCCATCTTGCCTCATGAAGAGTTGTTGGAAACAGTCAACTTAGGTACAAAGGAAGACAGGAAAGAAGTACAAGTGGGTGCCAATCTGGAACCAAATGTCAAGAAGCGCTTAATACAGCTGTTGAATGAATACGTTGAAATCTTCGCCTGGTCTTATGAAGACATGTCGGGTTTAGACACAGATATCGTGGTTCACCGTCTCCCTACGAGAGAGGATTGTCCACCGATCAAGCAAAAGGTCCGTCGAATGAGGCCCGACATGTCTGAGAAGATTAAAGCGGAAGTAATGAAGCAATTCAACGCTGGTTTTCTGGCTGTTACATCCTATCCGCAATGGGTTGCTAACATTGTGCCCGTTCCTAAAAAAGATGGCAAGGTCAGAATGTGTGTGGACTACCGGGATTTGAACAGGGCCAGCCCTAAAGATGATTTTCCGCTACCGCATATCGACATTTTGATTGACAACACAGCTCAGCACAAGGTGTTTTCCTTCATGGACGGATTCTCGGGTTACAACCAGATCAAAATGGCCCCCGAGGACATGGAGAAGACAACCTTTGTTACACAATGGGGTACTTTCTGTTACAAGGTGATGTCGTTCGGACTGAAGAACGCAGGGGCAACTTATCAGCGCGCCATGGTGGCTTTGTTTCATGATATGATACATCATGAGATCGAAGTTTACGTAGACGACATGATAGCTCGATCACAAACAGAGGAGGAACACCTTGAACATTTACAGAAGCTATTTTCCAGGTTGAAGGAGTACAAACTCAGGCTGAATCCAAGTAAGTGCACTTTTGGAGTTAGGTCTGGTAAAATTCTAGGATTTATTGTCAGCAACAAAGGAATCGAGGTCGATCCAGCAAAAGTGAAAGCAATATAGGAAATGCCTGCCCCCCGTACTGAAAAGGAGGTTAGAGGGTTCTTGGGGCGCTTGAACTATATTGCCAGATTCATCTCTCATCTGACGTCTACCTGTGAGCCAATTTTCAAACTATTGAAGAAAGATCAGGTAGTCGAATGGAACGACGATTGCCAATTTGCCTTTGATAAGATCAAGGAGTATTTGCTAGAACCTCCTATTCTGATGCCACCCGTCGAAGGAAGACCGTTGATCATGTACCTGACTGTTTTGGACAACTCAATGGGGTGCGTACTAGGCCAACATGACGAGTCTGGTCGAAAAGAGCATGCCATTTATTACCTTAGCAAAAAGTTTACCGACTGTGAGACTCGCTACTCACTGCTCGAGAAAAATTGTTGCGCTTTGGTATGGGATGCTCGCCGACTAAGGCAGTATATGTTGACTCATACCACTCTGTTGATTTCCAAAATGGATCCTATCAAGTATATCTTCGAGAAGCCTGCTTTATCTAGAAGAATCGCTAGATGGCAAATGATCCTGACTGAGTATGACATCCAGTATACTACCCAAAAATCTATAAAAGGGAGTGTACTAGCTGACCATCTAGCTCATCAAGCTATCGAAGATTATCAATCCATGAGATTCGACTTCCCGGACGAGGACATCATGAATTTGGACAACATTAAAGGTAACGGACCGTATGACGGACCTGAAAATGGATCCCGATGGACCCTGTACTTTGATGGTGCTTCAAATGCACTTGGAAACGGTATCGGTGCGGTACTCATTTCCCCGGAAGGTTGCCACACACCTTTCACGGCCCGACTTTGCTTCAGCTGTACCAACAACATGGCTGAATATGAAGCTTGCATCTTTGGTCTCAAAGCTGCTATAGACTTGGGGATCAAATCTTTGATCGTATTTAGGGACTCGGCTTTGGTTATCAGTCAAATCAAAGGAGAGTGGGACACCAAACACACTAATCTTATCCCATACAAAGAACATGTCTTGACATTGTTGCCTCATTTCGAGCAAATCACCTTCGAGCATTTCCCACGAGAAGAGAATCAGCTAGCAGATGCTCTGGCTACAATGTCTTCCATGTTTAAACTCAACTGGGATAACGAGGCTCCCCAAATCACCATCGAGCGAATGCATGAACCTGCGCATTGTCATGAGATTAATACCGAAGAAGTAGTGGAACAACCCTGGTTTCATGATGTGTCTGCGATCGACCTAATGTCTAACGGTATCTTAACTGCAAGCGCACAGCCTATCGCAGTAGTAATAAAAGATTGTCGAATCCACAGGGACTTTGTAATCACTCTAGTGCGGGAAAGTAATGCTAGTTTAGCTAAGGCGGAAATTGTCACGTTGGTTTTGGGAAGGTTAAGGAAGGTAAACTAATTGATTTTAAAGTAATTATAAAATGAAATGGTCGGTATGCAATAGAGTCGACCTAAAGGATCTAATCGGACCTAGGCATATAAGGATGGTCAACTTGGTTTATCTGTAGAATTAATCAGTTTAAAAACCCTTAACTCACACTTTCATGGTCTTATCTCGGATTATACGTCTAAAGCCCTATACCTGCTTTCGCTAGCCTATAAGTGTTTAGAAGTATTTTTTGGAAACTTAATTAATTCTAATTTGGTTTAAAGCGCTTTCACTGTATTTAAATCAAATGCCTAACTTTAGCTATCCGGTTAAAAACCTCACACTTTCGTGGTCTCGATCTAACCTATTTACTCTTCTTACTTTCGTAACAAAGGTTTTATTTTTAAGCATAAAAAGTTATAACCAGAGTTAAGTTGATTAAAGTTTTAGCCTAAGTTTGATCAGATGCCTAATGTCTCTTACTATCCCATACCGACGCTAAAGGTTTAGCTAGCCATGGAAATTATAATGAACGTAGTGGAAACAAAAACAAACAAATATAGATTGGACATTATAAATAATAAATTAAACTTGCATTAATTAATTAAAAGGTATGTAATACAATTGCAAAATAGAAACCTGAAAATAAAGCCAATACTTCAATCCCTCTTCCAAAAATCGGAAACTCGGACTTGGTATCGGTAATATGACAAATTCTGAGGCTTGAATAATAAATCCTAAACTATAATAATAATTCCCTGATGTTTGAAATTATTATTTGGGCAATGAAATTAAAAGAACGGAAATAAACGAATGCAGAAAAATAACAACTGAAGGAATAATGGTTTTGATTTCGGCAGAGCTTCCGCATAAGTAAACTGTAAAATGCTCTGTGCCTCTAACGTTGAATGTTGAGGTATTTATAGAGGAATGAATTTGGCAGTTGGCTTGAAGACTTGTCACGAAGCTTTCCTTAAAAATCTCCACAAATGTAGGAACGTGGGTAGTTGGCTGGAGAGAAATCAGGAGTTTGAAAACTCCTTCTATTTTGCTTTGCCACGATCTGCACTTTCAAATAACTGGTATGCGCATTACGGTCGTCACTGAGGCGTTACGAGCAGGTTTGGTGTTTCTCCATGTTACGGTCGTCGCAGATGTATTACGGTCGTAACACGCTTCATGATGGCTTACGGTCGTGGCAGATGTGTTACGACCGTCACAGCTACAAAATCTGTAATTCTTGACAGATTTATCTTTTTCTTCTATTCTTTTGATGCTTTCTTGCATTGTTTCATGTTTTCTTCTGTTTTGAGCTGAGTTATGAATACCTGCAAAAAGTAATGACAAACTCGAAATATTCGGGAGTTAATCGGGTCAAAATAATACAGAACGGGTAAATTTCATGGAAAATAAACGATACAATTTCGTGTTATCAAATTCCCCCATACTTAAACCTTTGCTTGTCCTCAAGCAAAATAATCAATTGAAAATATCGGACAAGTTTTTATAAACGCACATAACTAGTATACCTTTCGTTTTCAAATAATTACAAGAAATCTAAGTTAGTTCGGCCGAGAAAATCGAATGAAACAACAACGATACGTAAATGACACAAGCAACAAGCTAGTCGACGACTATCCGTTTTAAACGAAACGTCCAATTATACCGTTATAATTCAACTCAAGGTTTCTCGTTCATATTTCACCCGGTTCCGTTCTTGCGCAATCACATTAAGCCCATTATCCTTGCACGCACGTAGTGGAATAGCCGGTTAGTGGTTCTGATCAAAACACGACGGTTTCTGGCACAATTATGTGGCAACCTCTTTTATCCAATTGCAAGATGCGGGGGATCAAACCGTAGTCTGCCCTACCGAGTTCAGTACCAGATGCTTCTGAACCACCTAGACAATGGATTCTCATGTTACTTAGTAGAAGCTTTTGCATCCGTTGGATTAAACGATCGGGTGAGGATCGCCCAATTTAATTGGTGCAATACCTATTTCCTTAAAGCATGTAACATTCTTTTTAAATCAATTTGCAAGATCATCCACTTATGTTCATCGACTTTCCACGTGGTTTGTGTTAAGACTGGTGCCGACTGCTAATATAAACTACTAGGGGGTAATTTAAGACTTAAAACTCAAAGTATCGGTATAATGAAAATGGAGACGATTCGCGTAAGTAGGGAGTCGAAGGTGTCATAATCGTATAGTTCTTGTTGGATCGCTCTCGGCCTTCTAACTAAGATTTCAGTTAAAGTAGGTAACTAACGGTTATGCGAATATAAAAGGCGAAAAATTTTGGTATGGCTAAATAAAACGGGGAGAAAATGAAATAACGGAATATAACTGAAATAGAAATGAAATTACTCGTTCTGAAATTAAGAATGCAGTGCTCCTCCCACACTATATCAAACATTGTCTCAATGTTATGATATAATGGCGAGGTTAAATGAAAAATACATCGGAAAAAAAACAAGGAAAACAACAAGAGAAGGAAAAACTACTGGCGACCACGGCGGCTTTGGGTTCGTGACCGTCTGGAAGGAGTAGCTTCAGAGTCAGTGCCCTGGGGTCCAAGAGATGTAACATCCATCCTTAAAGCATTAAGCTCGCATAGCACTTCATCAAGCCTTTCATTCGTCGAGCATTGACCACTCAAGATTTGGGCATCTTGCGCGAGTAAGGCGTCGAAACGCTCCTGATGTTTTCTTTCAAGAGCTACAGCCATCTGATTTTGCTGATGGAGGGCTCTGAGGACGTCCTCCATAGTAAAAGGAGGTGGTGCAGAAGAGGACGACTCAGGAATGTCAGGCACGGGAACAACTCGATCCAGTTCTTCCTGCATCTCATCAGCGGGGCCGACATGAGGTTCTTCTTGAGCAGCAACAGGGCCTTCAGGGTCTTCAAGGTTAAATAGCCAGTTGGCTCGGTTCTGAGGGTCGATTTGGTCCCTGCAAGGCAAAACAATGTTAGTGTAAACTCGGTTCTGTATCACTGGATGGAATTTTTCGTCGTCCCGCTCGTGGATGAGGTGGGCTGATTTGCAATGATCCAAAGTAAGTAGGACCGGTGGTCGGGATGGCAGATGAGCAAGGGTGTCACCATGGTTTAGTGATAAAGCAAGAGAAGTGACAAGCCCTCCGAAATAGAAAGGTTTGCCGCCTCTGGTGCAGATGGAGTGAATATGGGCCAGGAGGAAAGGTGCGGCATTAATTTTCTGACCCGAGAATGCATAATGCATGAAAAATAGCTCCTTGGAGTTGAGCTTGTGGTTACTATCCCTTGCAAAGATGGTGTTGGATAAGATGCGGTGGAAGTAGCGAATGGTGGGGTTGTGGATTTGGGTAGCATTGAGGTGATCGTATGAGTTAGCCCGATTATTGGTCAACCTATGCCAAAGGTTGAAGGATTCCTCATGAAAGGTGTCAGGCACACGTAGGTGAGCGCCTTCATCAGTACATAAGTCTAGTAGGCGACCGAATGCATTCTGAGAGAAATCGTATTCGGTGCCGAAAATGCGGAACCTTACCGCACCGGTAAGTTGATTTCTTGGGCCATTTGGAGTGATGTAGCAAAATGAACTGAGGAACTCAAGGGTGAGATTCTCGTACGTTGGTTGTGGCTGGCTACATAGGGTCCAAAGGTTGACATTCTGTAGGAGGTGTTGGACACTTTCAAGTAACCCGAGGTCTCGGAGGCAGTCAATGTCGACGAACCTCGTGGGGTGGATGCCTCGGTGTTGGAACTTCAGGAACCTTGTGCGCTGGGTTTCACCTGCTTCGCCATCGCGTAGGTAGATGCCTGGGATTTGTTGGTTGATGTTCTCCATTTGCATGCAAGAGTGTTTGAGTGAGAATGGTTGTGGTTGGTGAATGAGAGAATGAGAAGATGATACGGGTAATGGATGTATATATAGTGGAAGGAGATAGTGGAAGTTTGAAAATTGATAGGGATTAATGGTGGGTTGAATGGGGTTAATGGGTAGTTAATGGAGGAAGAAGAGAGAAAGGTTGAGGGAAGAAGAAAAGGGAACGTTCTGTTAATAGGGTTACTGATGTAGCCCGTGTTACGGTCGTAACACCAAGCTGACGAGCGTAACGCTCTGAAAGGCGCGTGACGGTCGTGGGGGATGGATTACGATCGTGGCAGCTACAAATTTTGCAAATTTTTACAGAACAGAACAGAACACAATTACACAGAGTATATATTTTTATAGCAGGCAGAACATCTCAGGCATTCCAACATAAACACAACATTAATTTATTCAACATATAATCCAACATATATAATTCGCAATAGAGTAGAAAACCATAAAACATTGTAAGCAGCATAATGATTGTAAGTTTAAAATTGAAAACAAACAATTGCATTAATTCAAATTGAGTAACTTGTTCTTTTTGACAGAAAATAAATGACTTGTAAATTGAAATGCAGTAATTTAACAAAAAATTGAAACTACCTAGAAACAAAGCAGAATGGAAAAAATCTAAAAACTAAGAATTGAAAAACTGAAAACTGAAAAACTAAGAAACTAAAAACTGCTTCATCCAATCTTTTCTTTTAATATCTCTAAAGCTTGGGTGATGTTATAGAATTGCTCCACCGAGATGTCAGTTAAACCAATAAGATCCAAACGCATAGTCTTCAACTCATTCTTTATTCCATCAATGTCAGTTTTATAAGCATCCAAAGTGGTCAGAATGGTATTTAATTATGTAGTATATTCTCCTTGGTTTATATCAGGGGCTACTTGTGCTTCAGCCATATTTGTAAAGTCATGGTAACCAGGAGGAGTTTCAGGATCTGTTTCGTTTTCAGACATGAAATTATTAGCAACAAAATATGATTGTGGTGTTTCTGGTGTCGAAGGATGGTCGGGTGGATTCAATTCGTACAACCAATTTTCACGGTTATGGACACTTACTCGGGCATGGTTCGGAAGGGTAAAAAGAGTAACAACTTCGTTTCTGATCAGGTAATCATAAGGTGCAGGGCCTAAATTTCCTATTATCCGGTTGTTGAAACAGAAATCAATATTCATAGGCCTAATTGATCCAAATGGTGCACAGTTATTAAGTTGGTAACGAGGTCCAAGAGCATGTGCAATCATTGTAACTAATCCTCCCACACTAACAGGAACATTAGGGTCCTCACTAATGCGGGTAAAGGTCTTCATCAGGAGTGGGACAGCATTGACAGGGCGTCCTAGATTCATACAATAAAGCAGAGATAATTCATCCTTGGATACAACATTTTGATTTTGTTCTTTTCCAAACAGAGTGTGGGCAAGAATCCTATGGAAATAACGGATGGCTGGGTTATGTATCTCATTATTATCCATACTTTCTGGGTCAGGGTGATAGTTTCCGGTTAAAGTACCCCAGAAGTAATCCAGCTCAAAATCCAATAAATCGGCCTCAGGGGTAGTAAAAGCTAAGGGTCCGCTGGGGAATCCTAATAAAGCAGCTAAGTCCCTATGGTTATAGGTGAACTCAATACCAAAAAGTCTGAAGGTAATGATTCCTTTTCGGGCTCCGACACCGTGTTCAGGGATGTAAACTAGAGAACTCAAGAACTCAAGGGTAAGCTCTCGGTAAGTGATAAACCTATTTTTCAGGTGGGCTTTCTCCCATCCCAACTGGTTAAACATGTAGTAAAAACTGTCAGTAATGCCTAAAGAGTCCATAGTAGGTTCATCATGATACAGGGTTAAACTGATGTCTCGCTGAGACAAAGCCTCAAATCTTCTTCATTGGTTTCTACCTCTAAAGGTGGTTTCCATAAAGTTCTGTGGAGGAGCCATAGCAAAAACAAAGCGGGGAAACAGAGTAGAGGAGAAAGTAAAGAGAAAAAGACTATTCAGAAATCCTGTGGCAAGTAAAATTGTTTTGAAATCAGCAGCAGTTTTATAGCAATTAAAACAAAAGAAAAAAAATAAAATTTAAATAGGAAAAATGCAAAAACAAAAAGTATAATAAATAAATAAATAAAAATAAATAAATAACAATTAACAAATAAGTGGGTTGCCTCCCACTAAGTGTTGTGTTTAACGTCATAAGCCTGACGAAATACCTAGTGAAAGATTAGTCGGGAGAAATAGGTGGCAGTTCTACGAGTGTAAGCTTATTCGTATAATCTCTATTATCTATACGATGATATTGTTTTAACCGCTACCCGTTTACAATAAACGGGGCGCTATTTCTATCCTTAATTTATGTCGCTCCGCTAGGAAAAACTCTTGTAATTTCGAAAGGACCGGACCATCTAGATTTAAGTTTTCCAGGGAAGAGTCTAAGTCTAGAATTAAATAAAAGTACGACATCTCCCACACTAAATTCTTTCCGAGATAAACGCTGATCGTGCCATTTTTTAGTTCGTTCTTTGTATATTTTAGCGTTTTCGTAAGCGTCTAGTCTTAATTCTTCCAGTTCATGTAAATCGAGGATTCGTTTCTCGCCAGCAGCAGTGTAATTAATATTGAGTGTCTTTATCGCCCAATAAGCTTTATGCTCTAATTCTACCGGGAGATGACATGATTTTCCGTAAACAAGTTTGAAAGGTGTAGTTCCGATAGGAGTCTTGTAAGCCGTCCTATAAGCCCATAAAGCTTCGTTAAGCTTGGATGACCAATATTTTCGAGATATCGCGACAGTTTTTTCTAATATTTGTTTAATCTCTCTGTTCGAAACTTCGACTTGTCCGCTAGTTTGCGGATGATAAGGTGTTGCTACGCGGTGTTTCACTCCATATTTAGATAGTAATTTATCAAATATCTTTGAAATAAAATGAGATCCACCGTCACTGATAACAAGTCGGGGAACACCAAAACGCGGGAAAATTATATTCTTGAAAATCTTTATCACTACTCGTGTGTCATTTGTAGGAGAAGCTATTGCCTCGATCCATTTTGAAACGTAATCGACAACGACGAGTATAAACTTGTTTCCAAAAGAAGATGGGAAAGGTCCCATAAAATCTATTCCCCAAACATCAAAGACTTCAACTTCAAGTATTCCTTTCTGAGGCATTTCATCGCGTCTTGAGATATTACCGATGCGTTGGCATCGATCACAGTTTTTAACGGCGACGTGGACATCCTTCCACAGGTTAGGCCAGAAAAGGCCGGCTTGGATAATTTTGGCACACGTTTTAGAGGTGCTAGTATGTCCGCCATAAGGAGATGAATGACAATGGGAAATGACGTCTTCTATTTCTTCGTCGGGTATACACCGGCGGAAAATTCCATCAGGTCCTCATTTAAATAAAAGTGGTTCGTCCCAATAGTAACTCTTGAGATCATGGAAGAATTTCTTTTTCTGCTGGTAAGTTAAGTCAGGTGGAAGCGCCCCGACAGCTAAATAATTAATGATGTCAGCATACCAAGGCAATCCTATGGTCATGTCGATGGCTTCTACGACTTCTTTAGCTTCTGGTTTATTTAAATCCAATTGAGCTAGGTCGCTTATCATATGTGCTATCAGATGTTCATACGGAAAATCGTCGTTAATTGGCACTTGTTCGGGTTTTATACCTTCTAAACGGGATAAATGATCCGCTACGACGTTTTCGGTTCCTTTCTTATCTTTAATTTCCAAGTCGAATTCTTGTAAAAGTAAGATCCATCGGAGGAGTCTGGGTTTTGCATCTTTCTTGGCAAGTAAATATCTGATAGCAGCGTGGTCCGTGTAAATGATGATTTTTGCTCCTACAAGGTAAGAACGGAATTTGTCAAGCGCGAAGACCACGGCTAAGAGTTCTTTTTCAGTGGTGGCGTAGTTCATCTGAGCTGAGTCTAGCGTTCTGCTGGCGTAGTAAATTGCGTGAAGTTTCTTATCTTTCCTTTGTCCAAGAACTGCGCCTACAGCGTAATCACTTGCATCGCACATGATTTCGAAAGGTAACCTCCAATCGGGCGGTTGCATGATTGGTGCAGAAATAAGTGCGGCTTTAAGGGTTTCAAAAGCTTTAAGACAATCGTCATCAAATATGAACTCAGCATCCTTCATTAATAGACCGGTAAGTGGTTTTGTAATTTTCGAGAAATCTTTAATAAAGTGTCGGTAAAAACCGGCGTGTCCTAGAAAACTTCGTATCTCTCGAACGGTCTTTGGTGGTTGGAGTTCTTTAATCACTTATATCTTAGCTTTATCAACTTCAATTCCTTTATTAGAAATAACATGTCCAAGTACGATTCCTTCTCTGACCATGAAATGGCATTTTTCCCAGTTGAGCACAAGGTTTACTTTTACACATCGTTCTAAAACACTTTCTAAATTAGATAGACACCCTTCAAAGCTTTGTCCACACACAGAGAAGTCGTCCATAAACACTTCCATGATGTTGTCAATGAAATCTGCGAAGATGGCCATCATACATCGTTGGAAAGTTGCGGGAGCATTACATAATCCAAATGGCATTCGTCTGTACGCGAACGTTCCATAGGGACACGTGAATGTAGTCTTCTCTTGATCATCAGGGTGAACCGGAATTTGGAAAAATCCGGAATAACCGTCTAAATAGCAGAAATAGGAGTGTTTGGCTAATCGTTCTAACATTTGATCAATAAAGGGTAAAGGAAAATGGTCTTTCCGAGTAGCTTTGTTCAGTTTTCGATAATCAATGCACACTCTGTGTCCACTAACTACTCTTTGTGTTATCGATTCGCCTTGTGCATTTTTCACGACAGTGACACCTCCTTTCTTAGGTACGACATGCACTGGGCTAACCCATTTACTGTCGGAGATCGGGTATATAATTCCAGCTTCCATTAGCTTTTTGATTTCATCTCTGACTACAATGCTTAGAATCGGATTGATTCTTCTTTGAGGTTCTCGAGAGGTTTTGCAATCCTCTTCTAATAGAATACGGTGCATACAAATTGAAGGACAAATTCCTTTTAAGTCTGATATGTTGTAACCTAACGCAGTAGGGTATTTCCTTAGAACGTCTAAAAGTTTCTGAGTTTCGAGCGTTCCTAAACTGGAATTCACTATTACAGGTCAAGTTTGTTCAGTATCAAGGAATTCGTATCGTAGATTTTTAGGTAGAACTTTCAATTCTAGTTTTGGTTTCTTAGAACATGGCATATGATCGGGTGTAAGTGCTAGACTTTTGCTTAGACTGTCATCTTTATATGGTTCTCTCCAATTGTCGTCTTCGAATATCAGAGGGGTTTCAATTTTCATTATTTCGGAATATATGGTTTGTTCAACTTCCATCTCTCTCACGCACTCGTCTATAATATCGAGTAAATAACATGTGTCATTCATGGCGGGTGCTTGTAGAAATTGAGTGAGGATGAATTCCACTTTTTCCTCTCCGACTTCGAATGTTAATCTGCCCTTCTTGACATCAATTATAGCTCCAGCTGTGGCTAGGAATGGTCTTCCTAATATGATAGGGGTAACTGAGTCCTCGGTTATGTCCATGATGATGAAATCGGTAGGGATATAGAATTGACCTATTCTAACTGGAACGTTTTCCAGTATACCTACAGGGTATTTAACCGATCGGTCGGCTAATTGGACGGACATTTTTGTGGGTCTGAGTTCTCCCATCTCTAGCTTTTTGCAGATAGATAAGGGCATGACACTAATGCTTGCTCCTAAGTCACATAGAGCTTTGTCTATGACAAATTTTCCAATATTACAAGGTATAGAGAAACTACCTGGGTCTTTTAGCTTAGGAGGCATATTGTTTTGAATGATCGCGCTGCACTCGGCAGTGAGTGTAACTGTTTCGTTATCCTCTATCTTCTTCTTGTTGGATAGGATTTCCTTAAGAAATTTAGCGTACGAGGGCATCTGAGTGATGGCTTCTGTAAAAGGTATTGTTATATTGAGTTATTTCAAAAGTTCAACGAATTTCTTGAACTGGCCCATCGTTTTGGAATTTGTAAGTCTCTGAGGATACGGGATTGGTGGTTTATAAGGTGGTGGAGGTACATAAGGCTTCTTTTGCTCCACTGCCTCTTGCGTTTCGATTTCCTTTTCTTTTTCTCTAGGTTCATTGGCTTGTTCAGGCGGCTCGCTCTGCTTTTGGTACATGGCTGGATTTTCTAGTCTCGGGTCAACAGGTCCGTCGAGTTCTTTTCCACTTCTCAGTATCACAGCATTAGCATGTCCTTTCGGGTTGGGCTGTGGTTGACCAGGAAAAATTCCATCCGATGCCGCAGTAGATGCTTGTTGTTGAGCTACCTGTGAAATTTGCGTCTCAAGCATCTTGTTATGGGTGGCTAAAGCATCAACCTTGCTAGCTAATTGTTTTATCTGCTCATTAGTATGTAAATTTTGATTCATAACGTCTTTATTAGTCTGAGCTTGGGAAGCAACGAAGTGTTCAATCATGATTTCTAGGTTAGATTTCCTAGGAGAATTAGGTCCATTACCAGGATGATTTGGGATAGCTTTTGGATAACCGGGTGGTGTGGCAGGAGCTTGTACAGGTGCGTATAACGCGTTGTTACTTTTGTATGAAAAGTTCGGATGATTTTTCCAGCCTGGGTTATAGGTATTGCTATAAGGGTTTCCTTGTACATAGTTTGCTTGTTCAGCTGGAACTCCTGTTAGAAGTGGGCATTCTGGAGCAAGATGTGATTGAAGACCACATAGATCGCAAGTTTGGACAACTGCAGCTACGGTAGCTGCAGGAGCAATGGTAAGGTTTTCTAGCTTTTGGGTAAGAGCTTCCACTTTAGCATTGACTTGGTCCAGGATATTCACTTCAGACATTCCACCTTTGGTTTGGGATTTCTCCACATTAGCTCTTTCGCTTCCCCATTGATAGTGGTTCTGGGCCATACTTTCGATAAGTTGATTTGCTTCGGCATATGGTTTATCCATCAGTGCGCCACCAGCAGCGGCGTCTATAGTCATTCTTGTGTTATACAACAGACCGTTATAAAACGTATGAATAATTAGCCATTCTTATAAACCATGATGAGGACAGAGTCTAATCATATCCTTGTAACGTTCCCATGCTTCGAAAAGTGATTCGTTATCTTTTTGTCTAAAACCGTTGATGTTAGCTCTAAGCGTAGCAGTTTTGCTTGGTGGGAAATATCTAGCCAAGAAGAATTTTTTCAATTCATCCCATGTGGTGATTGAATTTGAAGGAAGGGATTGGAGCCAGGCTCGGGCTCTGTCTCTTAAAGAAAAAGGAAATAGGCGCAATCGTATCGCCTCGGGGTTTACACCATTCGCTTTTACAGTGTCTGCGTACTGCACAAACACTGACAGATGTAGGTTAGGGTCGTCAGTAGGAGATCCAGAAAATTGGTTCTGTTGAACGGCGGATAGAAGCGAAGGTTTCAGCTCGAAATCGTTTCGAGCGATAGCAGAGGCGGCAATGCTGTTGTGAGGCTCCGCTTGCGAAGGAACTGCGTAGTCCTTAAGAGCGCGAGGCGGATTTGGTACGTCAGCCATTGTCGATTCTTCGATAGATTCCGATAACGGGATATCAGGAATTTTAGTCGGAGGAAGATTGTTGAGAGATCGGTATTCTTGAATTCGGCGTCTTAATCTTAAGTAACGCTCGATATCGTTAATTTGTAAATGCAAAGGCTCGTTTTGAGAACGAGTGTTTGGCATACAACAGAGGGAAATATAAAAAGTTGCCTTAGTCTAGACAGCGTTGTTTTCATATTACACTAGTGACTAAACTAAAGTCCCCGGCAACGGCGCCAAAAACTAGATGTGTCTGCGATGGACCTAATGTCTAACGGTATCTTAACTGCAAGCGCACAGCCTAACGCGGTAGTAATAAAATATTGTCAAATCCACAGGGACTTTGTAATCACTCTAGTGCGGGAAAGTAATGCTAGTTTAGCTAAGGCGGAAATTGTCACGTTGGTTTTGGGAAGGTTAAGGAAGGTAAACTAATTGATTTTAAAGTAATTATAAAATGAAATGGTCGGTATGCAATAGAGTCGACCTAAAGGATCTAATCGGACCTAGGCATATAAGGATGGTCAACTTGGTTTATCTGTAGAATTAATCAGTTTAAAAACCCTTAACTCACACTTTCATGGTCTTATCTCGGATTATACGTCTAAAGCCCTATACCTGCTTTCGCTAGCCTATAAGTGTTTAGAAGTATTTTTTGGAAACTTAATTAATTCTAATTTGGTTTAAAGCGCTTTCACTGTATTTAAATCAAATGCCTAACTTTAGCTATCCGGTTAAAAACCTCACACTTTCGTGGTCTCGATCTAACCTATTTACTCTTCTTACTTTCGGAACAAAGGTTTTATTTTTAAGCATAAAAAGTTATAACCAGAGTTAAGTTGATTAAAGTTTTAGCCTAAGTTTGATCAGATGCCTAATGTCTCTTACTATCCCATACCGACGCTAAAGGTTTAGCTAGCCATGGAAATTATAATGAACGTACTGGAAACAAAAACAAACAAATATAGATTGGACATTATAAATAATAAATTAAACTTGCATTAATTAATTAAAAGGTATGTAATACAATTGCAAAATAGAAACCTGAAAATAAAGCCAATACTTCAATCCCTCTTCCAAAAATCGGAAACTCGGACTTGGTATCGGTAATATGACAAATTCTGAGGCTTGAATAATAAATCCTAAACTATAATAATAATTCCCTGATGTTGGAAATTATTATTTGGGCAATGAAATTAAAAGAACGGAAATAAACGAATGCAGAAAAATAACAACTGAAGGAATAATGGTTTTGATTTCGGCAGAGCTTCCGCACAAGTAAACTGTAAAATGCTATGTGCCCCTAACGTTGAATGTTGAGGTATTTATAGAGGAATGAATTTGGCAGTTGGCTTGAAGACTTGTCACGAAGCTTTCCTTAAAAATCTCCATAAATGTAGGAACGTGGGTAGTTGGCTGGAGAGAAATCAGGAGTTTGAAAACTCCTTCTGTTTTGCTTTGCCACGATCTGCACTTTCGAATAACTGGTATGCGCATTACGGTCGTCACTGAGGCGTTACGAGAAGGTTTGGTGTTTCTCCGTGTTACGGTCGTCGCAGATGTGTTACGGTCGTAACACGCTTCATGATGGCTTACGGTCGTGGCAGATGTGTTACGACCGTCACAGCTACAAAATCTGTAATTCTTGACAGATTTATCTTTTTCTTCTATTCTTTTGATGCTTTCTTGCATTGTTTCATGTTTTCTTCTGTTTTGAGCTGAGTTATGAATACCTGCAAAAAGTAATGACAAACTCGAAATATTCGGGTGTTAATCGGGTCAAAATAATACATAACGGGTAAATTTCATGGAAAATAAACGATACAATTTCGTGTTATCATTTCACGAAATCAAAAGGTATCTCCAGACTAGAGAATATCCCGAAGGAGCTTCCGTAAATGACAAAAAGTTCCTAAGGAAATTTGCTGCCAAGTTCTTCCTGAGCAACGGCATCCTCTATAAATGCAGCCATGATTGTGTTTTACTCTGATGTGTAGACAAAGCTGAAGCAGAGTTAATCATGACTGAGATATACAGCGGTACGTTTGGCACCCACTTGAGCGGGCATACGATGGCTAAGAAGATTCTAAGGGCAGGTTATTACTGGTCTACCATGGAAGCTGATTGCCATCAACATTTCCGTACTTGCCACAAATGTCAAGTCTACGCTGACAAGATTCATATTCCTCCTGTTCCTCTCAACGTTCTGACAGCTCCTTGGCCATTCGCAATGTGGGGCATTGAGATGATTGGAGAGATCAAGCCCACAGCGTCCAATGGACATCGCTTCATCCTGGTCGCCATTGACTATTTTACCAAATGGGTCGAAGCAGCTTCCTTCGCCTCTGTTACAAAGAATGTGGTTGCCCGCTTCATCAAGCAGAACCTCATATGTCGGTATGGTGTCCCCGACAGGATCATCACAGACAACGGTACAAATTTGAATAATACTATGATCACCGCCCTATGCGAACAGTTCAAGATTTATCATCACAATTCATCTCCCTATCGGCCTAAGATGAACGGTGTTGTTGAAGCTGCGAACAAAAACATCAAGAAGATCATTCAGAAAATGACAGTCACCTACAAGGACTGGCATGAGATGTTACCGTTTCCTCTGCATGGATACCGTACCACGGCACGTACTTCAACAGGGGCAACCCCATTTTCTTTGGTATATGGCATGGAAGCTGTCCTACCCATGGAAGTTCAGATTCCTTCTTTAAGGATTATGAAGGACGCTGGTTTGAACGAAGACGATTGGATTCAGACTCGACTTGATCAACTCAATTTGATCGGCGAGAAGCGACTTACTGCTGTTTGCCATGGTCAGACGTATCAAAAACGGATGATCAAGGCTTTCAACAAGAAAGTCAGACGTCAAGTATATCAAGTCAGAGATCTCGTAATCAAGCGGATTATCTTGCCGCAAAGTGATCCCAGGGGCAAATGGACTCCTACTTACGAAGGACCATTTGTAATCAAGAGCATATTTTATGGTGGTGCAATGATTCTGACCACCATGGACAGCGACGATTTGCCACACCCTACGAATGCAGACATAGTCAAAAGATACTACGCATAAAATCACCCGATAGGTCGAAAACCCGAAAGGGCGACTTGGGCAAAAATGGGCATCCCGGTGAACCAAAAACCCGAAAGGGCGGTTCAGGAAAAAATTAGGGATAAAAAAAAAATTTGTACACCCGGCAAGTTGAAAACTCGAAAGGGCAACTTGGGCAGAAAATGGTTTCCCGGTGGATTGAAAACCCGAAAGAGCGATCCAGGCAAAAGTTAGGGAATTAAAGCGTATGACTATGTCTCGTCGGATCACTTTAAAGAACAATCTCTTCATCAACCAGCTCCAAGCTTCTGAGCAATCCAGTCATTGGCGGACGAAGCATTGAATGGACAGATATTCAGAGTTGTGAAGGCTATAGCAGAATGGGAATCCCATGGAATTGTCACACATAGCCATCTTTCTTTTGTATAAAATTTTCAATTTTTTACGACAACATCCTCTTACTAGGATGTCTGTCTCATTTGTACAAAGATACTCATAAAAAGTTAATACAAATACTTTTCCAAATACAGAAATTTGCTTTGTCGTCCTTTTTTTCTCTTTTGCACTTATGTTTTATTTGAGAAACGTCCAATGTTTTGTTAAATAGGCATATGCATTTGAACATAATCATTTCCTTACAAATCAAGAAGGATGATTACTGATAGGTTGAAGGTACAGATAAGTATCTTGATGCCCTTTCAGAAGGAATCCCCAACGGAATTAAACTCCAAATTCCTCAACAAAGTCAAAATCCAGAGCTTGATCCCCCAAACAGAGCTAAACTTCAGGATCCTCAGCAGAACAAAAGCTTTCTCAAAACTGATTTCCCCAGCCAGAGAGCCTTCTAGAACTCAATTCCCCTCAGAGTTAAGTTTCAGTATCCCCAGTGGAGCCTTATAATCTGAAAATCCAATCCCCAGCGGAGCTAAAACTTCCAACTATCAATCCCCAGCGGAACCAGACTAGTGAACCTTCTCCCCACAAAGGTACTTCCTACCAAACTGAAGATTCTCAGTCTTACGTCCCCAGCATAAGTCTACAAGGTTCTGAACTCCCCAGTAGAGATCATCAGAACTCTCTTACCCCACAAGTCACTAAGGAGTTCCAATCCCCAGCAGTGGTCCTAAGATCCCCCAACAATTGAAGATCTTGTTCCCTAAGCAGTCAGCAGTCGACAAGGATGTCTCATCTTCAGCAATCAAAGATTCTTGCAATCCCCTGCAGCAGTCAAGGATTCACTTTCCCCGACAGCAGTCAAGATTCTATTATCTCCAGCCATCCAGGATTCATCTATCCTCAGCAAGACAGCTCATCAGCTTGCATGCGCATTCATTACATTCATATCATAAACATCGATATAACATATATTGCATCATACATTTCATGCAACATAACCTTGTGTTTAGCTAACATTTTGTCCTTTTCAGGATAAGAATAAAAGGCTATCATTAACAATTATTCAAATACAGTTCTACACGGCTCATCATCAGGCAACCCTACATCGGTTCCTTCTCCATTTCAAGACCTCTGAAAACAGTTTACGGGTTCTCCAGACACGGGTGTTAACCTATCGCTTGTTCAGATTCAAGACTTCTGAAAACAGTTTACGGATTCTCCAGACACGGATGTTAATCTATCGCTTGTTCAGATGCAACTTTTGAAAACAGTTTACGGACGCTTCCCAACATGGATGTTGATCTATTGCTTATTCAACTTCAAGACCTCTGAAAACAGTTTACGGGTTCTCCATACACGGATGTTAACCTATCGCTTGTTCAGATCCAAGACCTCTGAAAACAGTTTGCGGGTTCTCCAGACACGGATGTTAACCTATCGCTTGTTCAGATTCAAGACTTCTGAAAACAGTTTACGGATTCTCCAGACAAGGATGTTAATCTATCGCTTGTTCAGATGCAACTTTTGAAAACAGTTTACGGACGCTTCCCAACATGGATGCTGATTTATTGCTTATTCAATTTTAAGACCTCTGAAAACAGTTTACGGGTTCTCCAGACACGGGTGTTAACCTATCGCTTGTTCAGATTCAAGACTTCTGAAAACAGTTTACGGATTCTCCAGACACGGATGTTAATCTATCGCTTGTTCAGATGCAACATTTGAAAAAAGTTTACGGACGCTTCCCAACATGGATGCTGATCTATTGCTTATTCAACTTCAAGACCTCTGAAAACAGTTTACGGGTTCTCCAGACACGGATGTTAACCTATCGCTTGTTCAGATCCAAGACCTCTAAAAACAGTTTACGGGTTCTCCTGACACGGATGTTAACCTATCGCTTGTTCAGATCCAAGATTTCTGAAAACAGTTTACGGATTCTCCAAACACGGATGTAAATCCATTGCTTATTCAAGACCCCCCAGTTCAGAGATATTCCAAAACATGGACACCTTTCTGATACTCATTCCAGATGGCATCTTTAAGCCCATCTCCAAATGGCATCTCTAAGCCCATTCCCGCACCTATGTTTTGACGAGTGCAAATTTAAGGGCACTCTAGTGTCCAATCTCCTTTTACCTTCGAGACGCGAAAGGCAAAATTGCCAATCTAACTCTTCAGGTGCAAGAAGATTGAACAGGGGCAACTGTTGTACCCCAAAATTATCCCTCTCATTTCATCAACATTTCCTCACCACAAGACCCTTGGAGCTCAAGATCAAGTTAGGGTTTGCTCTGCTCAAGACTCCTCCTTGCACTATTGACCCAAATTAGAGTTTGAGTTTGCACAAAGATGTTTTGACCTAAAATGCCCAAAGTGACTTTCATGCTGGACTCACAAGTCTATCCATACCAAGTTTCAAGTCTTGATTCCAATCTTTGCCCAGTCAATTGGACAGTTGACCTAGAAATCAGCTGTATTGGGGAAAAAGTCAACTGTGGCCAATTAACAGTCAAACCTCATGAAATTTGACCTACATCAACATAATGAACTCATATGAACCATTTGGTCAAGTTTGGATCATAATTCCACAAGAAATTTGATCAGATCACCAAAAGGGCAAAATGGTCATTTTTAGGGTTTTGACTGCACAAAGGCAATTTTTGACTGTTTGACCTAACCAATGGCAAAACAAGTTCACATATGGACTCAAGGACTCAATGGCATTGTCTTGACACATTCAATAAGTTCAAAAGATCCCAAATGCATAGGATTGACAGATGAATTTTCCAGTCAACTGATCAAAATTTGACTGTATACTGAAAAGTCAAACTTTGACTTTTTGGTCAAAATCAAGTGCCAAGATTCATATTTCATCAAGACATGTCAAAATATGAAACTTGTTCATCAAGAAACCCAAAATTGCAAATTAGGGTTTAAAATGAAGAAATTTCATAACTTAGAATTTTTCTAAGTTATAAAATTTCCTTATTTTTTCCTAACTTTGTCCTATTTTTTCACCAAGATGCAAATGGATTCAAACAAAACTCAAAACATGAAAGTTGTATTCCATTGCAAAATCTACAACTTTGACTCACAAATTTTTCTCAAAAGAAGCTTGTAGCTCAAGTTATGATTTTTGGAATAAGGTTGAAAAACATTTTTAACTTAGAGAAATTTTGACCTATTCTAGGCAGGATTTTTGTCCAACTTCTTGGCCATTTTTCACATGGTTCCACTTGGAGTTTCAATTTTCATTACAAAGATGGATTGTAGTACACATTCCAAGCTTTCCAAATTGTCCAAGAACTTCTCAAACACCCTTGTGGTTAGGGAGAATCGAATTTGCAAAGATGGGCAAAAGTCACTTTTGTTCATGGCCAAAGCTTGCTCATAACACTTTGCATTTTCAACTCAGCATGGTTTATGCAAGCTTGCAGGCCTCTAACCCTCTTCACACTCAATAATTAAATGCCAAACCATTGTGTTCAAGCATTATTTTGTGCATTTGGTCATTACACATGAAATTATCCCTTAAATAGAAAAAGCACATTTGCCATTTTGATAAAGATACACTTTATGTCAAATACCATATCCAAGAGGTACAAGCCAGATCTTTGAGGCACCAGTTTGTAGGCAAATCCCACTGATCAAGAACAAAGTATACAGCATGCTTGAGAACTTGGTGCAGGCCTATATCACAAGTTGACATCTCTTTGCTTACATGGGAAGAAAACTTGCAAACTGACTCCAATCTCTCATTCCTGTAAACACCAACCTAAGCAAACTTTGCAAACAGCTTTCACACTCCCTAACTAACCTAAAACACGAATCAACCACCCCTCAAACCTCCTCATTCATAAAAACACCATTTTTCTGCAAGAAACAGGGCATCCCTGCAGATTGAGTTGCACAACTCAGTTTGCTCGTGCGTTTTGGCCAAAGCTTGTTCAAACACACTCCCTACCATCCATTGAAGCTATCCCAAGCCCTAGATACAAACTGTAACATCCCTAACCCCTGTTGTCATTTTCATTTTTCAGTTGTGCAGGTGAACTTCCATAGCACGATTCATAGTGATTCAAAGCAAGCTAGGTGTTGGAGAAGCATCCTTGGACTTCAGGCAAGCTGTACCAAAGCTCAAACTCCATTGAAGATACCTCCATTGTTGTACACGACTCAAGCTGAAACAGGTAAAAATATGAACTTCTATCTCTCTATCCAGGCATGATTAAGCTTAGGTTTGTGAAGAAAACATGTTCTACTCATAGCCCTGAAGCCATCCATGTATTTACTTTTCATTTATATTGAGTGTGCTGTGAGAATTTTGGCCATGAACATTGGAGAAGACTTAGGTCAGAAATTGGGGATGAAGAAATTCTCCCTCGTTTCTTAGAGTTAGGTCAAGTTTTTTATATGTATGAATTCGTCTCTTGATGCTCTATATTATTGGTGTTATGAGTTTTGCATGAAAGTCCAAGAATCAGGAGTTAGGAAGCGCGCGTTCTGGCGTGTTCAAACAAAGCTGGAGGTTGAAGATGACTGGCTTGGGCTGGGCCTGAGTCAGTTTTGCTTTTGCACCCCTTTTCTCATTTTGCACCCCCCTGGCCCATTGTGTGATATAGTTGTCATTTTTGATTTTTTCTTTTTGATTCTGATTTTATATTTTTATTCAAACATGAAAAAACACTAAAAATATTTTTCCTTATTTTTTTTGCATTTTATTTGGCATTTATTTGCTTTATTTAAATATATACATGTAAATAAATGTAATACTTTTTATTTAAAATATTAAAAAATAATACAAAAATATATATATATTTTCAGTCATTATTTTTTATTTACATTTTGAAAACATTTTCTAAAATATACCATTTTTGTAAATAATTAATATTTTTATTCTTGTATATATTTAGTATATTAAAATATATAATATAAATACTTGTATATATTTATTAGAATGTTTAGGACAAAAACATGAAAATAATACATTTTATTTTTATTAATATATAACACTAAAAAATACCTTTTTTACAATATACTTCCATTTTATTTATTTTTTGTATAAATAAATATATAAATATTGTATATAATTAATAAATAATTGATATTTATTCAAAAATTAGGGTTTTGCCCTAAATAACAAAAATATTCAAAAATTGACTTTTTTTATTTTTGTTTATATTTTACATTAAAAAATACTTTCTCATACATAAAAAATCATTTTTGTGCATAATACATTTTGCATTTTTATTATATTTGTTTAAATATTGTACAATTTAATATTTGTCTATTCAATATGGATGTAATAGCTTTAGATTTAATTTCTTGCTAAATATTCCCCCATTCAAACATTTGTACCCCCATCCCCATAATCATGTTGTAATAATTTAGGACTTTAAATTTCCGCATTTAAAAGCTTTCAAATTATGCCATGATAGACCTAGGGTTTGTATGCAAATCAACCAACAAATAGCTTGACTAATACAAAGACAAAAAAGCATGAAAATGGACAACACCAATCACACTTGCACCCTTAGGGTTACTCCACTTGTTGCCTTCAAAAATGGGCCATGTTTGCATGTTGGGTCTTTGGCAAAACAAAAACAAATCAAATGATCATAGTCCCTCAATGACGCTTTCGAAGTTGCCTAAAAAATGATCAAGCCCCTTAAAGGAAAAATTGCCAAAGACACTTGGCACTATTGCATTCATGGTCTAAACGATGACCCGCGCCCGTCCCGTTAACATCCTAACACAAGATTGTCCACCAAATACAATGGTGGAACAAAACTGTTAAAAGGGTTAAAACATAGGAAATATCTTTGAGTAAATTTAGGGGTAGACAACTCTTAGTTACTTGATCAAACTTGCAAAACAAATCCTTGCCATTTTTCAAAACACACTCCACAACACAATTTCAAAACAAACTTTCAAAACCTTGAAACATCTTTTCAAAAAGACAAACACCTTTGTAAAACATTCGAGTAAATTGTTACAATGGTTGCCTAGACAATGCATCTTTTTCAAAACATTTTCAAAACCACACACAAAGCACCATTTCAAACAATTGAAAGCACCATTTCAAACAATTGAAAGCACCATTTCAAACAATTGAAAATGCAAGGCAAGTGATCTAAGCAAGTAACTAAGAGCCCATGGATAACCATGGATAGAAAGGGTGCTAATACCTTCCCTTTCTATAATCTACTCCCCGAACCCAAGAAAACATCTCAAAGGTTTTTGCTGTGTTTTTAACCTTTCCTTAGGATAAAATAAAAAGTCGGTGGCGACTCTTGCTAAACCGAAACATTTGCAAACACAAACGCAAGACCTCAAGTCAGTTCTTCCACCGTATCACAATTACCATTTGCAAGGTCGGCTCCTTTATGTGAGCAACCTCCTACTGTTTTGAGTAACACGGTGCCTACCGAGATGTTCACCCAGGTTCATGTTGAGAACATTCAGCTTCGTGCAAAAGACCGTGAGGCATGGATGAAACTTTATTGGGCAGATCAAGAAAGGGCCGACTTAGCTCGCAAACTCAAAGAAGCTCAAGGGGAAACTGCTGATGCGACCAGTTTTAGGAAGAGATCTCATGCTGAAATGGAAGAAGAATTGAGTAAGACCCAGCGAGAGTGCCAGAAGTTTCAGGTATCTGAAGACAGCTACAGGAAGAAGATTCAGAAGTTGGAGAAACAACTCAAAGACAAAGATGCTCAGCTTAAGAAGGAAGTAGCCCAGAGGCGTGTCGCAGAGGATCGATTTCAAGAAAGTAAAATAGTCGCATCTTAACTTTTGAAGGAGAAAGCCAGACTTGAAGAGTACTGTCAACATCTTGAAGCATGTCTTGTTCCAGAGATTTAGTTCTGTTATTTACTTTTGGTGTATTTGGTCACCCCCAGAATTGTAAGAAGGGACCATTTGATTGTTGTTATTATTCAGTTTTTTTTGCTTTTTGTTAAGACATGTATTTAGTTGTTTATCATTATGCTCTCAAATGTCCGAAGTCACTTGAATGACGTTTCTTTGTTTATAAATAATTGAAGTGTTTGTGTTATTTTTCCTTTTTCCTTTGATTGTATGCTTGATTATCTTTGGTCGCACGCCGTGATTGATGAATAAAAGGACTCTTGAATACCTGGAAATGACAAACATATCATGCACATCATGCATTTCATAACATTACAGGTTATCTCAAGACGGTTTTCTTATTCTGCTGCTTTTCTTATTCAGAACTCAAGACGACTACTCATCGGTATTCCACCAGAAATAATTTGCCAATACATATGGAACAGGTTCAAGCTGAACTCGTTGAAATGAGGGCCTAGATGGCTACTCAGATGACTCAGTTCATGGAGGTCATTACCAATGTGAATCGCCGACAACAAGAACTGGCTGCTATTGTCAACAACCAGCGCTGCTATCCAGGGGATGGTGGAAATCACGGGCTCTATCAGGAAATTTCTGTAGGATTGAGGGATGTGCAAGATCAGCCTGCTAGAAATTTTCACGGGATGCCGGGAAACCCTTTTGTGCACAATGTAGGGCAGTTTCCTCCGTCTCCTGGACCTCTTCTTATGGGGAACAGAAGAGTTAATCAGGGCAGTGTAAGGAATTATCAGGAGCAGGATTATGACTTTGACCAGGACGAAGATCAGTTTTCTGTTTGGCATTCAGAGCCGGAGGTTCAGGTTGAGGATATGAAGTATCGGTTAATTGAAGAGCGTTTGAAGGCTGTGGAAGGGCAAGGAGTCCTTGGTATGGATGCTAATGATCTCGGGTTAGTGTCTGGGGTGAAAGTTCCTCCAAAGTTCAAGCCTCCTATATTTGAAAAGTACAATGGAACGTTATGTCCTGTTACTCATGCAACTGCTTATTTTCGGAAGATGTCGATGCATACTGAAGATCAGAGGCTTTTGATTCACTTTTTCCAGGATAGCCTATCTGGGGCATCCCTAGAGTGGTATATGAAGTTGTAGAAAACCCACATTCGTTGCTGGAATGATCTTGCTCGGGATTTTGTCAAACATTATCAGTACAATATGGATATGGCGCCTAATCGCACTCAGTTACAGAATATGTCACATGGACCAAAAGAATCTTTCAAGGAGTACGCTCAGAAGTTGCGTGAGTTGGCTGTGAGGGTTCAACCTCCACTCATGGAGAGAGAACTCATTGATATGTTTATGAGTACCCTGCAAGGGCCATTCTATGAGCACATGATAGGAAGTACTTCGGCAGGATTTGCAGACTTGGTTATGGCTGGTGAAAGGATTGAGGTAGGTTTGAAATTGGGGAAAATTTAGATTGGAGGTTCTAGTGGCTCATCCGGGGGCAGTAAGAAACCATTCAACACTTACCCTAAGAAAAGGGAAGGTGGAGCAAGTGAGGTTTACTCTCATAGAGGAAGAAGAGAGGATCGTCAGCACCAACAAATCAATGATGTTTCTATTCCTGTTAATGCTCCTCCGCAGCAGAGACCGATTACAGTACCTCAGCAACAAAGATAGTAAGATGCTCCCCGTCAATATAATAGTCAACAGCAGAGACAGCCGAGAAAATTTGATCCCTTGCCAGTAACTCTTACTGAAGCACTCCACCATTTGCTCGATTTGAAGTTGATCAGTTTGAGAAATATGCCACCACCACCCGCAAGACTCCCTGTTAACTATGATGCTAACGCTAGATGTGAACTCCATTCAGGCGGAGTTGGACATTCTACTGACAATTGCTTTACGTTGAAGTGCAAGGTACAAGACTTGTTGGATGCTAAGGCAATTGAGTTTACTCCAGTGACTGGTCTGAATGTTACTCAAAACCCAATGCCTAGGCATGGAGGGGGTGTTGTTAATATGATTGGTGATAATGGTGAAATGCTGAATTTAATCATGCATGTGGAGCAAGTAACTACTCCGTTGTGCTATGTTAAGAGGTATTTGCTTGATAATTCTATTTTTCCGGGTTGTACTTCAGAGTGTGCCAAGTGTAGAGAGAAACCGAAGGGTTGTGATGATTTAAAAGTCGGTATCCAGTTGTTGATAAAGGAAGGTTCCCTGCATTTTGATAGGAAACCGAGCTATCGTAAGGTTACCGAAGAAGATGTTGTTGTGGTATCTATTCCTTACACCCTTGTGCGCATTCCTGTCCCATCTAGGGCACCCCCTTTGATGATTACGGTACCTGGTCCCATACCATATACCAGTGAAAAGGCCATTCCATGGCATTACGGTGCAGATGTTTATTACCATGGGGTGAAGCAGGAGGTAAGTACCCATGTGTCTGAGGAGGAACGCGCTGAAGATAATGAGGAGGAAATCCATAACTTTTCTGGTATGGGTCGAATGACTAGAAGCGGGAGAGTATTTGGTCCTTACAATGTGCAAGATGCGGAAGATGCCTCTGCAACAGAAAAAGGAAAACATCAAGCAATGATTGGTAATCCCAGGGTTACGCCAGCCAATGTGACGCAATCAATTCCTACACCAGAAGCTTCTTCAGTTCCCAATGAGGTTGAAGAGTTAATGCGAATTATCAGAAAGAGTGATTATAGCATAATTGATCATTTGAGCCATACTCCTTCCAAGATGTCTATCTTATCTCTGTTTATTTATTCAGAACCTCACGGAAATGCTTTGATGAAGTTGTTAAAGAATGCGTTCGTACCACATGAGATAACAGTCAATCAGTTCGAGAATGTTTGTGCTAACATATCTACCGGGAATGGTTTGGGCTTCATAGATTTTGATCTTCCTCCGGAGGGACCAGACCATAACAAAGCATTGCACATTTCGATGGAGTGCAGGGGCACTACTTTATCCCGGGTTTTGGTAGATATCGGATCGTCTTTGAATGTATTGCCCAAGTCAGCGTTAATGAAGATTGATTATTCTGGACTAGAGATGCGCCCTAGTGATTTGATGGTGAAGGCGTTTGATGGGTCTCGAAGGTCAGTGTTTGGGGAGGTGGAGCTACCAATCAAGGTTGGTCCTTGCACCTTCACGGCTACATTTTTTGTGATGGATATACAGCCAGCATATTGTTGTTTGTTAGGGAGGCCGTGGATTCATAGAGCAAGAGCAGTCACCTCTATTCTTCATAAAAAACTCAAGTATCTTACAGAGGGAAAGGTGATAATTGTGTGCGGCGAGGAAAAGTACATTGTGAGTCATTTAACATCATTCCGCTATGTTGAAGTTGAAGGAGAGATATATGAGACTCCATTTCAGGCGTTTGAGACAGTTTATGTCTTCAATCTTCCTCCTCCAGAGCAAAAAAAGAAAACGGAAACTGTTATGTCTTCTCTCAAGGATGCGAAGGCTGTAGTGGAAGGTGGTAACCCTGAAGGATGGGGTCAGGTGCTGGACGTTACTCCAAAGTTTGATAAACTTGGTCTTGGTTTTAACCCGGGTCAGCAGAGTGCAACCCCCAGAGCATCTAGTTTATCTACTCCTGTGAAGTTTTCCCGTCCTTGTGCTACTCAAGAAGGACACGCCAATGCAGTTGGCGATGATAGGGCTGATGGCTACAATATCGAAGATTGGATTCGTCCGAGTATTCCAGGACAGACACTCAGCAATTGGACTTCTGTGGATGTTATCCAAGTTTCAAGTGCTGAGGAGTAATTTTCTTGTTTCTTTTATTAATCATATCATAATTCCTAAGCTCTTCCCAAGGCGTAGTGGATCATTTGTGTAGGGCCACCATGTTTATTTTCCGAGCTTATCATGAAATAAAGGACGTTTTTGCATTCAAAATTTTGCTCCATTTCTTTTCTTTTATTTGAATGGAAATGTTTCTCTTTTCACACACTCTCACTAAAAAATGCCAAAATGTCATTCATGCAGATGCACTTCCACCACTGATTCTATTGATAACGACTCTGCTATGGCCCATTATGACTTTGATACTCCTATTTATCAAGCTGAAGAAGAAGCATATAAGGAGTGTGATCTTCCTGAGGAATTAGTAAGACTGTTAAAACAAGAGGAGAAGGTTATCCAGCCGAATCAGGATTCAATTGAGGTGGTGAATATTGGCACAGAAGAGGTAAGAAGAGAAGTCAAGATAGGGGAAGATCTCAAGGAAAGTATAAAGGTCAGATTGGTTGAGCTACTCCGTGAGTATTCTGATATCTTCGCTTGGTCTTATGAGGATATGCCTGGGTTGGATACAGACATAGTGGTGCATCGACTACCACTCAAAGAAGGTTGTTCTCCTTTCAAGCAGAAGCTCCGAAGAACTCATCCTGAGATGTCCAAGAAGATCAAAGAGGAGGTCCAGAAGCAGTTGGACGCGAATTTCTTAAAGGTCGTCAATTATTCGCCATGGATTGAAAATATTGTTCCTGTGCCCAAGAAGGATGGTAAAGTCAGGATGTGCATGGATTATAGGGATTTAAACAGGGCCAGCCCTAAAGATGATTTCCCTCTCCCGCATATTGATGTGTTGGTTGATAATACTGCTCATTCCAAGGTGTTTTCGTTTATGGATGGGTTTTCGGGTTACAATCAAATTAAGATGGCTCCGGAGGATATGGAGAAGACAACATTTATCACGCCTTGGGGAACTTTCTGTTATAAAGTGATGCCATTTGGTTTGAAAAATGCTGGGGCAACATATCAGCGCGCCATGGTCACTCTCTTTCATGATTTGATTCACAAAGAAATTGAGGTATATGCGGACAATATGATTGCTAAGTCTGACACGGAAGAGGAACATCTTGTTCATCTGGAAAAATTGTTCGAAAGACTGAGGCAGTTCTTGCTGAGGTTGAATCCGAATAACTACACCTTCGAGGTGAGATCTGGCAAGTTGTTGGGGTTTATTGTAAGTGAAAAAGGTATCGAGGTGGACCCGACCAAGGTCAAAGAGATATAGGAAATGCCTGAGCCAAGGACAGAGAAGGAAGTACGTGGTTTCTTGGGAAGGTTAAACTATATTTCTAGATTTATTTCTCATCTCACAGCCACCTGTGAACCTTTGTTCAAGTTGTTGAAGAAAAGTCAGACAGTGAAATGGAATGAGGATTGTCAGAAGGCCTTTGACAAAATAAAAGAGTATTTGCAGGAACCTCTGATACTCATGCCTCCAGTGGAAGGAAGGCAACTAATCATGTATTTGACTGTGTTGGAGATCTCAATGGGTTGTGTCCTCGGTCAGCACGATGAGACAGGGAAGAAAGAGTAGGCTATTTACTACTTGAGTAAGAAGTTTACGGAGTGCGAGTCAAGGTACTCATTGCTGGAAAAGACTTGTTGTGCGCTTGCCTGGGCCGCCAAAAGTTTGAGGCAATACATGTTAACTCACACCACCTACTTGATATCCAAAATGGATCCAATCAAGTATATTTTCGAGAAGCCAGCTCTTACAGGCAGGGTAGCCCGTTGGCAGATGATACTCAACGAATATGATATCCAATACACTATGCAAAACTCAATTAAGGGTAGTGTATTGGCCGACCATCTTGCTCATCAGCCCATGAATGATTATGAACTAATGAAGTTTGATTTTCCAGATGAGGAAATTGTGTATATTCGGGATTGTAATATGCCAGACCCAGACGAAAGACCCAAGCCAGGATCACGTTGGACGCTTGTTTTTTATGGTGCCTCCAATTCCATGGGTAACGGCATCGGAGCTATTATCACTTCTCCTGAGGGATACCACATTCCCTTTACGGCTCGTATTTGTTTCGATTGCACTAACAACATGGCCGAGTATGAGGCTTGCATTTATGGCATTGAAGCGGCGATCGACCTGTGCATCAAATTTTTGAAAGTTTATGGGGATTATAATCTTGTTATCAGCCAGATTAATGGAGACTGGGAGAATCGCCATCAGAACCTAATTCCCTATCGAGAGCATGTTATAAAGCTGATTCCGTACTTCGAAGAGATCACGTTTGAGCACATTCCCAAAGAAGAAAATAATCTAGCTGATACACTGGCAACTTTTTCCTCCATGTTCAAGGTTAAGTGGGATAATGAGGCACCTTCCATTACCATCAAAAGTTTGAGTGAGCCAGCCTTCTGTTTTGAGGCTAGTTTGGAACCAGATGGTAATCCTTGGTTTTATGATGTTAAGCGATATCTTGAAACACGGGAGTACCCTGAAGAAGCATCTGTCACAAATAAGAAGTTCTTGAGAAGATTTTCAGCCAAGTTCTTTCTCAGTGGTGGTGTGTTGTATACAAGGCATCATGACGGTTTACTGCTCAGATGTGTTGACAAGAAAGAAGCAGCTAGAATCATTGAAGATATACATGAATGTGATTTCGGGACCCATTCCAACGGGAATACCATGGCTAAAAAGATCTTGCGAGCAGGTTATTATTGGTCAACCATGGAGACTGACTGCTACAATCATGCACGGGTTTGCCACAAATGTCAAGTATATGCTAATAAGGTGCATGTGCCGCCAGTACCTTTGAATGTCTTGACTTCCCCTTGGCTGTTTGCGATGTGGGGGATTGATATGATCGGCAAAATTGAGCCGACTGCATCCAACGGGCACCATTTCATTCTGGTTGCCATTGATTATTTTACAAAATGGGTCGAAGCTGCATCCTATGCCAATGTCACCAAGCAGGTGGTAACGCGATTCATTAAGCACAATATTATTTGTCGCTACGGAGTGCCTGAAAAGATTATTACCGATAATGGGTCTAATCTGAACAACAAGATGATGAAGGAGCTTTGTGAGTCCTTCAAAATCAAGCATCATAACTCTTCCCCATATCGACCGAAGATGAACGGCGCTGTCGAAGCAGCGAATAAGAATATCAAGAAAATCATGCAGAAGATGGTAGTAACCTATAAAGATTGGCATGAGATGCTGCCTTTCGCATTGCATGGTTATCGCACAACTGTGTGCACTTCGACTGGGGCAACCCCATTTTCATTGGTGTACGGCATGGAAGCAGTATTGTCGGTAGAAATCGAGATTCCTTCTCTTAGGATCATGAGAGATGTTGAGCTGGAAGAAAGTGAATGGGTACAGAATCAGCTGGATCAGTTGGAACTTATTGACGAGAAGAGGTTGACGGTTGTATGTCATGGTCAGGCATATCAGCAAAGGATGAGGAAAACTTTTGATAAGAGGGTGCAGCCTCAGTGTTACAAACCAGGTGACCTTGTGCTAAAAAGGATAATTCTCCCCCAGGGAGATCCCAGGGGCAAGTGGGTTCCGACTTATGAAGGTCCTTTCGTGGTCAGAAAAGTTTTCTCTGGAGGAGCGATGATGCTCACGACTATGGATGGAGAGTACTTCCCTCTCCCTGTGAATGCTGACGTAGTTAAAAAATATTTTGCATAAAAAATAAAAATAAAACCCGCTAAACTGAAAACCCAAAAGGGCGGTTTAGGCAAAAAGAGGGTGTCCTGGTGAATCGAAAACCCGAAAGGGCGATTTAGGAAAAAGTTAGGGACTTAAAGCAAATGACTACGCTCAGCATGAGATCCTTTATTTCTTTCCTTTGTTCTATCACCTGGCATAAGCTCGAAGTTAATCCAAGAATGGTATGTCTGAAAGCAGGAAGATGAAAGCTTGAGAGTCATAGCAGAGTCGGGATTTGATGGATATTCACATTCACATTTCCATTTGTAAACACTTGTTTGCTTTGATTTTGTAATTACTTGCTTCCAATTGTAAATGCCTTTTTCACAGGTTGATTTCTCAAAATCAATAGAATATCTTCTTTCAAGTATACGTATACGTTTCTTTTCTCCCTTTTTACTATTTTGTTTGCAAAAACGTCTAATATTTTGATAAGCATGTGCATATAAACTTCGTGGGCGTTACACGAAAATGGTAATCTAAGTCATGGTTGGTTGATCGCTTGAAATAAGGATAACAAACACAACTACTACTGTGCAAGGGGCATGTTTGGTTTTATGATTGATAGGATTTATCTTTCACTTTGCTGGTGGATGCCTTGCCCTTTTGTTTCATAGCTCCGGGTTGTTGGTAAAGGTCATGGGTCAGGGTAATATCAAGGTTACGGTAGGTCAGTGAGATCGGCGAACCTAGTTGAAGATTTTTCTTCCCCATAATGGCTTTTATTACGTTTCTTTGCCGCACTTTCATGTGTTTTCTTGATTGATTGTTTTAGCATTGCCTGCATATAGGATTTTGTTTATAGCTGAATGTCAGTCTTGATGCGTTGAATATTTTTGCCTTAAAAAAAAATTGTTTCATTTTACTTAATCCATCCAGTATCACTCTTTAATCATTTTTTCGGGCATTTTGATACTAACTGTGCCAATTCTTTTGCTTAGCCAAGAGTTTGGAGGAAAGAGTTTAGCTAAAAACGATGACTGTAATGGTATGCTTTTGAGTAGAACCCTGTTGACAATGTACAGGCATTGTTTCAATCCTCAAACACCGGAGATATAAGGGAGTTAGACCCTCGTTAACCCCTCTGAGCCTTCGAAGTAGGAGTTTCTTTTCCGTTCAAAAGAAAACCTTTTTTTAATCAGGGGCAGAGTAGATGTTCAGTTGATTTGGCCAAGCATTCAAATTTCAGAAGGAATGTCATATCCGAGGATCACCATATGTTATCTTTCGCATCATGAGATCAGGAAAAATGCCTAAACCACGATGTTCATTTCCTCACAAAGTCCTTAGGCCGGGATTGAATCGATACAATAATAGCTATCCCTCGCCGACCAAGGAATGAGGCATTTGTTTTCTTCATAAAAAAAAAAGAAAAAAGGAGAGAGGAAAGGAAAGAAAAATTTCAAAGACCTAATGTCACATTGACTTGTTCGAAGCGGAAAGTATGAATAAGAAAGAAACAAAAAGCCTCGCTAAGTCGAAACTTGAAGACAAGTCGCTTAGGCAAAAGTTAGGGCATCCCGCTGGACTCCCAAAATTGAAATTTAAAAGATTTTGTCCAGGCAAAAGTTAGGGAAAAGAGAGCCTAAAAGGACAAAAAAAAGATTATTTAATGAAATGTTCATCAAAAGAAGAGCAACAATAATATCAAAAACAAAAGCAACAAAAGTTTAGTGACAATCATGTTGGAGAATTTGTCGTGATCGCTCAACCATTTTGAATCCTTTTGAAATATGAATGCTTGTGATAAGTCAGCTGAACTTAGGAAAGGAGAATATCACGAAGGGAGTGGGCACCAAATAACTTGAGCCTTGAAAAAAAAAATTTCTAAAGAAACCTCGAACCAGGCCATGTTACAACCTTTAAAAGTCCTAACTGAAACAAGGGTTTAACTCGGAAGCATACTACAACAGGATAGCTTTGCTTAAAAACTCCCAAATATGCGTTGCATATCCATGTTGGTATCTTATCACCCGTATCTTGACTCATTTTTTCAAAAAAGGGGAAGAAAAGTTTTGAAATTTTTGCACTCTAGCCAGTGATTCATTCACAACAGAGATGCGACACTTTGTTAAGATCTTCAAACTTCAAGACTTAAGTAATCACCGCATCAGGTCTGTCATTCCCAAAATAAACATCATTCTGCATGCAAAACATTTGTTTGACATCAAAAATAGTTTACACGTTGAACACCTGTAAAGAGCTTAATGATTGTCAGAAAGGGAATATTTGGCTTTCTTCTGTTAGATGGAGCCCATGTATGATTAGGACTCTACTTATCCCCAGTAAAGTTTCGTTTCCGCGACGAAGTTTTATTGCCCCAGGAATCTTCTTTCAAAAGCTTCATTCTAAAACTTCAAGTTTGGATATGTCGCACATCCCCAATGGATTCGTTTAAATGGGAACTCACTTTCTGAAGAAGTTTTAACTCCCCAATAGAATTGCCAACAGAGACCCCTCTCCTTGACCTTTCATTTCCCAGCCGATCTGTTGACTGGGGCATCCTTATGTTAAAGATCTTCCCTTATCACCAGCAAGGACGATACTGTGTGACCATCTACATGACCCATCCAATGGTTGCATCCCAAGAAAAATATCTCTCCGAAAAAATCCTCATCAAAGTTTTGTATCCCTGGTGAAATCTCGTCTCCTCAGCAGAGCTTTGTTCCCCCAACAAAGGTTTTCACCTCTCACGTCGGGTTTGTTGTCTTGGTGTCATCCTCAACACAGTCGTGCGTTGTCTTTTCCAAAGATTACAGTCTTGCCCTGATCTTCCCCCTCAATGTCTAATCTTCTCCAGAAGCTACAGTGTCGATCTGATCTTCTCCAGGAGTTTGCAATTTATTTTTGCAGCTCCTCTCAATGTTTGTGTCCCGTTTCTACTGGTTGCTCGATTTTTATTCCCCGCGAAGCGTCATCTCTTCGAGGTTCCCTCTGTAGTGGTTCCCCATATTTTCTCCTCTCCTTCGGATTTTGCAATTTATTTTTGCAAGTCATGTCAGATTCTGATTTCTTGGTTTTTGGTTTCTCAATTGGCCATTCCCCAGTGAAACTTTTAAACAAGCATCATTACATTGCATCTACCAAAATGCGTAGCATTTCCATTATATGGATCATTGCGCTATATAAAAAGAATTCAAGCATACATCGGAATATAAGCCATTATTATTTCCGTCATCCCCAGTGATTTTTGCTAATACTTCGGATTAAATCCCCAGAGAGGTCTTCGTCCTCATTATCTCAGTTTCCTCCCAATACCAATATCCTTCTGACGATAATCTTTTGTTTCTTTGAGTGTCTACTTTTGACTATAGTTCAGTTTCGCCCTGGCACGGTCTTCTCGGGTTTAGTTTTCACTACCCTCTCCAGTTCATTCCAATGTCTATTGATGCAACTTTCGATTACCAGTTTCGTCCTGATATTCGCTTTCAGCAGGTTTTTAGGTGTACGCCCTAATCTCCTCGCTTTGGGTCAAGTTTCGCCTCATCACCTGTGCATGAAATCCAGTTTAGTCCTAGTACTCATCTAGCTTAGTTTCTCCTAACTAGTTATTGAGTCGAGTTTCATCTCGTCTTTGTTTTCATACCTTGGACCCTTTGACGGTGTTTGTCTACCGAGTGTAGTGTTCGTACTGTGTCCCTGGTTTGAGATCAGTCTCCTTTGTCCCTTGGATGCTTCTATCAGTTTTCGTTATTGTTTATCCATTGATCTGAGACCAGCAAGTGTTTTGAGAAACATGCACTGTCATCATGTTGATTTAGGGTCGAGTTTCGCCTCGTTACCCGTGCGTGAAATCTAGTTTCGCCCTGGTACTCATCTGGTTTAGTTTCGTCTAACATGTTTTTGAGTCGAGTTTTGTCTCGTTTATGTTCCTAATTTCTGAGATTCTTTCAGTTCCTTCATACTGTCTATCTTAGTTGAGATTAGCAAGTGCTCCTAGAATCACGCACTCTAGCCACTTTTGCTTTGGGTCGAGCTCAGAGTTTTGTCTCCTCACCCACGTACGTTTTCTTTTCCAGGGTTTAGTTTTGCCAACTCTATAGTTTGAGTTTTATCTCACCTTTTCTGAAGCCCAGTTTTGCCCTGGCACATCTATCTGGAAGTTTAGTTGCGTCTACTCTTCTTTTTTTTCATTCTGTTTTGACCTGCGTTACAGTTCTGACGCATGTCTTGGAGGTTTCCTACTTCTTTTCTTTCTTCTTCAAGAGTGTAAATTTTCGAGTTCTTTTGTATTCAATCATCTTCAACTCTGAACGCTCGAAAGTTGTAACTTTTCTCACTTATCATGTTGAAGATATTTGAATAGGGGCAGCTGTTGCACCCCAAAATTTACCCTCTGATTTAGGCTTATGTTTCATCATAAACATCATATTGCATTGCATTCATACATTGTGATAGGATCAAAGAACTTTGGTTATCATGTTCTCCTCAAGCTTTGAAGGTTGATTGCATTGACAAGTGGCTCAAATAGAATCTTATCATCTAAACCTCTGAATCTTTCAAGCTCAAAAGTTTTTGCATATCTCAAGATGCTTTATTCATCTCTTTGGATCCCCCAGAAGATTGGAATTTATGTTTGATTATAAAAGAGAATCATCCCTTTGATTCACCAGTCAAATTAGGGTTTTGCTTGATTAAGGCTATTGGTCAATGTACAAGTCTTGATTTGGAAGCTAAAACATCTCATAAACATTTGGAAGGTATTTGTATAAGAAATTGGTCATGATGCCCAGAGGATTTGAAGTTTTGAAGATGATTCATCAAGTCTCCTGAAGAGTTGACCAAAATTAGGGTTTGGGTTTTTACCAGGTTTTCTTGAGAATTTTGAAGTGAAACTTTGTACATGGCCTCTACACATTTGGAAGATCATATGTTGGAAGTTTTGATCATCAATTTTGAAGGGAAGTGGATCAATTGATTTAAAGGGGCAAAATGGTCATTTTGGTCAAAATCAGTCAAAGTCAAGGTTGACCAAGTGAACTTTTGGTCAACCATAAATTCAAGGGTGTACTTTTCATATTTTAAGTCCATTTGGATCATTGGATCACAAATATTGAGGTTTGAGTTGAAACTTGTTCATGAAGAAACCCTAAAAGTTTCTAACTTTTGAAAATAAGGACTTAATTTCAAAATTTCATAATTTATTCATCTTTGATCAAGAAATGCAAATGAAACATGCTTGGAAGGCTAAGAGGATAATCTTTCATCTCCTTTTGGTCTCATGTCCAAATTGAAAAGGAATCAAGAATTATGGTCTTTTGAAGTCATAAAATTATAGGTCATTTTCCAAAATTAGTGAATTTCAAGCTAAATTTTGAGGACCTTAATGGATTCAATTGCAAAAACTCAAAACTAAGGGATTGTATACCTTTTCAATACCTTTCCTAATTGTGCTCATTTGTGTCAAAATTCAAAAGTATGAGCAAGTTATGAGCTTTAGAATTTTTGAGGCATTTTATTGAAATTTGACAAATATGCAAAATGGCCAATTCATGAGAACTCAAGTTTCAGCCATTCTCTTTGTTTCTAATCCAGCCCATAACCTATTTGTGACTTGCTAAGGCCCATAATTCCAGCTATTTCGTGCTCTATGGACCATGGTGTTTGCTTGGGTACAAAAATGACAAACTTGCTCAAATTGGCAAATTGATCCATACTCTCTCATTTCAAATGATCATGACCTGGCATTTTGAGGATTTGTTTTTGATATTACTTGGCTCATAAAATGCAAGGAAATTGAAGAAACGCACGAGCAAACAGCTGAGGCCCATGTGCACCCATTTTTTGGCCAAATCTTCCAAGCTTGCCCCTAAACAGTTTTGAGGACCAATTTCCTCTTCTAACTTTCTCTACTCACACTATATAATGTATTGCAAGCCTCATTTCATGATAGACAAGCTCCATTCATCACAAATCTAGATCTGAACCTTTTTTGCTTTTGCTGAAGTTTTCTTCGATTCTCTCATCTTCTTCGCGCATTCATCAAATTTCCTGTGGATTCATCTTCCTTGAAGTGTGTAGATCAAGATCGTGGAGTTTGTTGGCTTCTGGAACTAAGGAATCAAGGTTTCCAGTTTCACATTGAGGTGAGATTTTTGAACTTCGATTTGCTCTGTTTAGCATGATTTGATGAATTATTCCATATCCATGATGCATTAGCTGGCCAGACAAATAGGTCTGAGGTATACTTTGTGTTTGATTTGAGCTTGAATCATGTTTTGGAGTTTCTGAAACTCTGTGTGCAGATTGTTTTTTTGAGTTTTCATGAGCTTCGTATTGGACTTACACTTGATGATGTTGCTTAATTCGAGTTGTTATGGATTCTCTGTTATGCTAGCTTTAATTTGCCCTTGATTTCATAAAAAATGGTGTGAAAATGAGTATGTTATGTTGATCTGAACATGAGCCCTAAGACTGAGTGTTACGCGCGCTTTTGAATTTGTCCAAAGTTGAAGATGATGTGGTGGCACTGCATGATTGGTCCGTTTGAATTTTTGTCTCATTTGAATTATTTGTTTTATTTGGTATATTGTTTGATTTTATTTTCTGAACAAAATATTTTTAAAAATCATGAAAAAATTACAATAGGCCAGTAATAATTTCTAGTATTTGTCATATTTTTTTTGAAATTTTTTAAAATAATTTGATTGGTTTGAAAAATTCATAGGTTTAGTTAGTTAATTGTTCAAATTTTATTTACTTTTAATAGTTCCTTTGTTCTAAAAAATCCACAAAAAGTATTTTGAACCCATAAAATAATGTAAAAATTGATTCTGATTTTGGTTTATCATTTTTTATTATTTTTGATTAAAAATTTAATTTCAAAGGTTATTTGTAATATTTGTTTGTTTGATATTTGATTTAATATTTCCTTTAATCCAAAAAAATTCAAAAAAATCATGTAAGCTTTCTTTTAATCATGGAGTCAGAATATAATTTCATTTTTGACCTTTTGTTGATTTTTGGCTAGGGTTTGCATTTTGCCATTTAAATAATAGTTTAATTATTAATTGTTTGCTTATTTTTTATTTTAGTATTTCCTTTAATTCAAAAATTCCACAAAAAATCAGGGATGTGTGTTTTTAATTCTAATATTTAAATATAATTTTGGTTGGACATTTTTCTGACTTTTTGATTAAAGTTCTATTTTGAGAAATGATTACTTGTTTAATTGTCTAATTGTTTGAATTTAATTTCATTTTTAACTTTTCTTCAATTCAGAAAAATGTGAAAAAAATATATTTTCTAACATTTAAGGTTTCTTGGTGATTTGTATGACCTTGGTTTAATTTTTTGAATTTTGATCTTACTTAATCAATATTTAAGATTAAAAGTCAAAATTTAGGGTTTTGTTGCTTATGGTGCAAGTTTCATTTTCAAAACCACTATGCCCTGGATTTTCAATAGAATTCAAGTCTTGATTAGGGTTCATGAATGTATTGAGGATCTGAAAATCTTTTTTATTGAATTATTTAACTTGGTTTGACATTTTTCCACAAATTATTTTGAAAACTTGTCTAGTTTGGTAGTTTTGCCAACTAGTCTTCAACTTTGGGCCTCATTTGATCCCCTCTTCAACCATTCATGAACCCAAGACTTGCTTTCTGACCTCTATACACTTCAAATATTCCAAGATATTTTTGGTTTGAATTATTGAAATCACTTTCTATTTTTGATGTATTTTTGAAGTGAATGTACCCAATTAAGATTGCATATCTTGTTGCAATTTGTTTGATGGCCAATGAACTTGAGTGTGTAATTGCAAGCTTCTCAAGTCATATTTAAAGCATTTTTTTTGATGAAGACAACATGGATATCAACATTTAAAGGATGTGCAAAAAGCTTGTCAACATCATATAAAAGTCTTGAAGATTATAGAAGAATTATTGAAGAATCATCAAATGTCAATATGGTATAAATAATTCTTAATCTTGAATATACATGTTCACAAAAATATGCATTCATCAACATATACATATCCCATAATTTTAACATCAAGAAAAACTTTGTTTGAAATATTTTTCAAAAAGTATTTTTGAAAATAACCCTTTAGGAACCGGTTCCTCCCTAACAGGGAACCGGGTTCCAGACTTTCTCAAAAAAACATGTCCCTGGTTTTTGTACCAGGAACCGGGTTGTACCAATAGGGGAACCGGTTTCTGCGTAATATTTTTTGAAATCTGACTTATAACGTTCACTAAGAACCGGGTTCTGTCAGTGTCGGAACCGGTTCCTAGCGAACTAGTGCAACTTTTCTTTTGGTTTTTGAACATTTTTCAAGTGGTATCTTTTCATGAATGCATTGCAACTTTTCATATGAATTGGCATGAATGAAGAGGTTGTTGTGACTTTATAAAATGCTGCAGATTTTCTTATTTCAAAAAGAATGCTTCAATTTTCAAATTAACAAATATACTTCTTCAATAAACAATTTTTCATCATTCAGATTTGAATTCATACTTTCATGTGTTCATAAAATTTTGTGAAACTTGCCATATACACTTTCATTAAATCATTACAAGTTTCATACATTGTGAACATTTATATACATTGCTTGAGAATTGTTTTTATCTTGAAGAAGAAGATCAATTGAAGATTGATAAAGCTCTCCACATATTTCAAATCAATCATTGTATTACTTAAAGAATTTATTCCCTTACTATCCAGGATTGTTGGAAGTAAGTGTTGTGATTTGAAGAGGATTGTTCTTCATTCACATTAGTGTTTGTTTGGTCTTAAAGGTGTTAAGAACCTTTGATCACCCTATAGGTTAGATAGTAAGCATATGCTATACAATCATTCTAACTATAGTGAAATCTCTTTCGTGTTGGAAAGGGGACTGGAGTACTCTCGGATTGTGAGGGGAACCAGGACATATCACCGTGTTCTTTACTTTTCCGCATTTATCGCTTTCATCACCATAATCAGGAAAAGATAAAGATACAATAAAAACCTTCAAACACTTAACCAAAAAAAAAGTTCTACAAATATTCTCATAAAACCGAATAAATTTTATAAGACCTAATTCACCCCCCCCCCCCCTCTTAGGTAATCTGAGACTTACAATTGGTATCAGAGCAAGTTATAGGTAACTTGTTCCTAAAGATCCAGAATGGCTTCCGCAAATCCAAATCAAAATTCGGTTTTCAAAGATGGTGGTAGTAACAACAAGCCTCCACTGTTTTGTGGTGAATACTTCGACTTTTGGAAAATTCGCATGAAGGCTCATCTTGAAGCGCAAGGAGAAGAAATATGGAATGCTGTTGAGAATGGTTCATTTACTCCGGTATGTGTTGTCAATGGTGTTGGGTCATCAAAGCCTAAAGCATCATGGGATGACGATGACAAGAAAAAAGTTCTCTTTGACAAAAAGGCAATCAATATTCTCCAAAGTGCTCTTAGTATGGATGAATTTTTCCGAGTATCGGCATGTACAACGGCAAAGGAAATTTGGGACACTCTTGTAGAAACTCATGAAGGAACCTCCGAAGTAAAAAGGTCTAGATTGAACACTTTGAGTCAAGAATATGAATTATTCAGAATGTTGCCCGGAGAATCCATCCTTGACTTGCAAAAGAGATTCGTTCACTTGACAAACCATTTGAAGGCACTTGGTAAAACTTTAACAAACGATGAATTAAATCTTAAAGTGCTTAGATCTTTAACAAGGGAATGGCAACCAAAAGTGACGGCAATATCCGAAAAGAAAAGCCTAGCAACTATGACTTCCGCAACACTTTTCGGAAAGCTTCAAGAATATGAGACGGAACTTGGAAGACTTGAAAAACATGAGAATAATGAGAAGAAATCCAAAGGCATTGCTTTGAAAGTTAATTCAAAAGAAAGTCAAGATAAAGATGCATCAGAGGAAGATGAAAATCTCTTGCTTCTTGTAAAAAGGTTAGGAAAATATTTTGGTCATAAAAATAATCTTCATAATGCTAACTTTGTCAAAAGAAAGAATTTCTATAAGCATAAAGACAAAGAAGCCTCCACATCAACACAAGATGTCACATGCTATGAATGTGGAAAGCAAGGTCACATAAATCCGGATTGTCCAAAACTCTCCAAGAAAAATGGATTCAAAGGTAAAAAGGAGTTCAAGAACAAAAAGGCTTATGTTGCATGGGAAGATAATGAGATAAGTTCTTCATCCGATTCGGAAAGCGACGAATGTGCAAATATAGCATTGATGGCTTCACATCACTCCGACGATGAAGAAGAGGTATGCTTGAAATCCACATCAAATGTTTGCTATCTTGATAGTGGATGTTCAAAGCATATGACAGGAGATGTACACAAATTTTCATATCTAGTACATAAAGCCAAAGGGTATGTCACCTATGGAGACAACACCAAAGGAAAGATTCTTGGCGTTGGAATAGTTGGCACACCTCCATCCATTCAAATTGAGGATGTTCTCTAGGTTGAAGGATTAAAGCACAATCTTCTTCGCATAAGTCAACTTTGCGATAGAGGGTTCAAGATCAAATTCAACAAAGATGAATGCCTTATTATGGATGAGGCAACCAATGAGGTAAAACTCAAAGGTATAAGAACTAGCAATATTTTTATGATTACTCTAGATGATTTGTCTATGAAGGTACAATGTCTTATGGTAAACAACAATGACGCTTGGTTATGGCACAAGAGGATTGCTCACATTCACATGGAGCACTTGAACAAATTGATTAAGCATGACTTAGTTATTGGTCTACCAAAGATGAAGTTCATCAAAGACAAATTATGTAGCGCTTGCCAAAAGGGAAAACAGACCAAAACAACTTTCAAATCTAAGAATGTGGTGTCTACTACAAGGCCACTATAATTGTTACACATGGATCTCTTTGGTCCATCAAGAACAAAAAGCTTCGGAGGTAATGTATACGCATTGGTTATTATTGATGATTTTTTTAGATATTCTTGGACTTTGTTTCTTGTGCAGAAAAGTGATGCTTTTAAAGCTTTTAAGAAGTATGCTAAGCAAATCCAAAATGAAAAATCACTAAAGATTGTATCCATAAGAAGTGATCATGGTGTAGAATTCCAAAATGCACAATTTGAAGAATTTTGTGAAGAACATGGTATCTCTCATAATTCTTCAGCACCAAGAACTCCACAACAAAATGGAGTAGTTGAAAGAAAGAATAGGTTTCTAGTGGAACTTGCAAGAACAATGCTTAGTGATGCAAATCTTCCTAAATATTTTTGGGCGGATGCAGTTAGTACGGCTTGTTATGTTGGAAATCGAGTTATCATTAGACCTATAATAAAGAAGACTCCATATGAACTCTTCAAAGGAAGAAAGCCAAACATTGCTCACTTTCACATTTTTGGATGCAAGTGCTTTATTCTTAACAATGACAAAGACAATCTCGGTAAGTTTGACGAGAAATCCGACGAAGGTATATTTCTTGGTTATTCGCTTTCTAATAAAGCATATAGAATTTTTAATAAAAGAACTTTAACTATTGAAGAATCTATGCATGTATCTTTTGATGAAACTAACCCCTCTAAAGAGGAAGTAGTTGTTTGTGATGATGATGATCCTATAGATTTACCCCCGGAAGATCTTTCAATTGATCAAATTGAGAAATCACCGGAAAATTCATAAAACATTGTTCATCAAGATTCAAACATCAATGATCTACCAAAAGAATGGAGAACTCATAGAGACCATCCTATTGACAAAATTATTGGTGACATTAGCCAAGGAGTATCAACAAGATTGAATCTAAAAGATGCTTTCTTAAACATGGCGTTTGTTTCTCAAATTGAACCTACCAAAGTTGATGAAGCCTTAGGAGATGATCAATGGATTATTGCTATGCAAGAAGAATTGAATCAATTCAAGAGAAATCAAGTTTGGGATCTTGTTCCTAGACCAAGTGGCAAACACATCATAGGTACCCGATGGGTGTTTAAGAACAAACTTGATGAGAATGGTCTAATTGTTCGAAACAAAGCAAGGTTGGTTGCCCAAGGTTACAATCAAGAGGAAGGAATCGACTTTGAAGAAACATTTGCTCCGGTTGCAAGTGTTTGTCTTTGCGCTCGCTTTCAAGAAAATCCAAAGGAATCACACCTCATGGCAGTTAAAAGGATCATGAAGTATCTAAGAGGAAAAACCAATGTCGACTTATGGTATCCGAAAGGTAGTATTTGCACTTTAATTGGTTATTCTGACGCGGATTATGCAGGTTGTAAAACTGATCGTAAAAGCACAAGTGGCACTTGTCACATTATTGGAAATGCATTAGTATCATGGGCTTGTAAAAAGAAAGCATGCGTTGCTCTTAGCACGGCCGAAGCAGAATACATAGCAGCAGGTAGTTGTTGTGCACAAATTCTTTGGCTCAAGCAATAACTCCGTGATTACGGACTTGATCTCGGATGCATTCCTCTTCGATGCGACAATACAAGTGCTATCAATATTACAAAGAATCCCGTCATGCATTCAAGAACCAAACATATAGATATTCGACATCATTTTCTCCTTGATCATGTTCTTAAAGGAGATGTCGAAGTCACTTTTGTGGATACTCATAACCAACTCGCAGATATCTTCACAAAACCGCTTGCTCGAGAACCCTTCTTCAAAATCCGAAGAGAACTTGGTATTTTGGATGAAGGTGATATCTAAAGGTTTCTCATAAGGTGCACGTCTTAATTCTTCAACGAGAATTTTTATGTTTCAGTACACTCTGCTTCTACTCCTTCTTTTATATGTTTTTATCGTCTTATTTTTAAATATATTTGTTTCACTCTTTTCCCCATCCTTTTTGATGTTAACAAAGGGGGAGAAGAATATGCATATGTGTTGTTTTGTTTTCAAAGAAATTGCAGGCCCAAATAAATATCTATTATACTCACTCCAAAATTCAAGGAATCATGGACTTAGGGGGAGCATACAATTTAGGGGGAGCCTTGCATTTGCTCAACATATTTGCTACTCAAAACAACATAAACAATTCAAGAATCATTTTCAAGACTTGGTTGTCATCATCAAAAAGGGGGAGAATGTAATTGCAAGCTTCTCAAGTCATATTTAAAGCATTTGTTTTGATGAAGACAACATGGATATCAACATTCAAAGGATGTGCAAAAAGCTTGTCAACATCATATAAAAGTCTTGAAGATTATAGAAGAATTATTGAAGAATCATCAAATGTCAATATGGTATAAATAATTCTTAATCTTGAATATACATGTTCACAAAAATATGCATTCATCAACATATACATATCCCATTATTTTAACATCAAGAAAAACTTTGTTTGAAATATTTTTCAAAAAGTATTTTTGAAAATAACCCTTTAGGAACCGGTTCCTCCCTAACAGGGAACCGGGTTCCAGACTTTCTCAAAAAAACATGTCCCTGGTTTTTGTACCAGGAACCGGGTTGTACCAATAGGGGAACCGGTTCCTGCGTAATATTTTTTGAAATCTGACTTATAACGTTCACTAAGAACCGGGTTCTGTCAGTGTCGGAACCGGTTCCTAGCGAACCAGTGCAGCTTTTCTTTTGGTTTTTGAACATTTTTCAAGTGGTATCTTTTCATGAATGCATTGCAACTTTTCATATGAATTGGCATGAATGAAGAGGTTCTTGTGACTTTATAAAATGCTGCAGATTTTCTTATTTCAAAAAGAATGCTTCAATTTTCAAATTAACAAATATACTTCTTCAATAAACAATTTTTCATCATTCAGATTTGAATTCATACTTTCATGTGTTCATAAAATTTTGTGAAACTTTCCATATACACTTTCATTAAATCATTACAAGTTTCATACATTGTGAATATTTATATACATTGCTTGAGAATTGTTTTTATCTTGAAGAAGAAGATCAATTGAAGATTGATAAAGCTCTCCACATATTTCAAATCAATCATTGTATTACTTAAAGAATTTATTCCCTTACTATCCAGGATTGTTGGAAGTAAGTGTTGTGATTTGAAGAGGATTGTTCTTCATTCACATTAGTGTTTGTTTGGTCTTAAAGGTGTTAAGAACCTTTGATCACCCTATAGGTTAGATAGTAAGCATAGGCTGTACAATCATTCTAACTATAGTGAAATCTCTTTCGTGTTGGAAAGGGGACTGGAGTACTCTCAGATTGTGAGGGGAACCAGGATATATCACAGTGTTCTTTACTTTTCCGCATTTATCGCTTTCATCACCATAATCAGGAAAAGATAAAGATACAATCAAAACTTTCATACACTTAACCAAAAAAAAAGTTCTACAAATATTCTCATAAAACTGAATAAATTTTATAAGACCTAATTCACCCCCCCCCCCCCCTCTTAGGCACTCTGAGACTTACAGAGTGAGGCCTATAATTGGGCACCTAATGATCATCTTGATTCTTATTATCCATGATAACTCAAGTCTTTTCACTTAGTCCCCCTTTGTCTAAAGGTTTGAACCTTCTTGATGCATCATGTAGGTTTCATCTTCTATTGTGTTCATGAAGTTATGATTGAATTAATTGTATATGTTTGAAATGTGTTTGCCCCTGACCTCCATGATCTTTGATTTTATTCTTTCCAAGCTCCCATGATCCTTGATTTATATTCAATTTTCAATTCAATATGGTGATAGAAAGGAGCAACATCTCTCTGATTCTTTTGGCCAAATTGTGCATATGCCTGTTTCCTTTTTGTCTATCATGTCTAATGTTTGATAATTGTTATTATGCTGTTCTCACTTCATCATGTTGCATCCATCCCTTGTATGAGTCATCATTCACCTTATGGAATACTAACTTGGTTGTTGAATGTGCGAGGTACTTTGAGAAAGTTTCCACTTTTGACCTGAGGCTTTTGTGTTTCACTTTATTTGTGAAACACAACTTATTATGTTGGCACTACTATTGTGTTTGGCATATTTGATTTTCCATGCAGGATATATACATTTGATTATGAATGTTACACATTGCCCATGGGATCTGTTCATATCTGATAATCTCATTACCTACATCCTTATGTCGTAATTTCTGACTTGATTTGTCTACTGATGCCAGCTTGCTTAAAGTTCTCTGGGTTTCTTTTATTCTTTCTCAGTTGCAACAGATATTTATCCGTTCGGTATTGCATTATCTCCTTTCTCCCATTTTCATTTTTCATAGTTCTCTGATTGCATGATGGGACCTCTGTTGCTGATATATGTCAGGAGGCCCTCTGGTTTTTGTCTAATACATGTGTTGTGTTTGCTGTTGATCGATGAGTCACTCAATTTAGAAATTGAGATCACGACTTCGCTCTCATTGCATTTTCCCTATAGGATGTTTATTGCTTTTCTTCTTTACTTGTTGATCAATGAGTCACTCAATTTAGAAATTGAGATCACGACTTCTCTCCCATTGCATGTTCCCTATAGGATGTTTATTGCTTTTCTTCTTTACTTGTTGATCGATGAGTCACTCAATTTATAAATTGAGATCACGACTTCGCTCTCATTGCATGTTCCCTATAGGATGTTTATGGCTTTTCTTCTTTACTTGTTGATAGATGAGTCACTCAATTTAGAAATTGAGATCACGACTTCGCTCTCATTGCATGTTCCCTATAGGAATGTTTTGTTAAGATTCCTTTAACATGATTGACTAAGATAGGAATCCATGTATGCTAACATAGGATAGGATTTTCCTTTAACCTCAACCTTAGGGTCAACCATTGTATGATAACACTAGGGATAATGCTAGGCTAGTTTCCCTTAGTTGTTTTTTCCTTTCCTTGCATTTTGCATCTTAAAACAAAAATTGTTTTCTTGGCAAATCATAAAAACATTTCTAATAAACTTAAACCCTTCTTCAGAGTAAAAGATACAAACCAATCTTGCTTTGTCTTTGTGCCTCTTGGCTTTGCTTTTAAACCTAGTTTACCGATGTTTCGCCATCGCACATTTGTCTGAAGCCAATGTTTCGCCATCGCACATGTTTGTTATCCTACTTTGATTCTCAATATCATTGTTAGGTGTGATGTTTCTTCATCCGATTCATTGATGTTTTTCCATCTCTGTTATGACACTGTGCTATCTTTTAGCCGATGTTTCGCCATCACACATTTGTTTGGACCAATGTTTCTCCATCGCACATGTTTGTTAATCTACTTTGATTCTCAATTTCATTGTTAGGTGTGATATTTTGTCATCTATCTTATCGACGTTTCGTCATCTTTGCCATGATGCCTTGTTATCTCTTAGCCGATGTTTCGCCATCGTACATTTGTTTGAAGTCGATGTTTCGCCATCGTATCTGTTTTCTATCCTGCTTTGATTCTTAATATCATTGCTAGGTGTGATGTTTTGTCATCCGTTTTATCGATGTTTTGTTTTATCATTTGATGTTTCGCCACCTTTGACATGTTACCTTGTTATTATTTAGTCGATGTTTGACCATTTCATTTGTTTTATTTGATGTTTTGCCATCTTGCCTGTTTTTGTTGTCTTAACTAAAAAACACAAACCAACTAAAATATATGAGCCGAACTACGGCTGCTCTGATTCCTTAAAAGGGATACGTAGGCATTGGGGTAGGGCCCGATCGAGCATAACTTTTATTTCCCCTACATTGTTTTCCTTTTTCTTTTGCATGCATTCCCTTTTCAGCTTTAAGCCATAGACATAGGATTTGACCACACCCATTAGATTAGACAACAAGAGTGGATACCGTAGAGTACTACGGGTGTGTGGGGTGCTAACACCTTCCCCTCGCGTAACAGACTCCCTTACCCGATCTCTCGGTCGAAAGACCGTGATTTCTCCCTTTTCAGGTTTTCTCGATGTTTACCTTTCCCTTTCGGCAGGATAAAAGACGTTCAGTGGCGACTTCATTGATGTTTCATTAACATCCAGATGACAGGTTCGGCCAGGTGGTTTCATAAGGCTTTACTCAAAATCCAGAGTTGAATTACAAACTTCTTTACTTGCTAAAAACGCATTTTTCAGAACTTCAAGACAAGCATAAAATTTGCATTACTTGAATATCACTGTTTCCATATGGCTATTCGTTTGACATCGGAGAAATTCACACAACGAATATCCAGTGAACAAAAGCTCTCTCAGTGAACAAAATCAGCTCAAGAAGGATGATACTTCCATTGTCAAAAATCCTATCAACAATGGGACATGACATGTCACTATCCAGCACACCTGGGGCAGTCCAGTCAAGATTCCAAGAGATCTCTCAAGAATTGTAGAGTAACCAGGGGCAAGTCTCCATCTCCGTCACTTGGAGCATTGAACATCAATCTCAGCAAAGGGTTACGTACAATCAAACATTTTTGCCGATACCATAAACATTTACTGCTAGGGGCAATGACAAGTCTCCCCAAAGTCTTTCTCATAGGATAATTTCCCAGCAAGAGTTTAACCTCTGAAAACCTTTCTCCAGCTGAGACAACCTCAAGAATCCTCGAGGACTTTCCCCAACGAAGTCATCACCGCTCTATCAGACTGGCAACAGGGTTATTTCCCCAAGAAACGACAGGATTCCCCAGCTTGAGGTGGCCTCTCCGACTACTACAAATCAAAGGACCACAAATCCTCTTCCCCAATAGACTACTCTACAATCCCCAACAAGTTACTGTGAAACCGGGACCCGACCAGATATTAGTTCAACTTCGACTCCCCAGTAGAGCAACGGACGACTAAGACTCCTGAACTTTTTTTCCCCAAGCAGGAATCAACACTTTATACAAAGCTTTCAACATCTCCCAGCAGAGTTCTCCTCAACAAAACAGGAAATACCCAGTGGAAACATTCTAAGCAAAGTTTGAAGGCACACCTACTCTTCAACAGCAATTCGGGATTTAATAAACTCCCCAACACTTGTCAAGGATTTATTCTCCAAGAAAAATTACATTTCAACAACATTCATAGCACATGCATACAAAATACATATAACATAAATCTCATTTATTTTGAGAACATCATTATGCAATGCATACATCATGACATTGCATACAACTAACCCTTTACCTTTTCAGGAAAGATAAATCAACAGATAAAGTTCATCATCTTTTGGAGTAGCAATCGTCTCAGATTCCTTCATCACATATCATTATCAAAAAAAGGCCTCCTCTGATTCTCTTCTAGAGACAGTTCAGATGCGATCCAGATATGGCTGACATTCTGATACTTATTCCAGATTCTCTTCTAAAGACAGTTCAGATGCGATCCAGATATGGCTAACATTCTGATACTTATTCCAGATTCCTTCTAGAGACAGTTCAGATGCGATCTAGATATGGCTGACATTCTGATACTTATTCCAGATTCCTTCTAGAGATAGTTCAGATGCGATCCAGATATGGCTGACATTCTGATACTTATTCCAGATTCCTTCTAGAGATAGTTCAGATGTGATCCAGATATGGCTAACATTCTGATACTTATTCCAGATTCCTTCTAGAGACAGTTCAGATGTGATCCAAATATGGCTGACATTCTAATACTTATTCCAGATTCTCTTCTAAAGACAGTTCATATGCGATCCAGATATGGCTGACATTCTGATACTTATTCCAGATTCCTTCTAGAGACAGTTCAGATGCGATCCAGATATGGCTAACATTCTGATACTTATTCCAGGTTCCTTTTAGAGACAGTTTTCCAGATTCGGATGTCATTCTGTCACTCATTCAAAATACAATCCAGATACGATCCAGATTTGGATGTCATTCTGTCACTCATTCAAATACATTCCAGATACGCTCCAGATACGGATGTCATTCTGATAATCATTCAGTTCCAGCTTACAGGTACAATCCAGCAATCACCTTCGGATGGCATCTTTAAGCCCATCTTCAATAACTATCCATTACCTCTCCAAATGGCATCTTTAAGCCCATTCCCTACATAATCAACTAACACATCTTCGAGTACAAATTTTCTGGGCACTCTAGTGTTCAATCATCTTCCACCTTCAAGTCACGAATAATAGATTTACCAATCTAACTCTTCAAGTGTAAGAAGATTGAACAGGGGCAGCTGTTGTACCCCAAAATTTACTCTCTCATGTTTCAAGGACTCTTAGAATTACTTCAGTCAAGTTTCAAGCCTCAGATCACATTTTCTAAGAAGAATCATTCAAATTATCAAAAGGGGGCAAAATGAGCAAAATTGGAGTTTCAGCTGGAAAAAGTCAACCGGGTGCTGAAAAGTCAAACTTTGACTTTTTGACCAAATTTGAGTCCCAAAAATCACATTATGTCAAGACATCCAAAAATATGAAATTTGATCATCAAAAATCGAGAGAATAAAAAATCCAACTTTGCAAGACTTTGAAATTTTTCTAAGTATTTTTTATATTTGGTTAATTTCATTTGCTTCATGACATTTTTACTACAATTCCAAATAATTCAAAATGATGCAAGTAATTCAAGTTATTACAAAGTGGCATTTTTGCAAGTTTACAAATCCAAAACTTTGTATTGCTTGGACTTTTTTTCCTTTGATTCAAAACCTTGCCACAATGCTTTGTCTTTGATAAGATATGCATAAATTGCTCCACAAACCAAACTTGTTTCATACTACAAACTATGTTGTCCAAGTTATTGCTGAACAAAAAATGATATGTCACTTCTATACATTGCCACAACACTCCAAACCCTTGCTCATTTGTTGTTTTATAAAACCTTGTGCCATGCTGTACCATAAACCTATCACAAAACCTGCATTGTTGTCATATACAATCCAAAATATGTCCATAAAACCAGTCAAAAACTGCTCTATGCAGTCTGCCCCAACCTGCATCATAACAGCCCCAAAATTGCACCAAAATGGCAAAAGAAATTTGTGTGAATAAAGTATCAAAATAGTAGGCAAAAACAGTTCAAAATGACTTATTTTGTTTCTCCCCTAAACCTCAGTCAAGGGTCTACAAAAAGGGATTGTTTCATAAGACATATGGTGGTTGGAATTTTTGGAGAGAAAGAGGGAGAGGAGAAAAACAGAACTTTTGTTAAACTCTGCTCATTCATAAAACCCAACTCATTTCATAAAACTCAGTTCATCCATAAAAACTTTGCTCATCTTCAACTCTGTTTTCACTCACAAAAATAGAAAAATCCTCAATCTATTGTTGTACAACCTTGCAAACTTTCCCCTAAACCAACTACCCAAACACTTTATATACATCACATGAATATTGTTCTAACATAAGAACAGTTTCTGTAACACCTTTATCATCACCTTCCAAGCATAAACAAAAATAGTACTTTACACTTTTGACTGGGTTGGAGCAATTCTGGAACTTGGTCACACTGAGCAAGGATTGGAGTAGCTCTAAAGAGGAGTTCGGTCATTCATCACTTTGCATCTGGAGATATCCATACGTATCCTAAAGTTTCACTTCAAGAGGTATATCTTTCTTCAAACTGTAATATCTTTTTCCATACATCATTTTTTTGTTTGCGTCCAAAAGATATGTGAAAGATAAATCAAAAAAAGGGAAAACTCAGTAAAAAAAAGAGCATGGCAGGGGCTGACACGGGTGCCCGTGTCACATGACACGGCCGTGTCAGCTCCTCTGTTGAAAAAATCTCACAAAAATGCAGGTCAGGGGCTGACATGGGTGCCCGTGTCACAGGACACGGCCGTGTCAGCCATACTGGAATTTTATGCTAACAAAAATGCAGGTCAGGAGCTGACACAGGTGCCCGTGTCACTGGATACGGCCCGTGTCATTTTATCTGGTACAGAAAAGGAAAAGAGGCACATGGACCATTACAGAAGTTGACACGGGTGCCCGTGTCATAGGACACGGCCCGTGTCAGACCAGACAGCATAAATTTGATTTTTCTTTTGATCTTTTGCTTTTATTTCCGTTCAATTTGGTTGTAATAATTAGGAATTTTATTTTTTGCAACCCCCACTTGTACACTTGTATACCTCATCCCTCAAAAAGCATGTAATAACGTAGGATCTTTATTTTCCGCATTTTTTTCTTTCATAAATGGTAGTAATTGGAGTGTATGGCGAGATAAAACCAACAAGTAGACCACCCTAATCAAAGACTAAAAGCATGCAATCAAACACATCATTCACACATGCACCTCTAGGGTAATCTCGCTTTGTTGCCTATGGGAAAAATAGTCATGTCCCTCGAACATGGGCGTTTTAGCAAAAGACCCTCGATAAAATATCGTAGTCCCTCGATGAACCTCGATGTTGCCTTCGGTAAACGATCTAGTCCATAAAATGACATTACTAAAACGTCCCATAAGTTTCCTTCTATGACTATTCAAACGTCCCGCGTCCGTCCCTTCACATCCAACGATGAGGCTTCTTACCAAATCAATGGTAAGATAGCCATATCTAAAGGAGAAGGAAAAGCATGTTTAAGACCTTTCGAGTAGGTAGATTCGCTCCTAGTTACTCGCTTGCTCACGACAAAAACATTTTTACACATCAACACTTCCATTTCTAAAACATTTTCAAAAAAGATAAAACATTTTGTATACGTTCTTATAGAGACGAGAACCATTGCAAAATATATTTCCGAAAACCACTTTCCAAAATACAATCCACAAATACGTCTTTGAACTATTTTTCGAAACAACACTTTGTACGCGTTCTTATAGAAACGAGAACCATTACAAAGACATTTTCAAAATACTTTCAAAAAACACACCACAGGCATATTGTCAAACAAAAGCAAGTGATCTAGAGAGTAACTAAGAGCCCGTAGATAACTACGTATGAAAAGGGTGCTAATACATTCCCTTTTCATAATCTATCCTCCGAACCCGAGAAATAATCTCGAAAGGTCTTTCCTGTGCTTTTTTACCTTTCCTTTTGGATAAAAGAAAAGTCGGTGGCGACTCTTGCTATCCGCACAAATGCGATCAAAACGCAAAACATAAAGTCAGTTCTCCCACCGTATCTCACATGTCATTATGTCAACCTTTAGGAACATATCTATGTAACATGTCTATGTATTTTGGAACATATCTATGTAACATGCCAACTTCGTATTTTTAGTTTAAGTAATCTGATGTGTTCATTTACTAGTAATGTCCAAAATTATGTTGCTACAATTAATGATATGCCAAACTAATATGATTTGATTAATAATATGCCAAACAAAATAAGTCACATTAAACTGATAACATGTGTTAAAATTACACATAAGCTTGCACATAATCTTCCTAAACTGATAAACTGTGTTGGAATTACACATAAACTTGTTAGGATTACACAAATTGTGTTAAAATTACACACAAAATAACTACTCCTAATACAGCTTAATGAAAAATACACATAACATTACAAAATACATGATCTTCAATGTTTTTTTCCACTTCAACATCTTGTTCAATTGAATTTGAAGTTCTAACACAACATCCCCTAATTCTTTATTTCTAACCCTTAATTTTTTGTATTGATTCTTGGTTTCATCTAAATCCTTTGCTATTGTTTCCAATCTATTAATCAATACTTGATTTATGTCTTCTGCCAATTCCTCATGAAACCAATCGAAGAAGCCACATCCTCTTTGCAAGGATCCCTTCAAATTTCAAAAATTTATCAAACTCTGTTTACCATCTTTTAACATACCCAAACAAAAATTAGGGCTTACCTTGTAAGTGTGACAACACCAAAATTTCTTTTCGTAATTCTTCTCAGTGGTTTCCCTACGAAGAACAACGTTGTCTCCACAATGGCAAAATGGTGCAATTCGCGAGCTACTGTATATACATAACCCAATACTTTCAGATTTCTTCAGGTTCATTTGGGAAGATGAATGCTTTGTATTCATGGAGAAAGGGCCGAAGCGATCCTGGGTTATTTCTTTGTTTTAGGAGTGTTAGGAATGAAGAAGATGATGGATACAAAGATGAAGAAAGTAAAGAAGATTTTGGGAAGGAGATTTTGCAGCAACTCAAGGCACTGCACGAAGATGAAACCCGCATGGTGAAGAACACATAGTGAATATAAAGAAGATGATCAAATCTACCAGCTCACCTGCCACGTCACGAAAATAAACAGACGTTAGAGGCCAATTGACGGAATAGACTTGTTTGAATCTTTTAGAAAATTAAAGGACCAATTTGACAACAAAAAAAAGATAACGAACCAAAATGAACTATAACCTATAGTTAAGAGATCAAAATGAGTATTTTACCTTTTTTTTCTTCTTTTTTTTCCACCTGTAAAAAAAATAGACAACTAGAATAACGTGAAATTGATAACACCTCTTAAAATATTTCTATCTACATGGGATTTTTGCATAAGATGCTTTCAACAAAAGATACTTAAAAATATTTAAGGACCAACATTGTAAAATAAATAAAAAATAGAAAGAAAAAAAAATATTCCACCTAGGGGTGTTCGTGGTGCGGTTTGGGCGGTTTTGAAACAAAAAATCACCCGAACCGCAAGAGAAAAAAATATGCGGTTCGGTTTGGTTCGGTTGGCTTTTAAAAATAAATCTGAACCAAACCAAACCAAACTAATGCGGTTTAGATTAGTTCAGTTGGTTCGATTTTTTACAAAAAAAAAAATTATTAAGTCATACATACAAATATAGAGGAAAATATAATTTTGTGTTTAATTGTTCATATATTACCATAAAAAAATTTATAATTGTCAAAATAAATTTATAATTTGATACATAAAATTGTGTATTATAATTTTATCTAAATCTAAAGAATGATATAAACAAGATTGCATTCTTAAATAAATATTATACAAAGAATACAATAAAATATATTTTATGAAAATAGTATTTATAAATGAATAATATTCTATTTTTTTATGATTTGTAAATTAAAATGAATATAATACAAAGCATGATAAAATATACACATAATACATGTTGATTTCTCTAAAGAATTAAAGAAATATATATTGATCAGTAACATTTTATAACATAATGCGGTTTTGTTTGATTTGGTTTGGTTTGTAAAATACAAACCGCAAATCGAACCGAACCGTGCGGTTCCGCGAGAAAATGATCCAAATACATCCGAACTAAATACGATTTTTTACAGTTTTAGTTTGGTTTGATTCGATTTTACAGTTTTCTATTAGACCGGTTTGGTTTTGAACATCCCTAATTTCACCATTTAATTTATAACAGCTTGGAGGTTAGTAACCACTAATAAAATAGTTGGCAGCTTAGGATATCAATATCTGTTATTGCCTTATTGTCACAACTAAAATTTAACCTCCTCTTCAACCTCCATTTTCTGTTTTATGCACCATTTCTTAACATCATTATTCAACAACTATGACCCTTTCTAGCAAAACGAGTACATTTTTGGTCATACTCGTAGTTTGTTACAATTCCAACTAATTAGCTAACAACCTTCTATTTATTTGGTGATAATGTAACTAACTACCTATAGTTTTGGTTAGGTTCTGTTGAGTTTGTTGCACCTATTTCTACATCTAACTTCAATCAAATACTCAAATCCATGTAAACGCATAGGCTTGAATTAAAGAGCTTATTTCCCAATCTAGAAACATATTTTGGTTGATCTAAATTATTCAAAAACACACTAAGATTATTCTTATATTTATATTTATTTTATGAAAAAAAATAATTCTCATATTTCTATTCATTCTTTTTTTTTCTTACTTGTATTTATTTTATGATTTATTCAAATATTTTTAAGAAAAAAATAATGTTAATATTTTAAATTAAAAAATATTTTAAAAATTGTTAAAGAAAAATATTTTAAAAATAAATAAAAGAAGTATTTCAAATTTTTTATATAAAATATTTTTAAAAATTAGAAATTTAAACTCAAATAATTTTTTAACTTTTCAAATCATGTCTGGTCCAGAATTAGAAGGAGCTAATGTTAAAATTTTCAAATATAAAAATGAGAAAAAGAAATATATATTGACAGTATAAAATATTTTTTCACTGCTCAACTAATGAGAAACGTGTATTCAATTAAAATATAATTTTAATTTTAAAAGACTAATATGACATGACAAATATAAATATATAATAAAAATGTAAAATAGCAAATGAAAGATGTTGACTCATTCAAAAAAACTAATTTAACTTTCATGACTGATATGAGAACATATTTGATAGATAATTGATAAATATTTATAGATAAAATACTCATTTTAATCTCTTAATTATAGATTATAGTTCATTTTGGTCTTTTATCTTTTTTTTTGTGACAAATTGGTCCCTTAATTTTCAAAACGTTGCAAACAAATTCTTCCACCCACTCCGTTAGTCAAAGTCTATTAAAAATCTACGTGACACATTTGACCAAATATTATGACAGGGTTAGCGTCGATTCCGACGCTAAAAACTATTTTTGGATCTTAATTATTGTTCATCTTCTTCCCCAAATTTTTCGATATTTTAATTTTTGATAGCTCATTTGGAGATCTAGTCCCTACTAAATCAACACAAACCGTTTGTTTCAATTTCTGGTGAATCAATTCCTGTAATATTGTAATTGCTCCAGAGACATAGAAGAACTAGGTACAAACATTTAGAACGCATCTGTTGTACCCCAAAATTTGCCCTCTCATTTTCCACTCAGGATGCTATCCCAGGATTCCTCAAACACTCAATTTGGCTCAAAAGTTGATCAAGCAGAGTCTCTTCATAGGCAAATAAACTTGAGCCCTCAAGGTTTCAAATGATTTTCATAGGTCTTCATATCTCCTCAGAGTTGTTTAAACCAGTTTTCAGACCTCGCAGTACAAGTTTGCTCAACCAACGGTCCAGATAGCTGAAAACAACTACAACAACCCCAAAATCAACCCTTTTGCGAGAACAAGTTCAAGTGCTTGTAAACTTCTTCATTATTCAATATTTTTAAGTGGTTTTTCTTGCGTACGATTCTCCTTGATGCTATCTCCAATTTCTCTTCACAAATCAAGAATTAATTACACGTAGAAGATCACCAAAATTCGAGTGCGTTATAAGTCACATCGTGAAGTTTGACCTAATTTCAAGTAGCAGTCATCTGATTTCTAAGAATTGTAATTTCTTCAAATTACAAGACCTTGAGATGATTATTCCTATTTATGGTCATAAATGATGTCACACATGAGTTTATTGTGTTGGAAGACTTTTAAAAAATTTGAATCGTCGCAAGACTTTAGTTGATTTCTAAGTGTTCTTAACCGCAGTTTGTTGAAGTTGGTTAATTCTACAAGATTTACAAATATTCTCCAAAACATGTTTGTTCGGCAATGAAGTTCCATTCTGATCAGGCATGGCAGACGATGTCATTTTGAATGAATTTGATTCAATGTTTGAAAGATAAGGCGCTCTGGTTTTACTTGAAATACAAATTACAAAAGCGTTAGATTTTCTTGAGGTTCAAGTTACCAAGCAAGACATATGTTCAAATCACGCAAATAGGGGTTTCATATTTCATCAAGATTCAAGTATCCTTCTTTTCTCAAGAGGCATTTTTTAAGTTCATGGGCCACTGAGAAGAATCCAATTCGTGCTCGTAATTTAAATCATGTCAAAGAATATTCAGATTTTGCAAGTCTTAGAAACAAATTCAAATTGAATCAAGAATGAAGGATTACAACAAGACTGCATTATTTGAATTTTACAAAATAAAGCGGAATTCATCGTTTAAATTTACAAGTGAATAGGAATGCGCTTTACAAGTTTCTAAACCACGTAATTCAAATTACAAGATTTGCGATATTATTAAAATTCCTAACAATTTACTAAGCTACAAGGAAACTTCTTCATCTTCAAGTCTTGACCAATTACTTCAAGTCATTCCTCACCGATTTTCCCCCATTTCCCAAGCTGCTCGTACATGAAACAAGAAATAAAATTAGCGAGCATATGAAAAATTCAAGAACTTTTGTTTAGAACAAATTTTTCTCATCATGAGGGTTATGCTTGGAATCAGAAAAATTAAGAGGTCATTTGATCATGTGCTGAAGCTCAAAGCCTCATATAAACCAGTTTCAATCATGGGCTTTCTTTTCCAATTGTAAATCACAAAGGTGAACCTTGGTTCACAAAAGAAAAAGAGGTGGTGTAATGAAATCACAATAGGCAAATACAAAATTCAGAAATAGCAGCATCACAAATAAAAGATCTAAGCCCAACAAAAGCCTCAAATTTGTCCTATCATTGGCCCAGATAAATATGTTCATTGCAAATCATAAAACATGTTTTTGATTCACAAGTACAGCAAAGAGAAAAGTCATGCATTGTTGCCCAAAAACCTGCTAACAAAACAGACCAAACAGTTGCATAAAATAGGCAACAAAAATCTGCAGCAATAAAGATATAACACCAGCATGCCTCAAGTGTTCAAACTGGCCAAACATTTCCCCCCAAAATGTTATCACACTACTATGATAAAAAGGGACAGAAACATCAAAAGAAAAGAGGGAGACAACAGCAGAAAGATCACTAAAACACACAAGATCATCAGAGTTCTTTGTTTCAAACAACAATATCACTAAAAAACGTCCCCACCCTCATCATTTTCCTCAAAGAACCCTTCAGAAAAAATACATTACAGAAAGTTCAGCAAAGGGTCGTAGAAGTCGAACTTCCCTGTTAAAGAAAGGCGTGGAGTCACCATAACAACAACGATCTCTGTAAGCATTCTTCTAGACCTCATGCACACAAAATTTTGTTTACTTGTTTTTTACTATCATAGGATTTTCTATTAAAAAAACGAAAATACGCAAATAAGTTCTTGTATTGTTATACTGTAAATCAAAACTTACCCAAAATAAACAACCATCAGTAACCATCACCACTAATCTCCACCAATCTCTCTTCCTAAGACAACAACTCAAAATCAATCTCACATCCTTCCATACGCGGCCTCTCTCCATCTACCTCAATCACCATAACCTTCCTCTTCTCCACGATGAACCTCCTCTGTAACCCCTACTACAGCACCATCAACAATGACCCACTGCTCAAAATAACAAACATTACTACCTACGAAACTGTAGTTAATGTTCCACATAAAACAACTCACCTTCTGTCCCCAAGCGAACACATTTCAGAAAGAAAAGTGCTTCCAATTGAACCTACTACGAAACCTCCATCACCCATTTCTCTTCTCAAAACAGCACCGAGTTTCAGAATCTTTACATTCAGAAAACCAAGAAGAATACCTTCTAAAAAAACAGAATACGAACAGACACAGACGAAAGGAAGAAAATTTTTGAGAGAAGAAGGGAAGAATATAGGGGTCTCGGTTTTGGTTTTATCGAAAAAGAGGAAGTTTGGTTTAATTGACTCATTGAAATAACAAAAGTTTTGCCTCTTCCCTATGTTACAATGGTAGCGGCGCATCCCTATGGTTAGGGTTTCCCAACTTTTCTTATTCTTTCCCACTCAATAAAACCGGTTTTGGGCCTATCTTTTGGACCCATCCCATTTCCCAAATCTTTCCTTTAGTATATACAAAAGCATTAGAATACATGAAGGATCGATTGGTGCAGTGGTTAAGGCGTTGGTGTTTGGAGGAAAGGTCCCGGGTTCGAGGACCCCCTAGGACATTTTTCTTTTGTTTTTTCTGATTTCAGTTTATTCTTTTTTTTTATTTAAAAAAACACTCTTGGACTCCTCATTGTTGGGCCTCAACTCCCCAACCCGTTTTACTCCATGCCCCCCATATTCAGTTTATCACAACCCTTCTACTTTGTTTTGTTTTAATAATTTGTTTTGCTTTATTTGTTTTACTAATTTAATAAATCATGTAGTTTTGTTAGATAATTTTCTTAATTAGCTTAGTTTTAATTTTAATTTAAGAAAATTTGTGATTTATTTTACTAATTAACATTTTATCGTTTAGTTAACTTTCTTTTAATTATTTAGTTTTTACATGATAAAACTCAAATAAAAAATAATAGAATAGGTTTTTATTTTCTCTTCAAAAATTTTCACGAACAAAAATACCAAAATGTATACATATGATTTAGTTTTTTAGTAAATTATTTTATTTTTTAGAATAGATTTTATTTTCTTTCAAATTTTCCTCACAAACAAAATACCAAGAACTTTATTCCCATACTTTGTTAATTAATTTTTACTTCATAGATTATTGTAGTTTTAATTAATTATTCGATTCGATTTGGTTGTATTGATTGCCTATTTGGACTTTTAATCGCATTTATCCATCCCCACTTGTAAATTTGTACTCCCCATTCCCGAAAACTTTGTAATAGCGTAGAATTTTAATTTCCGTAATTTACTATTTTTCTTTATACTGTATAGTAATTAGGCGTGTATGACAAGATTTAAATCAATCGCTAGATAACCCTAATCAATAACAAATTAACTTGAATCAAACACACTTTTCACACGTACACCTCTAGGATAACCTCGCTTGTTGCCTCGAAAAAAAACAGTCATGTCCCTCGAATATGGGACGTTTTAGCAATGACCCTTGCATCTCATAAGTTTATTTTGATGACTGTAAAATTGACCCGCGCCTGTCCCTTCACATCCAAAGATGGGGCTTCTTACCAAATCAACGGTAATATAGCAACATATAAAGGAGAAAGAAAAGAACATTTAAGACCTTTCGAGTAGGTAGATTCGCTCCTAGTTACTCGCTTTCTCACGATAAAAAACTTTTTTTTACACTGACACTTTCATCTCAAAACATTTTCAAAAAAGATAAAACATTTTGTATACGTTCTTATAGAGACGGGAACCATTGCAAAACATATTTTCAAAACACTTTCCAAAACACAATCCACAAACACATCTTTGAACCATCTCTCGAAACAAAACTTTGTACGCGTTCTTATAGAAACGAGAACCATTACAAAGAGATTTTTCAAAACACTTTCAACGCCCACACCACAAGCACACTGTCAAACAAAACCAAGTGATCTAAACGAGTAACTAAGAGCCCATGGAAAACCATGGATGAAAAGGGTGCTAATACCTTCCCTTTTCATAATCTACCCCCCGAACCCGAGAAATAATCTCGAAAGGTCTTTCCTGTGCTTTTTTACCTTTCCTTTTGGATAAAAGAAAAGTCGGTGGAGACTCTTGCTATCCGCACAAATGCGATCAAAACGCAAAACACCAAGTCAGTTCTCCCACTGTATCACAGAACTGGCGACTCTGCTGGGGATTAAATATAAAAGTGGGGTTACCTTAGGGATAGGTCACCTTTACTTTATTTCATTATTTGATTTGTCTGCTTTATATTCGGTTCTTTATATTAGGTTTTGCTTTGATCCTCCACCCAGATCTGGGACACCTTTTTAGGTAAATAGCAATAGATTGTGGAGACTGTACGACATAGACCGATATGGTTGAAACGATGGCTATGTTAGTGTGACGCATTTGTGGGTACCGGTATCCCTTGTGGTGAATCGAGGAGAATACGGGGCCGCTGAGTGGCGTCATGAAGCACTAATTGACTTTAGAACCCTAATTGAACAAACTTGGCCCTTAGGACATAGTGAGATAGCCGGTTTCGGTGTAGAGCTGAAAATAGGTTGATACTCGATACTACACTCATTGAGGCTAGACTTTTGAGATATCTCAGCCGCAAGAAAAGATTTTTGTGTTGAGACAATGCCTAACAGAAAGGTCGGTGATATTGAGATCCTTTAGAACCCGATCACTATTACTAGGACAGGTTGAGCCAACTAAACTTCAAGAGGGTACTTACCTACAAAACTCATGCAAGCCTAAAACATAGGGACTTGTTTGTTGTGTGTGTATATATTTACTTGTACATAAACATCATAAACATCATAAACATCATGAACATCATACGCATGCTCACTAACCATTTCAAGGATTTAGAAATTTGTCTTTGTTTTTGTTTTGTAGGACATGAATTCTCTCCGAAGAAACACCATCTGAATCAGCTTCGTAAAAGCACATCCTCAACTTCAAGAGCTAGCCTCAAGAGTTCCCGGGGATTCTCCTTTTACAAAGAAATATGGTCGAATCCTCAGTTTGGCTACATCCAACTTCCAAGAAGAGATGATGTGTGTACTATTCCAATTCTTTGATCCCGTACATCATTGTTTCACTTTCTCGGACTATCTGTTGGTACCTACACTGGAAGAGTTCTCTCTACTCTTAGGGGTGCCCGTGCTTGATCAGATACCGTTCACCGGTCTAGAAGGGATTCTAAAACCTGAAGTCATCGCTGAAGCTTTACATGTGAAAAGGGTCGACGTCATAGCCAATTGGGAGACAAGAAGCAGGGTTAAAGGCTTCCTAGCTAAGTTTCTATTGGAAAAAGCTCGTTCATTCTGGGATGACATGGATTTCCAATATTTAGAAGATGTCCTAGCTCTTCTCATTTATGGTTTGGTTCTGTTTCCCAATTCGTACCAATTCATAGACGTTAATGCCATCAAAGTCTTTCTCTCTCGCAATCATATACCTACCTTACTAGGAGACATCTTACATTGCCTTCATACCCGCACCATGAAGAAAAGAGGTACCCTTTTGTGTTTTACCCCCATACTCGCTAAGTGGTTCACTTCACACCTGCCTCAGTCAGCATTGAAGAACGAGCAAAGACTGACTTGGTCTCAAAGGATGATGTCTCTCACCCACTCTGATATCCGTTTGTGCTCGAGATCCTTGGAAGATATCTCTATCATTGACCGTTGTGGGGAGTTCCCTAATGTACCTCTGGTTGGTATTAGGGGAGGTATCACCTACAACCCATGCTTAGTTCTTCGATAGTTTGGGTATGCCCGAAGAGACGGCCCTCATGAGATGCTCATCCAAGGTATGGTGTTCGACTACGACAAAGAAGACCAAGGTTACCGCCAGAGGTTTACACGTGCTTGGGGAATGGTGAACAAGGTGGGCAGTAGGACTTTGGGACATAAAAACTTTATCCCTCTCGAGCCTTACCTTAGGTGGGTACGGGCTCGTGCCCAGAGTCTCTTGATGCCTTACCCTTCCATCCTTCCTGTCATCATTGAGCCTGTTATTGAAGGAGACGTCCCATACACCGTTCTTCATCCTGACATGCCTACCTCTCTCGAAGACCTGCAGAAAGCTTGGGTTCAGTTGAAGGAAGAGCGAGACACCTTTGAATCCCAATATTATGCCAGTGAGAAGAAGGTTCTGGAGCTCACCAAACTGCTTCACGAAGAGAAAAACATGAATTCCTACATTGCTCTAAAGAGGATGTGTTCGGTCTTTTTGTCTTAGGAGATTTGCTGTATTTTGTTTCTTTCATTGTAAGCCCAAAAAGGCATGATGTATTCAAACTTGGTTTTATTAATATAACGTGTGTTCTTTTTTAGTTCAAATAAATTTAAATCTCTAAATTTCCTTGGAATCATTCGCATATTGCATTGTCATTCATCATAACATCATACATGTTTCTCATAATAGGTCACCTTATCCTTCTACTATTTATTTCAATGAGATGGATGTTGAACAGACTGTGAAAGATCTTCAGGTGCAGAACTCCCAATTTCAACAAATGCTCTTGGCTCTGACAAAAGGACAAGAAGAGCTGAAGACTCTGCTGGCCAAAGAGAAGAAGAAGAAAACGAAGAAATCAGCTGATGTTGTGATCATGGGAAGAAGATTTAAAGGACAAACTAGACTAACTTTAGACTTTGCAACATCTTCAGGCGAAGGAGATAATCAAACCCAGGAAGTGAACAACGACCCAGCATCCGAAGAAGAGGAAGAGCCTGATTACTCTGAGGAACAATATCCTCCTGTTGATGATAAATACAAACAGCTAGAGGATTGTTTGAATGTTATGGAGATTCAGAGGGTACCCAGTTTGGACTTTGAAGAATTAGGACTCATCTCGGGGGTTGTCATCCCACAAAAATTCAAGGTCCCCACTTTCTCCAAGTACGACGGTGTCTCTTGCCCGAAGCTACATCTAAGGTCATACGTCAGAAAGATTCAACCCCACACGGCTGACAAGAATCTGTGGGTGAATTTCTTCTAGGAGAGCTTATCTGGGACGCAGTTGGATTGGTTCTATCAATTGGAATGGACCAATGTTCGCAACTGGGAAGAGTTGGTCGCCGCTTTCTATAAACAATATCAGTATAATGCTGATTTGGCTCCGACTAGGACGCAGTTACAAAGCATGTCTATGGGAACGAGTGAAGGTTTCAAAACCTATGCTCAAAAATGGAGGGATCTCGCAGGCAAGGTCCAGCCCCCTCTATCCGAAAGAGAATTAGTGGATATGTTCCTAGGCACCTTGTCAGGACCATTTTTTAATCACCTGATTGGGAGTTCTTCAACTGAGTTTACTGAATTAATCATGACTGGTGAGCGGGTCGAGGCCGGTATAAAAAGCGGCAAAATTCAAAGAGATACATCCTCGAGTATGGTGAAGAAGCCTTTTGTTGGAAAGAAGGAGGTCAGTGTTGCATATGACTATATAAATCAAAACAAAACTGACAGTTGCCCGGCAGTAGGGGCTGTCATGATTTCTAACTCTGCGCCAAATCAGCAGCGAAATTATCAGCACAAACCAGAAGCGCCCATGAGACGATTTACCCGGATTAACATGACCATGTCTCAGATTTTGCCACACCTTTTGAAGACCAATCTGGCAACTTTAAAATAAGCTCCCAAGAATCCCAATACTTCTTCTCCTCGCTATAACCCGAACGCTCGATGTGCCTACCATTCTGAAAGCCCGGGGCACGATACAAACGACTGTTGGGCCTTAAAGAATAAGGTGCAAGACCTTATCGATGCGAAAGAGATTGAGTTTGATCTCCCAGAAACGCCTAATGTTATAACGGCGCCAATGCCCAGACATGGCCAAGGTATCAACGCCATTGATGATGATTGTTTCGTCTCCTCTGTGAATGACTTAATCACCCCTTTGTTGACCATTAAACAGAATCTACTGCAAGTCGGTCTGTTTCCGGGTTGTGATGAAAATTGCCACTTGTGTAAGTCTCTACCGAACGGTTGTTTGTTACTAAAGATAGGTGTCCAGTGCCTGATGACTAGCAAAGAAATCCTATTTGAAAAGCTACCTCTTATCAAAAGATCTTATCAAGATGTTTCGATAATCACCATTTTCGACAATCCTCCCAGGGTCTCCACCAAAAGACCCGTCAGGATTACATCTGTTCCAAGAACTGCACCTTTAATCATCACTATGCCAAGACCAATATCATACTCCTCGGATAAAGTTGTTCCCTGGAGTTATGGGGTTGACGTTTATTACTATACCGTCAAGCAAGATCAGTGGGCTGTCAAAAACGAAGTTGCGAGAGATATTAATCCCGATACCGGTAACATCACTGGGACCAACAAAATAACAAGAAGTGGAAGAGTCTTCTCACTTGAGATTTCTCCAAAGACCGTTGCTACTCCTGTGATCATTCCTACTGCCACTCCTACCGACACTCCCAATGATACTCTTATTGTTATCCCTGCTACCGGTATAAGGGGCAAAGAGGCTCTGAATGAGCCTGTCCAAGCAAGAGAGCATCCCGAGATCATCCTTGAAGCTTCTAGAAAGGAGATAGAAGAAATACTGAAGATAATCAAGAAAAGTGACTACAACATTGTAGAACAATTGGGGCAGACCCCCTCGAAGATATCACTGTTGTCCTTACTTTTGTGTTCTGAAACCCACGCCAAAGCCTTGGTAAAGTTTCTTAAGACTGCCCACGTGCCCCAAGAGACCTCCATCGACTAATTTGAAAACTGTGTGGCCAGTCTAATTACTGATAACGGATTGGGGTTTTCCGACGCTGATTTAACCTCTAAGGGAAGGAAGCACAATGATGCCTTACATATTTCCATTGAATGCAGGGGCACCACACTTGCCCATGTTTTGGTGGACACCGGCTCATCATTGAATGTTTTGCCCAAAAATGCTCTCGACCGACTGGATTACAAGGGGCTTATCTTGAAACCAAGCAACATCATAGTGAGGGCCTTTGATGGCTCCAAGAGGACAGTACACGGAGAAGTTAGTATCCCCATAAAAATTGGGACTCAGACTTTTGACTCAATTTTCTATGTGATGGGCATCCGCCCTTCGTATTCCTGTCTGTTGGGACGACCCTGGATCCATGGTGCTGGTGCCGTCACTTCTACCCTACACCAAATGCTAAAATACCCGATCAAAGTAAAGATTGTCACAGTTCACGGAGAGGAGGAGTACATGGTTAGCCATTTGAACTCTTTCAGGTATGTCGAAATGGATGGTGAATTCATAGAGACTCCCTGTCAAAACTTTGAGGAGGTTCCAACAACGGTCGCGGAAACCAAGTCTACTCCAAAGTTCCCGAAGATTACCAGGCCTCCGCTGAAGATAGCCTCTTTAAAAGATGCTCGAGCAGTAGTTGAAGAAGGAGGATGTATTATCTGGGGTCAGCTTCCAGATATTCCCTACAAGTCCGAAAAATTTGGGTTGGGGTTCACTTAAGAGGCCTAAAAAGCTGTTTGACGTTCTCGCGCTGGGTGACCACCTCTACATATCAGCAATCAAGGAGTCAATGCAATAGAAGACAGTGATGGCAGCTGTGACATAGACGAATGGATTTTTCCATCCATCAGCGGAGGGCTCAACAATTGGGAGGCCAAAGATTTCATTCCTATTACTTTTATTCAAGAGTAATTGTCTTTTAATATTTTTAGGCTTGTAATATTTAAACAATTCAGACTTTTTAAAACCTTGTGTCTTACCCGAAGCACAACGGTCCATTTGTGAGGGTTGTCACTTCATTATCATATGTCATTAATGAATCATGGACATTTTTGCATCAAATTTTGTTTTCTTTGTCTTTTCTTTCTTACATTTTATTTCTTTTAAAGGTAGATATGCTCTTACACACACTCACATATTAAAAATGCAGATCTATATCCACTCAGGATCCTATGGGTAACAGTTCTGCTATGGCCAATTATGATTTTGAAAATCCGATCTACCAAGCTGACGACGAAAGTGATGAAGATTGTGAGGTGCCAGGGGAGTTGGCCAGGTTGTTGCAACAGGAAGAAAGGACCATTCAACCACACGAAGAGCCGGTCTAAACAGTTAACTTGGGAACCGAGGAAGACAGAAAGGAGGTCAAGGTGGGTTCCAATTTGGAGCCTAATGTCAAGGAGCGTATGGTTCAGTTGTTGCACGATTATGTTGAAGTCTTTTCCTGGTCATATGAAGATATGTCGGGACTAGATACAGACATTGTGGTGCATCGTCTTCCTACGAGGGAAGATTGTCCTCCAGTAAAACAAAAGGTCTGTCACATGAGGTCCGATATTTCGGAAAAGATTAAAGCAGAAGTCATGAAACAATTCAATGTTGGATTCTTGGTTGTTACCTCTTATCCTCAATGGGTTGCCAATGTTGTTCCTGTGCCCAAGAAAGACGGTAAAGTACGAATGTGTGTGGATTACAAAGATTTGAATAAGGCAAGCCCCAAAGATGATTTCCCACTCCCCCACATCGATATTCTAGTTGACAATACGACACAACACAAAGTGTTTTCCTTCATGGACGGTTTCTCAGGTTACAACCAAATCAAAATGGCGCCTGAGGATATGGAGAAAACAACCTTTGTTACATAGTGGGGCACATTCTGCTATAAGGTCATGCCATTCAGACTGAAGAATGTTGGGGAAACCAATCAACGCGTTATGGTAGCCTTATTTCATGACATGATACATCATGAGATAGAAGTCTACGTAGACGATATGATATCCAAATCGCAAATGGAGGAAGATCACCTTGATCACTTACAGAAATTGTTTGAGAGGCTGGAGAAGTACAAGCTAAGGTTGAATCCAAACAAGTTCACATTCGGAGTACGGTCTGGTAAGCTCCTAGGCTTTATCGTCAGCAACAAAGGTATCGAGGTTGATCCTGCCAAGGTTAAAGTGATACAAGAGATGCCTTCTCCTCGTACTGAGAAAGAAGTCAGAGGATTCTTGGTACGCTTGAATTACATCGCCAGGTTCATTTCTCACCTAACAGCTACTTGTGAGCCAATCTTCAAGATCTTGAAGAAAGACCGAGTAGTAAAATGGAATGATGAATGCCAACTTACTTTTGACAAAATCAAGGAATACCTACAAGAGCCTCCAATATTGTTACCACCCGTCGATGGGAGACCTTTAATCCAGTATTTGACTGTTTTAGAAAAGTCAATGGTGTGTGTGTTGGGGCAGCATGACGAGTCTGGCCGAAAAGAGAATGCTATTTATTACCTGAGCAAAAAGTTTACCGACTATGAAACAAGATATTCACTACTCGAGAAAACTTGCTGCGCTCTGGCATGGGCTGCTCGCCGGCTGAGACAGTATATGCTGACCCATACTACTTTGTTGATATCTAAAATGGATCTGATAAAGTACATCTTCGAGAAGACCGCTCTTTCTGGGAGGATAGCGAGATGGCAGATGATCTTGACAGAATATGACATACATTATACTACCCATAAAGCTATAAAGGGTAATGTATTGGCTGATCACCTCGCTCACCGAGCTGTGGAAGACTATCAGTCCATGAAGTTCAAATTCCCGGATGAAGACATCGTGATGTTAGACAACTATGAAGAAATCGAGCCATATGACAGACCTGAACAAGGATCCCGATTGACCCTGTTCTTTGATGGAGCATCCAATGCACTTGGCAACGGTATCGGTGTTGTACTCATATCTTGGGAAGGATGTCATACTCCCTTTACTTCCAGACTTTGCTTCAAATTTACAAACAACATGGCAGAATACGAAGCATGCATCTTTGGTCTCAAAGCTGCTATAGACTTGGGGATCAAATACTTGGATGTATTTGGAGATTCAACTTTGGTCATCAGTCAGATCAAAGGGGAATGGGACACCAAACACCCCAACCTTATCCCTTACAAAGAATATGTGTTGACATTGTTGCCGCATTTTGAGAAGATTACCTTCGAGCATTTCCCGCGTGAAGAAAATCAGCTAGCAGACGCACTAGCTACAATGTCATCTATGTTTAAACTTAATTGGGATAACGAGGCTCCTCAAATCACCATTGAGCAGATGGATGAACCAGCCTACTGTCACGAGATCAGTACGGATAAAGTAGTGGATCGACCTTCATTCCATGAAGTTAAAAGGTATCTCGAGTCTCAGGAATATCCAGAAGGAGCTTCAGTGAATGACAAGAAGTTCCTAAGAAGATTCTCGGCTAAATTCTTCCTTAGTAACGACATTTTGTACAAACGCAGTCATGACTCTATATTACTTCGGTGCATAGACAAAGTTGAAGCTGAAAGGATCATGGTTGAATTGCACGAAGGCACTTTTGGTACCCATTCCAGCAGGCATGCGATGGCAAAGAAAATCCTACGGGCAGGCTATTATTGGTCTACCATGGAGGCAGATTGCTATCAACACTCTCGGACTTGCCATAAGTGTCAGATTTATATGGATAAAGTGAACGTACCTCCGGTTCCTCTAAACGTCTTGACGGCTCCTTGGCCCTTTGCTATGTGGGGAATGGATATGATTGGGTAAATCAAGCCAACGGCCTCCAATGGACATCGCTTCATCTTAGTGGTCATCGACTATTTTACAAAGTGGGTTGAGGAAACTTCCTTCGCCTCCGTTACTAAGAATGTGGTCGCTCGATTCATCAAACAAAATCTCATCTGTCGGTACGGTATCCCAGAGAGAATCCTCACTGATAATGGTACGAATCTAAACAACACTATGATCACCGCCATGTGCAAGCAATTCAAGATTCAGCATCATAATTCTTCCCCTTACCGGCCAAAGATGAATGGTCTTGTAGAAGCTGCTAACAAAAACATTAAGAAGATCATACAGAAAATGACAGTCACATACAAAGACTGGCATGAGATGCTACCGTTTGCTCTCCACGGGTATCGTACCACAGCTCTCACATCAACTGGGGAAACACCATATTCTCTCGTATACGGCATGGAGGTTGTCTTGTCTATTGAGGTCCAGATCCCCTCTCTGAGGATCATGAAGGATGCTGGTTTGAATGAAGAAGATTGGATCTAGACTTGGCTTGACCAATTAAACTTGATTGATGAGAAGAGGCTTACAGCTATTTGTCATGGTCAGATGTACCAAAAACACATGATCAAAGCTTTTAATAAAAAGGTCAAACGTCAGGTATATCGGGTCGGTGACTTGGTAATCAAGCGTATCATTTTGCCACAAGGTGATCCCAGGGGAAAATGGACTCCTACATATGAAGGGCCGTTTGTAATCAAAAGCATATTCTCTGGTGGAGCAATGATCTTGACAACTATGGATGGCGACGATCTCCCGCACCCTGTAAATACGGACATAGTTAAAAGATACTACGCATGATCAAAGACCCGCTAGGTTGACTGGCCTAGGCAAAAATAAGGGCTTCCCGGCGAACCAAAATGGTTCGGGCAAAAATAAGGGATGAAAATTAAAAAAATCTGTACACCCGGAAAGTCAAAAACCCGAAAGGGCGGCTTGGGCAAAAAAGGGTATCCCGGTGGACTGAAAACCCGAGAGGGCGGTCCAGGCAAAAGTTAGGGATTGAAGCGTATGACTATGTCCCATTGGATCATCTTGCAGACAATCTTCAGCATCGACCAATCAACTCAAATGGCTCTAAATTAATCTAATCGACTTCGCCGAGGAGACAAGTGGACAAGACATTCAGAGACATGAAGACTATAGCAAAATGGGAACCCCATGGGATTATTTCACATAGCTATCTTTTTTTTTGTATCAATTTTCATTTTTTACGACAACATTCTCTCTCTAGAATGCTCGTCTTATTATACAAAAATACTTATTCAAGTTAATGCAAAGATATCCCTTTTGAAAGTGCGAAACCATCTGTTTTTTCTTTGTTTCTGTGTCTTGTTTACAAAAATGTCCAATGATTTATTTTTGAGCATATGCATTTGAATGTGATTACTGTTACAAATAAACAAAAAAAAAACGGAAAGACAATTACTAATGACTTTAAGAAATAGGATAATATCTATAAGCCATTCCATAAGATCCCCGCAGGCACCTTCTCCAGCAGGAGCGGAAGCGAATACATCCTACTACAGAATCGCTAACATAACCCCAGTATGCAGCCTGTTGGTATCAAGCATTCTCATATTCCTGACAGAGTAAAACTTCCAACCACCGCTCCAGAGTGTCCTCAGTAACTAAGAGCCCATGGAAAACCATGGATGAAAAGGGTTCTAATACCTTCCCTTTTCATAATATACCCCCCGAACCCGAGAAATAATCTCGAAAGGTCTTTCCTGTGCTTTTTTACCTTTCCTTTTGGATAAAAGAAAATTCGGTGGCAACTCTTGCTATCCGCACAAATACGATCAAAACACAAAACACCAAGTCAGTTCTCCCACCGCATCACAACATCCATATACAACGCAACCATGACTTAATAACAACGTTTTTCCTTCTCTGCACCGTCGCCACTTTCCGCCAATTCATCCCTTCACGTTTCACTATCTCAGCTTCCGATATTCGCCATTATCGGTATAACTTAAAAGCCTCTTCATCTTTACAGTAAATCGACATTACGAATGTGAATGAATCTCTGCCGCCAGAGATTTGAGAAAAACCACCACCGTTGGTTACAAGATGCTTTCTGACTGGAGCTACGGTCGTGTTTACACGGTTATGATAGTAAAATCTACCTTCCTGGAACCACTCAACACCCGTAACAAGTTTTTCCATTCTTCTGTTTATGGAAAAACTTATAGGTACATTGTTCTCATTCTGTATCTTTTAGCTTCATATATATTAATTGTTGTTATGATTGTGTTTTGCTTTGTGGGTTGTATTGTGAAATTGATGCAGATTATGTATTGAATTTTTTATGTCGGTTATGGAATTAATTGGTTAAAAGTTTGCAAGATTCGTAGTGGATATGTGTTATAAAGTGATAGAGTGTGATGATGCTATGAAGTGATTCAATAATGGGGTTTGTTTGGTTACAATATTATAGAAATTGATTCACGAGAAATTGAAACAAATGGTTTGTGTTAGATTTAGTAGGGGCTATATCTATAAATGAGCCATCAAAACCTAAAATGCATAAAAATTTGGAGAATGATATGAGCAATAATTAAAATCTAGAATAGTTTTTTGCGTCAGTTTTTCCGACGCTACTTCCGTCATAATAGTTGGTCAAACGTGTCACGTAGATTTTTAACAGACTTTGACTAACGAAATGGACGAAAGGGACTTGTTTGTATCATTTTGAAAATTAATGGATCAATTTGGCACAACAAAAATATAAGATACAAAAGTGAACCATGACCTATAATTGAGGGACCAAAATGAGTATTTTGCCATATTTATATAAATGTTTTTAAAGTCTTGATGTATAATTTGATAAATTCTAATGTCTAACTCATCTAAAAAAATTAATGAAAAAAAAAACAAAATAAAATACAATTCATATAAAATACTACACATAAATATTCAAAATTAAGATCAAGTTGATCTACAGTTAATGATCTTATCAGTTGATCAGAATTTGCAAGGATGTCGGGTGATGATCTGAAATCGGGTTGTGATGTCGAGGAGGAGAAACGGGAGTTATACCTGCAAGGCACTCCGACGACCAAGTAAGAGTGGAAACAAGGAGATATAAGTAAAGTGTTATGGTATTAGTGGTGAATAGTGAATATTCGATCCCCAGTCCTCACAAGTGTGAGGGTATATATAATGCCCCTGGCGCATGGCCATTGGTTCCTATTTTTGCGCCTGGATACGTGGGTCCACAAAAATAGGTAACTGCCAGGACTTGGTCAAACCGGAAAGATGTTCCCGTAACTAGTTGTTGGTCTCAAGGGGGAGGCAAGTTACGGGCAGCGGTCTGATCGGTTCCTGGTTTCCTGTACGACTTGATGTCGGGAAGACTGAGAGGTTCTCGTTGATCATCTTAGGCCAACACTAGCCTGAGAGGGAAAATGGTCGATATTGCCCGACAGGAAGTGGAGACGGTTCGGGCCATGGATGTATGAACCATACCGAAAGAAAAGGCTAGACTGAGCCCATTCTAGTTGTAGGGCCAATCCAGAACAGTAGCCCCCTAAGTCGTTGCTTCTGGGCACAGAAGTGACGACTTTAACACCTGTTCGTGGAACAGAGCACGTCTTACAGGGAAACTGAGTGTCGCCCATTGTGCCTTTCTCGCGGGGAGATGATGAGTTGTTCGTTAGGAGATTTGAACTTGAAGAGGTAGCGTGTTTTGGGTAGCGTGCTGGCGAAGCGGCACAATGATGGCCTAGGGGCTAAGGTGTAATGATGACGACCCTAGGGTTTCCCAGACGTGTGTCTCACACGCACTGATGGTCCCGGATATAAATATGAAAGGAGTAGGGAGTTTAGTGTTTTTTGTTCTCTCTCTCAACTGCTCGTAATCACTTGACTGTTGACCACCATCGTTTCTTGAGATTTACTGCTCTCTACTGCTACTTCTAATCTTCCTTCTTCTTTAACCAGTAAGTTTTCAGTTTCTCATTGTTGTTTGCTTTTAGTAGTTTAAATCTTTGTGATTTTCTTCCTATAAATGCATGTGGCTAGAGTTTAGCATCCTGTCTGTCAGGACGCCCTTGGGGAGTGTTTGTGGTAGGCAGTGGTTCTATAGTTTAGAATCACTGGAGCCGCCGTGGAGACTGCCCTGGAATTTCATGGCACGCCATAGATGGTCCTTTAGGGCCTAGGGATCTTTATTGAACTTCTGCCTTTTTATGCGCCTTAGTGAAGGTTCTGGTTAAGGATACGATCCTTGTTTCCCAACACCCTTTCACTTGATTAACGGTGGAAAGGTGGTTCTGGCATTGATGTCGAACTCATCTTCATCCTCTGATTTTCAAGTACTATGGCCGAAAATTCCATGGTTGATCTCTCGAGTGAATCTTCTGGATCTTCAAGTAGTTCTTAGGACGAGGCGACTAGCTCGTCGAGCATTCTGGAGATTTTTAGGGACGAACTGAATCAGTCGGAACAATAAGCGGGGGGAGGCAATATGGAAATGGCCTCCGCTGATCAAGGTTGCTTGTTTCCCCCCAGAGACGAGGAGGATCTGTGGGCTTGGGTCACGAACAATCCCTGGGAGTGGCCCTCGTATTTCTTCGAGCATCGGGATGATGATTCACTGAGGTGTACACTCGTGAGGAAGGAAACTAAGGAGAATGGTCGCTATACATTCCCAGGAAAGAGAGAAGAATCTGATCGAAATAAGACATAAGGCATATTCCCATGTATGATATCGTGTTTCGGGAGATGGGTCTTCGGCTCCCTTTCTCGAATTTTGAGGCGGCCGTATTCAGGCATCTGTGCGTGGCTCCTTCCCAATTGCACCCGAATGGCATCGCGTTCATGCGAGCGTTCGAGATAGTTTATGATTACTTAAAGATAGGGGCTACCATTCCCTTGTTATTTTATTGCTTTCACCTTCATAGGGGCAAGGTCTACGGAAAATGGGGATGGATTACCCTGAAGCAAGGAAACGAAAAGCTGTTTAAAGCTTATCTGGAGTCTGTTCATCACTTCAAAGAAAAATATATATTGATGCAGCCTTCTTCGAGTAAGGAGATGTTGAACATCTTTAGGACTGTACCGATACATAACAAGGATGGTACTCCCCGTCTAAACGAGCTAGGAGACCCCATGGTGAAACTGGTTTACAAGTTCCCGTTCCAGTGGACGAGGAAGCACTTTGATAAGGAATTAGGTTCCTACATCAGGAGGAAGGGGGAGCTCGGAGTCGAGGACCTGGAGAGCTTTGTCGTCTTGACTACCTTTGTGGCTCGGATCCCTCGTGTCTAGCGAGTCGACCGGGGAGGCATGCCGGTGATCGACAAGAACAGGGGGCCTGTATACGAGCCGAGCCTCATAATCGTTAAAGAGCTTCTCGGGAGCGAGGACCCCGTCAAATACTTGGGTATTTATGTTTTAAATAGTAGTATGTGCTCGTCGCTTTTTCCAAATCCTCGTTTATTGATTACGTTTCTTTTTGTTTGTTTTATAGATAGCATGAATCCCGCCCATGAGCGCATATCCAAGACTCTTGCTGCTAGAGCAAGGAAGGCTCAGAAGAATTCCCAGAATGGCTCGGGGGTCGCTCCTACTTCGGGGTCGGGCGACTCGTCTTTGGACCAAGCTACAGTCGCTCTTTCTCCTGTCGTCGTATCCTCAAAAGCAAAGAGGTCGCGTGCTGAGGGAAGCATCGACCTAACTGAGGAAAGGGGAAAGGGACGTACGACCTGCCCCTTGCTGGCTGGAGAAGGCTTTCTTCGAGGGTGCAGCTCTTCACCTTCCTTGGGCCGAATCCCTTCATCTTGAGGGTTTGGGCCGCCCGGAAAAGAGGGCGATACTGGCGCAGGATGCCGATGGTTTAATGCAGATTCTAGAGATGGCCGTCACCTATATCGAGGGAATTTCCTCCCAGGAGGCCGAGCTGAAGAATCTTCAGGCTAAGATGGCTGTGAGCGAGAAGGCCCAGGTCGAGGAGGAAAAGGCCCGGAAGATGTCCGAGGAAGAATCATGGAGGCTCTCCGAGGAACGCAGGATCCTCTTGCTTGAGAAGAAAGACCTTGAGGAAAAGGTGGTGGCCCTAACTGCTGATGTTATGCCCGCTGAAGATGAGCCAGAGGACATCAAATATTTAAAGACTCAGGCTGAGCTTGTTACTCGTTTTCAACTGGCGGTGGACGATGCCCAGGCTGCCTCCGAGGGGAGTTTTGAAAATGTTGTGAAGCAGATGCACGTGTTGAACCCTGAGCTTAACACTTCAGGCATGGGAGTCAACTATTACGTGGCTTCCGGTAAGATTCTGGTTCCCGATTACCTCAAAGAGTTCGTCGCTCAGCCTGTCGGGGATCCTGCCCAGTTATCGCCTGTTGTCGAAGAAGAAGCTGAAGGATAATTGTCAGTACTTTTATTTATTCTGGCATGCGTGCCGTATTGTTGTAATTTTGTCTCTTCGTACTTTTTCCCATTTATGTAATCTCTGAACAAGTGTGGTCTTTGTGGCCACAAATTTATTATTTTGGATGGGGCGTTAAAGGCCTCCTTTGTTGTAATATTCACACAATAGCGGCCCAAGTTGTTATTTCTTTTAGTTTTCCGGCCATGGTGGTCGTTTGTTTCAAATATTTAATTTGTGTTTGCATGTTTATTGATAAACATGTCCGTTTGGGACATCTTTTATTTTTCTAAGTGTTTGTAGCGGGGATTTTCTCATTTAGTTCGTATGTTTGTCAGTGTGGGGAAACTGATCAAACGGCCAGGGTGAATACCAGCAAAGGTCGGAACTTAGATCTCGTTTTGAGGGACCAGGGTTCGGCGGTGTGAACCTCCAATCGCGAGTCGGGCGTTCTACCATCATGGCACGAGGACTATGGAGCTCAATCGAGTTATCCATGTCAGGATGATGATGCGCTTGTTATGAGAGCGGAGCTTCGCCCCTTCTGAATTTTTTGGGTGTTATGCTTGTGCCTAGGCATGCACACATGGTCGGGCCTGGGTGAGTTTGTCTTTTCGACCAAACTCACCGACTGCTCAGTGTTTTTAACTGTAATATTATTTTAACTTTTCAGCATTCTATGATCAACGAGTTATTTCACTTGTAAGTTTTCCAAGTAATACGCTCCAGTCCCCGTTTTTGCATAGACGCGATAAGGGCCTTCCCAGTTCGTTGCGAGCTTGCCCTCGCGAGATTCTTTGTGATTTCTCTTCAAGTCAAGGCTGCCGACCTCGAACTCTCGTTGTATGACCTTGGCGTCGTAGTGCATGGCTATTTTTTGTTTGAGCGAGGCCTCTCGTAGGGCCTCTCATGTTCTGATTTCTTATAATAGATCCAATTCGTCTCTAAGGGCGGCGTCATTCATCTCCTCGTCTGGAGGAGCCTCGGTTTGTCTGGAAGGTTCTTCGATCTCCAAGGGAATGATGGCCTCCATTCCGTAATTTAATCAGAAATGGGTCTCCCCAGTTGATTGCACAATTGTTCGGTATCCCCATAGTATGTTGTGTAACTCCTTGACCCATCTTTTCTTGGTTTCCTCCAATCTTCGCTTGAGTCCCCTGAGTATTACTCTATTTGCGGATTCGGCTTGGCCGTTTGTCTGAGGATGCTCGACAGAGGCGAAGTGCTGGGTGGTGCCTAGTTTGTCGACAAATTCCTGAAAGGTGTGTTTTGTGAACTGAGTCCCGTTGTCGGTGACTATCGCTTGTGGGATTCCTAACTGAGCGAGGATGTTTCTTTTGTAGAAGCGAAGGAAGTTTTGGGCAGTGATTTTGGCCAAAGCTCTGGCTTCTACCCATTTGGTGAAGTAGTCGACCGCCACGATTAAATATTTGTTTTGATTGGTACCGACCATGAATGGACCGAGGAGATCCAATCCCTACCAGGCCAAGGGCCAAGGAGAGGAGAGGGATTTAAGTTTATTGAGGGGAGCTAAATGCATGTCTCCGTGTCACTGGCATTTTTCACATTGTTTCACGTGCCCTTTTGCATCATGCTGCATGATGGGCCAATAATATCCTACTCATAAAGCTTTTCTCGCGAGGGATCTTCCGCCCAGGTGTTGGTCGCTGATACCTTCGTGGGTTTCGAGCAAGGCACGATTCACACCACTTCGGTCGATGCGCTTGAGAAGAGGAATGGAAATTCCTCTCCTGTAAAGTTTTCCCTCGACCAAAATGTATGAGCAAGCTCTTCACCTGACGACGACCGCTTCTTTTGGGTCGTCGGGGAGTTTTCCCTTAGTGAAGTAATCGTGTACGGGGGTCATCCAGAAATCGCTGTCTCCGATGGGGAACACTTATAAGGTAGAGGGTGGCTTCTGGGTGCTCGATCGATGAAGGATTTCCTATATTGCCGACTTATTCCCTCCTTTACTCTTTGTGCTTGCCAGTTTAGATAGGATATATGCACGGGAGTTATGCTCGCGGGGAACATGTTGTACATCCACGAATTTAAATTTCTTTTTCCTCTACTGGACCAGGGGCCAATATTCAGCGATTTGGTCTCTTTTGACCTTATATTCGCCTCGGACTTGAGAAGCGACCAGCTGAGAGTCGGTGAAGATCTTTACTTCCTCGGCTCTCAGATCTTTGGTCAGTCGTAAGCCTGCGAGGAATGCCTTATATTCGGCCTGATTGTTTGAGGTCGGAAAAGATAGAGCTAGGGAGACCTCTATTAGGGTCCCTTCTTCGTTTTCCAATATTATTCCAGTGCCACTTCCTGTTGAACTGGAGGAACCGTCGACGAAGATCGCCCAGCAGCGTGATCTGTCGGGATTTATGGGCGAGGTCATTTCAGCTACGAAGTTGGCCAAGGCCTAAGCCTTAAGGGATTTCCTGCTCTCGTATTGGATATTAAATTCAGAGAGCTCTAAGGACCATTTCAACATTCTGCCGGCCATGTTTGGTCTTTCGAGCAGCTGCTTTATTGGATGATCTGTTCGGACGACTATGGTATAGGCTAGAAAGTAGTGTCTAAGCCTCCTTGCCGCATTAACGATGGCTAGAGAAATTTTTTCGATTTGTTGATATCTCGCCTCCGGGCCTTGCTCGTGAAATAAATTGGTCTTTGTCCCTCTGGAGTTTCTCTAATCAGTGTCACGCTTATCGCCTCAGAGGCGACGACCAAATAGAGGTAGGGGACCTCGTCTTTCTCGAGTCGAGAAAGGACGGGCGGCTGTGATAATGCTCGTTTTAAGTGAATGAGGGCTTTCTCACATTCAGGCGTCCACTCGAAGGTCGCTTCCTTATGGAGGAGTTTGAATAGGTGAAGCGCGTGATGGGTGGATTTCTCCACAAATTGAGAGAGAGAAGTGAGCATGTCGTTTAGTATTTGTATGAACTTTTTTGAGATGGGCGTCAGAAATTCGGAAAATGCTCGACATTTATCGGTGTTTGCTTCAATGCCTCGTTCTGTTAGGTAGAATCCGAGGAGCTTTCTTGCCTATATGCCAAAGGTACATTTTGCTTGGTTAAATCGCATCCGGCATTTTCGTGCCTACTCGAACACTTTCTTCAAGTGGACGGCATGGTCGAGATCTTCCATGGACTTGGCGATTATGTCGTCCATATAGACTTCGAGCATGTCGCCTATTTCGTTGCGAAAAACATTGTTCATTATGCGCTGATATGTAGTGCCCGTGTTTTTTAGGCTAAAGGGCATTATATTATAGTAATAGTTACCTGATTCGGTCATGAAAGCGGTGTATTTTTTGTCTGATTTCACAATTGGGATCTGGTTATAACCAGAGTATGCATCCATAAATGATAGTAATTTGAAACTGGCCGAGTTGTCGACCAGTTTGTCAATATTGGGGAGGGGATAAGCGTGTTTCGAGCAAGCCCGATTGAGCTCAGTATAATCAATACACATGCGCCATTTTTCATTAGATTTTTTCACAAGAACTACATTTGAGAGCCAGGTTGTGTACTGGGCTTCAGAAATAAAATGTGCCTCTAGGAGGTCTTTTACATCTAGTTTTGCAGCCTCTGCTTTTTCGGAGGACTGTTTTCTTCTACGTTGGGCGACCGCCTTGAGGGAAGGATCTATAGTCAAGTGATAACATGCGATTTTTGGATCTAATCCGGGCATCTCGATCCCACTTTAGACGAACAAGTCAACATTTCCCTCATGCAAGCTTTGAGTTTCCTTTTTTCCAAGTCGGGGAGGTCTGCTCCAATCTTCACTCCTTTGGTTGAATCTTCTTTAAGGGGAACAAGCTCAAAGTCGCCGTCCAGGATTGGCCGTGCGTGACTCGAGAGTTCATCGTGATCAGCAGAGGGGGTTGAACCTTTTCCTTTGACCATGAGCTCCTTTCCCTTCCTTCTTTTCTCAACACGATCTTCCTTGGAGAAGCGGCTGTAGAGGTCAATGGTGTTAACCCTCGGCAGCAGCTTCACTTCCCCAGAGCTGGAGGGCAGTGCGGCTTTGGTGGTCGTTCGAGGTTGAACATTGATGGAAATGAGGCTTCTAGATTAAGCTTCAAAATAGCTTCTTATTGCTTGGATGTCCCCATGGAGGGTGGCGACCAAACCTTCAACGGTGTAATACTTCATTTTGAGATACACGGTGGAGGGAACTGCGATGAGTTCGACGAGAGTGGATCTCCCGAAGATGCACTGGTAGAGATATGTGTAATCCACCAATAGGAATTGGGTCTTGATGGCTCTAGTCATTACCCCTCTCCTGAAGATGACGATCAACTCGACATATCCCCAGGGTTTTGTGTTGGATCCATTAAAGCCCTAAAGGTCTGATCCTACGTACGGAGTCATATGGATTTCATTCAACTGCAAGGTGGTGAACAGTTGGGCATACATGATGTCCAACGAGCTGGCTTGATCAACCAGTATGCGTCACACATCGAAATTCGCCATGCGAGCCCTCATGGGTAGTGGGATGGTCGAATTCGGGGCTCCGCCCGATAGTTCCTCCCTGTAGAAAGTGAGGGGATGGGAGCCTCCTCAGAATTTGTCCAGTGTGGCATCCATATCCGAGTTGGCTTTGATGAGCTGGTCGAATCTTCTTTTTACCGACCCAACGGTGTGTCTGTTGAATCCCCCGCCGGAGATGACCATGGATGTGGGGAAATATTCCCAAGGACTGTGGGAGGAGAAGTACAGGGAGACATTCTCCATGTCCGGGTAGTAGAAATATTTCGGTCGCGAGATGCTCATGGCGACCGATATGGTGTCGATGTCGGGGGATTTCTTCACTTCTTCAATGTTTTTAGTTTCTGGTGCTTCTTCGCAGGCGCCCTCATTCTTCTTGTATTGTTTGAGGTGCCCATCTCAAATTAGTATTTCGATTACATCCTTGAGATGAATGCAATCCTCGGTGTTATGCCCGTGGCTCTTGTGGAACCTGTAATATTTTCTCTTTTCAATTCCCGGTTTAGAAGATGTTTTTCGGGGGAAGCGTACCCCGACCTGCTTAAATTCGGATTTGGTGCATTCAGATAGAATATGCTCCTTGGAGGTCGTAAGAGGGGTGTAGTCGTGGAAACGACCAACTGGCCTCTTGTAGTCCTTGGAGTCCCGGGACTTATCTTCCCGTTTATTTTCTCCCCGAAGGGATGTCGAGGGCTCGTCATTCCTCGAGGACTTGGAACTCTTTTTGTGCCTCGATTCCCTGGCGATGTTGGCGGCTTCCTTCTCCTCGTACTAGATGTATGCCTGGGCCTTGAAGAGGAGGGAGTCGAGGGTGTCTGGTGTCTCAATGCCCACATCTTTGGAAAATTCATTGCGGAGATGAAGCATGTGCTCGAGGAGATATTTCTTCATGTTGTCTGTCGTTTAGACTTGGATTGCTTCCTTGTTGAAGCGTTCGATGTATGCCCGTAGAGATTCATCTCTGCCCTGGATGATTGCTTCGAGCAAAGCCTGTAACGCCCTTAATTTAATTAATTAATTATTTAATTAAATTATTTTTAGATTATTTGTGAAGTTGCGAGATGTTAAGAATTATCAGCGTGAGTTTTTGGATTATTATTAATTAATTAATTAGTTGATTAATAATAATTATAATGTGGAATTAAAGGGGATATATGAAATAATGTTAGACTTATGCTATTGGTTAGAAGTAGTAAAGTGGGGGTGTAGGTTAGGCCCAAGAGGATTGTTATATAAGGAGAAGCTAACACAAGGATTTATTTTAGTTAGAGAATAAGGATTTCTGTATGCTGACCGGTGGTGCTGCGCGGATGAGGAGCAAGCTGCCCGGTGTCGAGCAGAGCGAATCAAGGATTACGGTCGAAGCTTTGGTTGAGCAACCTTCAATCCAGGTAAGGGTGGAGTTCTGACCTTATAATGGAATTTATGATGTTTGTTATGGAGAATTGGTTGTAATTATGATTATTGCCCGTGATGTTGCTGAACCTGTTAAAGGAAGATGCCCGCTCCGTTATGTTATGGAAGTTTTTTGTGTTGTCTGCATGATTTCCCGATAGAGTCGATGAGTAGGTTTATGTAGATTGTTGCTTATTATTGTGGTCATTAGGTTTTTATGGTCAGGATGATGGTATGGTCGTTATGATGTTGTAGTGGTTCGAGCAGTTAGTAGGAAGTTAGGAATTATTATTGTAGTTGGTCTTGTATAATGAATGAATCTATCAATAGGAATATAGTTTCCCGTTACTGTGTTACTCCGAGCGGTTGGCCGAAAGTTATGAATTATAGTGGTGTGGTCGTTAAGACGTTACATTGTGACTGTGTTGTTGGCCGAATTAGTGGTCGGAGAGGATACTGAAGTAGTAGGTACCGAGCGGCGGCTTTAGACTGCAAGGCGTGTCGGGGAATGATGTGTTGGGTTTTTTGAGCAGAATTAGGTTGTAGGACGTGTCGAGGAGCATAGGTTGGTCGTTGCCCTGTTTTCCCCTATGCATGTCGAGGAGTATGATTTAGTTGTTATGTTGTCCTAGTTGTTATACATGTCAGGGGGCACGTAGTTCCCTATCCCTTTTTCCCGTACATGTTGTATTTTAGTCGTTACCAGTGTGGTCTGAAATTATTGTTAAGTTGTTGTTTGATTATGTTAATGACTGAATCGTTGATTGATGTGATAGGCTTATGGCTAATGTTGATTTATGTTGAGTTGTTGTGATGCAGTGATGTCGTGAATTCTTGTTGATAATGTGAAGTTGTAGGGAATTTACATGATGATGAATTACCTCTATTTACTGGTAATAATGGTGGTGTGGGCTTATGCCTTATGATGGATGATGATTGTTGTGAGTATGTGATAATGCATTCATTGAGTCACATACATTTGCATACTCTGTAATGGCTTGGCTTGGCAAACTGCAAAGAAGGCTTATGCCTTGTTGATGCCTCTATTAATTGGAAATTATTAAGATGGGAGTTCTGCTCCATTTTTAAGATGGGAGTTCTGCTCCAATGGTACCACATGCATTCGCATAGTATTGAGTCGCGTTCCAAGTAGTATGATTGAGTTGTGGTGTTGATGAATTAATTGTTGTATTTTGTTGTGATTGTTGTTGTTTATAAGTTGTGAAGTGATGATTTTTGCATGAACTAATTCTAATATAATATTTATCATACGTTCTATTATAGTGTTCGATATCTCACCCCTTCTATTTGAATGTTACTCTTATGTTGGTAACGTGTAGGTAATCCAGAATGAAGGCTATTTACCTTCAGTAGTTCGAGTTGGTGTCATTGCTCTGATACGTAACACTTGGGGGGATAAATGCTAGTTGCTTTAGTATTTGTTATTTCAATTGTTGAACTTTAAGTTAATTATTTTTAAGTACTTGTTGTATGAAGTTGTTTTAGTTGGATAAAGATGTTATATTCCTTTAAGTTGAATATTTGACTCCGCTGCGTAGTTGTTCAAGTTGTTGATTTAAGAGATTAATTTGTTTTGCTGTTAGTTCACCCAAAGTTTTAAAGTGTTATGTATCCATGTTGAATGCAATGGTTTTTAAGTTGAATTTGTGGCATCCTGATTCAGTTGTATAATTTTTATAACTCTAATTTACATTTATATTATCGGGTAGAAATGGGGTGTTACAAAGCCTCTGACTTTGGGTGTCGACAAAAGGAGGTGAAGTGTCTCAAAAATATCCTCCTGAGCTGCTTCCAAGAGGTGATGGATTTTTTCGGGAGACTCTTGTACCAAGACATTTCTCCCTTCCTGAGAGTGGTTGGGAACAATCTATATTTGATGGCCCCTCTGACTCCTTGATAATTGAGGAGAGCGTCAATGTTCTCAATATGCTCGTCGGAGTCCGTCGTTCTATCGTAGGTTCCAAACAGAGGTGGCTTCTCCAGGCCGACGAGGAGTGGGGCTTCTGTAATTTCCCTCGACAGTGGGCCACGGGGCTCATCGTCTTCACTATCCATGGGGACGGAGAAGGGGGTGATAATTTCTACCACGTCGATCTTCACGGTCTCATCGGGGGGGGGGGGGGGGGGGAGGGGGGAGGGACTCCTCTGTCTCTATCTTGGTTCAGGTGAAGGTAATCGAGCGCGGTTGATTTGATGGTCGTCTTTCCTCTTCTTGGATGAAGAGGAGTCTTGATCTTTCGTATGAGGTGCGCGGTTGCATTTCTTGAAGAAAGAAACATCACACTTCTCCTTTCTTGGTGGAAGGCCACGCCTAGGTGGTGATATACTGGGGGAGTCTCTTCGTTGGGATCTCCGAGGAGGAGACCTCGACCGCTTGTTCTCCCAGGCCCCAATCCTTTAGTTCTGTTGTAGGATGAGGGAGTTAGTCTGATTGATAGAAGCGAGTAACACTGCAATGGTTGGGTCGGTGCTGAGAGGGATAGGAACTAGTTGTAGGATTTCTGGCAGTTCCTCGGTGGGATTCTTGGGATGTCCCTTGTCCAAGAATTGGTTGTCGCTGCGTCGGGCGTTAGTTGAATCTAGAGATGCAATTTGTCCGTCTCGGAAGCCTAGGTTGTCCTCGAGATGAGGATGCTCCTGACTTCCTTCGGTTTTGTGAGCAGGGGAAATAATAGCCTTTCCGAGCAGATGGATATCATCATGGTTGACCATGAGTTGTGAAAGGAATCTTGAAAATTTGCTTTGATCTTTGAGTTTCGAGGAAAGAAAGATGGGGAGAGTAGTTTCCCACAAACATCACCACTGATCTTACCAGTTGATAAGAACCTGCAAGGTGGCTGGGTGATGATCTACAATCGGACTGTGATGTCAAGGAGGAGAAAAGGGGGTTGTACCTGCAAGGCACTCTGACGATTAAGTAAGAGTGGGAACAAGGAGATACAAGCAAAGTGTTAAGGTATTGGTGGTGAATAGTGAATATTAGGTCTTTGGCCCTCACAAGTGTGAGGGTATATATAATGCCACTAGCGCATGGCCATTGGTTCCTGTTTTTGCGGCTGGATACGCGGGTCCGCAAAAACAGGTAACTTCCAGAACTTGGTCAAACCGGACAGATGTGCCTGTAACTAGTCGTTGGTCTTGAGGGGGAGGCAAGTTACGTGCAGTGGTCTGGTCGATTCCTGGTTGCCTGCACGACTTGATGTCGGGAAGACTGAGAGGTGTTAGTCGATTATCTTAGGCCAACTCCGGTCTGGGAGGGTAAAGGGTCGATATTGCCCGACAGGAAGCGGGGAGGTTCGGGCCATAGACGTATGAACCATACTTAAAGAAAAGGCTAGACTGATCCTATTCTAGATGTCTGGCCAGTCCAAAACAGTTAACATGAAAAAAAAAGTGTTTTTTGAAGTGACAATGGCGAGCAAAGCCTCTCCAGTATTTTATTTGGGTTAAATATAGGTCAATCATATTAATTTATTGAGACAACTCTATGATAACAAATCAACAAAAATGTTTCGTTAGAAAATCAGAAATGTGTCGTGAAATGAAGGAGTAGAGCCTTATTGTGATGAAGTAAATCTCAATTACGAAGCCACGAGATAGATCTACAAGATTAGCACGCCAGTAAAAAATGAGGAGTAAAATGAGGTATCAATGAGAGAGAGAGAGAAGGAGAGAGAGTATTATGTGGGATATCTTATATATAAATAGTCGTTGTGGGTGTTTCTTGTCATTTCAATATGGAACGTAGGTGTTTGTCTAATGACTTCTAATGGTAGACATCAGCCCTTGATGTGGATCAAGTGGGGAGCTCTAGAGAAGGGTTACACTATACATTCGATGCTTTGGTGGAATGGCTTAGACTGATGATTGGGCCTCCTCTTTTTGGGCCAGTGGTCGGACCAGAACAGTTACCCTATGTTTACCATGCCCAATCCATTACTTGGAAAAGGGAAAGATTTGGGAGTCACCGTGAGTGACGTCAAAAATGGGAGCATTAAATTCTAGTATCATCATTGAAATGTCTCACATGATTATTCTTACATGTTTCCCTAGTTCTTTAGACTAAGGCGTGACGCTTCCCTATATGGTGCTTAAGTGTACTCGAGTGCAGTTACAATATCAAAGCAAATCCAAGTGTTGTTTTTAATATGTCCATTTTATTTTATTTGGGAACATTGATTTACCTATCCCACTCCAATATATAAAATGTTACTTCAGCTTCCTAACCATGTTCCCACTCTTTGATTGAATTATAAGCCTTTCCTTATTTTACGAACCCTAGTTGTTATCCCTTAAGCTTCATTGATTTCTATTCTATCTGTATTTTTTTATTTTCTGGGTCTTGCATTTTCTTGATTCATCGCACCCTTAGAACTATTCTCTGCTTTAATAATTTCCCTAAGCTTCAGCTCTTTCAGGTACCATTTCTCTCATTTTCTTACTACTTGTTGTTTTTCCCTTCCTTGTTTTAGTCATGACTAATATGGGAGACAACCCTACAGATGTTCTAGACATATCTAGTGATGCGAGTGAAGCATCATATCACACTAGAATAGTATACCCATAAATGCCAAATGTTACATTTTTAGCAATTAATCGATCCATTAAAAACCTCATTATTCTCCGTGAGTGTTCTGACTTTTTTGAGGGTTCTATCAAAGATGTTCCCATTACTAGGGATGTTGATGTTGTACTTTATTCTCTAGAGCCCGTTGAGGTCCATCGAGATGAACTAGAAACTCATCTCTTTATTAATTCATTTAAATCTGTAAATGGTCGAGAAATTATTATTAGGGAGGTTAGGGATCATCTCAACTTTCAAATCCATTTCTTTATTGATGACATATATTATCTTTTTCATGACGGTTGGGAAGACATGATTCAAAAGGATCGACTAATTCTTGTTATGCTTGTTGATGCATCTCAATACCACTAGGTGGAGGCAGAATTTATGGGAACATTTTCCTTCTTTAACAATACTGAAAATCTAGAGGATACTTATAGACGTTGGTGGAACTGTTCTCTTATTTTTATATTTCCCATGTCAACCCGAGAAAAAGGATATATAACTTCTTTGAGGGATGCTTTATACTTTTTTATGAATGTATGCTTTCTAAACTGAGCTTCAAGTTGCCCTTCAATAGATTCATAGAGAGGATGTTGAACCACTTGAGAATTTCCCCTCTTAACTACACCCAATAGTCTAGGCGTTTGTCAAAGTGTTCTAATATTGGTGTGAGTACACGGGAAAGATTATAATATTGAGGTTATTCTTCATCTTTTCAACGTGACGTGCACTTCGGTCACCGAAGATCGAGGACAAGAGTTGCTCTCACTTTGACTGTCATTGAAAATGTTTGACATCTACCTTGAGAGATTGAAAAACTTCAAGGATATTTAACTTTTGGTGACCCCATAGTCAATAGACTCCCTCTTATTATTGCATCCTTCCAGGAGGCGCTTATTCCCTCTCTGCCCCTTGTTTAAAGTCGGTGAAATGTAAAGACAAGATTTAGAAATGTTGGGCCTGACACAATTTCTCCCGTGCTTTGAAAACATATACCTTCGCCTCTAACTCATGGACTCCGGGGGAAGAGCTGGTGAAATATGACTTCCCATAGACAAAGCCAGTGTTTCGATCGATCTTAAGTCTAAACTTTACAACCATGAGGTATTGTCGATTTTTAGGCGTGAGAACCCTCACAACTTTATCCTATAGAAATTATGCTTCATTGGATTGAGGTGAATGAGTGTTGTATGTAAACTACCCTTAGCATCGATTCCCAAGTAATGTGAGATTATTTTGATTAGCGTGAAACATTTCCCCTTATTTGAGGCTAAGAGGAACAATGTGAACTTTGAGTTCCCATGAAAGACCCCATTATTCTACTAAGGAACCATAAATGCTTGATGAAATGATGGAGCATAGTCTTGATGCGGTAGAGTGAATCTCTAGTACGATAGTGCGAGAGTGGACATGCTAGATTATCACTCCAATGCCTAAGTCAATAAGAGAATGAGAAGTAAAGTGAGTTATGGATTGGAGAGAGTACTTCAAGTCTAACGTGGGATGTCTTACATATGAATGGAAGTTATGGTCGTTTTCTGCCATTTTAACATAGAATACGGGAGATTGTCCAATGACATCTAACTGTATACAACAACTTCTAGCGTGGATCTAATTAAGCTTTAGTCTAGAGTTACATTGTACCTTCAATTCTTTGATGGAGTGGATTAAACTGATTATTGAACATCCTCGCAACAACAAAATTTATAATAAATCTAAGTTTAAAATAATTATCTAATAAAAAGTATTTTAAATTAATTTATTACTTTTTTTTTACACAATACAAAACCCTAAGTGTTAAATCTTTAAAACCCCAAGTTAACATAGTAGTTTTTTTTCAAGAAAGTTACTACTAAGTATAATTTTTACACGCCAATTCTATCTTTCATTTCTTTTAATAGAAGATAAAAACAATTTTAAATTGTATGTTTTGAGTTTACAGATACCACGAAAGAAGCTTCCATCAACTAACCTATTTAATCCCCATTTAAAAAAAGAAGACGATAAATACGGTTATTACTAATAAATAATAAATCCAGTTAGTTATTCAAAATTTAAATTAAAAAAAACTCCTTAAAAACCGCATAAATACCATCTACATGTCTAACTGCAATAACAACTTACAGTTACAAAACCCCTTTCTTTCCTCCTTCGATTCTAACCATATTTCACCACACTTAACTAACCCACGTCCGTTACAACTTCCTCTTCATTTTGACTTCTATTCAGTTACTTCACCCTCCCTGGCCCCACCAAAATTTTTTTTTTTTTTTATTTTCATTTTTTCAAAAAATAAATGATTACTCCTTCCTAACTGCCACCTATAAACTTCAAATCAAATTATTAAATTAATAATTAATTAAAAAAATCTAATTGGTCAAAAACTTTCCATAAAAAACGTTATTTTGAGTCAGTTAGATAAAGGTACGTGGAAGTTATAACTTCCACCATTATTAATCACCCACTTCTTCCTAATCCAATTTCATTAAACCCTTAATTCAAATTTATTTATTTAATTAATATAAACCCACCCATAAACTTCCACTTACCTAAGTCCAAACGAAAAAACACCCAACTTCTTTCATTTAAAAATAGAAGAAAAAAATAAAAAAATAAATAACTCAAGATTGAGAAACCAGAAAGTGAAGAAAACACGTTGTAAATCCAACTCTTCAAGCAGTTAGTTACACACAAAAACAGTTTTAACTTTTAAGGTTGGTTCCAAATTTCCAATTCACATCTTTCAATTACAGTTTTTCTGTTTTCTACTTTTTCTCATTCATTTTCTTATCATAAAAACAGACTCATAATTTCACAATTTCACAATTTCACAAACACTTTCTCTGGAATTTTCACAAACAGGTTTCAATTCTCAAGGATGATTAGCTCGAATTCCAACGGCGATGACGAGAGCGGCGACAAAGTGAGAGGCTCATGGAGTCCGCAAGAGGATGACACATTGAGGAGATTGGTGAAAGAATACGGTCCGCGAAACTGGTCTGTCATCAGCAACGGAATCCCCGGCCGTTCTGGAAAATCCTGCCGTCTGCGGTGGTGCAATCAGCTGAGTCCCGACGTTCAACACCGCGCTTTTACCCCCGAGGAAGACAACATCATAATCCAAGCGCACGCGGTTCACGGCAACAAATGGGCAACGATTTCTCGTCTTCTCCCTGGTCGAACCGACAACGCGATAAAAAACCACTGGAACTCCACCCTCCGCCGTCGTCTCACGGAGGCTCCGCTGACTCCTTCCCCCGTGAGTATCGGGAAGCGTCCTCCAAACGGTTATAACGATTTGTTAGATCTCCGTTATCATCGTTATAAACGGCCTTGTTTAGAGAATAACAACGGTTCACGTTCACGTGACGGTGAAGAAACGGTTACGGAAGAAGAAGACGTTGGTAACGATGTTGCCGTTATGACGCCGTTGAGTTTGTTTCCGCCTGGTGAGAAATTGTTGAAGGAAGAGAAAGAGAAAAAAGAAGAAATGAATAACGGTGTTAAGTTGTTGGGAAATGATAGTTTGAGGTCGATTATTCAGCGCATGATAGCAGAGGAGGTTAGGAATTATATTGATAACATGCGCTTTGATGGGTTTCAACATGCTCCTCATTCAACACATCGAAAGTGAAAAAATTTCTCATGATTTTTCTTTTATTTGTTCTGTTATGACAATTTCTGATTTTATATATTTTTGGAGTTCCTTTGGATAATTAACTTTTATTTTTACCATCTCTAGTTAACAATTGTTTTCTGATTTACACGATTTCTTCCTTCATGTAGGTTTTTTTTTCCATATGTATTCTGTGTATGTTTGGAGTAACCAATTATACCTTGCTACGGATATTAAAATTTTCTCTTAAATTAAAACGGTTATGTTTATAATATTATTAAATACAGAGTATATTTATTGAATTGCAATTGGATCACATAAATAAGCACAAGGATCTGCTTGAGTGATTTGTAAAGTTGGATTTTTGTTGAAAATCTTATGTTTTGAACCAAAGGTTTTTTAAAAGTTTCTTGCATTGCAAGCTTCTGTTAGTTATGGCTAGTTAAACTTTGTATATTAGCATTGTAAGTTTGTAACCATTCAAAAGGTTCTGGGTAGATATTATTAGATAAGGTGGGGGGGTTTAGACACAATATTTCAACCACCTGTTGTTAATTGGTGGGATTTTGTTAGTTCTAAGTTCACAGCACCACTTACACCAACCAGTTTGAAGATGGATTCTTTCGAGACTGAGTTAACTACAATTTGTATCAACAGTTTTAAGGGGAGATTGAAATAGACTTTTGTTTGTTTGATTTCACAATTGGAGCACTTAAAATTGATTATGAATGTATATAATTGATTTTGATATATTTGGTTGCTCGAAAATACAATTGATTATACGCTTTAGAACGGATTATTTTTAAAGATATGATTTGTATTTTTTTAGTTTAAACGTGATTTTTCCGTTGAAATTTACTCTTCAAACTATTTTTGCAAAAATATATCCAAACATAAATTTCTTTGTCTTCAACATTTTTAGTCAAGATCAATTTTACAAAATCAATTCAATTAGCATAAATCTTTTTAACCTCGAACCATACACACATCTAACCACTTATTAATGCCAAACAATAATTCTTATCCTTCTCCTCTCCGAGATATATCTGAATTTCCATAGATTTAAATGATAGTGCAAAGACCATTATACTCATATCATTTTACAAATAATTATGAGTTTCTTTTAACTTGGATGATAAAAGGGAGCGTGACAGGTCGGTGATTTTAGAGCATAGGCAATGCCAACAAAAGATTGTTAAAGAGTCGAGAGGTTATGTTTAATGGTTATTTGTTCTTTTAACGGTAAAGAGCTTGGTAGTATGGTGATGAATAATAAGGTTAGGAATTTTATCTCATCGAATTATCTTTGTTTTATTAAACATGAGTTTTGATATAACATTACGACATAATTTGATCCGTGTAGTCAATTCCATTTGATGGGAAAAAAAACTTATTCTTGGTATGAATTATATTGGTTTTCTGGTGACCTAGGATATTAAATTTAGTGTTATTTCATTCTTTCAAATTCATTTTCAACGGGGTAATCATTTTTGTCAGTGGAATCTTGTTCTTACTGTTGGCGTTAGCTGTCAACAAGAATGTAGGAACTAGAATAGGAATATAGTTATTAATTGATAATTACCCTGATTTGGTTATAATTATCCTGATTTAGTTATAATTAGAAATAAGGTTTTCTATGTATATATATAGTACCTAGTTTCCTGTATAAGGTACGATTGAAATATATGAAAGTGGAATCTCAGTTTAACATGGTATCAAGAGCTAGGTCTTAATCCAGACCTACGGTAACACTTTCATCCTTCTTCCATGGCCGAATCGGATTCAAACTCCGATGAGGCTACCTCGTCTTCTATTCTTGTTGAGTTGACGATGAAAATGACGGAAGTTCTGAACCGTGCTTCAGCCCCGTCACAAATTGGCTCTGACCATACGGTGGCACCGATTGGCATCAAGTTAGATGGCAGCAACTATCCCCTTTGGTCCCAGGTGGTCGAGATGTATATCTCGGGCAAAGACAAACTGGGATATATCAATAGAGATCTCCCGCAACCCCCTCAAACAGATCCTACGTTTCGATGTTGGCGGACTGACAACGCGATTGTGAAGGGGTGGATAATCAACTCAATGGACTCTTCTCTAATCAGCAACTTTATTTGATTCTCCACTGCCAAGCTGGTGTGGGATGCAATTGCTACCACGTACTTTGATGGCAGTGATACCTCCCAGGTGTATGACCTTCAGCGACGGGTGACACGTCTTAAACAAGCCGGTGGTTCTCTTGAAAAATATTATAACGATCTCCAAGGACTTTGGCGTGAGATAGATTTTCATCGTCCAAATCCGATGACATGTCAAGTTGATATCCAACACTACAGTACACTTGTCCAAGAAGAACGAGTGTATGTGTTTTTGGATGGACTTGATGACCGCCTAGATAATATCAGAAGTGATGTTTTACAACTGAAACCGTTTCCAACTGTGGAGCAAGCATATGCACATGTTAGGAGGGAAGCTCTCCGTCAGGCAGTGATGACAGACAACTCCAATGAATCATCTGGAGCAGTTCTCGCATCTAGGGGTCTCAAATTACAGAGTAGTAAGATATTGTCTCAATCCAAACATAAAGGACCAGTTAATGGCACTAAGTGCTCTCATTGTGGAGGTAACAAACATACTAGTGAGACATGTTTTAAGCTTCATGGCTATCCAGACTGGTGGACTGACTTTCAGGCTCGAAAGTGTCGCGATACAACTGAGAGCAACCCGGGCAAAGTTGCGGTAGCTACTGCTGAACCACATCTTTCCCTCATTCCAAATTCAAGTTCCCACACCATTGAAGGTAATGTACTAATTTGCTCTAATGATGATGATGATTCTAATGCATGGATACTTGATTCCGGAGCTACCGATCATATGACGTTTGATGCTACGGATTTTTCCGAACGTTCAACCCCTCGGCGCTCAAGTATTGCCAACACAAATGGTGGTTTATCGGCGGTAACAGGGGCTGGAACTGTGATGTTATCACCAGCCCTTTTGCTTTCAAATACACTACTTGTTCCCTCTTTATCTCATAATTTGTTGTCTGTGAGTCAAATTACAAAAGACTTGAACTGTGTTGTGCTAATTTATCCATCTGTCTGTTTCCTTCAGGATATTCTCTCGAAGGAGATCCTTGGGCGTGGTACTAAGAGAGGGGGACTGTACTATATGGAGGATTTCAGTGTACGCCGAGCGCATCACATGCATTATCCAAGAAACAACAAAATGGAGCAAGCTTTACTTTGGCATCGTCGATTAGGCCATCCTTCGTTTGGCTACCTAAAACACGTGTTCCCAAATTTATTTTCAGATACATCTTTGTTGAACTTCAAATGTGAAGCTTGTATTTTAGCCAAGAGTCATCGAGTCACTTTTCCATTAAGTATGAATAAAAGTAATGTTCCTTTTGCTTTAATCCATTCTGATGTATGGGGTCCATCCCCAAAATCCTCTATCTCTGGTTATCGGTGGTTTGTGATATTTGTTGATGATTGCACTCGAATGACTTGGATTTACTTGTTGAAACAAAAAAATGAAGTGGTACACATATTTCAACAATTTCATAAAATGATTCAGACTCAATATTCAAAGAAGATTAGGATCCTTCGCTCTGATAATGGTGGGGAGTTTGTAAATCACCAATTCCGTGAGTATTTCAACAAACACGGACTTATTCATGAAACCACATGTCCACAAACTCCACAACAAAATGGTATTGCAGAACGGAAAAATCTCCATATCCTGGAAACTGCTCGTGCTCTTCTACATGGAGCACATGTGCCTCAACACCATTGGACTGATGCTGTTACTACAGCAGTATATCTCATTAATCGGATGCCATCAAATGTTCTTGAATTTAAAACTCCGCTGCAGACCTTGTCCATATTTGTACCGCTGCCTACAATACAAATGCTGCCACCTCGCGTCTTTGGGTGTGTTGCGTTTGTTCACCTACATAAAAACCAGCGCACAAAACTTGATCCGTGTGCAATTCACTGCCTGTTTTTGGGATATGGTGTACACCAGAAAGGGTATCGCTGCTATGACCCTACTACTCGACGCATTTATGTAACTATGGATGTTACATTCTTGGAATTTGAACATTTCTACTCCTCGGTATCACCCAATTCTTCTCTTCAGGGGGAGACACCAGAAGAAGAGTCGAATTGGTTGACATTTGACTGGTTCAAAGATATTGATATACCATCAACTGAAGCTTTTAGTGATTCTTGTCAAATTCAAACAGAACATATGAGTCCTGAAGTTAAAGTATCGGAATCCCCCCCTCTCCAGTACTCAACGATCCATCTCCTGAGAATATCATTGAGGTAAGCTCTCCTATATCTCCTGACAATAATAATGGTGATATCTCTGTTAGCTATGAATTACCTCACAGGCATAATCGAGGAAAACCACCGAAGCGTTACTCTCCTGAAGAAGAGGATCATAGATCGAGATATCCAATTGCTAATTATGTCTCTATGAAGGACTTGTCTGAACCCCTTAAGAAATTTGCAAATGAGCTATCTTCACACAGTGTACCTAGCAACGTTGAAGAGGCCAATGAAGATCCTAAATGGATTCAAGCTATGAATGAAGAAATGGAGGCATTAAACAAGAATGCGACATGGACTCTTGTCCCTTTACCAAAAGGAAAGAAACCAGTAGGGTGTAAGTGGGTTTTCTCTATCAAGTACAAAGTTGATGGGTCTATTAAAAGGTACAAAGCAAGACTTGTAGCTAAAGGCTTTACACAAACATATGGCGTAGACTATCAAGAAACCTTTTCTCCTGTTGCCAAGTTGAGCACTGTCAGAGTTCTTTTATCTCTTGCAGCAAATCTTGATTGGCCATTGCATCAGTTAGATGTGAAAAACACCTTTCTCCATGGGTACTTAAAAGAAGAAATATATATGGATATCCCTCCGGGATACATGACAAATTATGAGACTAAGATGGTGTGTAAATTGCAACGCAGTTTGTATGGTTTGAAGCAATCTCCTAGAGCGTGGTTTGGGAGATTGAACCTGGCAATGAAAAAATATGGCTTCCAACAAAGTAACTCGGATCATACGTTGTTTTTGAAACACCGTCAAGGTAAGGTCACAGTTTTGATTGTGTATGTAGATGATATGATTATTACAGGAGATGACTCTGAGGAAATAGCAAAACTTCAAAAACAACTGACAACCGAATTTGAGATGAAAAATATAGGTGGACTCAAATATTTTCTAGGTATTGAAGTTGCTAGATCGAAGAAAGGCATCTTTTTATCTCAACGAAAATATATCATAGAACTTTTATCAGAGGTTGGGCTACTTGACTGTAAACCTGTAGATACTCCAATTGTCCAGAACCACCAACTTGGAGAATATCCAGATCAAGTGCCAACGAACAAAGGAAGGTACCAGAGATTGGTTGGAAAACTTATTTACTTATCTCAGACACGACCTGATATAGCGTATGCGGTAAGTGTAGTAAGCCAATTTATGCACAACCCGAGTAAAGATCACATGGACGCAGTAATTCGAATCATGCGGTACTTGAAGTCCTCGCCTGGAAAAGGCTTGATGTTCACAAAGAATAATCATGTACAAGTTGAAGGCTATACAGACGCTGACTGGGCAGGAGATATCACCAACAGAAAATCCACCTCAGGCTATTTTACCTTTGTTGGAGGAAATTTGGTTACGTGGAAAAGTAAGAAACAAAAGGTGGTAGCATTATCAAGTGCTGAAGCAGAGTTTTGAGGGATGGCTAAAGGTCTGTGTGAGCTTCTTTGGCTTCGAAGACTGTTAATTGAAATTGGCTTTGTTCCGGATAGTGCGATGAATCTTTTTTGTGACAACAAGTCTGCAATTGAAATTGCTCATAATCCGGTTCAACATGATCGGACCAAACACGTGGAAGTAGATCGACACTTCATTAAGAAAAATTTGGAGACCAAGATAATTCAATTTCCGTTTGTTAAATCTGAAGACCAATTAGCAGATATACTCACAAAATCCATATGTAGTAGAGACTTCTACAACGCACTTGACAAGTTGGGCATTCGAGACATCTATGCACCAACTTGAGGGGGAGTGTTGGCGTTAGCTGTCAACAAGAATGTAGGAACTATAATAGGAATATAGTTATTAATTGATAATTACCCTGATTTGGTTATAATTATCCTAATTTAGTTATAATTAGAAATAGGGTTTTCTATGTATATATATAGTACCTAGTTTCCTGTATAAGGTACGATTGAAATATATGAAAGTGGAATCTCAGTTTAACACTTACTATTAGTAATAATGGAGGTCTCTTATTCTTATGGTGTATCTCTTTGTGGATGTCTTTGTTCTCCTTTGTTATCCCTAGTTTAATAGGAGTGTGTCTTCATTGGATGGTTCACAACTCTATCTATAATGTGATCAGTAATTATGTTAAGTGTAATTTGGTGAACAAAAGAACTATTTGGAATGATTTAGTTAAATACATTGGGCTTTTTGAAAATGATGTTAGTGTATTATGAGGGATATTAACTCAATTTGTTCGGTGAGTGAGAGAGTGAGTGCGCAATAGGCCTACATGTTGGAAGGGTGCGCTAAATGGGTTGTGAACATCCCGGAATTCTCAAAAACAAGGTACAAATTGTTATGGTCGAGAAAGATATATTGGATATGCCAAATACTCCAAAAAGGTTAATAGCCGAGTTGGTACTCGTGAAATGTAGGGAAATTTGAGCCGGTATAAATGGTCGGGTATATGGGTTCTCAGAGAGATATTCTCGAGAATACATGTAATCAGATGGTCGAATTGTAAAACCGATATGACGATTATAGGTAGTCCAATGGCTGCACAAGTGTTACGAAAATTGATGAGGAAGACGTTACATACATGATTATGACGGTGGACATTATGAACTTCATTTAATTGTTGGACTTGAGTGGTCATTTTTTAATGAATGTAGGGCCTGGAGTGGAGTATTAAAGGACCTCTCATTGATGAAGAAATAAGGACTCAACAATAACACACAAGCATAGAAGCAAAGGAATAACTCCTCAAATACATTACATTTATGGTCTCACCTGATTCCCATAGAGGAGATTATCTAAAACTGTTTATTAGGAACATTTGAAGCCTACCGTGGAGCCTCGACAAAAATTTCTCAAGCCACACATTAATCCTTGAACTCACAGTTTCAGAATGTTTGGGTTATCACAAGCAGGAGTGACCCGCCTCCTCCACCAGATATGACACATTTGTTGGCAACCGTGGAGGCTTTGTGACAACAGAATGAGTCTTTACAGGACAGTGTCCAGACGCTCCAAACTCAGAGACAAATAGAAGGGGATACAGAAGAATAGTTGTTGGGTCTCCAACCTCTAGAAAAAGAAATATGGGACGACCAGGTTCCAGAAAACTTCAAACCACCACCATTGGCATCCTTTAATGACAATAGTGATCTGCATGAGAATATCATCTCAATTAACAATCAAATGGCTATTGTCGGCGCCTCTGACTCCTTGAAATGTAAGCTCATGGCATGGACATTTAAGGATGTGGCCTTACGCTGGTACATGAGCCTGTCTAGATTTTCAATTACTGACTACCAAGATTTAACCAGAAAGAGGGTGTTGCATTTATCTGCCAATAAGCACATAGAGGTGTCCAGCTATAGCCTATTCAATGCCTGCCAGGGACCCTTTGAATCTCTCCATGAATACATGGTGCATTCAATGAAAAAACTATAAATGTTTCTCATCTGAACTAGGAAGTGTTCGTGGGAGCATTCCAGAACGGCTTGAAGACCGATCATTTCAATGAATCCTTGGTGCAAAATCTGGCCACCAGCATGGACGAAGTAATTAATATAGTAGAATGTTACATCAAGGGAGAGGAAAGCAATATGGAGAAAAGATCCCAGAATGCCAAGGAGAGGACACAACTTAGGCATGACAGTTCCAGATCCAGGAAATATCTTCATAAGCACGAATCTAGGGATAGATCGACGTTAAAGACTTCCCAGAGGCCATACGACAACGTCCCTTAAATCTTTACCCCACTCAATACAAAGCGTGCGTATATACTGCGTGAAGTATACCACCTCAAACTATTTCCAGAACCCACCCAAGAGGGTTGGTGTTGTAATGGCAAAAGACGAGGATGCTTAGTGCGCTTATCATCATATCAGAGGCCATCATACATAAGATTGTTGTGGAACCTTTTTTTTGCAGGTAATAGACCTTTAATAAAGATCAACATCTGAAGTTTTGATGATAACAACACATGAAGACCTATATGTGCTTACATAAGAGGACTCAAGATAAAAGTGCCTATACAATTAGATACTAGCAAGAAGTCTTGAAGTCTCTCTGTAGAAAGATGTGAAAGATCTCCAGGTCTTATATATCGGGCTGTTTGAGTGAACTGAGTACTACAAAAATAAGGTAGTAGCTTAAAGTACAAAGGCAACTCACACACACACACACAAATCTTTTTTCAAAATACCTTATCAAGAGAAAGCAATTTCAAAAACGCCTTCGAGTTGTATCAAATGACTTACGAGCTATAGAAATAGCACGGGGGGAAATTTTGGCTTATTTAATTGATTAAGACTTTGGTCTAATCGATTAACTCAGTCCAAAATCAGTACAAATTTATCCAAACATAAATTTCTTTAGCTTTAACACATTTTTAATCAAAATCAATTTTACAAAACCAATTCAATCAGAATAAATATTTTTAACTACAAAACCATACACACATCTAACCACTTATCACTGTCAAACAATAATTCTTATCCTTCTCCTCATCCATATATATATATATATATATATATATATATATATATATATATATATATATATATATATATATATATATATATATATATATATATATATATATATATATATATATATATATATATATATATATATATATATATATATATATATATATATATATATATATATATGTTTAAATGATAGTGCAAAGACCATTAAAATCATATCATTGTACAAATAGTTATGAGTTTCTTTTAACTTGGATGATGATAGGGAGCTTGACAGGATGGTGATTTTAGAGCGTAGAGAGTGCCGACAAAAGATTGTTAGAGAGTTTAGCGGTTATGTTTAATGGTTATTTGTTGTTTTAATGGTAAAGGGTTTGGTAATATGGTGATGACTAATAAGGTTAGGAATTTTATCTCGTTGAATTATCTTGGTTTTGTTAAACATGGGTTTTGATATAACATTATGACATAATTTGATCCATGTAATCAATTTCTCTTGATGGGAAAAAAGTTATTCTTGTTGTGAATTTTATTGGTTTTGTAGTGAGATAGGAAACTAAACTTAGTGTTATTTCATTCTCTCAAATACATTTTCTGTTAGGTGATCATTTTTGTAAATCGAATCTTGTTTTGACTAATGGTAATAGTGGAGGTCTCTTATCCGTATGGTGTATACCTTTAGGGATGTCTTTATTCTCCTATGTTATCCCTAGTTTAATAGGAGTGTGTCTTCATTGGATGGTCCACAACTCTATCTATAATGTGGTCAATGTTTATTTTAAGTGTAATTTGCTTAACAAAAGAACTATGTGGAATGATTTAGTCAAACACATTGGGATTTTTGGAAGTGATGTTAGTGTATTATGAGAGATATTAACTCAATTTGTTTAGTGTGTGAGAGAGCGAATGGGCAATGAGCCTACATGTTAGAAGGGAGTTCTAAATGGGTTGTGAACACCCTGAAATTCTCAAAAACAAGGTATAAATCATTATGGTCGAGAAAGATATATCGGATATGTCGAATACTTTAAAAAGGTTGATAACCAAGTTGGTACTCGTGAAATGTAGGGAAATTCGAGCTGGTATAAAAGGTTGGGCATTGGGGTTGTCAGAGAGATATTCTCGAGAGTACACGTAATCAGAGGGTCGAATTTTCAAACCGGTATGACGGTTACAAGTAGTCCTATGGCTGCATGAAAATTTTGAAAATTGATAAAGAAGATGTTACGAACACATGATTATGATAGAGGATATTGTGATACGGTGGCAGAACTAACTATTGTACTGGTTTTGCATTTGTGTTTGCAAATGTTACGGTAAGTAAGAGTCCCCACCGACTTTTCTTTTATCCAACAAAGGAAAGGGTGAAAAGAACAAAAAAAGACCTTTTGAGAGTTTTATGAGTAAGGCGGGTAGATTATGGAAAGGGAAGGTGTTAGCAACCTTTCTATCTATAGTTATCTACGGGCTCTTAGATGCTAGCTCATTTGAAAATACCTTGTGCTTTGTATGTTTTCGAAAAAGTATTTGAAATGCCAATAGTAATGCGATTTGCTTTATGATAACTCTTATATCAGTCCTCAAGAGTGTTGATAAAGCGTTTTTGAAAATTGTTTTGTGTAAGTGTAAATTTGTTTTGAGCATAGTATCTAGGAACTATCTACTTTTACTCGAAAGGGTCGTTCTTTTCCTCTTTTCCTTTAGACAATGTTATCCTACTATTAGTGAGTAGGTAGCCCTATCGTTGGATGTTTGAGGGATAATCGAAGGGACGTTTATAGTCACAAAGGCAACTGGGCAAGAAACTTTAGTAAATACCCTAGGGTTTTTAATATTATTTTACCGAGGCAACATCGAGAGGGTCATCGAGGGACTTATGATCTTTAAACCGGAGGATATCCACTAAAATCTCTCACGTTTCGAGAGATGTGACTGTTTTCCGAAGGCAACCAAAGTGGGATTACCCTAAAGGTGCGCATGTGAAATTGTGTTATGTTTCAATTATTTATCTTGATATTAGGTTTGCTAGCGTTTGATTATTAAAATCTTGCCATATAATCCTATTAGTCATGCATCTAAGCAGTTAATAATTTACAGGAATTTAAAATGCGGAAAGATAAACTCTAAACTATTGCAAGGCTTCGGGGAGGGGGATTGTGATACGGTGGGAGAACTGACTTGAGGTTTTGCGTTTGTTTTCGCAAATGTTTCGGTTGAGCAAGAGTCGCCACCGACTTTTTATTTTATCCTAAGGAAAGGTTAAAAAGCACAGCAAAAACCTTTTGAGATGTTTTCTTGGGTTCGGGGAGTAGATTATAGAAAGGGAAGGTATTAGCACCCTTTCTATCCATGGTTATCCATGGGCTCTTAGTTACTTGCTTAGATCACTTGCCTTTTGTTTTCAATTGTTTTAAATGGTGCTTGAGTGCGTGGGTTTGAAAATGTTTTGAAAAGAGGCCAATGTGGTGGCAACCTTTGTAATGATCCATGTGGGGATGTATACAAAGATGTACGTCTTTTGAAAAGGTTTTCATTTGTTTTTGAAAGTTGTTTTGAAAGTGTAGTGGTGTGTGGTTTTTGAAATAGGCAAGTGTTTTAGTTTGTAAGATTGATTCAAGTAACTAAGAGATTATCTACTCCTAAATTTCTCAAAAGATTATTGCTATGTTTTAACCCTTTTAACAAGTTTGTTCCACCATTGTATTTGGTGGATAATCTTATGTTTAGGATGTGAAAGGGACGGGTGTGGGTCATCGTTTAGACCATAATTGCAATGGTGCCAAGTATCTTTGGGCATTTTCTTTAAGGGACTTGATCATTTGTTTTTGTTTGTTTTGAAAAAATGTTATCGAGGGACTGTGATCATTCAATTTGTTTGTTTTGCCCAAAGAGACCTAACATGCAATATGGCCCAATTTTGAAAGGCAACAAGTGGAGTATCCTAGGGGGTGCAAGTGTGATTTGTGTGTCCATTTTCATGCTTGTTTATCTTGAGATTAGGTCATGACTATTTTTTGTCGTTTTCCGCATACAAACCCTAATTCTAACATGGTATAATTAGAAAGCAATAAAATGCGAAAATAAATTTACTAAGCTATTACAAAACCATATATGGGAAGGGGGGTACAAATGTTCAAATGGGGATTTTGACAAGGAATTTAAACCTAAACTATTACATCAATATTGAATTATTTAATTGCACAATTTAAATAAAATAAGAATAAATATGCAAGATGCAAAAATGGTTTTTTGTATGTATAAAAAAAAGGTATTTTTATGTGTCAAAATAAACAAAAAAAGAAAGGTATTATTTTTGGGAGTTTTTTCATGTTTAGGGTTAAACCCTAATTCTTATTAAATAAAATGCATTATTTATTTATTATGTACAAGTATTTATTTATTGTATACAAAAATAAAATAAAATGAAGTATATTATAAAAAAGGTATTTTTATATTAAATATTAAATAAAATGAAAAATTCAAATATTTTTATATTCTAACCTAAATATGTTAATAAACATATATATATATATATATATATATATATATATATATATATATATATATATATATATATATATATATATATATATATATATATATATATATATATATATATATATATATATATATATATATATATATATATATATATATATATATATATATATATATATATATATATATATATATATATATATATATATATATATATATATATATATTAAGTTCTAAATATGCATTATATATAAAATAATATATATTTAATATTTAATAAAATAAATAAAATAATAAAAAAGTATATATTTTTTTATGTGAAATATTTTCAGAAGATAAACAAAAATAAAAAATGTACTTACACTATTTTTTCTATTTATTCTAAATAATAGTATATATAATATTTATGTACAAACAAAAGAAATAATCAAATAAATATGCAATAAATTCAAAAAATGATGGAAAAAATATTTTTATGTTTTTAATGTCATGAGAAAAAAATAAACAAAGTCAATCAAAAAAGAAAAAGTCAAAAAAGTCAAAGAAATAAGCAAATGGGCTCAGGGGGTTCAAAAGCAATTGTGTGGTGTAAATAAGAAAATATTCCAGGCCCAGCCCAGAATCAGTCATCTTCAACCTCTGAACAACATCACCCACGCGTTTTCTATCTCTGGATTCCTGGACTTTCAAGCAAAACTCATAACATGAAAAGTGTAGAGCATTAAGAGACGATTCCAACCATGTAAAGAACTTGACCTAACTCTCTAAGATGAGGGAGAATTTCTTCTCCCCCAATTTCTGACCTAACTTTTATGCCATGTTCAGACTCAAAATTCTTGCAGCACACGTAACATAAATGAAATCTAACTATATGGTCATGTTCAGGGCTATGATTGTGACATATTTTCTTCACAAACCTAAAGCTAACAATGCCTAATAAGAGAGATAGAACTTCATGAAGATACCTGTTCAGTTGGAATCGTGCTTTGCAATGGAGGATGTTTCAGAGTAAAATGATGATTTGTATAGCTTCCTTGAAGTGTAAGGATGCTACTCCAAGTTCTACTTTGCCTTGAAACTCCCTAAATCGTGCTGGTGAACTTCAACTGCAAAACAGAAAAGCAAAAATGGTGAAGTGGCTTGGAGGTGTTACAGGTCAGGTTTCAGGTCATGGTTAGCTTGCATAGATAGTATGGAAGGTATGTGAACTGGTTTTGGCAAGGATGCTTGAGAGAAATAGAAGTTGGCACTCAAACTGCAGAGGCAACCCTGTTTTTGCAGTTTGAGAGTGATTCTGAGATGGAGGGTGGATTGGAGGTCAAAGGCTCGTGCAAAAGCTTGGGTATGATGTCTGGAATGTGTTTGATAAGTTTGTTCTTGTGTTTGTAAGCTGAGATGGAAGTTGTTATGAGTTATGCTATGTTACTTCACACTTAAGCAAACAAAGGCAAATTGTGCTTCTAGGCCTGTAGAGGACCTCACACTATGCTGCATAATCCCTCCTTGATCAGTGTGATTAGCACATAAACTTGTGCCAACCAGATTTGCAATGTACTTGTTGGATTCTCAATTGGACATAAAGTGATCTTTTGCAAAAATGGAAAGAATGCTTTATCTAGTTTGGGATTAATCTTGCATACAATGTTCAAACTCATAGAACAACACCTTAACACAATGAATATGCATTAAATTATTGAGTGCAACTTGGTTTAAGGACCTGTAATCTAACCTAAAGCATGCTGAGTTCAAATTGCAAAGTTATGAACATGAATAATGGCCAATTCAAAAGTGAGTTTTTGCTATATTGTGAAATTCGATTCTCCCTAATCATGAGGTTGTTTGATGAGTTCTTGGACATTTTGTAAAGCTTGGAATGTATACTACAATCCATCTTTGAAATGAAAATTGAAATTCTAAGTGGAAGTGTATGGAAAATGGCTTTGAAGTGGGGTAAAAACTTGTCAAAAATAGGTCAAATTTTCACTAAGTTAAGAATGGTTTAGTGCCCTTATTCAAAAATTTGTAACTTGAGATACAAGCTTCAAATGAGAAAACTTTGTGAATCAAAGTTGTAGATTATGTAACAAGCTACAACTTTCATGTTTTGACTTTTGTTTGAATCCAAATGAATCATGGTGAAAAAGTGGGGCAAAGGTTGGAAAAAATTAGGGTTTTCCATAACTTAGAAAAATTCTAAGTTATGAAAAATTCCATTTTAAAACCCTAATTTGCATTTCTTGGTTTCTTGGTGAAAAAGTTTCATGATTTGGCATGTTTTGATGAAAAATGAATCTTGACTCTTGATTTTGACCAAAAAGTCAAAGTTTGACTTTTCAGTGTACAGTCAAAATTGATCAATTGACTGGGAAATTCAACTGTCAATCTTGTGTACTTGGGATCTTTTGAGCTTGATGAATGTGTCAATACCATTTCATTGAGTCCCTGAGTCCATATGTGAGTTTGGTTTGCCATTGGTTAGGTCAAACAGTCAAAAATTGCCTTTGTGCAGTCAAAACCCTAAAAATGACCATTTTGCCCTTTTGGTGATCTGATCAAATTTATTGTGGAATTGTGATCCAAACTTGATCAAATGGTCCATATGAGTTCATAATGTTAATGTGGGTCAAAAATCATGAGGTTTGACTGTCAATTGACCACAGTTGACTTTTCCCCCAATACAGCTGATTTCTAGGTCAACTGTCCAATTGACTGGGCAAAACTTGGAATCAAGACTTGAAACTTGGTATGGATAATCTTGTGAGTCAAACATGAAACATGAAAGTCATCTTAGGCATTTTAGATCAAAACATCCTTGGGCAAACACAAACCCTAATTTGAGTCCATAGTGCAAGGAGAAGTCTTGAGCAGAGGAAACCCTAACTGGATCTTGATCTTCAAGGGTCTTGTAATGAAAAAATGTTGAGGAAAGGGAGGGCAAATTTTGGGGTACAACAGTTGCCCCTGTTCAATCTTCTTGAACCTGAAGAGTTAGATTGGCAAGTTTGCCTTTCGTGACTCGAGGGCAAAAGGAGATTGGACACTAGAGTGCCCGAAAATTTGCACTCGCATGTTGAGGTAACAGTAAATGTGATGTCGGGAATGGGCTTATAGATGCCATTTGGAGAGATGGTGGATAGGGAGATGGGCTTATAGATGCCATCTGGAGGTGTGACAGAACCTTGTCGGGAATGGGCTTATAGATGCCATTTGGAAGTATCGGTCTCATAAGAGGTTCCTTAGCGAGAACTTGTGTATTTGGGAGAGGCTGATGTTTCCCTGGCTTGTTACAGGTGTTTGATCTTCAATCTCCTTATGCAGATATGCCCTGGCTAGATACAGGAATCGAATCTTCGAACTCTTCAGACGTGCCCTGGCTAGATACAGGAATCGAGTCTGGAAATGTTGTCAACAGATATGCCCTGGCTGGATACAGGAATCGAATCTGGAAATGTTGTAGTTGATAGATGTGCCCTGGTTGGATACAGGAATCGAATCTTCGAACTCTTCAGACGTGCCCTGGCTAGATACAGGAATCGAGTCTGGAAATGATCACTCTCCGATGTGCCCTGGCTAGATACAGGTATCGAATCTGGAATTGTGACAGTTGAGGGTAATCGTCTTTGGGATTGTCTTTTTCCCTGTAAAGGCAAAAACATAAGTTGTATGCAATGTCATGATGTATGATATGCATGGCGTCATGATGTTTAACATGAGATAGTGTGAGTATGCACTTTATCACGTATGTAAACAAAATGTATTGGAAATGCGAAATGTTTATGAATGTAATTTTCGTCTTTGGAAAATAAATCCTTGACGACCGGCCGGGGAGTTGCTCTGTGGAAGAGATACTTGGCCGAAGTTTTGATGAGAGGCCTGCTGAGGACTTTAATGATGGATTCCGCTGGGGATGATGATGATAAACTCCGCTGGGGAATGAAAGAACCTTGCCGAGGGGGATCTTCCGTGGTAATCAGCTGAGGATAACCCAGTTATAAGTCCTTGTGAGGAAATAACTCTGAATAAAACTCGGGAGAGACGTCCGTACCCTGCAGGGAACAAGGTTCCAGAATCTACTGGGGAGTGAGCTTTAAGACCCGCCAGGGGATGCTGAGACTTCACAGGATTGACGGGGAATCAACTCCGCTTGGGGAAAGTATTGCTGAATCTTGTTTTACTCTGCGGGGAGTTGAGATGATTTGGTCACATTCTTCAGTCGAATCTACCTCGGTACCTTGGCGGACAAAACAACCAGACTGCATCAGACAACTCCACATTGCCCCTGTTTCTGATGTCACCTGTAATCAATCTCTTGTTTCATACGTAAACATTTACGAATCAGCAATTTAATGTCAAATGCATATATCAAAAATGAACATTGGACGTTCTTCGCAGGACAAAACAGAAAGAAAAAAAACAATGGTAATTTGTATGGACAAGTGAATTTGTATTGATTTGAACTTTGCCTGTGAATAGGCGTTTTTGTACAGGAGGCTGACATCCTAGTAAGAGGACGCCGCCAAATAACATAGAGTTTACAATTTGAAAAAAAGGAAACAAAACAGCTATGTGAACAATCCCACTGGGTTCCAACTCTGCTATCGCCTTTATGTCTTCGAACGTCTCATCGCTTTGCTGCCTAGTTGAAGATGAAGCTGATTGGTCGATGCCGAAATCTGAGCCAGATAGTTGATGCCGAATTCCGGATGCGAAGTGATCCAATGAGACATAGTGTTACGCTTTTATCCCTAACTTTTGCCTGGACCGCCCTTTCGGGTTTTCAGTCCACCGGGATACCCATTTTTGCCCAAGCCGCCTTTTCAGGTTTTCGACTTGCCGGGTGTACATATTTTTATTCATTTCATCCCTTATTTTTGCCCGAACCCTTTTGGTTCGCCGGGAAGCCCTTATTTTTGCCTAGGTATATCAACCTAGCGGGTCTTTTATTTACGCGTAGTATTTTTTCACTATGTCTGCATTGGCGGGGTGAGGAAGGTCGTCACCATCCATGGTGGTTAGGATCATGGCTCCTCCTGAGAACACACGTTTAACCACAAATGGCCCTTCGTATGTAGGGGTCCATTTGCCCCGGGGATCACTTTGAGGAAGGATGATGCGTTTGATTACCAGGTCCCCAACTTGATACTCTTGCGGTCTGACTTTCTTGTTAAATGCCCTGATCATCCGTTTTTGATACGTTTGGCCATGACAGATAGCAGTGAGCCTCTTTTCGTCAATCAGATTTAATTGATCAAGTCGAGTCTGGATCCAGTCATCTTCACTCAAGTCTGCATCCTTCATTATCTGGAGAGAGGGTATCTGGACTTCAATTGGCAAGACTGCCTCCATGCCATAGACCAAGGAGAAGGGAGTTGCCCCAGTTGACGTCCTTGCTGAGGTACGGTACCCATGAAGAGCGAACGGTAACATCTCATTCCAATCTTTATAGGTCACTGTCATCTTCTGCACAATTTTCTTGATATTCTTATTAGCTGCCTCTACAGCCCCATTCATCTTTGGTCGGTAGGGAGAAGAATTGTGGTGCTGTATCTTGAATTGTTCACAGAGTTCAGTGATCATTTTGTTATTGAGATTGGTACCATTGTCCGTAATGATTCTTTCCGGGACTCCGTACCGACAGATCAGATTATGCCGGATGAAACGTGCCACGACGCTCTTGGTTACTGTGGCGTAGGAAGCTGCCTCAACCCACTTCGTGAAGTAATCGATCGCCACCAAGATGAAGCGATGCCCATTGGATGCCGTCAGTCGGATCTCACCGATTATATCGATGCCCCACATTGCAAAAGGCCAAGGTTCCGTCAGGACGTTCAAAGGAACCGGAGGGATATGCACCTTGTCAGCATAGATCTGGCATTTATGACAAGTTCGGGAGTGTTGGTAACAATCGGCTTCCATTGTGGACCAGAAATATCCTGCCCGAAGGATTTTCTTAGCCATGGTGTGTCCACTGGAATGTGTTCCAAATGTGCCTTCATGTAATTCTATCATAATTTTCTCTGCTTCAGCCTTATCCACACAACGTAGCAGAGTTGAATCATGATTCCGCTTGTAGAGAATGCCGTTGCTGAGGAAGAATTTTGTAGCAAACCTCCTCATGAACTTCTTATCATTGACAAACGCACCTTCAGGGTATTCCTGAGCTTCCAAGTACCTCTTCACCTCATGATACCAGGGTTTTTCAGTAACCTTCTCAGCCTCGAGCTCGTAGCAGTATGCCGGTTCATCCAACTTCCAGATAATGATCCGGGGAGCCTCATTGTCCCATTTAACTTTGAACATTGAAGACATCGTAGCTAGGGCGTCCGCTAGCTGATTCTCCTCTCTAGGGAAGTGTTCGAAAGTTATCTCTTCAAAGTGGGGAAGCAAGGTCGACACATACTCCTTATAAGGAATAAGATTCGGGTGTTTCATATCCCACTCGCCTTTGATCTGATTGATCACGAGAGCGGAATCTCCGAAGACACTTAGAAATTTGATCCTTAAGTCGATTGCAGCTTGTAAACCCATGATACATGCCTCATATTCTGCCATATTGTTGGTGCAGCTGAAACATAATCGGGCGGTGAGGGGAGTATGAGTTCCTTTGGGAGATATGATTACAGCGCCGACGCCGTTACCCAAAGCATTGGAGGCTCCATCAAAATGCATAGACCATCGGGATCCTTCCTCAGGTCCTTCATCCGGTCCAGGTACTTCACAGTCAGTTACCACCATGATGTCTTCGTCCGGAAAATCAAAGTTCAATGATTGGTAATCGTCCACAGGTTGGTGTGCCAAATGATCTGCCAGTACACTTCCCTTAATTGCTTTCTGAGTTGTATACTGGATGTCATATTCTGTCAAGATCATTTGCCATCTCGCTATTCTTCCAGACAGAGCGGGCTTTTCGAATATGTACTTGATGGGATCCATCTTTGAAATCAATAGAGTAGTGTGAGTCAGCATATACTGTCTCAGCCGGCGAGCAGCCCATACTAGAGCGCAGCAAGTTTTCTCAAGCAGTGAGTAACGAGACTCACAGTCGGTAAACTTTTTGCTCAAGTAATAAATAGCGTGCTCTTTTCGGCCAGACTCGTCATGCTGCCCCAGCACACACCCCATTGAATTGTCAAGTACTGTCAAGTATAGTATCAGAGGTCTTCCTTCCACCGGTGGCATAAGAATGGGTGGCTCTTGGAGATATTCCTTTATATTTTCAAAGGCGGCCTGACATTCATCATTCCAGCGTACTACTTGATCTTTCTTCAGCAATTTGAAGATTGGCTCACAAGTAGCAGTCAGATGTGAGATGAATCGGGCAATGTAATTCAGTCGTCCCAGGAAGCCTCTGACTTCTTTCTCTGTTTTTGGAGCCGGCATCTCTTGTATGGCTTTTACCTTAGCAGGGTCCACCTGAATACCTTTATCGCTTACAATGAAACCTAGCAATTTTCCGGATCTTACCCCAAAGGTGCATTTGTTGGGATTCAATCTCAGCTTGTACAACTTGAGTCGGTCAAATAACTTCCTCAGATGGTCAAGGTGCTCCTCCTCAGTTTGAGACCTTGCAATCATGTCATCAACGTATACCTCATTCTCATGATGGATCATATCATGAAATAAAGCAACCATGGCACGTTGATAGGTTGCCCCAGCATTTTTCAATCCGAATGGAATGACCTTATAACAGAAGGTCCCCCACTGAGTCACAAAGGTAGTCTTCTCCATATCTTCTGGAGCCATCTTGATTTGATTATACCCTGAAAAACCATCCATGAAGGAGAACACCTTGTGTTGAGCTGTATTGTCAACAAGGACATCAATGTGAGGTAGGGGAAATCATCCTTGGGGCTGGCCCTGTTCAGATCCCTGTAGTCAACACACATTCTGACCTTACCGTCCTTCTTTGGTACCGGCACCACGTTGGCAACCCATTGAGGGTAAGAAGTCACTGCAAGGAACCCGGCATCAAACTGTTTCATAACCTCGGCCTTGATCTTCTCAGACATCTCTGGTCGCATCCGTCGGACTTTTTGCTTTACCGGAGGGCAGTCTTCCTTGGTTGGCAGGTGATGAACTACAATGTCGGCATCCAAACCAGGCATATCTTCATAGGACCAAGCAAAAATCTCCATGTAATCCTGTAGCATCTGGATCAATCGTTGCTTCACGCTGAGCTCTAGATTGGCACCAATCTTGACCTCTTTCCTATCTGTCTCAGTACCCAGGTTAATTGTCTCCACCGGCTCTTCATGTGGTTGAATAGCTCTCTCTTCCTGGAGTAGCAGTCTTGCGAGTTCACCAGGCACTTCGCAATCATCTTCACCTTCGTCTTCGGCCAAGTTGATCGGATTCTCGAAGTCATAACTGGCGGTAGCAGAGCTGTTACCAGTGAGATCCAGAGTGGATTGAAACCTGTATGAGTGAGTGTGTGTAAATATAGCTGTTTTGCAATATATATAACACAGAAAGGAAAAGAGCACAAGATTTGAAATGCAACAAACGTCCAATGTTTTGATTGATGATATATGGAAATGTCATACAAAAAGCCCTCACAAATGGAGCTACGATGCCCCGGGTAGGACACCGAGCCAACAAAGTTTTAACATATTGTTTGTTACAAATTTGGAAATCAAAAGAAATCAATTACTGCGTGACAAATGTGATAGGTGTAAAATCCTTTGCCGTCCAGTTGCTTGGTCCGTTGCTGGTAGTCGGGTAGATCCAACTGTCAAACTCTGCTTCCTCTACATCCTCCTCGATAGCATTCACCCTTGGATTGGAGATAAACACCGGAGCCTTTCTGATCTTCTCCTTGCGCACAGCCCTCTGAGCCTCTGCAGTAAAGCCCAGCCCAAACTTGTCGTTCTTCTGAGTGAAATCAGGAAGCTGGCCCCAGTTTGCACAATTGCCTTTCTGAACCACAGCCCGGGCATCCCTTAGGGAAGCCATCTTCAAAGGAACCTTCTCTTCGACTGTTGTTTCTGCTGCTGCTGAAATTGGATGCACCTCCTCGAAATGCTGAAAGGGGGTTTCAATAAACTCCCCGTCCATCTCAATGTATCTGAAGGAATTCAAATGGCTCACCATATACTCCTCTTCTCCTTGCACAGTGACGATCTTCCCCCTGACAGGATACTTCAGTTTCTGGTGCAAGGTAGAGGTCACTGCCCCAGCTTTATGGATCCAAGGTCGACCCAGTAGACAAGAGTACGATGGACGTATATCCATCACATAAAAAGTAGAGTCGAATACCTGAGAGACCACACGAATAGGGATGTCAACCTCTCCATGAACCATCCTTTTTGAACCGTCAAAGGCCCTGACGATGATATTGCTGGGCTTCAGTTCCAGGCCTTCATAATCCAAACGGTCTAAAGCCTTTTTCGGTAGAACATTCAAGGAAGAACCAGTATCCACCAATACATGCGCCAGAGTAGTGCCCCTGCATTCGATAGAGACATGCAGGGCGTCACTGTGGTCTCTTCCCTTCGCAGTCAGGTCAGCATCTGAAAACCCAAGCCATTGTCTGCTGTCAGATTTGCTACGCAATCAGTGAACTGGACTGCAGACGTCTCCTGTGGCACATGGTCCGTCTTGAGAAATGAGATCAAGGCCTTAGCATGGGCCTCAGAGCATAGTAATAAGGAGAGCATGGAGATTTTGGAGGGCGTATGCCCCAGCTGCTCGACAACATTGAAATCACTCTTCTTTATTATTTTCAGGATCTCCTCCATTTCTTGTTGGGAGGCCTCAGCATTTATAGGTATTGGTGCCTCCATCCGGGCAGGCTCCTCTTCAATCCCTTTGCCCCGAGCATTAGATGACTCGGTGGCAGGGGAAACAACTTGATCAGCAACAGTAACTGGTACACTTGTAGGTGTTATAAGGAGGGGTCTTCGAGTAGCGGGCGGTGCAATGTCAGGCGAGAAGAGCCTGCCACTGCGGGTGACCTTGGATGGACCAGTGATATCGCAGATACTGGCGCCAGTGTCGAATTCTTGTTTGATTCCATTTACATATACGTCTGCCCCATAATGCCAGGGGACAGCTTTATCAGATACGTAGGGGAGAGGCCCCGGAACAGTAATAACCACAGGTGCAACAGTCATGATTTGAACAGGCTTCTTCGGGAGAGCCTTGATTGGATTTTTGAAGATGGTAACCACAAAAACTTCTTTTACCGGAACCAACTGAACAGCAGACTTCTTAAACAGAATCTCCTTGCTATCCATTAGGTTTTGAATGCCTAACTTCAGCAAGGGACAACCAGATAGGGAAACAGCACAGAACAGGCAACCTTCACTGCAACCCGGAAATAAACCGGCCAGCAGTAGGTTCTTCTTGACAGTCAAAAGAGGGGTAACAACTTCATTTACCGAAACAGCATACATTTCTTCCTCAATGGCATTTACTCTATGCTGGGGCATAGGAGCAGTTACAACATTTGGTCTCTCCGGCGCCTCAAACTGAATTTCCTTTGCGTCGATCAGATCTTGCACTTTGTTTCTCAAGGCCCAGCAATCATCAGTAGTGTGCCCGGGACTATCAGAATGATAAGCACACCGGGCATTTGGGTTATACTTAGGAGACGCAGTGTTGACGACCTTAGGAGCTTCTTTGAGGGTCACCAGGTTGGTGGATAACAGTTGGGGTAAAATTTGAGATAAGGTCATACTCAGTCGAGTATACTGCCTCTTAGGCCTTTCGCTTCTTTGTTGATTGTACTGCTGAGGAGCAGCAACAGGTTTCGAGATGACCAAAGCATTGACGGCTTGGCGACTTTCGGGCTTGATTTGTCTTCTAGGACCATAGACGGCACTTGCTTCTTTCTTAAACGGCCTCTTCTCAGCACTTGTGGAGGCAGCCTTTTGTATCTTGCCTGACCTGATGCCAGCTTCAATTCTTTCTCCCGTCAATATCAAATCTGTAAACCCAGCGGAGGAGTTACCAACCAAATGATTGAAAAACGGACCAGACAACGTCCCTAGAAACATATCAACCAGCTCACGATCAGTCAATGGAGGCTGCACCCTGCCAGCCAAATCTCTCCATTTTTGTGCGTACTCTTTGAACCCTTCACCCGTTCCTAGAGACATACCCTGAAGTTGGGTACGCGTAGGAGCGAGATCAGAATTGTATTGGTATTGTCTGTAGAATGCGGTTGCTAAATCTTCCCAGTGTCGGATGCCGGTTCCATCTAATTGGTAGAACCATTCAAGCTGTGACCCCGAGAGGCTATCTTGGAAGAAGTGAATCCAGAGGTTCTTATCCGCCGTATAAGGTTGGATCTTCCTTACGTACGACCTTAGATGCAGCTTTGGGCAGGAGACCCCATCATACTTGGCGAAGGCAGGCGCCTTAAACTTGTGTGGAATTACTACCCCAGAAGATAACCCCAAATCTCCGAAATCCAGCCCCGGCACATTCTGAATTTCCATGGCGCTTAAGCGGTCCTCCAATTGCTTGTATCTGTCAGCAGCAGGTGGGTATTGTTCGTCGTTATAGTCTGTCTCGTTGTCGGAGACTGCGGGACTAGGAGCTCCTCCTCCTTGGGGACTGTTTTTCTCAGCAGAAGAAGTGGTTGGATCAGCTTCATTATGGAGTGTGTTCCCAAATCTGCGTCCGGTGTTGAACAACGCAGTCCTCTTTTTCTTCTTCTTCTTCAGGAGTAGAGTCTTCAACTCTTGCTGACCTTGGGCTAGGCTTAGGACCATCTCTTGAAACTGTGCACTTTGGGCCTGAAGGGCCTTGATTGCTTGCTCACTGGAGGAGTCTGGATTCATGACGACTGTTCAAAATAAACAGCGAAGGAGATTAAGCAACCTGTGAAATAGGGTACCTGCTATGCATATGGTGCAATGGAATGCGTATGTTTTATGTTTTCAAAGACAAATAAGATTCAACTTTGTAGACAAAAGGGAAACACACTTCATTAGATTAAAATTTTCAATTGGTTCAACAATTTGCCCTTAGGCATTACAGGAATGAAAAATACTGGAAAGGAAATAAAACTATAAAAGGAAATATCCAAAGCTCATCAATGCTCCCATGGCCTCCTCTTCTCAGTGCTGATGTAGTTGTTCAGGACCCGCTCTTCCTCCAATTGCTTAGTCAGCCTCTGGATCTTCCGTTCCTGCTCGTTGAACTTCTTCCGATAGAAATACCGTTCTTCCTTTAGCTGTGCCCAAGATCTCTTCATCGTGTCAAAATCAGCGGGTATCTGAGGAGGGAGGACAGTTGGAGGAACCCCATCTTCATCAGGAGACTCAAGGATGAGAGGTCTAACAGCTTCGTAGGGCATACCTAACCTTTGAGCACGGATGCGGACCCATTTGCAATAGGGCTTCAATGGCAGAGAAGTCTTTGGTCCCAACTCATGTGGGTCGGCTTTGTGAATTCTGTCCCAAGCTCTAATGAATCCCTGGCGTAGTTTGTCACTGTCTGCCTGAAACTCAAAATGGAAGTGAGGAACCAGCATTTCATGAGGCCCATCTCCTCTGGCTCTTCCAAACTGATGGAGAGCTAAGCACGGATTGTAAGAGATTCCTCCTTGGATACCAATCAACGGAACATTAGGGTATTCTCCGCAACGGTCAATAACAGCTACCTCATCCAAACCTCTGAGAGTCCAGGTGATGTCATTATCAGTGAGAGACATTAACCTCCGAGCCCAACCTTTTCCTTCGTCATTCTTCAGCACGAACTTAGGAAGGTGCGAAATAAACCACCTTACTAGCAAAGAAGCACAACACCACGGAGTTCCCCGTTTTCGAGCAGTACGAGCATAGAGTTGTTGTAGAATATCACCCAAAAGAGTGGGTATCGGATTCCGAGACATGAATATCCTTATGACATGGATACTGATAAAGGTGTCAGGGTTAGGAAACAATACCAGACCATAGATCAAAAGAGCCAGAATATCCTCATACGCCTTGAAGTCCAAGTCATTCCAGAAATCATTAGCCTTGCTAACCAGAAATTTGACCAAAAAGCCCTTGATCCCATTTCTAGTTTCCCAGTTGGACAATACCTCTTCTTCGGTCAAGGGGAGAACTGCAGCAATCTCTTCAGGCCTAGGAGTCTTTTCCAAACCAGTGAATGGAGTTTGTTCCAAGACAGGGATCCCAAGCAAATAAGAAAATTCTTCCAGGGTAGGAACCAGCTGGAAGTCTTGAAAGGTGAAACAATGATACAGAGGGTCATAAAACTGGGTCAGAACACTTATCAGTTGTTGGTCCCATTTTGCAGTGACCAAGCCAAGGAGAGAACCATGTCTGTTGATGAAAGAAGAAGTGTTTGGAATCCTTCCAACCAAATCCTTGAGCAAAACTGGTGGTTGAACAAAGCTGAGCCGGACAGTATTCCTACGCACGGGCATCATGATGTCCTACAAAACAGAGCAAAGATGAAACCTTTTTTGTCTTTGAAATGGGTTAGTCCTTTATACAGGATGCATGCAATGGTATGATGGCATGATGCTATGATGAAGCACACCACAAGTATTCACATAGGCAAATAAGGCACACAAGTCACACAAGACACCCTTAGGTTTCAGGCCAGCATGAGTTTCAGGTATTACCCTCTTTTGGTTTTGTTGGTTAAAACCTGTCCTATTGAAAAGTAACCGGGTTCTAGAGGATCTCAAATCATTGGCTACCCTCAATCGGTCATAACTCCAGCATCGCAATCTTTTCTCGCAGCCAGAACCATCTCGAGAGTTTAGCCTCAATGAGTGTAGCACACTGCTACTGTCCTAATAGCCAAGTTGGTCAATTTAGGGTTCTAAGGTTGGTTGGTGTTTAATGGCCCCTTAGAAGACCTATATTCTCCCCGTTGCAACACAAGGGATATAGGTACAGACTAAGATGCCACACTAACGTAGCCACTGTTTCACCCATGTCGGTCTACGCCGGACAGGTCCCTCACAGATTATGCTACCTAAAAAGGGTATTTCCTAGATCCGGGTTAGGATCTATGAAACTCCGATGCAAAGCCCACAAATATAAAAGCAAACAAAGCAAACAATTGAAAACAAAGGTGATCTAAACCCTAAGGTTACTCCACTTTTAAGTCCTCCCCAGCAGAGTCGCCAGTTCTGTGATACGGTGGGAGAACTGACTTGAGGTTTTGCGTTTGTTTTCGCAAATGTTTCGGTTGAGCAAGAGTCGCCACCGACTTTTTATTTTATCCTAAGGAAAGGTTAAAAAGCACAGCAAAAACCTTTTGAGATGTTTTCTTGGGTTCGGGGAGTAGATTATAGAAAGGGAAGGTATTAGCACCCTTTCTATCCATGGTTATCCATGGGCTCTTAGTTACTTGCTTAGATCACTTGCCTTTTGTTTTCAATTGTTTTAAATGGTGCTTGAGTGCGTGGGTTTGAAAATGTTTTGAAAAGAGGCCAATGTGGTGGCAACCTTTGTAATGATCCATGTGGGGATGTATACAAAGATGTACGTCTTTTGAAAAGGTTTTCATTTGTTTTTGAAAGTTGTTTTGAAAGTGTAGTGGTGTGTGGTTTTTGAAATAGGCAAGTGTTTTAGTTTGCAAGATTGATTCAAGTAACTAAGAGATTATCTACTCCTAAATTTCTCAAAAGATTATTGCTATGTTTTAACCCTTTTAACAAGTTTGTTCCACCATTGTATTTGGTGGACAATCTTATGTTTAGGATGTGAAAGGGACGGGCGTGGGTCATCGTTTAGACCATAATTGCAATGGTGCCAAGTATCTTTGGGCATTTTCTTTAAGGGACTTGATCATTTGTTTTTGTTTGTTTTGAAAAAATGTTATCGAGGGACTGTGATCATTCAATTTGTTTGTTTTGCCCAAAGAGACCTAACATGCAATATGGCCCAATTTTGAAAGGCAACAAGTGGAGTACCCTAGGGGGTGCAAGTGTGATTTGTGTGTCCATTTTCATGCTTGTTTATCTTGAGATTAGGTCATGACTATTTTTTGTCGTTTTCCGCATACAAACCCTAATTCTAACATGGTATAATTAGAAAGCAATAAAATGCGAAAATAAATTTACTAAGCTATTACAAAACCATATATGGGAAGGGGGGTACAAATGTTCAAATGGGGATTTTGACAAGGAATTTAAACCTAAACTATTACATCAATATTGAATTATTTAATTGCACAATTTAAATAAAATAAGAATAAATATGCAAGATGCAAAAATGGTTTTTTGTATGTATAAAAAAAAGGTATTTTTATGTGTCAAAATAAACAAAAAAAGAAAGGTATTATTTTTGGGAGTTTTTTCATGTTTAGGGTTAAACCCTAATTCTTATTAAATAAAATGCATTATTTATTTATTATGTACAAGTATTTATTTATTGTATACAAAAATAAAATAAAATGAAGTATATTATAAAAAAGGTATTTTTATATTAAATATTAAATAAAATGAAAAATTCAAATATTTTTATATTCTAACCTAAATATGTTAATAAACATATATATATATATATATATATATATATATATATATATATATATATATATATATATATATATATATATATATATATATATATATATATATATATATATATATATATATATATATATATATATATATATATATATATATATATATATATATATATATATATATATATATATATATATATATATATATATATATATATTAAGTTCTAAATATGCATTATATATAAAATAATATATATTTAATATTTAATAAAATAAATAAAATAATAAAAAAGTATATATTTTTTTATGTGAAATATTTTCAGAAGATAAACAAAAATAAAAAATGTACTTACACTATTTTTTTCTATTTATTCTAAATAATAGTATATATAATATTTATGTACAAACAAAAGAAATAATCAAATAAATATGCAATAAATTCAAAAAATGATGGAAAAAATATTTTTATGTTTTTAATGTCATGAGAAAAAATAAACAAAGTCAATCAAAAAAGAAAAAGTCAAAAAAGTCAAAGAAATAAGCAAATGGGCTCAGGGGGTTCAAAAGCAATTGTGTGGTGTAAATAAGAAAATATTCCAGGCCCAGCCCAAAATCAGTCATCTTCAACCTCTGAACAACATCACCCACGCGTTTTCTATCTCTGGATTCCTGGACTTTCAAGCAAAACTCATAACATGAAAAGTGTAGAGCATTAAGAGACGATTCCAACCATGTAAAGAACTTGACCTAACTCTCTAAGATGAGGGAGAATTTCTTCTCCCCCAATTTCTGACCTAACTTTTATGCCATGTTCAGACTCAAAATTCTTGCAGCACACGTAACATAAATGAAATCTAACTATATGGTCATGTTCAGGGCTATGATTGTGACATATTTTCTTCACAAACCTAAAGCTAACAATGCCTAATAAGAGAGATAGAACTTCATGAAGATACCTGTTCAGTTGGAATCGTGCTTTGCAATGGAGGATGTTTCAGAGTAAAATGATGATTTGTATAGCTTCCTTGAAGTGTAAGGATGCTACTCCAAGTTCTACTTTGCCTTGAAACTCCCTAAATCGTGCTGGTGAACTTCAACTGCAAAACAGAAAAGCAAAAATGGTGAAGTGGCTTGGAGGTGTTACAGGTCAGGTTTCAGGTCATGGTTAGCTTGCATAGATAGTATGGAAGGTATGTGAACTGGTTTTGGCAAGGATGCTTGAGAAAAATAGAAGTTGGCACTCAAACTGCAGAGGCAACCCTGTTTTTGCAGTTTGAGAGTGATTCTGAGATGGAGGGTGGATTGGAGGTCAAAGGCTCGTGCAAAAGCTTGGGTATGATGTCTGGAATGTGTTTGATAAGTTTGTTCTTGTGTTTGTAAGCTGAGATGGAAGTTGTTATGAGTTATGCTATGTTACTTCACACTTAAGCAAACAAAGGCAAATTGTGCTTCTAGGCCTGTAGAGGACCTCACACTATGCTGCATAATCCCTCCTTGATCAGTGTGATTAGCACATAAACTTGTGCCAACCAGATTTGCAATGTACTTGTTGGATTCTCAATTGGACATAAAGTGATCTTTTGCAAAAATGGAAAGAATGCTTTATCTAGTTTGGGATTAATCTTGCATACAATGTTCAAACTCATAGAACAACACCTTAACACAATGAATATGCATTAAATTATTGAGTGCAACTTGGTTTAAGGACCTGTAATCTAACCTAAAGCATGCTGAGTTCAAATTGCAAAGTTATGAACATGAATAATGGCCAATTCAAAAGTGAGTTTTTGCTATATTGTGAAATTCGATTCTCCCTAATCATGAGGTTGTTTGATGAGTTCTTAGACATTTTGGAAAGCTTGGAATGTGTACTACAATCCATCTTTGGAATGCAAATTGAAATTCCAAGTGGAAGTGTATGGAAAATGGCTTTGAAGTGGGGTAAAAACTTGTCAAAAATAGGTCAAATTTTCACTAAGTTAAGAATGGTTTAGTGCCCTTATTCAAAAATTTGTAACTTGAGATACAAGCTTCAAATGAGAAAACTTTGTGAATCAAAGTTGTAGACTATTTAACAAGCTACAACTTTCATGTTTTGACTTTTGTTTGAATCCAAATGAATCATGGTAAAAAAGTGGGGCAAAGTTGGGAAAAAATTAGGGTTTTCCATAACTTAGAAAAATTCTAAGTTATGAAAAATTCCATTTTAAAACCCTAATTTGCATTTCTTGGTTTCTTGGTGAACAAGTTTCATGATTTGGCATGTTTTGATGAAAAATGAATCTTGACTCTTGATTTTGACCAAAAAGTCAAAGTTTGACTTTTCAGTGTATAGTCAAAATTGATCAATTGACTGGGAAATTCAACTGTCAATCTTGTGTACTTGGGATCTTTTGAGCTTGATGAATGTGTCAATACCATTTCATTGAGTCCCTGAGTCCATATGTGAGTTTGGTTTGCCATTGGTTAGGTCAAACAGTCAAAAATTGCCTTTGTGCAGTCAAAATCCTAAAAATGACCATTTTGCCCTTTTGGTGATCTGATCAAATTTCTAGTGGAATTATGATCCAAACTTGATCAAATGGTCCATATGAGTTCATAATGTTAATGTGGGTCAAAAATCATGAGGTTTGACTGTCAATTGACCACAGTTGACTTTTCCCCCAATACAGCTGATTTCTAGGTCAACTGTCCAATTGACTGGGCAAAACTTGGAATCAAGACTTGAAACTTGGTATGGATAATCTTGTGAGTCAAACATGAAACATGAAAGTCATCTTAGGCATTTTAGGTCAAAACATCCTTGGGCAAACACAAACCCTAATTTGAGTCCACAGTGCAAGGAGAAGTCTTGAGCAGAGGAAACCCTAACTGGATCTTGATCTTCAAGGGTCTTGTAATGAAAAAATGTTGAGGAAATGGGAGGGCAAATTTTGGGGTACAACAGAGATTAATTACATATCCAAAACTTGGGGGAGAAATAAAGAAAGCAGTAAAAGAGTCCTAGTTAAGTCTATTACATCCCATAAGCAGTTACATTAATGATAAAAATAACAATGCTAAAATAATAAACGCGCGCGAATTGAAAGGAAGTCTAAATCCTAAAAATGAAATCTTTTTTGTTTGTTTTTTGTTTTATAAAAAGAATTGAGTTCGAATAAATCCTAAGTCTATTGATTTTAAAATTAAGAAGATGGTTTAAATAATTATTAATTAATTTACAGAATTAATTTAATTAAGAAAAATGCTAACCTAATGTTTTTATGAGTTTTTATTTTTTTTGCTGATTAAATAAAAGGACAAAAGAAATAAGTAATAAAAACAAAACAAAAACATAAATGGCCTTGGACAGCAAATAAAAACAGGGGGTAAGTTTAAAAACATAGGCCCAGATCAGGAAAGAGGCCCAGGTTGCCTTCTGATCCAATAAGGGAAGCTGCCTTTCAGTCCAAGGAGGGGGCGACCTTTCGATCCAACGAGAGAGGCCGTTGATAGTGTATGATAGATTGCCTGTGGAGGGTACTGGATCTGCAAGAAAATAAACATAAAAGTAATGGCAAGAGGCAGGGATTGAACCCCTACCTCTGCACACATGCAACACCTTAACCTTCTCGCCTCTAATTCGAATCCCCTGGTCTCAGGTTTGAGCTTATTTTGGCTCGAAACAACCTAAACCCAGAGATTCGAAGGAAATCTCAGGTCGTTCCCTAGCAATGTCACGATCTCATTCATGTTATACATGTACTATCAATAGCCTTGAACATGAATCAAATGGTTAAAAGTATTAATATGCCATGAAAAAGTAGTTTTTTGGTTTTTTTACAAACCCTTACCAATCTAAGATGCGTGGATCTGTGGCTTTAGGCGTGAAACTGCTTTCTTAGGGGCCTGCAAGCCTTCCTGGGAATCTCAGGAGGGGGATAGGATGTTTGGTTTTGAGTGAGGAGTCCTACAAAGTGTGCTTCAATTTTGACAGCTTTGATGTATTTCTTTGTGTTCTTGATAGGTAATCTCTGTTAGGCAATATGTTATGTCTTGTATTTATAGGGGTGTGATGGTGGGCGAAAATGGCTTTGAAGGCAGAATCGAAAGTCTTAAAAGGTTGCCTTTTTTGATGATTTTCTACCATTTTGGGTTTTGAGTGAACCTGGACAGGTTTCAGCCCACATCTTGGATTTTTGAATGTTCCCAAGTCTTGTCCTTCGATGGCTTTGAGTTACAAATCGAATGGCTCAAGGCCTCATCATTGTGGCTTCTTCAATTGAGCCACTATCTGGCTTGGTTTCTTGATCTGAAAATCATCCCATTAGCCCGATCGAACTCAGCTCTTGTTCCTTTCAGTCTCCTTTCCTTCAATTCAAACACCTCTTCCTCTTGGCCTGTCGAAGCTTTGTTTTGTCATCTCCTTCGAATGTAGTTGTATAGGTGTCTCTTTGATTCCAACTCCCACCTTTTTGCTTGTCTACAAGAATATCTTTCTTGTTGATCACTAGTTTACCTTCAATTGGTGAATATAGCTTATATGCACCAATCGAAGGATAACTTATGAGCACCAAGCCTTTGCTTTGATTACCCAACTCCTTCCCTTTTCTTTCCTACAAGGAACAATTTTTCTACGCATTAGTCCACCTTCAATTGGTGAATACAACTTGTATGCACCAATCGAAGGGTAACCTAAAAGTATAAAAAATTCTCTTCAAACATCCCACACTTGTTCAGGTACATGTCAGAAGCTCTAACTGTCCTTCGACCACGCCATGCCTGAAGATGGCATGTCCTTCTAATCATGATACTTCCACATGTTTTATTTGGATAAAATAAATGTTTTTTGAATTTCAAGTATTCTTCTTTTCGCAACGCCCCTTCAGGCAACATGTCAATCGAAAGGTGTCTTCCTTGTAATGCTTCGAATGACTTTCATTTCAGTAGGCTTCATAAATGGCGCTCATTACCAGCTTTTCCAATCGAAGGCTTCATAAAAGCCTCCTCACATTTTCCTTCGAATTAGCCTTCCTTCGATCCTTCAAATTAGCCTGCATACTGTTGTCGAAGCTGCTTCGACCCAAAATCCCTTAGGCATATTTTCAGCCTTCGACCTACACTTTGTCATGCACAATTCTTTTCTTTCTTTCAGCTATGCCATTATGCTGAGGCATATAGGGTGCCACGAAAATCATTTGAAGCCCTTGTAAACCAAAATTCTTTGTGAGAGGTGAAACTTTAGATGTAAAGCCATTGCTTAAGGGGATAACTTGTCTGATCAATTCTTGGTCAACCTTGAGAAAATGAGGACCTTAATGAGCATGCCCTGAATAAAATGTGAGGGAAAATTTTAGGGTGCAACAACTTCCCCTGTTGAATCTTCTTAAACGTGAAGATTTAGATTGGCTTGTCTGCCTTTCGTGATCTGAAGGTGGAAGATGATTGAACACTAGAGTGCCCAGAAATTTGCACTCACATGGGATGATTAATCTTTAATCTGCTCATGTAGATAGTTGTCCTGTCTAGTTTCAGGTATTAATATATAATTGGTTGTTCATAAATAGTTGTCCTGTCTTGTTTCAGGTATTAATTCGATACTTATTTTTGTTGGTCGTTGAGATAGTTTTCTCGTCTGGTTTCAGGAATTAATCTCTAACCTAAGAGAAATAAAGATAGTTTCCCCATCTTGTTTCGGGAGTTAATCTTCAATATTCACATGTAGATAGTTGTCCTGTCTGGTTTCAGGTATTAATCTATAATTGGTTGTTCATAGATAGTTGTCCTGTCTTGCTTCAGGTATTAATCTAGAACTTGTTTTTGTTAGTCGTTGAGATAGTTTTCTCGTCTAGTTTCAGGCATTAATCTCTGACCTAAGAGAAATAAAGATAGTTCCCCCGTCTTGTTTCGGGTATTAATCTTCAAATTTCTCATGTAGATAGTTGTCCTGTCTGGTTCCAAGTATTAATCTACAATCATTCGCTCACAAATAGTTGTCTTGTCTTGTTTCAAGTATTAATCTGGAACTTGTTTTTGTTGGTCGTTGAGATAGCTGTCCTGTCTGGTTTAAGGAATTAATCTCTGGCCTTAAAGAAAGAAAGATAGTTTCACCGTCTTATTTCGGGAGTTAATATTCAATCTGCTCATGTAGATAGTTGTCCTGCCTTATTTCAGGTATTAATCTATAATCAGTCGCTCACAGATTGTTGTCCTGTCTTGTTTTAGGTATTAATCTGGAACTTTTGAAAATTGTTGATGGTATTTGTCTGTTGATCTTTCCTGAAAAGGAAAAGAGTTAGTTGTATGCGATATCATGATGCATGAAATGCATTGGGTAATGATGTTCTCAAAATAAATGAGATTGTGATATATGCATTTGTGCTGCATATGCTATAACGCTTGTAAAATGATGTATGAATGCAATGTATGAACGTATCAGTTGTCCTAATGCAGTGTTGTTGAACTAGGGAAAATAAATCTCTGATTGTCGCTGGGGATGAAGAATGTAGGTCTTCAAATTTTGTTGAAGTTTAAATGCTGGGAGATGGATTTCCGTTGTTAGAGAAATAAACTCTATTGGGGAAGGAACTCCGCAAACCATTTTGGGACTGTCAGAGTGAATCTATGTCGTGATTGTATCTGAGGATGTATTCAATGAGTATCAGAATGATATTTGTATTTGGAGCGTATCTGAACTGTATTTGAAACATATGTTGAATGAGTGTTAGAATGATATCCGTATTTGGAGTGTATCTGAATTGTATTTGAAACATGTGTTGAATGAGTGTCAGAATGACATCCGTCTCTGGAGCGTATCTAAACTCTATTTGAAACATGTATTGAATGAGTGTCAGAATGACATCCGTCTCTGGATCGTATATGAATTGTATTTGAAACATGTATTGAATGAGTGTCATAATGACATTCGTCTCTGGATCGTATCTGGACTATATTTGAAACATGTGTTGAATGAGTGTCAGAATGACATCCGTCTCTGGAGCGTATCTAAACTGTATTTGAAAGATGTGTTGAATGAGTGTCAGAATGATATCCGTATTTGGAATGTATCTGAACTGTATTTGAACCATGTGTTGAATGAGTGTCAGAGTGATATCCGTCTTTGGATCGTATCTGAACCATATCTGAAAGAGAATCTGGAATAAGTCTCGAAATGTCATCCGTATTTGGAGCGTATCTGGACTGTATCTAGAAGAGAATATGGAATAATTTAGAATGTTTTCGCTGGGAATTCTTGTTTTGTTATTTTGAGAAGAAATCTGCTGGGAACATTGATTTTGCTTGATTGTATGTGCTCCTTTAATGGAAATCACACTCGGTGCCCCAAGTGATGGACACTTGTCCCGGCTATTCAGGATTTTATGAGAGGTTTCTTGGAATTTTAACTTGACTGTCCCAGATGTGTTGGAAAATGATCATGCCGTGCACCCTTGGTTGGAAGTGTTTTTCCATTTTAGGTGAATCTTTCCATTGAGAAAGTTTTTGTTCACTGGATATTCTTCGTGTGAATTTCTCTGCTGTCAAACAATTAGCTATATGCAAACAACGATATTCAAATAATGCAAAGTTTATGTTTGTATTGAAGTTTTTTTTAAAATTAATTTTTTAGTAAAACAAAATTTGCAAGAATGTGATATCAGCTCAGGATTTATAGCAAACCTTACAGGAGTCAGGATACCTTTTGTAACAGTATGATTTTGAACTAACTCATGCTTCAGTTAGGACTTTTAAAGGTTGTAGCGTGGCCTGGTTCACGGTTTAAGAAACAAAGGATAAAGGCTCGAAATTTATTTGTACCCAACCCGTTCTTCGTGATGTTCTTCAGTCTTATATCAGTTAATTGCGTGTTTTGAATCCCAATCGAGTCTGGAATATTGGCCCTGATATTTTGGTGATGGTTCAGAAATTGAATGTTTGTTTGAAAAGGTAGTCATTTTGTAACCTTTTCTTTTAGTTGAGGGTTTGTAGCGACCTATTTTTTTATTTTTATTATTCCTACATTTTTCCTGAACTGTTTCTTTTGTAATTACAGTCAGCGGGATGCCCCAGCTTTTTCTTAAGTCTCCTTCATAGGTTTTGACTTAATGGGCTTTTCTTTTGAGAGATAATGACTGCCTGTTGTAATGATTAAGTGGAACCATCACCATCTTTTGTTTTGGAAGGATACCTCTGACACTACTCGTCGTGCACGGAGGGAAAGCTTGCGATTGGAATGCACCATCGAATTAACTGAGAAACTACCCTGTCCTAGGTTATGATTAAGGGTTTTAATTTGTGTGAAAAGAAAAAATCCTACTTCTTAGGCTCAAAGGGGTTGACTAGGGATTATCTTCTGTAAAATCAAGCTTCTCAAATAAGCTTTTATTTTGATGAAGACAAACCATGGCTAACAAAGAAGGCAAAGATTTTGGTCAAGCATCTAAGCATCTAAGGATAATATCTTCACTCAAAGCTCTCAACAACTTTAAAGGTATAATAATATTATCTACTTTGATCTTAAGATATAGATGCACAAAAATGAAAAAGAAATGTTTAAGAATCATTACTCAACCTTTTCAAAGATAAAATTTCACTTTTCTTATGCATGCAATCGATTAGACCAAGGGTGCAATCGATTACACACTGCACGAATTTGAAAAATAACAGCTTTGTTCATGCCTTTTGATCATGCCTTTTCATTACATCTTTTCACTCAAACTTGGCATTTGTTCATGATACATTTCCAGATCTTCATGTTGTTTCAAAAGGGTGTTATGAACATATAAATATTCAATTTCAAATCCAGATCTAACACCTTCTTTCAAAATATTTTTCTGAACTTTAAAAATACAAACTCAAGCATTCTTCATTTTCATGCATAAATTTTCAGCACATTTTCATACTTCAAACATAAAACTTTGAGCAAATATATCTTGAGTCTTTGTATAATATTATTATTGAAATAAGAAGATTATACATTGTCAAATCACTCTTAGTGATCAATATTACTCTACTCACTCAAACTCACAAATTGATATTTACTTACTTATTTTCCAGGATTGTTGGAATTAAGTTTAAGTGTTTTTGTTGAAATCTTGTCTTTCCAAGTTGTTGGATACAAGTGTAGTTACATTGAGAGGATTGTTCTCATAGGTAACTTAGTGAAAATCCAAGAGGATTGTTCTTGGTCCAAGAGGATTGTTCTTGGTTTGGTTGGTAGCTTTTGTGTAAGTTTGCCACAATAAGGAAATCTCTTTCATGTTGAAAGGGGACTGGAGTACTCTCGGACTGTGAGGGGAACCAGGATATATCGCTCGTGTCTCTTTATTTTTCTGCATTTTTAAGCTTTCCTAAACTCCCTTATAACCAGAAAAATAAGAACCATCATCACTAAAAACCAGAATTTTTTAAAAGTACCTAATTCACCCCCCTCTTAGGGGTACTTCGTACTTACAATTGGTATCAGAGCAGGTTATAGGTAACCTGCTCCTAAAAGATCCAGAATGGCTTCCGCAAATCATAATCCCATTTTCAGAGATGGTGGTAGTAACAACGATCCTTCTCTATTCTGTGGTGAATATTTTGACTTCTGGAAAATTCGCATGAAGGCGCATCTAGAAGCACAAGGAGAAGAAATATGGGATGCCGTCAAAAATGGTCCATTTATCCCGATAACGGTAATCAATGGTGTTGGCTCATCAAAGCCTAAGACTGCATGGGGCGATGATGACAAGAATAAAGTTCTCTATAACAAAAAGGCAATAAACCTTCTTCAAGGTGCACTTAGCATATGACAGGAGACATAAACCAATTTTCACCTCTAGCGCTAAAGGCCAAGGGTTTTGTCACTTATGGAGACAATAATAAGGGAAGAATCCTAGGCAAAGGAAAAGTTGGTGCTCCACCTTTCACATCTATTGAAGATGTTCTTTATGTTGAAGGACTAAAGCACAATCTTCTAAGTATTAGCCAACTTTGTGACAAAGGCTTCAAAATCAAGTTCACCAAGGATGAATGTTTGATAGAAGACGAAGTCACTCATGAGATTATACTTAAAGGTAAAAGAATCAATAATATATTTATGATTTCCCTTGATGATCCATCTTTGAAGGTTAAATGTCTCATGGCGAACAACGATGATTCATGGCTTTGGCACAAAAGAATTGCTCATATTCATATGGAACACTTGAATAAATTAATCAAGCATGATCTTGTCATTGGATTGCCTAAGATAAATTTCGTCAAAGAGATACTATGCGATGCTTGTCAAAAAGGGAAACAAACTAGATCAACTTTCAAATCTAAGAATGTGGTGTCCACTACAAGGCCACTACAATTGTTACATATGGATCTATTTGGTCCATCGAGAACAAGGAGTTTCAGAGGTAATGTATATGCTTTGGTTATTGTTGACGATTTCTCTAAATACACTTGGACATTCTTTTTAGTGTAGAAAAGTGATGCATTCAAGGCGTTCAAGAAGTATGCTAAACAAATTCAGAATGAGAAGTCTCTAACAATTGCCTCAATAAGAAGTGACCATGGCGGAGAATTCCAAAATGCTCTATTTGAAGAATTCTATGGAGAACATGGAATATCTCACAACTTCTTGGCACCAAGGACTCCATAACAAAATGGAGTGGTTGAAAGAAAGAATATGTCTCTTGTGGAACTTTCTAGAACAATGCTTAGCGACTCAAACCTTCCAAAATACTTTTGGGCGGATGCGGTGAGCACGACATGTTTTGCTAGCAATAGAGTTAACATTAGACCAATCTTAAATAAAACTCCATATGAACTTTTCAAAGGGAGAAAACCAAACATTGCTTTCTTTCATATCTTTGGGTGCACATGCTTTGTCCTAAACAATGACAAAGATAATTTGGGTAAGTTTGATGAGAAATCCGATGAAGGTATATTTCTTGGTTACTCACTCTCTAGTAAAGCATATAGAATATACAACAAAAGAACTTTGACTATTGAAGAATCTATGCATGTTTCTTTTGATGAATCTAACCCCTCCAAGGAGGATAATATTGTTTGTGATAATGATGATGAAATTTTAGAAGGTCCTCAAGAAAACTCTTCCAAGGATCAACCCATCCAACTAGAAGAATCACCTCAACAAGAATCAAATCTCAATGATCTTCCAAAAGAATGGAGAACTCATAGAGATCATCCTATTGATAAAGTAATTAGTGATATAAGTCAAGGCGTGTCTACAAGATTAAATCTCAAGGATGCTTTCCTAAACATGGCGTTTGTCTCTCAAATTGAACCTTCCAAAGTTGATGAAGCTTTAGGCGATAACCAATGGATCATAGCTATGCAAGAAGACTTAAATCAATTTGAAAGGAATCAAGTTTGGGAACTCGTTCCTAGGCCAAGCAACAAACACATTATTGGAACAAGATGGGTGTTCAAAAACAAACTTGAATAGAATGGAATAATTGTTTGCAACAAAGCAAGATTGGTAGCACAAGGCTATAATCAAGAAGAAGGAATAGACTTTGAAGAAACTTTCGCTCCAGTTGCAAGGTTAGAAGCTATTCGTCTCTTACTTGCCCATGCTTGTTCATTAAATTTTCAGCTTTTCCAAATGGACGTCAAAAGCGCATTCTTGAATGGATATATCACTGAAGAAGTATACGTTAAGAAACCCCCTGGTTTCAAAGACTTCAAGAATCCATATCATGTATATAAATTAAGAAAAGCTCTCTATGGACTGAAACAAGCACCAAGGGCATGGTATGATCGTTTAAGCAACTTCTTATGCGAAAAAGGTTCCGAAAAATGCAAAGTTGACAAGACTCTATTTATAAAGAAAATCAAAGGCGACACTTTGCTAGCACAAGTCTATGTTGATGACATCATCTTCGGTTCTTCAAATCAAGAAATGTGTGAAGAATTCTCATCAATGATGCAAGGATAATTTGAAATGTCCATGATGGGTAAAATGAACTATTTTCTTGGACTTCAAATCAAACAACTTAAAGATGGCATCTTCATCAACCAATCCAAATATTGCAAGGAACTCTTGAAAAGGTTTGACATGGATACCTGTAAGGAAATTTCTACACCTATGGGTTCTGGTTCTTATGTTGATCAAGATGAATCAGGTGTCTCCATCGACATCACTAAATATCGAGGTATGATTGGATCTTTATTATATTTGACGGCAAGCCGTCCTGACATAATGTTTAGTGTTTGTCTCTGTGCCCACTTTCAAGCTAACCCAAAGGAATCTCATCTCACGGCGGTAAAGAGGATCATGAAGTATCTCAAAGGGACAACAAATGTCGGATTGTGGTATCCTAAAGGTAGTGTCTGTAACTTAATTAGTTATTCTGACGCGGATTATGCAGGATGTAAAACAGATAGAAAGAGCACAAGTGGTACTTATCACATTCTTGGTAATGCATTAGTATCATGGGCCTGCAAGAAACAAGCATGTGTTTCTCTAAGCACGGCCAAAGCTGAATATATTGCAGCGGGTAGTAGTTGCGCTCAAATTTTGTGGCTAAAACAATAACTTCGTGACTACAGACTCGATCTAGGGTGCATTCCTCTAAGATGCGACAACACCAGTGCAATCAACATCACAAAGAATCCCGTCATGCATTCAAGGACTAAACATATATACATTCGACATCATTTTCTCCATGATCATGTTCTTCAAGGAGATGTCGAGGTAACCTTTGTAGATACTCATAATCATCTTGTCAATATCTTCACCAAACCTTTGGCGAAAGAACCTTTCTACAAAATTCGTCGAGAGCTCGACATACTTGATGAACGCGACTTATAAGGTGCATTCTACCCTTGATATAACTTTTATATATGTTTTATACATGCCATATATGAATTTATGTTATGTGATACTTAAAGTTTTAAGAAAAATTTGGTTTTGGACAATTTTTGTTGGTGCAAATCGATTGCACAAAGAGTGTAATCGATTGCACAAAGAAATTTTTCAATTCTGTCCATTATGTTTCATGTGAAAATCGATTGCACCTTTAATGCAATCGATTGCACTATGTGCGTTTTGCTTTATTTTTTATTCTGTTTGTGTGCAAATCGATTGCACATGGTATGTCAATCGATTGCACGCACTGAAAGTAGCTTTTATGACAGAAAATTAATGTTGTTCAGAATTCCTCTCTCATATTCCTAAGCCAAATACACTTCAATACTAATAACTCATTCCATACCTACCAAAATCACTTCCAATTCTCTCTCACAAAACCTTTCTCTCTCATAAAACCAAAAACCCCAAAACCCTAAAACTCCATATCCTTGGCTTCAAGAACAAAAAGAAAGGCTTCAGTTTCAGATAAAGGGAAAAAGAAGATTGATTCAACATCCAAGCCACTGCTCTCAACTCTCACCGAAGTGCAAGAAGTCAGATTTGTCAAAGACTTTCAAAGGAAAATTGCATCCAACCCCAAGTATGATGTACTCTCCTCCTTCCCTCAAGAATGTTTTTCATTTCAGAACGATCTAGCTGCTTATGGTCTGGAACCCTTGATTTCTTCGTACGGTCCATACTACCCGGATTTGGTAAGAATGTTTTCAGTAATCTAACTCCCTACAAAGAAAATATAGTCACATATGTGCTAGGCACTCGTATCTCTCTGACTCCTCAGGTTGTTGGTGAGATCTTGCATATTCCTTTCACTAGAAGCTCCCTATATGATCCTGAAAACAAAATATGGGATGGCTATACAAAAAAGGGATTCTTTTACAGCATTGGGCGGTTAAGTGTAGCTGAATTTCGCGCCAAACGGATACGTGGTCTTGGCGGAGTAATTCCTTCCAAAGATTCCTGGAGTGCAGGTAACCTCCATATAGACGATCGCTTATTTCATTATTTCTTGGTCTATATACTTTTTCCAAGAGCTGGAAACCATTGCACGGTTACCGACTTCGAGATGCAGCTTATTTATGCAAGGAAGAAAGGAGTTAATGTAAACTGGGCAAGAATGATGATGATGCATATGCTGAGAGTGGATGAAAAGTCTAAATTCCTTCCATATGCTTATTTTGTCACTTTGATTATGGAGGAATTTGGTGTGGATTTTCGTGGTTTTGAAAATGTGGATATGGATCCTATTTTAAACAGAATTTCAATTAAGAATGTTGATTCTACAATGGGTGTACATTTTAATCCGGAGACAAAGACCATCACCTATATTGGTGAAGATGTTGTTGGCAATGAAGATAATGACCAAGAAGTTGAAGGCGATGAAGATGTGCCTCCTCCTCCTACTGCTCCCTCTGGTCCAAGCAATCAAGAACTCATGGACTACATGGCTCAACAGTTTGCTTCTATGAACACCAACATCAACAATCAATGGAGTGCAATCAATGACTCCACTACAAACCGGATAAATGATTTTCGCTCGGATGTGAACCAACAATTCTCATACCTTTATTCTCACCTTCATATCCCACCATACGACCCAAACAACCCAGCTGCACCTCCTCCTCATTACACAGAACCTCCACTTCAACAACAATTCCTGAACCAAGGCTCATGGTCTTACAATCATCCAGACATCCATCACCCTTAATGTTATGGATGATTATTTTTTTTATGTTATGTTATTGTCTTGATATTTCAATGTTTTGTTTGTTCAATTTTCTGTGTAACTCTTAAACAATGTGTGTTAATGTTTTTATTCTATAATTTTTGTCAATATATTGCTCTGTTATTATTTGCTTGAGGCATCTTTCCCTTCTTTTTGATAATGTCAAAGGGGAAGAAAGATTTATGGTACTTTATGCTTGTATTTCCCTTGTCTTAATTTTCAAGGTACTCTCCAATCAAGATGAAGAATTGCAAGGATTCCAACCCTCTCCTACATAGGGGGAGATTTGCATCTTAGGGGGAGAAGCTCTTCCGAAAAAGTACATCGCATAAAAAAAGATTGTTTGTCATCATCAAAAAGGGGGAGAATGTAAAATTAAGCTTCTCAAATAAGCTTTTGTTTTGATGAAGACAAACCATGGCTAACAAATAAGGCAAAGATTTTGGTCAACCATCTAAGCATCTAAGGATAATATCTTCACTCAAAGCTCTCAACAACTTTAAAGGTATAATAATATTATCTACTTTGATCTTATAGATGCACAAAAATGAAAAAGAAATGTTTAAGAATCATTACTTAACCTTTTCAAAGATAAAATTTCACTTTTCTTATGCATGCAATCGATTAGACCAAGGGTGCAATCGATTACAACGGCACGAATTTGAAAAATAACAGCTTTGTTCATGCCTTTTGATCATGCCTTTTCATTACATCTTTTCACTCAAACTTGGCATTTGTTCATGATACATTTCCAGATCTTCATGTTGTTTCAAAAGGGTGTTATGAACATATAAATATTCAATTTCAAATCCAGATCTAACACCTTCTTTCAAAATATTTTTCTGAACTTTAAAAATACAAACTCAAGCATTCTTCATTTTCATGCATAAGTTTTCTGCACATTTTCATACTTTAAACATAAAACTTTGAGCAAATATATCTTGAGTCTTTGTACAATATTATTATTGAAATAAGAAGATTATACATTGTCAAATCACTCTTAGTGATCAATATTACTCTACTCACTCAAACTCACAAATTGATATTTACTTACTTATTTTCCAGGATTATTGGAATTAAGTTTAAGTGTTTTTGTTGAAATCTTGTCTTTCCAAGTTGCTGGATACAAGTGTAGTTACATTGAGAGGATTGTTCTCATAGGTAACTTAGTGAAAATCCAAGAGGATTGTTCTTGGTCCAAGAGGATTGTTCTTGGTTTGGTTGGTAGTTTTTGTGTAAGTTTACCACAATAAGGAAATCTCTTTCATGTTGAAAGGGGACTGGAGTACTCTCGGACTGTGAGGGGTACCAGGATATATCGCCCACGTCTCTTTATTTTTCTGCATTTTTAAGCTTTCCTAAACTCCCTTATAACTAGAAAAATAAGAACCATCATCACTAAAAACCATAATTTTTAAAAAGTACCTAATTCACCCCCTCTTAGGCGCACTTCGTACATACATCTTCCTTATAACTCCACTGTTTAGGATTTGAAAGAACGCATGTACATCGTCAGCCAGGTCTGTTCAAAAGCATACTGTATAGATTGTGGTATCTTTTTCGTCATCCTCCCTTTAAAAGCCTATAGATTTTAATCAAGAGTTGAATATCATAAAAAGGAAGTAAAAACACAGTTTGAATATAGTGAATACGAATGAATTGATTCAAGACAAACATATATAATGCATTAATGAAATAAAGTTTGACATAATAGATGAGTGTTTGAACAGACAAAAGAAATTACAATTGAAAAACCAAAATGAACTAGACACTCTCAATGGTTTGGCTTGGGAGCAGTGATCATGTTGGGAGTCCTTGGAGGATCGAATTCAATCTCGTTGGCGTCAATCATATCTTGAGTTTTGTTCTTTAGAGCCCAGTAGCCATTTGTATCATGTCCAGGACTATCATAATGGTATGCACACCTCTCGTTGGGGTGGTAACTAGGAGAAGAAGTATTAGGATTCTGCAGAGGAGCCTTTAATGTAATCAACTCTGCCTTCAACATGTGTTGTAACACTTGAGCTAGTGACATGTTGATTTTGGTGAATTATCTCTTAGGCGCAACTTCTTTACACTGATTCCCTTTTTTGATGTTGTTGCACATGCGTATGATTAGGGACCAGTACTTCCCCCACATATTGGTTGTGGTTGCCTCTAGCACGTCCCTCCTGGCCATATACAACATTGGCTTCCTTCTTGCCACCGAATGGCTTCTTCTCAGCATTAGAAGATGCAGCCATCAGAATCTTCCCACTCTTAATACCGCTTTTGATCCTTTCCTTAGTTAGAACCATTTCTGTAAAACCAGACGAAGAACTCCCAATCAACAGATTAAAGAACGGGCCCGTCAGAGTACCCATGAACATGTCTACCATTTCCCGATCAGTCAGAGGAGGTTGCACCCTACCAGCTAAATCCCTCCATTTTTGTGCATATTCCTTGAATCCTTCTCGTGAGTCCATGTACATATTCTGCAATTTCACTCGAGTTGGTGCCAGGTTAGCATTGAATTGGTACTGCTTGTAGAAAGCAGCAGCCAAGTCTTCCCAGGTATGAACGTTGGTTCCTTCCAACTGATAGAACCACTCCAGTTGAGTTCCAGTCAAACATTCTTGGAAGAAATGGACCCATAACTTTCGGTCAGTAGTGTGAGGCTGGATCTTTCTGACGTATGATCTCAAGTGAATTTTAGGACAAGAGACCTCGTCATATTTAGCAAATGTGGGAACCTTGAATTTTGGTGGGATGACCACTCCAGAAACCAGCCCCAACTCTTAAAAGTCCAGGCAAGGTACCCGCTGAATTTCCATAGCATTGAGACAATCCTCCAGCTGTTTGTATTTATCATCAGTAGGAGGATATTGTTCCTCAGAGTAATCAACTTCTTCTTCATCAGTCCCCGGGTTGTTATCTTCTTCCTGATTATCCCCCTCATTTGATGGAGTTGCGAGATCTTGAGCTCGCCTGGCTGGTCCTCTAAGTCTTCTTCCCATATTCAAGATGCTAGCCGATTTCTTTGCTTTATTCTTCTTCTCTTTGATGACGAGAGCTTTCAGTTCTTCTTGCCCCTTAGCCAGAGCCAGGAACATTTGTTGGAACTAAGCATTTTGAGCTTGAAGATCCTTAACTGTTTATTCAAGAGCCATTTCTTTTTGCTAAAATAAACAGAAAAAAGATAAGAAACTTGTCTTGAAATACCTGCTTATGTAATGATATGCATGATATGCTTATGCAATGTTTTTAAGGACTTTTAAGATTTTAAATTTGCTTAGACAAAGAGGGAACAAATATTAATTGCATTTATAAGTTTAAATGGTTACAACGATGCCTCTTGGGCTTACAATGGAAGAAGCAAAGATAAAACAAAACTCCTAAATCAAATAGGACTCAGGCTTCCCATGAACGCATCCTCTTTGGTGCAATGTAGGCATTCAAACTCTGTTCTTCATGCAGTTGCCTTGTAAGCTCCAAAACCTTCTTCTCGCTTGCGTAGAACTGGGTTTAAAAGGTGTCTCATTCCTCTTTGAGTTGAATCCAAGATATTTGCAACTCCTCGAGAGTAGTCGGCATTCCAGGATGGAGAATAGTATGAGGTATATATCTCTCTGCAATAGGTTCCATGATGGTAGGTAGGATGGTGGGGTAAGGCATCATGAGATTTTGAGCGCGTGCTCACACCCACTTAAGATAAAGCTCCAAAGGGATAGAGTTCTTATGCATCAATGTCTTTCTATCCACTTTGTTCACCATGCCCCAAGCTCGAATGAACCTCTGACGGTATCCTTGGACATCGTTCTCATAGTCGAATGCAATTCCTTGAACCAGTGCATCATGAGGACCATCCCTCCTAGCATACCCAAACCGTCGCAACGCCAAACAATGGTTATAAGTGATTCCTCCCTTGATGCCTAGGAGAGGGACATTAGGGAATTCCCCACAGTGATTAATGATGGTAACATCTTCCAAAGATCGAGGGCACCAGTGAATATCCGAATGTGTGAGGGACATCGACCTATTAGACCACCTTATGCCTTGCTCATTCTTTAACAAAGATCAAGGTAGGTGTGAAATAAACCACCTAGCAAACAAAGGAGTGCAAAATGTCTCTAAGTAAAGTAGGCACCGGGATACAAGACATAAAAACTTTGACGGCATTCACGTCTATGAGTTGGTCCGGATTAGGGAACATTACCATCCCATAGATGAGAAGGGACAACACATTTTCAAAGGCTTGTAAATCCAAAGTATCCCAAATATAATGAGCTTTCTCAAACAAAAACTTGGCTAGAAACCCTTTGACACCGCTCCTTGTTTCCCAATTTGCCACAACGTCGGACCGTTGTAAATACATGGCTTGAGCGATCTCCTCGTGATTTGGGTCTCTTTCCATACTGTTAAAGGGTAATTGATTGAGAATAGGAACCCCTAATAACTGAGAAAACTCTTCCATGGTAGGCACCAACTGGTAATCGGGAAATGTAAAGCAATGGTGTAAAGGGTCAAAGAACTGAAAGAGAACTTTCACCATGTCTTCATTACGGCTTGAGGTGACCAAATTGAGGAGTCGACCATGTCTTTTGGTGAATGGAGAATTCTTAGAAACCCTTGATTCCAAATCTTTGAGTTGAGGATGCACCCTTACGAGGATGACTTAGATAGTATTTCTGCGAGTGGGAGCCATGTCCTACAAAACAAACACAAAGATAAGTCCTAAAAGTCCTTGAAATTGTTAGTGTGACATTCCATGGTATGATGTTATGTACAAACAAATATATACAAGCATACAAACAAGTCCTTAGGTTTAGGCTTTCACGGATTCCATAGGTAATTACCCTCTTGAAGTATAGTTGGTTCAACCTATCCTAGAAAGTAATTGGGTTCTAAGGAATATCAATATCACTGATCTTTCTTCACCGGGAATTATCTCAGTGCAATCCTCTTTATTGGCGACCAAAATATCTCAGAAGTTCGATCTTAATGAGCGTAGTATCGAGTATCAACCAACTTCGGACTGCACCAAAGCCAGCTATCTCACTACTTCCTAATGGCCAAGTTGTTCAACTAAAGGTTCTAAGATCAGTTGGTGCTTCATGACACCACACAGCGGCCCCGTATTCTCCTTGACTACTCAAGGGATACCGATACCAACAAATATGTCACACCAACGTAGCTATCGTTTCAACCGTGTCGGTATACCCCACACAGTCCCCACAATCTATTGCTACTTACCTAAAAGGTGCCCCAGATCCGGGTGTAGGATCTTTATAAGTAAACCCAAACAAACCCTTAAAGTAAATCAAGCCAAATCATACAAGGAAATAAATTTTAAAATAATCTATCTCTAAGGTAATCCCACTTTTTATTTTTCTTCAGCAGGAGTCGCCAATTCTGTGATACGGTGGCAGAACCGACTGTTGTATTAGTTTTGCGTTTGTGTTTGCAAATGTTGTGGTAAGCAAGAGTCGCCACCGACTTTTCTTTCTTTCAGTTGTGCCATTATGCTAAGGCATATAGGGTGCCATGAAAATCATTTGAATCCCTTGTAAACAAAAATTCTTTGTGAGAGGTGAAACTTTAGATGGAAACCCATTGCTTAAGGGGAGAATTTGTTTGATCAATTCTTGGTCAACCTTGAGCAAATGAGGACCTTAATGAGCATGCCCTGAATAAAATGGGAGGTCAAATTTTAGGGTGCAACAGACATTATGAACTTCATTTAATCGTTGGACTTGAATGGTCATTCCTTAATGAATGTAGGCCTGAAGTGGTGTATAAAAGGACCTCCCATTGAGGAAGAAATAGAGACTCAACAATAACACAAAAGCATAAAAGCAAAGAAATAACTCCTCAAATACATTATGTTTATGGTATCACCTGATTCCCATCAAGGAGATTATCCAAAATTGTTTATCAGGAACATTTGACGCCCACCGTAGGGCCTCGACAAAACTTTCTCAGGCCACATATTAATCCTTGAAGTTCCAGTTTCAGAATGTCTAGGTTATCACCCAACAGAAGCGAACCGTCTCTTTCACCAGATATGGCACATTTATTGGCAATCGTGGAGGCTTTATGACAACAAAATGAGTCTCTACAAGACAGTGTCCATACGCTCTAAGCTCAGAGCCAAACAAAATGGGATACCAAAGAAGAATTGTTGGATCCCCAACCTCTATCCAAAGCAATATGGGACAACCAGGTTCCAGAAAACTTCAAACCACCACCCTTGGTATCCTTTGATGACAAGAGTGATTCGTAGGAGCATATCATCTCAATTAACAATCAAATGGCAATTTTCCGTGCCTCTGACTCCTTAAAGTATAAGCTCATGGAAGGAACATTTAAGGATGTGGCTTTACAATAGTATATGAGCCTGCCTAGATTTTTAATTACCGGCTACCAAGATCTAACCAGAAAGATGGTGCAACATTTCTCTTCCAGTAAGCACACAGAGGTGTCCACCAATAGCCTGTTCAACATCCTCCAGGGACACTTGGAATCTCTTTGCGAATACATAGTGTGATTCAATGAAAAAACTATACATGTTTCTCATCCAAACTAGGAAATATTCGTGGGAGCATTCCAGATCATCTTGAAAGCCGGCCGTTTCAATGAATCCTTGGCACAAAATCTAACCACCAGCATGGACGAAGTAATGAATAGAGCAGAATGTTACATCAAGGGAGAGGAAATCAATATGGAGAAAAGATCCCAGGATGCCAAGGAGAGGTCACAACCTAGGAATGATGGTTCCGGGTCCAGGAAAGATCTTCATAAGCACGGATCAAGGGATAAATCAGCGCCAAAGCCTTCCTGGAGGCCATACGACAATGTCCATTAAACCTTCACCTCACTCAATAAAAAGCGTGCCAATATACTACATGAAGTATATCACCTCAAACTGTTTCCAGAACCCAGTCGACCCAGGAGGGTTGGCGTTGTAATGTGATAAGACGAGGATGCTTGGTGTGCTTATCATCTTCTCATAGGCCACCATACAGAAGATCATTATGGAACCTTATTTTACAGGTAATAAACCATTAATAAAGATCAACATCTGATTTTTTGATGATCTATATGTTCTTACAAAAGAGGATTCGGGATAAAATTTCCTATACAATTAGATACTAGCAAAAAGTCTTGAAGTCTCTTTGAAGAAAAATGTGAAAGCTCTTCAGGTCTTATCTGTCGGTCTGTTTGAGTGAACTGAGTAATGCAAAATTAAGATAGTAGTTTAAAAGTACTAAGGCAACTCACACACACACACACACAAAAACATTTTTCAAAATACCTTATCAAGAGAAAGCAATTTCAAAAATGCTTTGGAGTTGTACCAGATGACTTACGAGCTGTAAAAATAGCACGAGGGAAAATTTTGGCTTATTTAATTGATTAAGACTTTGGTCTAATCAATTAACACAGCCCAAACCCAGTCCAAATTTTTCCAAACATAAATTTATTTATCTTCAACACATTTTTAATTAAATGTATTTTACAAAATTAATTCAATCAGAATAAATATTTTTAACTGCAAAACCATAATACATCTAACAACTTATTGTTGCCAAACAATAATTTGTATCATTCTCCTCTGGATATATATGGATTTCCATAGGTTTAAATGATAAACCAAATATTATTAAACTCATATCACTGTACAAATAATTATTAGTTTCTTTTAAGTTGGATGATGATAAGGAGCTTGATAGGCTGATGATTTTAGAGCGATAGTGCCAAGAAAATATTGTTAGAGAGTTGAGAGGTTATGTTTAATGGTTTTTGGTTCTTTTAACGGTAAACGGTTTGGTAGTATGGTGATGAATAATAAGGTTACAGATTTTATCTCCTCGAATTATCTTGATTTTGTTAAACATAGTTTTTGATATAACATTATGACATAATTTGGTCCATGTAGCCAATTTCACTTGGTGGAAATTTTTTGTTCTTGTTGTGAATTATATTGGTTTTATAGCGACCTAGGAAACTTATTTTTGTGTTATTTCAATCTCTCTATTTCATTTTCTATGGGTAATCATTTTTGTTAGTGGAATCTGATGACACCATGTCATTGCATGTATTTTGTCGAAGAAATAAAGAGAAACAAGTGGAACATGACCAAGTTTAAAGAAAAATGGCCAAAGAATTATGAAAAAACGATCAAGTATGAAGAAATAGGGACTTAGGGAAAATTGGCTTATAAATGGAGCAAAAGCGAGCAAATCGCTGGAGTAACCGTGCCCATCATCACGCGCCATCGTGTGTGTGATGTACTTGTTAAAGTTGCATCGTACGTGCGATGCCCCCTTTTTCTAGGAAATTTATGACGCAATCTGACTGTTTCTTGAAGGCTTTAAAAGGTATTTTTGGCTTTTTTCAAGGGTTATGAGATTTTACATTGCAAGTGACGATTTACAACACCGGAAGTATGAATTGGAGTGCATTTGAAGCCATTGGAGGCCCGTTCTTCAAGGATTATCTTATGAAAACTATTTCTTATTAATTGGTATTGTAATTTATTCATTATGAGTGGCTAAGTCTCTCTAGGTTAGGTTTTATATGACGAACCTATTTTAATAATGTTGATACATATGTTTGATTTTTTATTGCATGCATAATTTGAGTTATAATTCAATTCCATTGCTTCTTGTTCATAATGCTTTTTATGTGATATACTCTTTTAATTTGAATTTGGGCACATAGGGAATACTAACCATTAGTCTATGTGTTGGACCTAGAACATTTTTTATACTTACGCCGGTTAAATAGGGCTAGGAGACCTCAAGTATTGACATATGAATTGACGTGCTATTGAATTGCCTAATCTCACTTATGTCGATTGACTAGGGAAACAAGACTTCTATTGGAGATTAATGAGCTATACCCTAAGGAATTGGGTATAATGGTTTTGTTAATTCACCATGGAATCGTAGCAACGATATCATTCATGTAATACATCGAACATCAACAGGAGAGAAATAGAGGATTCAATACAAAACCTGACCGCTTTTGTATTATTGACAGAACAAACTTTTATATTTTCGCGATTAAAACTCGAACCCCATCCCCCAATTATTTACTTTCTTAACACTGCAAAACATTGCCTGGTTAAATAGGAGTCCTTGTAGATATGATATCTTTTTATTACTTCGATATTATTGGTACACTTGTTGAGAAGTAATCAGAATCTTGTTTTGACTATTGGTAATATTGGAGGTCTCTTATCCATTTGGTGTATTTCTTTAGGTAAGTATTTATTCTCCTTTGTTAGCGCTAGTTCAATCGTAGTATGCCTTCATTAAATAGTCAACAACTAAATCTATAATGTGGTAATGTTTATTTTAAGTTTAATTTGGTGAACAAAAGAACTTTGTGGAATTATTTAGTAAGATGCTTTGGAATTTTTGGAGGTGATGTCTGGTGTGAGTCATGAGGGATGTTAATTTGTTCAATGAGTGAGAGAGCGGGTGCACAATGGGCCCAAATATTGGAATTTCATGATAAATTGTTTGCTTCTAAGGATATTCATTATCCATATGGAGTTTATTAACCTCTCCAATTAGGTATAAGTTTTATGTGGTTTCAACCTAATAGGGGATGACAACTACTCGTATGGATATGATTCTTGTTTTTGAATAATGGTGGGATTTTTTTGTTTTTGAATCATAGTGAGCCATCCCAAGAGATATATCTAACTATTTCTCACTAGTGTTGCATTATTCTAATTAGCTCTGTGGGCCTAAGCCTTTTAGATTTAACAACCACTAGTTAGATCATAGAGCTCTTTCAGACATCGTTAAGAAAAGTAGGGGTACCTTTATTTATTCGTGTCTGATGGCATTCACTCTTATAGAAAAACTACAATCTCTTAAAGAAAACTTGAAAATTTTAAGAGTGAAGGCCTTTAATAATGAAAGGTTAAAGATAAAGGCTTTGAGGAGAAAGTTATGGTCATGCATGTTGAAAAAGTGACCCAAACACAAGAGATGATGGACTGTGTTAGTTGAAAAGGGTTATCCAGTTATAAAAAATTAGTTTTATAAAAATATTTAAGTTCTTTTTATAAAACGCACAGAGAATAGGCAGTAGACTGAATGAAAGAAAGAAGAAGAAATAAAGATAAGTAAATATAGCATACAAATAAAGTAATGGAAAATAAAAGAATAAGTGTAAGAGTCATGCACTAGATATTTATAAAAGTTTAACCTAACCATTTGGCATACTCATGTCCCCAAGCGTTTCCTCCTGAAAGTTTCACTAAAGTTGTTATCTTTTCATAGGTTGTGCCCACGAACCTTCTTATAATCAAATAAATATTTTAACTAATTAATTTCACTAATAAAACAAGAGATTTATCAGGCTAATCTCCAAATAAAATGAGAATTTTTAATAGGTTGAGCTCACAAATCAAATAGATATTTTAACTGGCTGATCTCAAGAATTAAACAAAAATTTTAACTAGTTAATCTCAAGAACCTAACAAAAATTTCTCGTTGAAGATATGATCCAATATAGATAACACCCTCTAAAGTAAATTATAATAACACCACAACACCAGTACAATAAGATCTCACATATATTTTTCACTGTCAAAGCTTTAAGGCAATTTTGGTGAATATAGAAAAATATGAAGTAGAAGAGAGTAGAATATGAGTATAAATTCAATTTCTGGTGTAAAATGAAAATGATAATAAACTATGTATTTATAGAAAAAGAGATAGCTTAAGAAGGAAAATATTTGTTGGTTTTTTAAATGATTTAATCGATTAACCCTAATTGTTAATCAATTAAGGGCTTTTAAAAGACAACAACACAAATCCAAAAAAATGAAAACCTACAAGGTTATGTGATATAATCGATTAAGAGTATTTATAATTTATTAAGGAGTCTTTTTACTTTCTCTAATTGATTATACTTAGTTCTTAATTGATTAGGCAATGTAAAAATTTCGGATCTATGTACTTGAAGGTATGACATCTACAACAACCCGTTTGGTTTTTTATGCTGAAAATACTCTTAAGAGAAGTCTTCATTCATAAGTTTTTTTTAAGACTTGTTACTTTGGATGGTGAAAATTGAAGTTATCATATGATGATATCAAGTGATGGGTTTTGATGATCAAGGTGTCATTTGTTGTGATGATCAAGATTTATTCAAGATATCATAACTCAATTATTTTGGTGATCAAATAATGATAAAGTTGTAATTCTTGTCGAACAAGATGTTAAAGCCTTTATGTGGAAGATAACACCCCATGTCAAGCGTCATTTTATAAAGTTAGGAAAGATCTATGATCAAGCAGTGTGTCTGATGATGGTATTTCTCTTTAAGAGTTATCTCAAGCCTTGTCATTAGAATATTTAAGATCCCAGTTGTTGTACCCCAAAAGTTTACCTCTTATTTATCAAGTATTTTCTCACAAGATCTCCTTTGGTTCAAGACTGCACAAGGGTTTATCAGCTCAAGACACCTCATTAAGCACTGATGACTGAAATTAGGGTTTGAGATTGCACAAGGATAATTGAACTTTTAATGCCTCATATGACTTTCATGAATCATTTTTTACCCTCAAGATTTCTCATGTCAAGTTTCAAGTCTTGGATCACATTTTTTCTCAGTCAATTGATCAGTCGACCTAAACATCAACTGTATTGGGGAAAAAGTCAACTGTGGTCAATTTACAGTAAAACTTCATAATTTTTTATCCATTTCAACATTCTGAACTCCTATATGTCAAGTTATCAAGTTTGGACCATAATTCCTCAAGAAATTTGATCAGATCATCAAAAGGGCAAAATGGTCAAAAATAGGGTTTTGACTGAGAAAAGGCAATTTCTGATTTTTGACCTAGAAAATGGTTGATTGGTTGGAAACATGATCTCAAGGATTAAATTGCATCATTTTTACCTAATTGCATGACTCAAAATATCCCTCAAGATCAATTGATTGATAGTTGATTTTTAGTCAACTGATCAAAAGTCAATTGTACACTGAAAAATCAAACTTTTACTTTTTGGTCAAAATCAAGTGTCAAAGATACAATTCATCAAAACATGTCAAAATATGAAACTTGTTCATCAAGAAATCAAAAAGTCAAGATTTCATTTTGAAAAGTCAAAGTTTCCAAACTTAGAAATTTTTCTAAGTGTTGAAAACTTCATATTTTTTTCACAACTTTGAGCCAATTTTTCACCATGTTGCAAGATGATTCAAAAGAAACTTTCAACATGAAAGTTGTAGATCTCAATGATATCTAAAACATTTCTTTACAAAACTCCTCCTAAAAATGCTTGGATCTCAAGTTATTATTCCATGAAATCATGGTCATGAAACTAAAACACTTAGTGAAATTTTGAGCATTTTGGTCAGGATTTTGACCTAACTTCTGAGCCAAGTTTCACATAGTTCCATTTGGATTTTGCAAAAGTGATTAAAAGATGGGTTGTATAGAACATTACAAGCTTTCTAAAATGTCTAATAACTCCTTGAGATCATGTTTTATTAAGGAGAATCGAAGGCATGAAGTTGGAATTTCATTATTGAATTATAGGTCAATTTCATGATGAACAAGAATGCAAATCCATGCTAGGCTGCACAATATTTTCTTTACAAGCATCAAACTTGTTAGGCACTTCATAATTAATGTTTTGCACAGCTATTAGAGGCTTTAATCTAAGAATTTAAAATTGCCTATGCTTAATGCCATTTTGGGAAGAAAGTGCACATTGCCATTTTAGAAAAGTAGCTTTTATGCACAAAATCAGTTCTTGAGCTTTACAATTGTTTTCTTCTAATCACACAAACCTATAACCAAAAATAAACTTGTATAAAGTCTCTAAAAAATTCAGCCCATGCTTGTACTTTGTCTTGAAACTACATTTTCAGTTTTCTTCAAAAACAAGCAAAATCCCAAAACTTGTACTTGTGTGATTCTGACCCTCTCAAGTGCTAGAACCTTTTCCTTACTTATGCAAAAGTTGTTTGCATCAAAACACACGAATACACAAGCTCCAAAACACACAAAAACCTCAGAATTGCATCTCAGACTTCCATTGTTGCATAATCTGACCAAAAACTTGAAACTCACATCTCCCTCGTGCGTTTCCAAGCCTTTTGGTTCCTAAAGCTTCTAAACATCAAATACAAACCATCCAAAGTCCTTTTGCCTAACTGAAACACCTCCATCATCAAGTTCCATTTTCAAAAACAGGGGTCTGCAAGTGGACTTCTCCAGAACTCCTCAGCCACTTTCAGCTCAAGCCAAGCATCACATTAGCTTCCTGGGAACTTGAGGAAGCTAACCCATCACCAGGACTCATTGAAATATGCTCAAACTCAAAACACGATAACCTCTTGCAAAGTAAGTTTTCTGACTTTTGAACTATTCATATAGACATTGTTAAGCTTTCATTTTCAAAGATAAAATGTAGACCTCATTGCCACGAAGCTGTACATATCCATAGTTTGCATTTATATGGCCTGAGCTTAGAGAATTTTAGAGTTGAAGTTTTCTAAATTTTTAGGTTTTAAATTAGTGCCATAAAAATTTTCACTCATCTTTGACTTTTAGCTTTAGTTATTTATAGGGTTGGATTCGTGGGAAGAAATACCACAACTTTCATGTTTGCACTTTCCATTTTTGTTGAGAAATGAAGAAGTTACAGGTACTCTGGATGGGCGTGAGGTTGAATATGAAGTTCAGGCCATGGACTTGATTTGTAATATATATTTATGGTTTGATATAAATGAACGGATGTATAGCCACCCCAGTGGTAAGGCAGCGCACTGGTAACCAAGAGGGCGTAGGTTCAACATCCAGTGCGCTGCCTTTTGCTTATTTTCCCCACATTTTTCTTTTCCTTCTGTTTGCAGCACCTGGGCCCCATAACATTGGGCCTTCATTTTTTGCTTACTAACCCCTGACTTACTTCAGCACCCCCTGGCCCAATTTCATTATTATTTTCTTTTTCTTATTTTATTCTTTTTTCCTTTATTATTATTATTATTATTATTATTATTATTATTATTATTATTATTATTATTATTATTATTATTATTATTATTATTATTATTATCATTATTATTATTAGTATTATTTTTATTGTTATTAATAAAAAATCCAAAAATATTTATTTTATTATTTTACACTCATTTATATTTTATTTCTCTTTATAAAAATTAAAAAGAACAAAAACAATTTTCTTAGCAAATTAATTTCTCTTTTTTCATGAATGAATATTTAGGCTTAGGATTAATGACTACATTATTTTATTTTCTTAATTAAAATTAATTTAGAGCTTAGGTATTTTAATTAATTAATTTTCCTATTATTTTTATTATTCAAAGTCTTTTTATAAAAAACCCTAAAAAAATCATTTTTAACTTATTATTCTTTGTTAATTAATTTAGATTTTAACTTTATTTTAATTTTCATTAATCATTTTTCTTAGTTAGGTTTAGGTTAAAACCTTTTCATGAAAACCAAATAAAAAAAATCATTTCTTTTTCCATTTTTTTTTGCATTCATGCATTTTTATTTTCAATTTTGTACAATATTCAATATGGTTGTAATACTTAATTAGATTTAATTTTCTTGCAAAAATCCCCATTTGTAAATTTGTACATCCCCTCCCCTATTGATGTAATAGCTTAATATTTTTATTTTCCGCAATTTAATGCTTTATATATAAGTGCTAGTGTTGTACCCCAAAATTTGCCCTCCCATTTCCTCAACATTGTCTCATCACAAGACCCTTGAAGATCAAGATCCAGTTAGGGTTTCCTCTGCTCAAGACTTCTCCTTGCACTGTGGGCTCAAATTAGGGTTTGTGCTTGCACAAAGATGTTTTGACCTAAAATGCCTAAGATGACTTTCATGCCTCATGTTGGACTCCCAAGTTTACCTATACCAAGTTTCAAGTCTTGACTCCAAGTTTTACCCAGTCAATTGGACAGTTGACCTAGAAATCAGCTGTATTGGGGAAAAAGTCAACTATGGCCAATTGACAGTCAAACCTCATGAAATTTGATCCACATCAACATTATGAACTCATATGGACCATTTGATCAAGTTTGGATCACAATTCCACAAGAAATTTGATCAGATCACCAAAAGGGCAAAATGGTCATTTTTAGGGTTTTGACTGCACAAAGGCAATTTTTGACTGTTTGACCTAGCCACTGGTAAACCAAGCTCACATATGGCCTCAAGGACTCAATGGCATTGTCTTGACATGTTCAACAAGTTCAAAAGATCCCAAATGCACAAGATTGACAGTTGAATTTCCCAGTCAATTGATCAATTTTGACTGTATACTGAAAAGTCAAACTTTGACTTTTTGGTCAAAATCAAGAGTCAAGATTCATTTTTCATCAAAACATGCCAAATCATGAAACTTGTTCACCAAGAAATCACAAAATGCAAATTAGGGTTTGAAAATGGAATTTTTCATAACTTAGAATTTTTCTAAGTTATGAAAAAACCCTAATTTTTTCCCAACTTTGCCCCATCTTTTCACCATGATCCATTTGGATTCAAACAAAAGTCAAAACATGAAAGTTGTAGCTTGTTGCATAATCTACAACTTTGATTCACAAAGTTTTCTCATTTGAAGCTTGTATCTCAAGTTATGATTTTTTGAATAAGGGCACTAAACCATCTTTTAACTTAGTGAAATTTGACCTATTTTGACAAGGTTTTCTACCCTACTTCAAGGCCACTTTTCATACCCTTCCACTTGGAATTTCAAATTACATTTCAAAGATGGATTGTAGTACACATTCCAAGCTTTCCAAAATGTCCAAGAACTCATCAAACAACCTCATAACTTGAGAGATTCGAATTTCACAAGTTGGCAAAAATTCACTTTTGTTCTTCATCAAAGCATGTTCATAAACTTGGCAAATTTGAATTCAGCATGCTTAAGCTACATTGCAGGCCTCTAATCCCATTTTCACTCAATAATTCAATGCATATCCTTTGTGTTCTAGCATTATTTTGCTCATTTGGATAATACACACAAAATCAAGCCTAAACTAGAAAAAGCATATTATCCATTCTTGTAAAGTGTTACTTTATGGCAACTTTGCAAATCTATGAGGTACAATGCAGATCTTTGAAGCAAAAAGGCATGGGCATATCCCACTGATCAAGACTCAAATGTGCAGCATAGATTGAGGCATTGTACTGGCCTAGCAACCAAGTTGACATTTGCTTGCTTCACATAGAAGTAACATCCATAACTTATGCTATCTCTGATACCAGCATAGAAACAGAAGAACAAAGATATCAAACACATTCCATAGACCACATTCAAGCTTTTGCACGAGCCATTTGCCTTTCAAACCCTCTCCATCTCAGAAACACCACAAAACTGCACAAACAGGGGAGCCCCTGCAGATTGAGTGCTATCTCTCAATCCCTTCAAGCATTTCTGTCCAAACCTGTTCCTCTACCTTCCTTACAACATATGCAAGCTATCCAGAAGCTAAGGCACGATCTGTAGTTGCTCTAACCACTTCCACCATTTTCACATCTTTAACTTGCAGGTGAAGTTCTGCAGCTTGACACAGGAAGATTCAAGACAAAGTAAGCATTGAAAAAGCATCCCTGGACCTCAAGGAAGCTTTTCCAATCGTTACATTGCACTGAAAGTCTCTCATTCTCCACATAGAAGTTCAACTGCACAGGTAAAAGTTTGAGTTCGTATCTCTCTTATTATGCATCTTTAGTCTTAAGTTTGTGAAGAAACAAGGTCCTACTCATAGCCCTGAACATGTACATAGCTTTACTTTTCATTTCTTTTGTCTGAGTAGAGAGAATTTGAGCTCTGAAAATGGTAGAAAAACTAGGTCAGAAAAGAGGGGGAGAGAAATTCTCTCTCATCTTGGAGAGATAGGTCATGTTCTTTATATGGTTGAAACCGTCTCTTAATGCTCTACACTTTTCATGTTATGAGTTTTGCTTGAAAGTCCAGGAATCCAGAGATAAAAAAACGCGTGTTTTGTGTGAAGAAAGCTGTACAGAGGTTGAAGAAGAAGTGATCTGGGCTGGGCCTGGATTTGTTTTCTTTTCACACCCCATTTTTTGGTTTACACCCCCCTGAGCCCATTTGCTCATTTTTTAACATTTTTGACTTTTTCTTTTTGGGTTGACTTTGTTTATTTTTTCTCATACCATTAAAATTTTTAAAATATTTTTTCCATCATTTTTTGTATTTATGGCATATTTATTTGTTTATTTCTTTTGTTTATATACAAATATATATATATACTATTATTAAAATAAATAGACAATAGTGTAGATACATTTTTATTTTTTTTATTTACTTTCTGAAAATATTTCACACAAAAAAATACTTTTATTTATTTTATTAAAATATTAAATAAATATTTATTTAGTATAATACTTATTTAGGGTTTAATATATATATATATATGTTTATTAATATATTTAAGACAAAAATATAAAAATACTTGATTTTCTTCATTTTTATTAATATTTGATACAAAAATACTTTTTTCCACAAAATACTCCATTTTATTTTATTTTTGTAAATAATAAATAAATAGTTGAATTAAATTGAATAATACCCCTTTTTCTTAAAAAATTTTAGGGTTTTTACCCTAAGTTCAAAATACTCCAAAAATAATACATTTTTATTTTCTTTTCTCTTTTGCATAAATAATATTTTCTCATACACATAAAAACTTTATTTTTGCATTTCACATATTTATTTAGTTTCCATTTAATTTTAGTACATTTAATTATGCATTGCAAATATCCAATTGATGTAATAATTTAGATTTAAGTTCTCGTCAATATCCCCATTTGAACATTTGTACCCCCCTTCCCATATTTGGTTTTGTAATAGCTTAGTAATTTTAAATTCGCACTTTATTGCTTTCTAATAATAACATGCTAGAATTAGAGTTTGTATGCGAAAAACGATAAAAAAAAATAGTTTGACCGAATATAAGATAAACAAGCATGAACATGGACACACAAATCACACTTGCACCCCCTAGGGTATTCCACTTGTTGCCTTTCAAAATTGGACCATATTGCATGTTAGGTCTCTTTGGGCTAAACAAACACAAATCAAATGATCATAGTCCCTCGATGACGCTTTCAAAAGTTGCCTAAACAAATGATCAAGTCCCTTAAAGAAAATTGCCCAAAGATACTTGGCACCATTGCAATTATGGTCTAAACGATGACCCGCGCCCGTCCCTTTCACATCCTAACATGAGATTGTCCACCAAATACAATGGTGGAACAAACTCGTTAAAAGGGTTAAAACATAGCAATAAACTTTGAGAAATTTAGGAGTAGATAACCTCTTAGTTACTTGAATCAAACTTGCAAAAAACAAAACACTTGCCTATTTTCTAAAACACACCTCACAACACTTTCAAAACAACTTTCAAAAACAAAATGAAAACCTTTTCAAAAGACATACATCTTTGTATACATCCCCACATGGATCATTACAAAGGTTGCCACCACATTGGCTTCTTTTCAAAACATTTTCAAACCCACACACACTCAAGCACCATTTAAAACAATTGAAAATAAAAGGCAAGTGATCTAAGCAAGTAACTAAGAGCCCATGGATAACCATGGATAGAAAGGGTGCTAATACCTTCCCTTTCTATAATCTACTCCCCGAACCCAAGAGAACATCTCAAAAGGTTTTTGCTGTGCTTTTTAACCCTTCCTTAGGATAAAATAAAAAGTCGGTGGCGACTCTTGCTAACCGCAACATTTGCGAATAAAAACGCAAACCTCAAGTCAGTTCTCCCACCGTGTCACAGAACTGGCGACTCTGCTGGGGACATACTTTTAAAGTGGAGTAACCTTAGGGTTTAGATCACCTTTGTTTTCAATTGTTTGCTTTGTTTGCTTTTACATCTTGTGGGCTTTGTATCGGAGTTCATAGATCCTAACCCGGATCTGGGAAATACCCTTTTTAGGTAGCATAATCTGTGAGGGACCTGTCCGGCGTAGACCGACATGGGTGAAGCAGTGGCTACGTTGGTGTGGCATCTTAGTCTGTACCTATATCCCTTGTGTTGTAACGGGGAGAATATAGGTCTTCTAAGGAGTCATTAAACACCAACCAACCTTAGAACCCTAAATTGACCAACTTGGCTATTAGGACAGTAGCAGTATGCTACGCTCATTGAGGCTAAACTCTCGAGATGGTTCTGGCCGCGAGAAAAGATTGCGATGCTGGAGTTATGACCGATTGAGGGTAGCCAATGATTTGAGATCCTCTAGAACCCGGTTACTTTTGATAGGACAGGTTTTAACCAACGAAACCAAAAGAGGGTAATACCTGAAACTCATGCTGGCCTGAAACCTAAGGGTATCTTGTGTGACTTGTGTGCCTTACCTGTCTATGTGAATATTTGTGGTGTGTTTCATCATAGCATCATTCCATCATACCATTGCATGCATCCTGTGTAAAAGGCTAACCCATTTCAAAGACAAAAAGGTTTCACCTTTGCTCTGTTTTGTAGGACATTATGATGCCCGTGCGTAGAAATACTGTCCGGCTCAACTTTGTTCAACCACCAGTTTTACTCAAAGATCTGGTTGAAAGGATTCCAAACACTACCTCCTTCATCAACAGACACGGTTCCCTCCTTGGCTTGATCACTGCAAAATGGGACCAACAATTGATAAGTGTTCTGACCCAGTTTTATGACCCTCTGCATCACTGTTTCACCTTTCAAGACTTCCAGCTGGTTCCTACCCTGGAAGAATTATCTTATTTGCTTGGGATTCCTGTCTTGGAACAAACTCCTTTCACTGGTTTGGAAAAGACTCCTAGGCCTGAAGAGATTGCTGCAATTCTCCCCTTGACCAAAGAAGAGGTGTTGTCCAATTGGGAAACTAGAAATGGGATCAAGGGCTTCTTGGTCAAATTTTTGGTTGGCAAGGCTAATGATTTCTGGAATGACTTGGACTTCAAGGCATATGAGGATATTCTGGCTCTTTTGATCTATGGTCTGGTATTGTTTCCCAACCCTGACACCTTTATCAGTATCCATGTCATAAGAATCTTCATGTCTCGGAATCCGGTACCCACTCTCTTGGGTGACATTCTACAACAACTCTATGCTCGTACTGCTCGAAAACGGGGGACTCCGTGGTGTTGTGCTCCTTTGCTAGTAAGGTGGTTTATTTCGCACCTTCCTAAGTCCGTGCTGAAGAATGAAGAAGGAAAAGGTTGGGCTCGGAGGTTAATGTCTCTCACAGATAAGGATATCACTTGGACTCTCAGAGGTTTGGATGAGGTAGCTGTTATCGACCGTTGCGGAGAATACCCTAATGTCCCGTTGATTGGTATCCAAGGAGGAATCTCTTACAATCCGTGTTTAGCTCTCCGTCAGTTTGGAAGAGCCAGAGGAGATGGGCCTCATGAGATGCTGGTTCCTCACTTCCATTTTGAGTTTCAGGCAGACAATGACAAACTACGCCAGGGATTCATTAGAGCTTGGGACAGAATTCACAAAGCTAACCCACATGAGTTAGGACCAAAGACTTCTCTTCCATTGGAACCCTATTGCAAATGGGTCCGCATCCGTGCTCAGAAGTTGGGTATGCCATACGAAGCCGTCAGACCAATCATCCTGGAATCTCCCAATGAAGATGGGGTTCCTCCAACTGCCCTCCCTCCTCAGATACCCACTGATTTTGATACAATGAAGAGATCTTGGGCACAGCTAAAGGAAGAACGGGATTTCTATCGGGAGAAGTTCAACGAGCAGGAAAGGAAGATCCAGAGGCTGACTAAGCAATTGGAGGAAGAACGGGTCCTGAACAACTACATCAGCACTGAAAAGAGGAGGCTATGGGAGCATTGAGGAGCTTTGGATGTTTCCTTTTATAGTTTATTTCCCTTCCAGTATTTTTCATTCCTGTAATGCCTAAGGGCAAATTTTTGAACAATTGAAAATTTTAATCTAATGAAGTGTGTTTCCCTTTTTGTCTACAAAGTTGAATCTTGTTTGTCTTTGAAAACATAAAACATACGCATTCCATTACACCATATGCATAGCAGGTACCCTATTTTCACAGGTTGCTTAATTTTCTTCGCTGTTTGTGTGCACAGTCATCATGAATCCGGAATCATCCAGTGAGCAAGCAATCAAGGCCCTTCAGGCCCAAAGTGCACAGTTTCAAGAGATGGTCCTAAGCCTAGCCCAAGGTCAGCAAGAGTTGAAGACTCTACTCCTGAAGAAGAAGAAGAAAAAGAGGACGGCGATGTTCAACACCGGACGCAGATTTGGGAACACACTCCACAACGATGCTGATCCAACCACTTCTTCTGCTGAGAAAAACAGTCCCCAAGGGGGAGGAGCTCCTAGTCCCGCAGTCTCCGACAACGAGACGGACTATAACGATGAACAATACCCACCTGCTGCTGACAGATACAAACAATTGGAGGACCGCTTGAGCGCTATGGAAATTCAGAACGTGCCGGGACTGGATTTCGGAGATTTGGGATTATCTTCTGGAGTAGTAATTCCACACAAGTTTAAGGCGCCTGCCTTCGCCAAGTATGATGGGGTCTCCTGCCCAAATCTGCATCTGAGGTCGTATGTAAGGAAAATCCAACCTTACACGGCGGATAAGAACCTCTGGATTCACTTCTTCCAAGACAGCCTCTCGGGGTCACAACTTGAATGGTTCTACCAATTGGACGGAACTAGCATCCGGCACTGGGAAGATTTGGCAACTGCATTTTACAGACAATACCAATACAATTCTGATCTCGCTCCTACGCGTACCCAACTTCAGGGTATGTCTCTAGGGACGGGTGAAGGGTTCAAAGAGTACGCTCAAAAATGGAGAGATTTGGCTGGCAGAGTGCAGCCTCCATTAACTGATCGAGAGCTGGTCGATATGTTTCTGGGAACGTTGTCTGGTCCGTTTTTCAATCATTTGGTTGGTAACTCCTCCGCTGGGTTCACAGATTTGATATTAACGGGAGAAAGAATTGAAGCTGGCATCAGGTCAGGCAAGATACAGAAGGCTGCCTCTACAAGCGCTGAGAAGAGGCCATTTAAGAAAGAAGCAAGCGCCGTTTATGGCCCTAGAAGGCAAGTCAAGCCCGAAAGTCGCCAAGCCGTCAATGCTTTGGTCATCTCCAAACCTGTTGCTGCTCCTCAGCAGTACAATCAACAAAGAAGTGAAAGGCCCAAGAGGCAGTATACCCGATTGAGTATGACATTATCTCAAATTTTACCCCAACTATTATCCACCAACCTGGTGACCCTCAAAGAAGCTCCTAAGGTCGTCAACACTGCGTCTCCTAAATACAACCCAAATGCCCGGTGTGCTTATCATTCTGATAGTCCCGGGCACACTACTGATGATTGCTGGGCCTTGAGAAACAAAGTGCAAGATCTAATTGACGCAAAAGAAATTCAGTTTGAAGCGCCGGAAAGACCGAATGTTGTAACGGCTCCTATGCCCCAGCATAGGGTAAATGCCATTGAGGAAGAAGTGTACGCTGTTTCGGTAGATGAAGTTGTTACCCCTTTAAAGACTGTTAAGAAGAACCTACTGCGGGCCGGTTTATTTCCGGGTTGCAGCGAGGGTTGCCCATTCTGTGCTATTTCCCTATCTGATTGTCCTTTGCTAAGGTTAGGCATCCAAGGCCTAATGGATAGCAAGGAGATTCTATTCAAAAAGACTGCTGTTCAATTGGTTCCAATGAAAGAAGTTTCCGTGATTACCATCTTCAAAAATCCAATCAAGGCTCCCCCAAAGAAGCCTATTCAAATCTTGACAGTTGCGCCTGTGATCATTACTGTTCCGGGGCCCCTCTCCTACGTGTCTGATAAAGCTGTCCCCTGGCATTATGGGGCAGACGTGTATGTAAATGGAATCAAGCAAGAATTTGATGCTAGTGCCAGTATCTGCGATATCACCGGTCCAGCTAAAGTCACCCGCAGTGGCAGGCTCTTCTCGCCTGACATTGCGCCGCCCGCTATTCGAAAACCCCTCCTCATAAAACCTGCAAGTTTACCAAGTCCTGTTGCTGATCAAATTGTGTCCCCTGCTGCCGAGTCATCAAATGCTCGGGGCAAAGGGATTGAAGAAGAGCCTGCCCGGATGGAGGCACCAATACCCGTAAATGCTGAGGCCTCCCGACAAGAAATGGAGGAGATTCTGAAAATAATAAAGAAAAGTGATTTTAATGTTGTCGAGCAGTTGGGGCATACACCCTCCAAGATCTCCCTGCTCTCCCTATTGCTATGCTCCGAGGCTCATGCTAAGGCCTTAATCTCATTTCTCAAAACGGCCCACGTGCCGCAGGAGACGTCTGCAGTTCAGTTCACTGACTGCATAGCAAATCTGACGGCGGACAACGGCTTGGGCTTTTCAGATGCTGACCTGACCGCAAAAGGGAGAGACCACAATGATGCCCTGCATGTCTCTATTGAATGCAGGGGCACTACTCTGGCACATGTATTGGTGGACACTGGTTCTTCCTTGAATGTTCTTCCGAAAAAGGCTTTAGATCGTCTGGATTATGAGGGCCTGGAGTTGAAACCCAGCAATATCATCGTCAGGGCCTTTGACGGTTCCAAAAGGATGGTTCATGGAGAGGTTAACATCCCTATTCGTGTGGGCTCTCAAGTGTTTGACTCTACCTTTTACGTGATGGATATACGTCCATCGTACTCTTGTCTGTTGGGTCGACCTTGGATCCACAAAGCTGGGGCCGTGACCTCCACCTTGCACCAAAAGCTGAAGTATCCCGTTAGGGGGAAGATCGTCACTGTACAAGGAGAAGAGGAGTATATGGTGAGCCATTTGAATTCCTTCAGGTACATCGAGATGGACGGAGAGTTCATTGAAACCCCCTTCCAACATTTCGAGGAGGTACATCCAATTTCAGCAGCTGCGGAGACAATGGCCGAAGAGAATGATTCCTTGAAGATGGTTTCCCTAAGGGATGCCCGGGCTGTGGTTCAGAAAGGCAATGGTGCACACTGGGGTCAGCTTCCTGACTTCACTCAGAAGAACGACAAGTTTGGGCTAGGCTTTACTGCAGAGGCTCAGAAGGCAGTGCGCAAAGAGAAGATTGGAAAGGCTCCGGTGTTTATTTCCAGCTCAAGGGTGAATGCTATCGAGGAGGATGTGGAGGAAGCTGAGTTTGACAGTTGGATCTACCCGACTGCCAGCGACGGACCAAGCAACTGGACAGCAAAGGATTTTACCCCTATCACATTTGTCACGCAGTAATTGATTTCTTTTGATTTCCAAATTTGTAACAAACAATATGTTAAAACTTTGTTGGCTCGGTGTCCTGCCCGGGGCATCGTAGCTCCATTTGTGAGGGCTTTTTGTATGACATTTTCATATATCATCAATCAAAACATTGGACGTTTGTTGCATTTCGAATCTTGTGCTCTTTTTCTTTCTGTGTTATACATATTGCAAAACAGCTATATTTACACACACTCACTTATACAGGTTTCAATCCACTCTGGATCTCACTGGTAACAGCTCTGCTACCGCCAGTTATGACTTCGAAAATCCGATCAACTTGGCCGAAGACGAAGGTGAAGATGATTGCGAAGTGCCTGGTGAACTCGCAAGACTGCTACTACAGGAAGAGAGGGCTATTCAACCACATGAAGAGCCTGTGGAGACAATTAACCTGGGTACTGAGACAGAAAGGAAAGAGGTCAAGATTGGTGCCAATCTAGAGCTCAGCGTGAAGCAACGATTGATCCAAATGCTACAAGACTACATGGAGATTTTTGCTTGGTCCTATGAGGATATGCCTGGTTTGGACGCCGACATTGTAGTTCACCATCTGCCAACCAAGGAAGATTGCCCTCCAGTAAAGCAAAAAGTTCGACGGATGCGTCCAGAGATGTCTGAGAAGATTAAGGCCGAGGTGATGAAACAGTTTGATGCGGGTTTCCTTGCAGTAACTTCTTACCCTCAGTGGGTTGCCAATGTTGTGCCAGTACCGAAGAAGGACGGTAAAGTCAGAATGTGTGTCGACTACAGGGATTTGAACAGGGCCAGCCCCAAGGATGACTTCCCCCTACCTCACATTGATGTCCTTGTTGACAATACAGCTCAACACAAGGTGTTCTCCTTCATGGATGGTTTTTCAGGGTATAATCAGATCAAGATGGCTCCAGAGGATATGGAGAAGACTACCTTCGTGACTCAGTGGGGTACCTTCTGTTATAAGGTCATGCCATTCGGATTGAAAAATGCTGGGGCAACCTATCAACGTGCCATGGTTGCTTTATTTCATGATATGATCCATCATGAAATTGAGGTATACGTAGATGACATGATTGCAAGGTCTCAAACTGAGGAGGAGCACCTTGACCATCTGAGGAAGTTGTTTGACCGACTCAAGTTATACAAGCTGAGGTTGAATCCCAATAAATGCACCTTCGGGGTGAGGTCCGGAAAATTGCTAGGTTTCATTGTAAGTGATAAAGGTATTCAGGTGGACCCTGCCAAGGTAAAAGCCATACAAGAGATGCCGACTCCAAAAACAGAGAAAGAAGTCAGAGGTTTCCTAGGACGACTGAATTACATTGCCCGATTCATCTCACATCTGACTGCTACTTGTGAGCCAATCTTCAAATTACTGGAGAAAGATCAAGTGGTACGCTGGAATGATGAATGTCAGGCCGCCTTTGAAAGGATAAAGGAATATCTCCAAGAGCCACCCATTCTTATGCCACCGGTGGAAGGAAGACCTCTGATACTATACTTGACAGTGCTGGATAATTCAATGGGGTGTGTGCTGGGGCAGCATGACGAGTCTGGCCGAAAAGAGCACGCTATTTATTACTTGAGTAAAAAGTTTACCGACTGTGAGTCTCGTTACTCACTGCTTGAGAAAACTTGCTGCGCTCTTGTATGGGCTGCTCGCCGGCTGAGACAGTATATGCTGACTCACACTACCTTATTGATTTCAAAGATGGATCCCATTAAGTACATATTTGAAAAGCCCGCTCTGTCTGGGAGAATAGCGAGATGGCAAATGATCTTAACAGAATATGACATCCAGTATACGACTCAGAAAGCAATAAAGGGAAGTGTACTGGCTGATCATTTGGCACACCAACCTGTGGACGATTACCAATCATTGAACTTTGATTTTCCGGATGAAGACATCATGGTGGTAACTGACTGTGAGGTACCTGGACCGGATGAAGGACCTGAGGAAGGATCCCGATGGTCTATGCATTTTGACGGAGCCTCCAATGCTTTGGGTAACGGCGTCGGCGCTGTAATCATATCTCCCAAGGGGACTCATACTCCACTCACCGCCCGATTATGTTTCAGCTGCACCAACAACATGGCAGAATATGAGGCATGTATCATGGGTTTACAAGCTGCAATCGATTTGAGGATCAAGTTTCTAAGTGTCTTCGGAGATTCCGCTCTCGTGATCAATCAGATCAAAGGCGAGTGGGATACGAAACACCCGAATCTCATTCCTTACAAGGAGTATGTGTCGACCTTGCTCCCTCACTTTGAAGAGATAACTTTTGAGCATTTCCCCAGAGAGGAGAATCAGCTAGCGGACGCACTAGCCACGATGTCTTCAATGTTCAAAGTTAAATGGGACAATGAGGCTCCCCAAATCATTATCTGGAAGTTGGATGAACCGGCATACTGCTGCGAGCTCGAGGCTGAGAAGGTGACTGAAAAACCCTGGTATCACGAGGTGAAGAGGTACTTGGAAGCCCAGGAATACCCTGAAGGTGCATCTGTCAATGATAAGAAGTTCATGAGGAGATTTGCTGCAAAATTCTTCCTCAGCAACGGCATTCTCTACAAACGGAATCATGATTCAACTCTGTTACGTTGTGTGGATAAGGCTGAAGCAGAGAAAATTATGATGGAACTACATGAAGGTACATTTGGGACCCATTCCAGTGGACACACCATGGCTAAGAAAATCCTTCGGGCAGGATATTTCTGGTCCACGATGGAAGCCGATTGTTACCAACACTCCCGAACTTGTCATAAGTGCCAAATCTATGCTGACAAGGTGCATATCCCTCCAGTTCCTTTGAATGTCCTAACGGCACCTTGGCCTTTCGCAATGTGGGGCATCGATATGATCGGTGAGATCCGACCAACGGCATCCAATGGGCATCGTTTCATCTTGGTGGCGATCGATTACTTCACGAAATGGGTTGAGGCAGCTTCCTATGCCACAGTAACCAAGAGCGTCGTGGCGCGTTTCATCTGGCATAATCTGATCTGTCGGTACGGAGTCCCGGAAAGAATCATTACGGACAACGGTACCAATCTCAATAACAAAATGATCACTGAACTCTGTGAACAATTCAGGATACAGCACCACAATTCTTCTCCCTACCGGCCGAAGATGAATGGGGCTGTAGAGGCAGCCAATAAAAATATCAAGAAAATTGTCCAGAAGATGACAGTGACCTATAAAGATTGGCACGAGATGTTACCGTTCGCTCTTCATGGGTACCGCACCTCAGCAAGGACATCAACCGGGGCAACTCCTTTCTCCTTGGTCTATGGCATGGAGGCAGTCTTGCCAATCGAGATCCAGATACCCTCTCTCCGGATAATGAAGGATGCAGACTTGAATGAAGATGATTGGATCCAAACTCGACTTGATCAATTAAATCTGATTGACGAAAAGAGGCTCACTGCTATCTGTCATGGTCAAACGTATCAGAAACGGATGATCAGGGCATTTAACAAGAAAGTCAGACCGCAAGAGTATCAAGTCGGGGACCTGGTAATCAAACGCATCATCCTTCCTCAAAGTGATCCCCGGGGCAAATGGACCCCTACTTACGAAGGGCCATTTGTGGTTAAGCGTGTGTTCTCAGGAGGAGCCATGATCCTAACCACCATGGACGGTGACGACCTTCCTCACCCCGCCAATGCAGACATAGTGAAAAAATACTACGCATAAATAAAAGACCCGCTAGGTTGACATACCTAGGCAAAAACAAGGGCTTCCCGGCGAACCAAAAGGGTTCGGGCAAAAATAAGGGATGAAATAAAAAAATCTGTACACCCGGCAAGTCGAAAACCTGAAAGGGCGGCTTGGGCAAAAAAGGGTATCCCGGTGGACTGAAAACCCGAAAGGGCGGTCCAGGCAAAAGTTAGGGATAAAAGCGTAACACTATGTCTCATTGGATCACTTCGCATCCGGAATTCGGCATCAACTATCTGGCTCCAGATTTCGGCATTGACCAATCGGCTTCATCTTCAACTAAGCAGCAAAGCGATGAGACGTTCGAAGACATGAAGGCAATAGCAGAGTTGGAACCCAGTAGGATTGTTCACATAGCTGTTTTGTTTTCTTTTTCAAAATGTAAACTCTATACTATTTGGCGATGTCCTCTTACTAGGATGTCAGTCTCTTGTACAAAAAATGCCTATTCACAGGCAAAAGTTTAAATCAATACAAATTCACTTGTCCATACAGATTACCATTGTTGTTTTGTCTTGCGAAGAACGTCCAATGTTCATTTTTGATATATGCATTTGACATTAAATTGCTGACTCATAAATATTTGCACATAAAACAAGAGATTAATTACAAGTGACATCAAAGACAGGGGCAATATGGAGTTGTCTAATGCAGTCTAGTTTGTTTTGTCCGCCAAGGCACCAAGGTAGGTTCAACTGAAAATGTGGCCAAATCATCTTAACTCCCCGCGGAGTAAAATAAGGTTCAGCAATACTTTCCCCAAGCAGGAGTCGATTCCCCGTCGATCCTGAAGAAGCCCAACATTCCCCGACAGGTCTTAAAGCTCATCCCCAGTAGATTCTGCGAGCTTATCCCCGGCGAAGTACGAACGTCTCTCCCGAGTTTTATTTAAGAGTTATTTACTCACAAGGACTTATAACTGGGTTATCCTCAGCTAAAAGCCACGAAAGACCGTTTTCGGCAAAAGTTCCTTCAATCCCCAGCGGAGTCTATCTTTGGTATTCCCAAGCAGAGTTTATCTTTGGAGTTCCCCAGCGGAGTTTATCATCATTATCCTCAGCGGAATCCATCATTAAAGTCCTCAGCAGGCCTCTCATCAAAACTTCGGCCAAGTATCTCTTCCGCAGAGCAGCTTCCCGGCCGTTCGTCAAGGATTTATTTTCCTAAGGCGAAATTACACTCATAAACATTTCACATTTTCATACATCTTGCTTACATACATGATGAAATGCATATACATATTAAACATCATGACATCATGCATATCATACATCATGACATTGCATACAACTTACGTCTTTGCCTTTTCAGGAAAAAGACAATCTCAAAAGCAACTACCCTCAACTGTCACAATTCCAGATTCGATACCTGTATCTAGCCAGGGCACATCTGAGAGTGATCAGTTTCTAGACTCGATTCCTGTATCTAGCCAGGGCACGTCTAAAGAGCTCCAGATTCGATTCCTGTATCCAGCCAGGGCATATCTGTTGACCACGTTTCCAGACTCGACTCCTGTATCTAGCCAGGGCACGTCTGAAGAGTTCGGAGATTCGATTCCTGTATCCGGCCAGGGCACATCTATTTTAAACGACTATTTCCAGATTCGACTCCTGTATCCAGCCAGGGCACATATGAGCAACCAATTGTAGATTCAATACCTGTATCTAGCCAGGACATATCTGCATAAGGAGACTGAAGATCAAACACCTGTAACAAGCCAGGAAAACATCTGTCTTTCTTAAATACACAAGTTCTCGCTAAGGAACCTCTTATGCGATCAACACTTCCAAATGGCATCTATAAGCCCATTCCCGACAAAGTTCTGTCACTTCTCCAGATGGCATCTACAAAGCCCATCTCCCTATCCACCATCTCTCCAAATGGCATCTATAAGCCCATTCCCGACGCCACGTTGTTGAGACTCCAGCATGCGAGTGCAAATTTCCGGGCACTCTAGTGTCCAATCTCCTTTTACCCTCGAGTCACGAAAGGCAAACTTGCCAATCTAACTCTTCAGGTCCAAGAAGATTGAACAGGGGCAACTGTTGTACCCCAAAATTTGCCCTCCCATTTCCTCAACATTGTCTCATCACAAGACCCTTGAAGATCAAGATCCAGTTAGGGTTTCCTCTGCTCAAGACTTCTCCTTGCACTGTGGGCTCAAATTAGGGTTTGTGCTTGCACAAAGATGTTTTGACCTAAAATGCCTAAGATGACTTTCATGCCTCATGTTGGACTCCCAAGTTTACCTATACCAAGTTTCAAGTCTTGACTCCAAGTTTTACCCAGTCAATTGGACAGTTGACCTAGAAATCAGCTGTATTGGGGAAAAAGTCAACTATGGCCAATTGACAGTCAAACCTCATGAAATTTGATCCACATCAACATTATGAACTCATATGGACCATTTGATCAAGTTTGGATCACAATTCCACAAGAAATTTGATCAGATCACCAAAAGGGCAAAATGGTCATTTTTAGGGTTTTGACTGCACAAAGGCAATTTTTGACTGTTTGACCTAGCCACTGGTAAACCAAGCTCACATATGGCCTCAAGGACTCAATGGCATTGTCTTGACATGTTCAACAAGTTCAAAAGATCCCAAATGCACAAGATTGACAGTTGAATTTCCCAGTCAATTGATCAATTTTGACTGTATACTGAAAAGTCAAACTTTGACTTTTTGGTCAAAATCAAGAGTCAAGATTCATTTTTCATCAAAACATGCCAAATCATGAAACTTGTTCACCAAGAAATCACAAAATGCAAATTAGGGTTTGAAAATGGAATTTTTCATAACTTAGAATTTTTCTAAGTTATGAAAAAACCCTAATTTTTTCCCAACTTTGCCCCATCTTTTCACCATGATCCATTTGGATTCAAACAAAAGTCAAAACATGAAAGTTGTAGCTTGTTGCATAATCTACAACTTTGATTCACAAAGTTTTCTCATTTGAAGCTTGTATCTCAAGTTATGATTTTTTGAATAAGGGCACTAAACCATCTTTTAACTTAGTGAAATTTGACCTATTTTGACAAGGTTTTCTACCCTACTTCAAGGCCACTTTTCATACCCTTCCACTTGGAATTTCAAATTACATTTCAAAGATGGATTGTAGTACACATTCCAAGCTTTCCAAAATGTCCAAGAACTCATCAAACAACCTCATAACTTGAGAGATTCGAATTTCACAAGTTGGCAAAAATTCACTTTTGTTCTTCATCAAAGCATGTTCATAAACTTGGCAAATTTGAATTCAGCATGCTTAAGCTACATTGCAGGCCTCTAATCCCATTTTCACTCAATAATTCAATGCATATCCTTTGTGTTCTAGCATTATTTTGCTCATTTGGATAATACACACAAAATCAAGCCTAAACTAGAAAAAGCATATTATCCATTCTTGTAAAGTGTTACTTTATGGCAACTTTGCAAATCTATGAGGTACAATGCAGATCTTTGAAGCAAAAAGGCATGGGCATATCCCACTGATCAAGACTCAAATGTGCAGCATAGATTGAGGCATTGTACTGGCCTAGCAACCAAGTTGACATTTGCTTGCTTCACATAGAAGTAACATCCATAACTTATGCTATCTCTGATACCAGCATAGAAACAGAAGAACAAAGATATCAAACACATTCCATAGACCACATTCAAGCTTTTGCACGAGCCATTTGCCTTTCAAACCCTCTCCATCTCAGAAACACCACAAAACTGCACAAACAGGGGAGCCCCTGCAGATTGAGTGCTATCTCTCAATCCCTTCAAGCATTTCTGTCCAAACCTGTTCCTCTACCTTCCTTACAACATATGCAAGCTATCCAGAAGCTAAGGCACGATCTGTAGTTGCTCTAACCACTTCCACCATTTTCACATCTTTAACTTGCAGGTGAAGTTCTGCAGCTTGACACAGGAAGATTCAAGACAAAGTAAGCATTGAAAAAGCATCCCTGGACCTCAAGGAAGCTTTTCCAATCGTTACATTGCACTGAAAGTCTCTCATTCTCCACATAGAAGTTCAACTGCACAGGTAAAAGTTTGAGTTCGTATCTCTCTTATTATGCATCTTTAGTCTTAAGTTTGTGAAGAAACAAGGTCCTACTCATAGCCCTGAACATGTACATAGCTTTACTTTTCATTTCTTTTGTCTGAGTAGAGAGAATTTGAGCTCTGAAAATGGTAGAAAAACTAGGTCAGAAAAGAGGGGGAGAGAAATTCTCTCTCATCTTGGAGAGATAGGTCATGTTCTTTATATGGTTGAAACCGTCTCTTAATGCTCTACACTTTTCATGTTATGAGTTTTGCTTGAAAGTCCAGGAATCCAGAGATAAAAAAACGCGTGTTTTGTGTGAAGAAAGCTGTACAGAGGTTGAAGAAGAAGTGATCTGGGCTGGGCCTGGATTTGTTTTCTTTTCACACCCCATTTTTTGGTTTACACCCCCCTGAGCCCATTTGCTCATTTTTTAACATTTTTGACTTTTTCTTTTTGGGTTGACTTTGTTTATTTTTTCTCATACCATTAAAATTTTTAAAATATTTTTTCCATCATTTTTTGTATTTATGGCATATTTATTTGTTTATTTCTTTTGTTTATATACAAATATATATATATACTATTATTAAAATAAATAGACAATAGTGTAGATACATTTTTATTTTTTTTATTTACTTTCTGAAAATATTTCACACAAAAAAATACTTTTATTTATTTTATTAAAATATTAAATAAATATTTATTTAGTATAATACTTATTTAGGGTTTAATATATATATATATATGTTTATTAATATATTTAAGACAAAAATATAAAAATACTTGATTTTCTTCATTTTTATTAATATTTGATACAAAAATACTTTTTTCCACAAAATACTCCATTTTATTTTATTTTTGTAAATAATAAATAAATAGTTGAATTAAATTGAATAATACCCCTTTTTCTTAAAAAATTTTAGGGTTTTTACCCTAAGTTCAAAATACTCCAAAAATAATACATTTTTATTTTCTTTTCTCTTTTGCATAAATAATATTTTCTCATACACATAAAAACTTTATTTTTGCATTTCACATATTTATTTAGTTTCCATTTAATTTTAGTACATTTAATTATGCATTGCAAATATCTAATTGATGTAATAATTTAGATTTAAGTTCTCGTCAATATCCCCATTTGAACATTTGTACCCCCCTTCCCATATTTGGTTTTGTAATAGCTTAGTAATTTTAAATTCGCACTTTATTGCTTTCTAATAATAACATGCTAGAATTAGAGTTTGTATGCGAAAAACGATAAAAAAAATAGTTTGACCGAATATAAGATAAACAAGCATGAACATGGACACACAAATCACACTTGCACCCCCTAGGGTATTCCACTTGTTGCCTTTCAAAATTGGGCCATATTGCATGTTAGGTCTCTTTGGGCTAAACAAACACAAATCAAATGATCATAGTCCCTCGATGACGCTTTCAAAAGTTGCCTAAACAAATGATCAAGTCCCTTAAAGAAAATTGCCCAAAGATACTTGGCACCATTGCAATTATGGTCTAAACGATGACCCGCGCCCGTCCCTTTCACATCCTAACATGAGATTGTCCACCAAATACAATGGTGGAACAAACTCGTTAAAAGGGTTAAAACATAGCAATAAACTTTGAGAAATTTAGGAGTAGATAACCTCTTAGTTACTTGAATCAAACTTGCAAAAAACAAAACACTTGCCTATTTTCTAAAACACACCTCACAACACTTTCAAAACAACTTTCAAAAACAAAATGAAAACCTTTTCAAAAGACATACATCTTTGTATACATCCCCACATGGATCATTACAAAGGTTGCCACCATATTGGCTTCTTTTCAAAACATTTTCAAACCCACACACACTCAAGCACCATTTAAAACAATTGAAAATAAAAGGCAAGTGATCTAAGCAAGTAACTAAGAGCCCATGGATAACCATGGATAGAAAGGGTGCTAATACCTTCCCTTTCTATAATCTACTCCCCGAACCCAAGAGAACATCTCAAAAGGTTTTTGCTGTGCTTTTTAACCCTTCCTTAGGATAAAATAAAAAGTCGGTGGCGACTCTTGCTAACCGCAACATTTGCGAATAAAAACGCAAACCTCAAGTCAGTTCTCCCACCGTGTCACAGCTAGTAATTAGGATTTGTATGGAAAGATAAAATCAATGCTTAGAAAACCCTAATTCAAGACAAAACAATGCATGTAAATCAACACACTTGCATACTTACACCCTTAGGGTAAATCCACTTGTTTCCTTAAGAAATAAATGGTCATAATACGCATGTAAGATCTCTTAGCAAAAAACAAACAAAATACAAGATCATAGTCCCTCGATGACGCTACAAATGTTGCCTTACGAATGATCTTAGTCCCTCAAAGAAATGCTAAGATATCTTACAACATTGCTATTCATGACTATAAGATGACCCTTGCCTGTCCCTTTTACATCCAAAGATAAGGTTATTTACCAATCAATGGTAAGATAACAATGTCAAAGGAAAGAGGAAATAAACAATAAAGACTTTTGAGTAGGTAGAATGTTCCTAGTTGCTTGCTCATTTTCACAATAAAATTTTTTTATACACCAACACTTTCACTTTGAAACATTTTCAAAAGATAAAACACTTTGTACGTGTTCTTATAGAAACGAGAACCATTACAAAGACACCTTTTCAAAATCACTTTCAAAAACCACACAAAGCATATTTTTCAAACAAAAGCAAGTGATCTAGCAAGGAACTAAGAGCCCGTAGATAACTACGGATGAAAAGGGTTCTAATGCCTTCCCTTTTCATAATCTACCCCCTAAACTCAAGAAAGCATCTCTAAAGGTCTTTCCTGTTCTTTTCAACCTTTCCTTTTGGATAAAAGAAAAGTCGGTGGCGACTCTTGCTAACCGCAACATTTGCGATCAAACGTAAAACAACCAAGTCAGTTCTCCCACCGTGTTACACCAGTGAAGTGTTAAAGTCAAAGATAACGTGGCAAGAAACCAGATGATTCATAGTTGTGAAAGAGAGGAAGTGTAAAATCTCATCAATTCGGTGTCAAGTTATCTTTTTTTGTAAAGGTATAAGAATCATGTAGTTTTAGAATGCAACCTAAGAGGGGGTGAATAAGATTTACCGATATTTTCTAAATTTTAGACGACGGTTCATGTGTTCATATTTTTCTTGAACTTTTTGATGAACTTGAAAAGTAAGTACAAAAAAGTAAATGCTGAAATGTAAAGAGCACAAGATATATATATTGGTTCCCATTTCCAAACAGGGGTACTCTATTCCCCTCACACCTCGCGAGAGATTTCACTATGTTAGAAACATTACAGCTGATCCATATGACTCTCTTAACTTTCTAACACAAACACAAAGGCACCTCACCTTATTCTATTACAATCACAAAGAGAAAGAATCCTACTTTCTCTCTAACAGTCTTGTTACCAACAACATGGTATACAAGTTACAGAATACTTATACAATTTTACAACAATTTTATATCCTTACTCAATTAGCTTGATGTTTACTAGTTGGTACAAGAAATGGAGTTTAGTATTATTATATGAGAATTTGTTACTAGGGACAAAATATCTCTTTATAGATTTCTCTTCACTCTCATTTTCCATTCATTTTTCCATCTTGCAGTTAGAAAGGAAGAAGAAAAAATAGAAATAAGAAGAATAGAAGAAGGGAAAAGAGGAAAAAGCTTAGAAGAGGATGAATCAAGCTTGCCTCATCAAGGACCATCTTCAAACTTCATCATCTTCATATCATCAAGTGGGTTCCTAGGTAGATATAGCTTTTGGGTGGGGAAAATCTATAAATAGGGAACTTAGGGTATATGTGTTTTAATTTGATAATGTAAATTGATGTTGGTATGTGCTCTACTTGTTGTCTTGCATGATTCAAAGTGTTAATATATGGTGCTTGATGTCGTTGTTGCCATATAATGCTATAATAGTGTTGAGTGTTCATTTTTTCCAACCTATTACTCTTTTATACTGGATCTCTTTTGCAACTCTCGCTAGATGAGAGGACTTCTCGCTATGTGAGCATATCAGTAACTGGAGAAAAAAGTTTTTATACTATTCTTGGTAGGCGAGAACATGATTCGCTAAGCGAGAGCACGGTTGAAGCGTTTCGTTATGGCTCGCTGAGTGAAATACGAGATTTTTATAAAAATGAACATTATGCCCCGCCTCTCCTAGAGCTCGCTAAGCGAGGGTCCCCAGATTTTGGAAAATGTTTGTTCCTTGTTTCGACCATATAACATGATTTGTAACTTTGATTGATGTGAGGTCGCATATATTAGAATAATGTTAATTTTATGGCATGAAATGCTTGAATATGTTATAATATAATGGGGTATGAGTTAGATGGTTAAAGGTTGAAGAAGAGGGGTTTAAAAGTGAGAATTTGGGGATTTTGGCTTGTCAGGCTTGCTCAACGACTACATTTCTCGCTCAGCGGGTTCTATTGTCATGAAAATTCTAGCAGCATTGAAAATAACTTATCTTGAGTCTCGTAACTCGAAATGAAACGCGGTCAGATGCATTGGAAAGCTTATTTAAACCTTTATCTTATTATGACACTTGATGATACTTATTTGCATGTTTTCTTTTGGTGAATAGATTATAATTTTCTTTGCTTATGTGTGTCTTATAATATGTTTTCATTTGAATGAACAATAGTGGATTAAAACCTATGATAATGAGGGAGGTTAAACCTATATTATTAACTAGGTGAATATGGTTAGTAAATATAAACTTAGGTTTTGATAAATAACTTAAGTGGTGATGCTTGGACATGAAGATGCTTCGGTGTGCACCCGTGAGTGAGTAGTCGCTAAAATATATCATCCCACCTCCAAAGATGATGAAGGCATAAATGTGAAATGCTGTAATAATTGAGATTCAATTAGCTTGTATGGAAATACATAGTGGAATATTGTGATTAGCACATAATCACTTGGAAATTATGTTCCCATGATGGTTGTAAAATAGACCTATGCGGATTGATGAGACTACTCGCATATTTGAGAATAACTCTCATTCATGTGTATCCCAAATTTGAGACTTATATTAAGTAGTAAACGAGAAGACAATTCATTGAAATTGGATAGTGTAACCCGTGTCCATAGTCGATGGATTTGGATCGGCCAGGGAGAAGTATTCCAACTATAGGAAGCATGCGACATGTATCTATAGTCCATGGATTTGGATCAACTGGGGAGAAGACATTTTGTATTGTGTGGACAATCATGACATGTATCCATAGTACGTGGATTCGGATTGGCCTGGGAGAAATTATTCGAGGTGGCAGAGATCTGTGACTCGTGTCCATAGTCCTAAACATAAGATCAGTCAGTGAGAAGATACTCTATGGTGATTTCTCTAATAGTGATACTTTGAGTTATGATAACTCATATTGTGTGTTTCTATATCGTTGTATCGGTATAAGTAACATTAAGTGAAAGGCTTAAGTAAAGAATAGATAATTGTCCTTTTAGAGCCGAGTGGACCCATAAGATAGAAAATCTACTAAGATTATTATCTCACCCTATTATTAATGTTGTTTTTCAGGTGGTTCTTTATAGGTGAATGATAAGGACAGGCTGTCAGATGATGTTTTGAAGACCTTTGTCATCGTGATCTTCCGTTGTGGATTATGTGTAAATATGGACGTTGTACATATAACTTAGTTTTTATTTAGACACTTTTGTATATAATATGTCATAGTTGTATATTTTATTTTGCACATGAATATATAATGAATGTCGATAGGCTCTTATGTTGTATTAGTACCATTTAACATTGCATATAATGTATTTTTTAGATGTATATTATACAGGATGTTACATTTTCGGATGGATTTTCATAAATGGAACATGAAAGGGAGGAAACCTTCATGTGGGAACTAGAGAAGCTAAAAGATTTGTTCACTTTTGAGAAATTGCTACCAAATGTTTTGGTTATTGACCGTGAACTAGCGTTGATGAATGCTGTGGAAGTTGTGTTTCCAAAATCAACTCATTTGTTGTGTTTGTTCCATATTTCAAAAAAATATTAGTATGAAGTGTAAGGAGTGTGTCGAAACACATAGGTGTTTGTTGTACCCCAAAATTTTCCCTCTCATTTTATCAAGATCTCCCCTCACAAAGTTCCTTAAATTCCAGACAGGATTAGGGATTTGCACTGCCCAAGACATCTCCTTGCACTGATGACCTAAATTAGGGTTTGAGTTTGCACAAGGATTTTTGGACCTCCAATTCTCAAAATGACTTTCATACTTCATGTTGGACTCATAAGTTTGTCCATACCAAGTTTCAAGCTTTGACTCAAATTTTTGCCCAGTCAACTGGACAATTGACCTAGAAATCAACTGTATTGGGGAAAAAGTCAACTGTGGCCAATTTACAATCAAACCTCATGAATTTTGACCCACATCAACATTAAAAACTAATATGAACCATTTGATCAAGTTTGGACCACAACTCCACAAGAAATTTGATCAGATCACCAAAAGGGCAAAATGGTCATTTTTAGGGTTTTGACTGCACAAAGGCGATTTTTGACTTTTGACCTAGCCAATGGAAAATTGGGCTCAACCATAGACTCAAGGACTCAATGGCATCATATTGACCTATTCAACAAGTTCAAAAGATCTCAATTGCATTAGATTGACAGATGAATTTTTCAGTCAACTGATCAAAATTTGACTGTACACTAAAAAGTCAAACTTTGACTTTTTGATCAAAATCAAGTACCAAGGGTCATTTTTCATCAAGATATGTCAAAACATGAAACTTGTTCATCAAGAAACCCATTTTTGCAAATTAGGGTTTAAAGTTGAAAATTTTCATAACTTAGAATTTTTCTAAGTTATGAAATTTTCTTAATTTTTCCTAACTTTGCCCAACGTTTTCACCATGATACAATTGGATTCAAACAAAACTTCCAACATTAAAGTTGTAGTCCTCCACAAATTCTACAACTTTTATTCACAAAGTTTTCCCAAAATAAGCTTGGATCTCAAGTTATGATTTTTGGAACAAGGGTCCCTAAAACTTTTAACTTAGTGAAATTTTGCCCTAGTTTAGGCAGGATTTTGACCTATCTTCATGGCCATTTTTCACATGGTTCCACTTGGAATCTCAAGTTGCATTTGAAATATGGATTGTAGAGCATGTTGCAAGCTTTCCAAAATGTCCAAGTACTCCTCAAACACATCTTGAAATCGAAGTCTACGTAGACGACATGATAGCCCGTTCACAGACAGAAGAAGAACACCTCAACCATCTGCAAAAGCTGTTTGTTAGGTTAAAGGAATATAAGCTCAGACTGAACCCTAGCAAGTGCACTTTCGGAGTCAGGTCCGGTAAAATTTTGGGATTCATCATCAGTAACAATGGCATCGAGGTTGATCCTGCCAAAGTCAAAGCTATACAAGAAATGCCTGCCCCCGCACTGAGAAGGAGGTTAGAGGTTTCTTGGGACGCTTAAACTATATTGCAAGGTTCATATCTCACCTAACATCTACCTGTGAGCCCATCTTCAAGCTGTTGAAGAAAGATCAGGTGGTTGAATGGAACAATGATTGTCAAGTTGCTTTTGATAAGATCAAGGAGTATTTGCTGGAACCTCCTATCTTGATGCCACCCGTCGAAGGAAGTCCTTTAATCATGTATCTGACTGTTTTGGATAATTCAATAGGGTGCGTACTGGGCCAACACGACGAGTCTGGCCGAAAAGAGCATGCCATTTATTACCTTAGCAAAAAGTTTACCGACTGTGAGACTCGCTACTCACTGCTCGAGAAAACTTGCTGCGCTTTGGTATGGGCTGCTCGTCGACTAAGGCAGTATATGTTGACACATACCACTTTGCTGATTTCTAAAATGGATCCGATTAAGTATATCTTCGAAAAGCTTGCTTTATCCAGAAGAATCGCTAGATGGCAGATGATCATGACTGAGTATGATATCCAGTACACAACCCAAAAAGCTATAAAGGGGAGTGTACTAGCTGACCATCTAGCTCATCAAGCCGTCGAAGATTATCAATCTATGAGGTTCGACTTCCCTGACGAGGATATTGTGACTTTGGACAACATTAAAGGTAACAGACCGTATGACGGACCTGAACAAGGATCCCGATGGACCCTGTACTTTGATGGTGCTTCAAATGCACTTGGCAACGGTATTGGCGCGGTACTTATCTCTCCAGAAGGTTACCATACACCTTTCACTGCTAGACTTTGCTTCAGCGGCACCAACAACATGGTCGAGTATGAAGCTTGTATCTTTGGTCTTAAGGCTGCTATTGACTTGGGAATCAAATCTCTGATTGTATTTGGGGACTCAGCTTTGGTTATCAGTCAAATCAAAGGAGAGTGGGATACCAAGCACCCTAACCTCACCCCTTACAAAGAACATGTCCTGACATTGTTGCCTCATTTCGAGCAGATTACCTTTGAGCACTTCCCGCGAGAAGAAAATCAGCTAGCGGATGCTCTGGCTACAATGTCTTCCATGTTTAAACTCAACTGGGATAATGAGGCACCTCAAATCACCATTGAACGAATGGACGAACCAGCACATTATCACGAGATTAATACTGAAGAAGTGGTGGACCGACCTTGGTTTCACGATGTCAAAAGGTATCTCGAAGCACAAGAATACCCTGAAGGAGCTTCAGTCAACGACAAAAAGTTCTTAAGGAGGTTCGCAACCAAGTTCTTTCTGAGCAATGGTATCCTATACAAGCGCAATCTTGATTGTGTCCTACTCCGTTGTGTGGACAAGATTGAAGCTGAGAAGATTATGGCTGAACTACATGATGGCACCTTTGGCACCCACTCGAGCGGTCATATGATGGCTAAGAAGATTCTAAGGGTAGGCTACTACTGGTCTACCATGGAAGTTGATTGTCATCAACATTCCCGTACTTGTCACAAATTCCAAATCTATGCTGACAAGGTATATATTCCTCCAGTTCCTCTCAATGTCTTAACAGCTCCTTGGCCATTCGCGATGTGGGGAATTGACATGATTGGAGAGATCAAGCCTACAACATCCAATGGACACCGTTTCATCCTGGTGGCCATTGATTACTTTACCAAGTGGGTCGAAGCAGCTTCCTTCGCTTCCGTTACAAAGAATGTGGTTGCCCGCTTCATCAAGCAGAACCTCATATGCCGGTATGGTATCCCCGACAGGATCATTACGGAAAACAGTACAAATTTGAACAATACTATAATCACCACTCTATGCGAGCAGTTCAAGATTCAACATCACAATTCATCTCCCTATCGGTCAAAGATGAACGGTGCTGTTGAAGCTGCGAACAAAAATATCAAGAAGATCATTCAAAAGATGATAGTCACCTACAAGGACTGGCATGAGATGTTATCGTTTGCTCTACACGGATACCGTACCACGACACGCACTTCAACTGGGGAAACACCGTTTTCTTTGGTATATGGCATGGAAGCTGTTTTACCTATGGAAGTTCAGATTCCTTCCTTGAGAATCTTGAAAGATGCCGGTTTGAGTGAAGACGATTGGATTCAGACCCGGCCTGATCAGCTTAACTTGATTGACGAGAAGCGACTTACTACTGTTTGCCATGGTCAGGCGTATAAAAAACGTATGATCAAGGCCTTCAACAAGAAAGTCAAGAGACAAGTATATCAAGTCGGGGACCTTGTAATCAAGCGAATCATCTTGCCGCAAAGTGATCCCAGGGGCAAATGGACTCCTACTTATGAAGGACCGTTTGTGATCAAAAACATCTTTTCTGGTGGGGCAATGATTCTGACCACTATGGACGGTGATGACCTGCCGCACCCTGCGAACGCAGACATAGTCAAAAGATACTACGCATAAAACGACCCAACAAGTTGAAAACCCGAAAGGGCGACTTGGGAAAAAATGGGCATCCCGGTGAATCGAAAACCCGAAAGGGCGGTTCAGGAAAAAATTAGGGATAAATAAAAAAAATCTGTACACCCGGCAAGTTGAAAACCTGAAAGGGCGACTTGGGCAAAAAAGGGTTTCCCGGTGGACTGAAAACCCGAAAGGGCGGTCCAGGCAAAAGTTAGGGAATTAAAGCGTATGACTATGTCTCGTCGGATCACTTTAAAGACAATCTCTTCACGAACAAGCTTCAAGCTTCTGATCAATCCAATCATCTGCGGACGAAGCAACGAATGGAAAAGATATTCAGAGTTGTGAAAGCTATAGCAGAATGGGAGCCCCATGGAATTGTTACATATAGCCATCTTTCTTTGTATAAACTTTTTCTCAATTTTATGACAACATTCTCTTACTAGGATGACTGTCTCCTTTGTACAAAGATATTTACAGAGTTAATACAAATATACTTCAAAGTGCAAAAATTTGCTTGCCGTTTCTTTCTTTTTACACTTATGTTTTATTTGAAAACGTGCAATGATTTGTTAAATGAGCATATGCATTTGAATATAATCACTGCTTACAAATAAAACAAAATGAGAAAGGATAATTACTGATAGGTCGAAAGTATAGGAAAACTTCTTTAGGCTATTCCAGAAGAAATCCCCTGCAGTATGTCATTTAGATCCTCAACAGAGCTAAAACCTTGGAGTATATACCCCAACGGAGTTAAGTTTCAAAATTCCCATCAGAATTATGTTTCAAAACTCCAGATCCCCAGTGGAGCCCGAAAACTTTGAACTACAGACCCCCAGTGAAGATGAAACTTTCTTCCCCAACGGAGTCCAAAATCCAAATCTTAAACCCCGGTGGAATACTATCCAACTTCCTCCGATTCCCCAGTAGATTGGCATACAACCCAAGCTTTCGAAGAATTCTCCAACAGAATAAACATTCCCCCCACAGAGTTACTTCCCAGCAGAACGAAGATTCTTGTTCTCATTTCTCCAATTGAATCCTCCCCGGTTTTAATTCCCCAGTAGAGATCGTCGGATTTGTCCTTATTTCCCCAGGAAAGTCATGAAGAATTATCAAATCCCCACAAGTCACCAAGGATTCTCAATTCTCAACAGTAGTCCAAAGGACATTTTCAGTCTTAACAATCAAAGGTTTTGAATCTCCAACAGCAGTCAAGGGTTTATTTTCCCCAGCAGCAGTTAAAGGGTTCATTATCTCCAGTTATAAAGGATTATTTTTCTCAACAAGACAGCTAATCAGCTTACATGCGCATACATTACATTCATATATCATAAACATTGATATAGTACATTTTATTGCATCATACATATCATGCAACATAACTTTATGTTTTAGCTAATATTGTACCCTTTTCAGGATAAGATTAAAAGCTGTCTTTAACAAATATTCAAAAGACTCAGATACAGTATGGATACACCCCAGACACAACGGTCATTCTATTACTCATTCAGACTCCCGCAATAAGATACAAACTAGATACACTCTAGACACGGAAGCCATTCTATCTCTCATTCAGATTCGACTATCAACTTCAAGTTCAGATACACTTCAGACACGAAAGTCATTCTGTCACTTATCCAGATCCCAGTTACAGTACGGATAAACTCCATATATGGAAGTCATTATGCTACTCATACAGATCTCAACTTCAGATACAGTCCAGATACGCTCCAGACACGGTTGCCATTCTGTCACTCATTCGGAATTTATCCCCAGCCCAGAGATGCTCCATACACAGATGTTTTTCTGTCGCCCATTCAGAATACAGATACACTCCAGACACGGCAGTCATTCTGATATTTATTCAAGAATCAAATACAATTACAGTACGGATACACTCCAGACACGGACGCCATTCCTTTGCTCATACGAATCCAATCTCCAGATACAACTCAGATACGTTCCAGATACGAATATCATTCTGATGTTCATTCTATTGATATTCAACAAACATTTTTGATGGCATCTCTAAGACCATCTCCAACAAGATTCTATCATCTCCAAATGGCATCTTTAAGCCCATTCCCTCAACTTACAGTTTGACGAGTGCAAATTTACGGGCACTCTAGTGTCCAATCCTCATTTACCTTCGAGTCACGAAAGGAAAAATTCGCCAATCTAACTCTTCAGGTTCAAGAAGATTGAACAAGGGCAGCTGTTGTACCCCAAAATTTTCCCTCTCATTTTATCAAGATCTCCCCTCACAAAGTTCCTTGAATTCCAGACAAGATTAGAGATTTGCACTGCCCAAGACATCTTCTTGCACTGATGACCTAAATTAGGGTTTGAGTTTGCACAAGGATTTTTGGACCTCCAATGCTCAAAATGACTTTCATACATCATGTTGGACTCAAAAGTTTGTCCATACCAAGTTTCAAGCTTTGAATCAAATTTTTGCGCAGTCAATTGGACAGTTGACCTAGAAATCAGTTGTATTAGGGAAAAAGTCAACTGTGGCTAATTTACAGTAAAACCTCATGAATTTTGACCCACATCAACACTATAAACTCATATGAACCATTTGATCAAGTTTGGACCACAACTCCACAAGAAATTTGATCAGATCACCAAAAGGGCAAAATGGTCATTTTTAGGGTTTTGACTGCACAAAGGAAATTTCTGACTTTTGACCTAGCCAATGGAAAATTGGGCTCAACCATAGACTCAAGGACTCAATGGCATCATCTTGACCTATTCAACAAGTTCAAAAGATCTCAATTGCATTAGATTGATAGATGAATTTTTCAGTCAACTGATCAAAATTTGACTGTACACTGAAAAGTCAAACTTTGACTTTTTAATCAAAATCAAGTACCAAGGGTATTTTTTCATCAATATATGTCAAGACATAAAACTTGTTCATCAAGAAACCCATTTTTGAAAATTAGGGTTTAAAGTTGAAAAATTTCATAACTTAGAATTTTTCGAAGTTATGAAATTTTCTTAATTTTTCCTAACTTTGCCCAACATTTTCACCATGATGCAATTGGATTCAAACAAAACTTCCAACATGAAAGTTGTAGTCCTCCACAAATTCTACAACTTTGATTCATAAAGTTTTCCCAAAAGAAGCTTGGATCTCAAGTTATAATTTTTGGAACAAGGGTCCCTAAAACTTTTAACTTAGTGAAATTTTGCCCTAGTTTAGGCAGGATTTTGACCTATCTTCATGGCCATTTTTCACATGGTTCCACTTGGAATCTAAAGTTTCATTTCAAATATGGATTTTAAAGCATGTTGCAAGCTTTCCAAAATGTCCAAGAACTCCTCAAACACATTTGTGGTTAGGGAGAATCGAAGGCTTGAAGTTGGCAAAAACTCACTTTTCATCCATGACATATTCATGTTCATCCAAGTTGCAATTTCAAGTCAGCATGCTTTGCACTAGATTACATGCCTATAAACCACTTCACACTTAATAATTTAATGCAAATCCATTGGTCTAAGGCATTGTTTTGGTCATTAGGGCATTGTACACAAAACTAATCCCTAAGTAGAAAAAGGTACATTGCCATTTTTGCCATAATCTTGCTTTATGTCAAACCACAATCTTTAAGCATTGGTCCATATCTTTTGCAGCTAATCAAATCCACAAATTGGAGGGGCCAAGGGAAAAGTGTACAAGGTGTTGGATAGCCTGTACAGGCCTGTTACATATCACTTCCCACTTTTGCTTCATATACAAGAAATATGCAAAATACATGAGGACTGTAACATCAGCCAAAACAATCTTGTGCAAACATTTTGAACATCTTTCTCATATCCCTCTGAGCCAGAAACACGACCTCTGAAGCCCTCAAACCTCCCATAGCCAGAAATCACCTTCCATTGGAAAAACAGGGCAGAACCTGCAACTTGACTTCCATAGCTCAATTTGCTCGTGCGTTTTGCCCCAAGTTGGTTCAAACACCTTCCATTCAACTCATCCAAGCTATCCCAAACCTCAAACACCAACTGTAACTCCATTTACAGGGCTTTCCATTTTCATTTTGAGCTTGTGTAGGTTAAGTTATGTAGGTTGATTCAAGCATATTCAAGACAAGCAGGGTATTGGAGAAGGTCAAGTGAAGTTCAAGCAAGCTCCCAGACATCTCAAGCCTTGTTGAAAAGCTCCACATTTCCCTACACGAGGTCAGCTGAAATAGGTTTTTGTCAACTTCCTATCTCTCTATTTAGGAACATTTAGCCTTAGGTTTGTGAATAAGAAATGTAGTATTCATTGCCATGAAGCTGTACATATGCTCAGTTTTCATTTATATTAAGCATGCTAAGAGAATTTCATCCATGAACATACTGAAAAAATTAGGTTAGATTTTAGGGCCAGAGAAATTCTCTCTGGTCTTTGAGAGTTAGGATAGTTTTTTATATGGTTAGATTCGTCTTGAAATGCTCTACAACTTTGATGTTATGTGTTTTTGCAATAGAGCTCGTATACAGGATGTCCAAGTTTGGTAACAGGCGCGCGCGTTTTTGTGAAGGATAGAGGTTGAAGATGAAGTGGTGGGCTGGGCTTGGCCTGGCTCACTTTTGACACCTCCATTTTCCTTTTTACACCCCCTGGCCCAATTTCTTGTTATTTTATATTTTTGCATTTTTATTTTTATTTTTGATTATATTTTATTATTTCCAAATATAAAAAATGCTCAAAAATATTTTTATAATTTTTTCACATTTATTTTGCATTTTATTTTTATTTTTCTAACATAAAAAGCAATTTATTTACTTTTATCATATTTATTCAAAACTTGAAAAAAATATATAAATTATACTTTTATTTTTGTTCTTTATTTTTATTCACACTAAAAATATTTTTTCTAAATATATTTTATTTTTGTATATATTCTATTTTTATTATACATATTTAATATAATTAATACATATATAAATATATACTTTTATTTTATTAAGATACTTTAGAATAAAAAATATAAAAATATTACACTTTTTATTCTTATTATTAAATATACTTAAAAAAAATACTTTTTTCTAAATATATTTTATTTTTTACATATACTATTTTATTTTTATTGTATATAAATGAAATAATTAATATATTTACTTTCTTAAAGAAAATTAGGGTTTTACCCTTAACCAAATAAAATTAATCTTTTTATTTATTTCTTTATTTTCACATTAAATATTTTTACATACATAAATAAACAAAAACCTCTTTTTGCATAATTCATACTATTTGGTATATTTATTTATTTTGTTTATTTAAATATTGTCCATTTATTATTTGTGCCATTATTCAATTTGGATGTAATAGTAAACTAGGGTTTTTTATTTCTTGTCAAATACACCCCCATTCAAAGATTGTACCCCCATCCCCATAATCATGTTGTAATAGCTTAGACTTTTAATTCTCGCACTTTATGCTTTCAATTATGCCATAATTAGAGATTAGGGTTTGTATGCAAAAATCCAAAATCAACAAGTAGTTTGACCTAATACAAAGGCAAAAATGCATGAAAATCAAACACAAATGCACACTTGCACCCCTAGGGTTACAATCCACTTGTTGCCTTAAAAATGGGCCATGTTACGCATGTTGGGTACTTTGGCAAAACAAAAACAAAACAAAAGATTATAGTCCCTCGATGACGCTATCTTGGTTGCCTAAAACAAAATGATCAAGTCCCTCAAAAATTTGCCAAAGATGCTTAACACAATTGCTATCATGGTCTATACAATGACCCGCGCCTGTCCCGTTTAACATCCTAACACAAGTTTGTTCACCAAATGCAATGGTGAAATAACACTGTCAAAAGGGTTAAAAACATATATGAAAGATCTTTGAGTAAAATAGGGTAGATAGCTCTTGGTTACTTGATCAAAGCTTGCAAAAACATCCTTGCTATTTTCAAACACACTTCACAACACAATTTCAAAACATTTCCCAAAAATCAAAACTTTCAAACATCAGAATCTTTTCAAAAAACAAAAACACCTTTGTATACATTCAAACAAGAATCATTACAAAGGTTGCCACAACGATGACCTCTTTTCAAAACATCTTTCAAAACCACACATAAAGCACTGTTTCAAACAATTGAAAAGCAAAATCAAGTGATCTAAACAAGTAACTAAGAGCCCATGGATAACCATGGATGAAAAGGGTGCTTGCACCTTCCCTTTTCATAATATACTCCCCGAACCCATGAAAACATCTCAAAGGTCTTTCCTGTGCTTTTTGACCTTTTCTTAGGATAAAATAAAAAGTCGATGGCGACTCTTGCTAAACCTAAACATTTGCGAACACAAACGCAAAACCTCAAGTCAGTTCTCCCACCGTATCACAGTGTTGTACCCCAATTTTTGCCCCTAAGATCCCCTTACCATACCATATTGATTTAATCACAACAAGATCACATTAGGGCTTTTGGTTCTCTTTCCTATCTTTAGCTTTTCTCTTTGAGGAATCACCAAGAACCTTGACTTGTTTTACTTGTGTAATCATTCATGTTTTTGTTTTTACTTTCATTTTAATTAATAAAATGCAATGTTGGTTTGTCTTACTTGTCAACAATGCAGGTAAAGGCAATGGGGCTTAGCAAGTTGATCCATGGGTTAATGAGTTTATTTCTATGACCTAGTCAATGAAGCTTGAGAAGTTCAAACCTCACCATGGAAGTTGTTTTGGAAGGGATGGCATGGAAAGGTTATTTTGGTTCACTACATTTCCAAATTATCAAGATTGATTACAAGGGGTTGAGTGAAGGAGTTGTCATGCTTGGACAAGGCCTTGTTCCCATTGATCACAAGTGCATATTCATATCAATTCTCAAGATATATATGTGGTTGTGGTTTCTATGAGTTCTCATTATCATCCTCAACAACTTATATTTACAAAGCATTTGTTTTGGTACAAGAAGTTTGTTCAAAATTGTCAAAGTTCCTCAAAGCATGTTCCTTAATCTAGGAGCTAGGGTTTTAAACTTCAAAGGAGTATATCTTGCTCATCTTTTAGTATTTTTGAGTGATTCCAAAGACATCCTTCTGTTCAAAGGGTTATCAACAAATCACTTCAAAAGTTCCAAGGAGTTTTCATGTGGAAGAAACTTGATGAAGAAGAAAGATTACAATTCCTCCAGATGAATCTCCAATTTTCCATGTGTGACTTCAAATGATCATAACTTGGTCAATTTTTATAAACTTGAGCCCATTATTTTTCCACAATGATCTTGAATGTGTGAAATTTATGCCTTCTTTTATGTGCAAAGTGAGAAAATGAATGGAAATTGCCTTAAGGATACAAAAGATTATAGGTCATTTCATGATTTTTTTCCCACTTCAACAATTCATAACTCTCTCAATTTTTGGAGATTTTGAATGGTTCAAGTTCCAAAATTTCATTCAAGAGATCTACTTCATGCCATCTTTTTTGGTCAAGAGCAAATTCCAAGTAGAAGGCTATGTTTGGATGAAAGATATTATAGGTCACTTTTTCTCCAACTTTGACTCAACACAACTTTCAGCTCAAGCATCCATTTGATTCCATTATTTTTCCATTGCAAAGCTTGTAACCTCATCTTTCTGAAGCATCAAGAATCATGCCCTAAGACCCATTGAGCTGAAAATGCCATTGGTTAGAAGTTGGCACTTTGAAACTGAATTTTTCACCAAGTCAGAAGTTTGAAATCTTTGTTTTGACTTCTAATCACAAGATTTACACGCGTTTTTAATTTAAACTTGATTAACAAACTTTCCAGAAGTGTTTAGCACCTCAAAATGCAAGGATTTGATGAATTTTGGTGAAAATTAGATCACACTTCACTCGTGCATCAGGTTTGCACACATTCCCTCCAAAATGCATCATTCACTCTTCCTTTTGATCCCATTTGTTTCTCCTATAAATACATGAACTATCCCATTCATTTTCTCAAGCTTGGGTAACCAGAATCATCCTGCCAAACTTGTTCCATAACTCAGAATTCAGAAACTTCATAATCCATATACAAGCCTTTTTCAATCCAATTTTTTCATCAATTCACCTTCCTTGATCTTCCCTGAAGCTAGTCATATAATTACATTCAAGAATCGTGCCCTATATTACTCCATAGAAGTCCAATTTCAGAGCTCTGTATCTCAACTTCAATAGGTAGATTCCTTCACCAATTCTTCAAAACTTTGATATCATTGTGATTCTCTCATTGCCCTGGTTCTAGTTGCAACACTTGTTTTTTACTGGAAACACATTTTGACCATGAAATTTCAAATCCATTTTCAAAACTTTCTTTCGAAATTGCTTGAGCTACAATTTATATAAATTTGGCGCGAGGGTGTGGTTATCTTCGTCTTGAAGAGACGAAGCGAATGGCATAGGTATGAGCTTCTGATTTTACAGTTTGAGAGACCTGTAATTCACGTTGGCTAGAGGTTGAAGATGACCAATGTGCCATCTTCCAACCAATGATGGCACGCCACTTGTTATTTTTGAATTCTGATTTAATAATTGATTCAGTCCTTATTCACTAATGACCATGATATGCACAACGCGCCAAATCCCTTGGATTTGATTACTAACGCGTTTTGACTCTCATCCAATGGTCCACATATTTTTGACTTTTATTTTCTTTTCTGATTTTTTATATTTAATTGTTTTAAACTTCAAAAAATCATAGAAAATTCATTTTAAGTCCAAAAAATCTGAAAAAATCATAAAAAATATTTTTGATTTTTATTTTTTCACAATTTAATTTTGTGTTTTGGTATTTTTATAAATTTACACTTTATTTGATTTGTTTTAAATGTTTAAAAATACTTTTATGCATTTTTAAACTCTGAAAAAATTATGGAATGATCCAATGATATTGTGACAAATATTGGTGACCTAATTTTATTTTTGTTTCTGACTTTGCTATTTTTTTTTATCATTTTTGGTTTATTTTACCCCTTTCTTTTAATTTTAAAAATAGTTTCTGACTTAAAAAAATTTCCAAAAAATTTATAAAATTATTTTAGTTCATTTCTGATTTTTCTATGGTCTTACTTTTTATTTCTTGATTAATTTGGACATAGTTGATATTTTTCTCTTTTATTTCTATTTTAAAACCTTTTTGTATATATTAAAATGTAATATTATTTTGTGATTATTTTCTGGCTGATCTTGGATTAAATTTTTGATCATGAACTTTATTAACATCATTGGATTCATGGTGTTAAGTCTAACTCCACAAAAATGGATGAATGATTTTAATAATAGTTTGATTAAATTTAATTCAAAAGTGGTTTGCATATTCTCTCCCATCCCTCTTCATCCCATCCCCTTCTTATTGCACTAAATGTTGTTGGAGTATAATCTCTATATCATGTCTCAAAACAAATGGTGCATAGATTGCTATTGACCGACCTCAAAATAGGTGCGACTTCTATATAAGTCCACTTACGATTGCTTAACATAGCGCTAAATTTTGTCCCGATTTGAATAAATGATCATTCGTGGCCCAAACTTATGTTTGCAAGCCCAAGTATGTTAATTTAATCTCTTTGATCCAATAACCTTGAGATTCATTGTGCGGAGGCTTTGGTTCTACCAATCCTCTAATGGATCTACAACACCTTTGGTCAACGCGGATCACTTAAACATTGTTGATCATTAAATGATATTCATAAGGATTCCAAATGGATGATATACTTGACAAAAAGCAAATGCAACTTGTTGTGTGGAGGCTTTGGTTCTACCAATCCTTTAATGAATTCCAAATGCAAGTTTCAAGATGATCATCCAACTAACCACTAACCACTAATAATTGACTTTATCCTTTATTCTTTTATATGCCCCTTTTGTTTTTATGCACTATTTATTTTTTTAGCATTTACATTTCATGCCATTTTTTATCTTTGCTCATTTGAGCATTTACTTTCTTGTCATTTTTATTTTTCCTCATTTGGGCTTTACTTTTCTTCTTTTTTTTAATCAAAACATCTAATAATCAACATAAACCCTAAAAATCTTTAATGATACTTGGACTATTTGGTTACTATCCTTAGCATTATGGAGCATTGGACTTTTTGGACTTAGGATTAGAAACCTTGGTCTGTGAGTGAAGACCTTGTGATCTTATCTGATTATTTTGTCTGGAGCTCTTGAGGTTTACCTCAAGACATTGGGTTGTTTGTTTGTTTTGTGTGCAGGTTATTGTGACTACACCCTTGGTTTGTAATCTGGAATTCACCCGTATACAGCCGTTACTCTGCCCAATTTTTGTGAAGACTTAATACACTTGAAGTTTGGTTTTCCCAAGAGGTCTAGTATCATTTGCTTGTTTGGTTTCAATCCAAAGAATGGGAATTCTATTTTGGCTCATAATGTCAAGTATTGGCTTCTTGTTGGTTAGATGGTTCTTATCCCTAGCTTTTACCTTATGCTTTAGGATAGCCTCTTCTTCTCCTCCCATCTTCTTTAATTTCAAAAATCTTCTCCCCCCTTTTGAAAACTCTTCTTGTTTTAAACTTGAATTACTTTTATAATAAACTTGGACTTAGGTCCATGCATTTTCAAACATTTTCATAAATAAACTCCAATAAACTTAACAATACTTTGACATTTTTGTGAGAAGACTAAAAGCCAATCAATCTTATTTCAAACCATCTTGCCACTTTGCTTTTATCTTTAAACTTTTCTCAAAAGATTGAACTCTTGTCAATCCTTGTAGTGATGCAAACAACTATACTTCTACAATATGTAGTAAAGAGAGATATTTTCCACTTGGGTGTTGAGTGATGCATTGTTGATTTTAAAATCCAAGCCATATCCTCCACTTTGAGATAATGCAAATTCTCCTTTCGCATGATTGTGGGTAGTAGGTATGTTTTCCACACGAACAATGACGATGATGTTTTATCTCATAAAATTGACCAACACATTTGTGTTTTAAATTTTTTAAAAGAGGAACTACGTGTACCCTGATCCCCTATTGCATGAAAAGGTGGTACGTAGGCACTAAAGGTTCGCAACCGCGGTGGGTGCAAAAATCATAAAAAAATATGTTTCTTTTCCCACCTCCACCATCTATTTTATACAACATTTTTCATAGCCAAAATATACAGATTTTTCAAAGAGGTTCCTTCGGATTACCATAGATGTTTAGGGTGCTAATACCTTCCCTTTGCATAACCAACCCCCTTACCTAGAATCTTTCCCCATCTTTTTGGGTTATTCGCTCTTTTCCCATTCCTTTGGAAACAATAAAAGTGCGGTGGCGATTTTTATTTTGATTTGTATAAGTATAGTCAATCCAATGGCTTAGTCTTAAACATTTATACCACTATAATAGGTATGAGCATGTTATGTATATGTGGAACAACATCATATATTCGAATATGGAGATTTATTTTTTGGTACACCTAAAATATTTCGAAGTTGTATGTGCTGATATTCAAAAATTTGTTCAATATGTGCACGAAACATGGTTGACACCCTATAAAGAAAGATTTGTTACTGCATAGACTAATAGAGTCACTCATATAGAGAACACAATAACGAACAAGTTCATCGATGTTAATATGAATATAATTACATTACTAATTATCAAATAATGACATCTTGTTATGTTTATGTTTTTTAGTGTTGAGTCGGCTCACTAGAGACAAAAAATATGTTGACAAGTAGCAGGGGAGATTTATGTAGAAGTTGGGATGTTGTTAACACCATGTTGAAGCTGCAATTAGATTCCATTAGAGTATTATTTCACAAAAGTATCCCAACATTAAGCATCAGTATAACACTCCATTTTACTCTAGATTGCAAAGTTTCGTTTCAAGACAGTGTATATAAAACATTGGAAAAGAGCTGGAAAGAATAAAATTTATTGGTTGTAACAAAGCAGCATACGGTTGCTTCATTAGAACAACACATGAGTTACCTTGCGTGTGTGAACTTGTAAGTTGTTAAGTACAGGGAGATACTATTACGTTAGAATTGATACATGTGTTTTGGACGAAATTATTCATTGAAGAGAATGAGGTCACCGAAGAAGAAAGTGAGACATAATTGAATTTAGAAGAAGAGTGTGAAGAGCTGGAGAAATATTTTGGTACAACAGATATTATAGGTCAGAGGGAGATGAAGAAAAAAGTTTAGGAACTAAAACATCCATCCTCAACTTCCATGTGTCAATCACCAGTGAAGTACAAGCCAAAAAAGGGAAATAAGAAGAGTAAAAAGGGTGAAGAGAGTGATGTGCATCGTGATCCTTCATAATGAGAGTATGTTGAGGGCTCGTAGGGAAGTCGGAGTACAAAGAGATCATGTACATAACCAACTGAAATTCAATCGTGTAACATGTCTTCAAAACTAAAATATTTGTCTTAGTTTCATTTTTTCTTACATCAGCATATTGATGACATTGTTAATGTGGGTAACGATGGAAATTGTTATTTTCGGGCTTTAGAAGCTTTACTTGGATTGGGAGAAGAGTCTTGGACTTTGGTTAGGACACAATTATATACTAAAGCTTATCTACACCATCAATTGTATTCCAATTTATTCTATGACACAATACAAGAAGTTACGAGTGCGGTGCGGGTAGCTAGCTTAGGTGTGCAAGGTGTAACACCTTAAACCCTGAAAATTATATATAAAACATTACACGACAATTAAAGGTGTCACCAACGACAATTCTTCAACAACACATAATCATTTAGCAACACACGTTGGAAAATTAATAACAATATACAACACCTGTCATCGCAACAGGTTAATATTAAAACTAGTAGAAAAACATAAAAAATTTCAACTTTGGTCTCTGTTGTACCCTAAAATTTTCCCTCCCATTTAAAAAGACCTTCTCATACTCTTGAGGTTTCTCAAGTGCTCAAAACTACTCAAGGATTGATCAGACAAAACCCTCTCCTAAGCAATGGCCTACAACTAGGGTTTTCGTATTCTCAAGGAAAATGGGACTTCTAATGCCTAAAGTAAGTTTAATGGTTCCTCATATGCTTCAAAGAATATTTATGTCAAGTTTCAAGCCTCATATCACAAATTTTCTTAGTCAATTGCTCAGATGATTGAGAATCAACTATATTGGGTAAAAAGTCAATTGTGGTCAATATATAGTCAAACTTCAAGATTTTTGGTCAACATAAATATTTTGAAGTTACATTCATCATTTGATCAAGGGTTGATCATAACTCATCAAGAAAACTCAAGATTCATCAAAATTAAAAAGTTGCTAAATTAGGATTTTCTTTAGGAGAAGTCAACTGAACTTTGACCAAGCATAACTTTCACATGCTTTATCCGAAATTTCTCAACCAAAGCCCATTTTGATGGAAATTCAATTCTCTAAAAACTTTGTCCCTCTAAGATCAAGGATAAAAATGCTTCATTTGAGAGATATGAGCCAAAACATTACATGTCATTTTAAGAGTTAACAAAAAGACACTTTTTGCGAAAGCAATTTACATCAAGATAAAGTCTTCAAATGGAAAAGTGACCAACATAGAGATTGTAGAGGACATATGATAAAAATTGAGAGAGTTATGATTGGTACATGTTGGGAAATTTTGAGAAATGCATGAAATCCAATTTGAGCAAACTTGAATTTTTGGGCTAATGGGCTTATCTTTTAGAGTCCAAACGTGTTCCTGACCTCATAATAGACCTCTAAATCTATTCATACATCCTTTTAATTTTTTTATTTCATTTATTTTGATTTTATTTATTTAAATTCAAAATAAAATCAAATAAATATTAAATGGAGGTGCAAGGTTTAAAGGGCTTTTTATTCAAATACTTTGGAGGCCCAAAGACATGTTGTAAACCGTGTGAACTCCTTCTCAAATCAAATCTTCATGTTTTGTCTTATTCCAAGATATTTTCAAACAAAATAAAAGATATAATTTCATACAAGATACAAGCCCTTCTTTTTACCTAATACCCTCTCTTATAAATACGCTTCATGTTTAGACAACAAGGACACAAAAAAACCTTGCAAGAACACCCACTCAAAACGAAATTTTTTGTCAAACTAGGGAAAACTTGAAACCTCTCATTCAACCACTTTCAAAGCAAACCAGCCATCCAAATCGACTCCTGAGGTTCTATAGAGTAAGTATTGATCATTCTTGATGATCAAAGAAGCCTGAAACGAGCACTACATGCATCACCAGTTCACATGTTTTCTTGAATTTAGTATTTTAGTTTTTATTATGCTTTGGTTAAAACTAATGTATGCAACGTATTTCTGAGACAAAACTATACAGGATTGAACCCCTGCATGAAGCCCATGACACAAGAACACCTTATTGCCATTTTTACACTGGTTTGCTTTATTTTCCTCGTATCTCTTTATGCAGGAAGAATTAGCCAAAACTAAGGCCACCAGTGGATTCACAAGGGTCAATTTAGGGGGGGTAGGATTCTATTTGATTACTAACATACTCTATTTTCGCAGGTAAAAAAAGATCTCACCGGAGAAGACAACCGAAGCTAGGGCTCTGGCGCCTCTCCCGTCAATCTGTTTTTGTTTATTTTATATTTAATTATTTCAGTTATATGTACGGATGAGGACGTAGCACCGCTGGTCAAGACGAAGGCATATGATGTAGAGGGTGTGGGTTCGATCCATGCGCGCTGCAAATATTTTTGTTATTTTCCAATTTATAATAGGTTACGCATATTATGTGCATCGCTTATGTTTATAACATAACCAGCGCATTGGATGGGTGGTAAGCTGTGCATTGAGAAGGCTGGAGGGCGTGGCTTTAACACCCACTCCATGCAAACTTTTTTCTTCTTATTTTTACTAACTTATTTTCTTTTCTTTTTTAATTACTAACCCTAATTTTTTTTAACCCTAATTATTTTCTTAATTAACCATCAATCAATTTTAATCTTTTCTTCAAAACCCTAATAAATTAGTTTTTAGTTTTTTAATCAATAATTAATTTTGACATTTTATTATTTATTAATTAATTAGATTAATTAGTATTTTCTAAAAAAATTAAAATTAATTAGACTTTAGGATTTTTATTAATTAAAATTAATTAGACTTAGGGTTTTAACTATTTAATTAACATCAAATTAATTTCATAAAAAATCACATTCAAACATTTTTTTATCATTTATTTTGCATTTAAATTCTTAGACAATTGTATAGGTCGCACGACTTTTTTTTGTAATAGTGTAGATTTATCTCTCTGCATTTTTTTCTATTATGTAACTGCTTACGGGATGTAATAGTCTAGAATTTAATTTCTGCACTTTATGTTCCGCATTATTTTTTATGTAATTGCCCCCAAAGACCTGTAATAGCTTAGGATTTACTTTCCGCACCTTTACTTTTCTGTATATCATACTGCTAGTAATTAGGCATGTATGGCAAGATAAAAATAATTGTTAGCAAACCCTAATATAAGATAAATAACTGAACTGAACACACTATTCACACTTGCACCTTTAGGATACCCCCTCTTCTTTGCCTTTGAATAAATGGTCATGTCCCTCGAAATAGGGATATTTTAGCAAAGTCCCTTCGAATAAAGATCACAGTCCCTCGATGACCCTTTAATGTTGCCTACGAAAATGATCTAGTCCCTTCGATAAACTGCTAAAGTATCTCTATGTGTTGCCTTCGATGACCATACAATGACCCTTCCCTTGTCCCTTCACATCCAATAAATGGAATTACCTACCAATTAATGGTATGGATAATACTATCTCTAAAGGAGAAGGAAAAGAATAAGAACAACCTTGAGTGGGTAAGGAACTTTTAATCGCTTGATCACAATCTTTTCAAAAGTAAACATTTTTTACACGTCACACTTTCAAAATATTTTCAAAAACACTTTGTACGCGTTCTTGAGGACTGATACAATAACCATTACAAAGTTAGCCGTAAATTGGCTTTTCAAAATATTTTCAAACAAATCACACACACACAAAACAAGTTTTCAAAAGTGAGCTACCGATTAAGAGCCCGTAGATAACTACGGATGAAAAAGGTACTAACACCTTCCCTTTTCATAACTTACCCCCCCAAAGTCAAAATCTTCAAAGTCTTTCATGTTCTTTTCACCCTTTCCTTATTAGATAAAAGAAAATTCAGTGGTGACTCTAGCTATCCGCACATTTTGGATAAAACTAAAAAAAGTCAGTTCTTTCACCGTGTGATACGGTGGGAGAACTGACTTGAGGTTTGCGTTTGTGTTTGCAATTGTGCGGTTTAGCAAGAGTCGCCACTGACTTTTTATTTTATCCAAAGGAAAGGTCAAAAAGCACAGGAAAGACCTTTGAGATGTTTTCTTGGGTTCAGGGAGTAGATTATGAAAAGGGAAGGTACTAGCACCCTTTTCATCCATGGTTATCCATGGGCTCTTAGTTACTTATTTAGATCACTTGCTTTTGCTTTTCAATTGTTTGAAATGGTGCTTTGTGTGTGGTTTTGAAAGATGTTTTGAAAAGAGGCCATCGTTGTGGCAACCTTTGTAATGATTCTTGTTTGAATATATACAAAGGTGTTTGTCTTTTGAAAAGATATTTCAATGTTTGAAAGTTTATTTTGGGAAATGTTTTGAAATTGTGTTGTGAGGTGTGTTTGAAAATAGCAAGGATGTTTTTGTAAGTTTTGATCAAGTAACTAAGAGTTGTCTACCCTATCTTACTCAAAGATCTTTCCTACACATTTTTAACCCTTTTGACAATGTTATTTTACCATTGCATTTGGTAAACAACCTTGCATTTGGATGTTAAACGGGACATGCGCGGGTCATCGCATACAATCATTGAAAGCAACTTGTGAGACGCTCTAGCAATTTTGTAAGGGACGAGATTGTTTTATCGAAGGCAACATCGAGGGTCATCGAGGGACTACGATATTTATTTATTGAAGGGGCGTTTGCGAGAGTGTCGTATATTCGAGGGACATGATTTTATTTCCGAGGCAACAAGCGAGGTTACCCTAGAGGTGCATGTGTGAAAAGTGTATTGATTTCAAGTTGTTTATTCTTGGATTAGGTCATCTAGCGATTGATTTTTGAATCTTGCCATACACGCCTAATTACTACACAGTATATTGAAAGCAATAAATTGCGGGAATTAAAAGTCTAAGCTATTACAAAAGTATCCGGGAATGGGGGTACAATTATTACAAATGGGGATGAGTCTTCATAAGAATAGAAAAGTCCAAATATTACAACCAAATCGAATTGTCGCGATTCAATACAAAGCTTATAACAAATTATGAAATAAAGAAAATCAATAAATTATGAAATGCATGTATTTATTAAAAAGAGATAAATAAAATCTATTCTAAAAAGAAAGATTATTATTATTATTTCTCTATGTATTTTTATTAAAAAAAAGGTTTAAAGGAAGCAAACTAATTAAATTAATTTAAAAGTTTTGTTTTTGGTATTTTCATTATGTGTAAGAAAAATAATAAAAAGAAAATGACTAAAATAAAACTAATTGAGAAAATCAAATTTATTTTACAAAATAAAGTTTTAATATATTACTAGTATATTTTTAAAAGAAATAAAAAAAGATAATTTAAGAAAAAGAAAATTAACTAAACTAATTCTTTTGGTACTTTCTTAAATGTAACAAATTAGCAAAGATAAATTAAAAAAGAAAATTAATTTCAATGATTAATTTAGTTTGATAAAAAAAGTATTGAATTTTATGAATTTGTTAAAAAAGAAATAAATTAGAATAAGGTAAGAATGGGCTTTAGGGTTTATTATTGGGCCCAAATGAAATGATAAAACAAAGTGAGGTCAGAATAGAGGGGGGGGGGGATGTGAACTTGAAACGCATATGGGCATAGGGTTTGTGGCCAGCATTGGCCCAATTCCAAAGTTTGTAATATTTTGATTAGGGTTTGGGAAAATCAGGGTTTGCTGCGCGCTCTCACAGCGGTGTCGTTGTCCTTCGTTCTCTCTTCACTTTCTCTCGCTCAACGCTCTGATCTTCCCCTCCCCTCAAGCCACCGGAGCGCTATCCCTCTCACATACCCCTCTCACACTCTAAGCGCTAATGATTTTTACTTTTTTGAAAGGTATTGTTCTGGTTTTTTGAAGTTTGAACGTTCTTTTGCTATTGTTAATCTATTGTTCACGTTTTGGCTTGTTAGTCTATTGTATCATGTGTCTAAGATGTAGTAAAGGGATTTGAAGAGAAGTATACCTTCGGAACCTTTATGGAAGAAAGGAGAGGAGTGAGGTTGGACTGATGGAGTTCACTTGGTGGCTGGACACGAGGGGAAGAGATGATGACGGTAAGGCTTCTGAAACTTGTGATTGTTGTTGGTTGATGATGAAGATCACTTCTGAAACTTTGATATTTCTTTTCCTCTCTCTTGAACTTTAATGATGATGCTTGTTGGCTTTGACTTTGTTTGGCTGTTGATGATGGTTTCTGAAACTTTGATATTTCTTTTCCTCTCTCTTGAACTTGAATGATGATGCTTGCTGAATGCTTCTGACTTGTTAGTTAATGATGGATAATGATGATGATTATCCGGAGACTCTGTTTTGGTAATTGATGATGATTAAACTGAGACTCTGTTATGATTTGTTGTTTTTGTTGAAGATTTGTTTGAAAACTCTTCTGACTTTGATTTGTTGGTTAGTTTTTGATTATGATTTCTGAAACTTGCTTGTTATCTGATATGGTTTTGTTCTTCTGATTTGAACTTGTTGGAGTTTTGGAAATTTTTATTGACAGTTTGCCATTTTTGTGTGGCTTGTTTGGCAGTTTGAGTTGATTGTGCAGTTTGGTAGGCTTGTTTTGTTTGGGAGCTTCTGTTTGATAACAGGTTTTGTAGTTTGAAACTTGCAGTTTTTGCTTTGTGTTCTTGAACTGGGTTCTGCAGTTTTCTTTTGAGTATTTTGTGAGTTGGTTTGAAACTGTCACACAAGTTTTTTGAGGTTTTTTGCAATGGTTATGCAGGCTTTGGAAGTTTTTAAAATGGTTATGTTATTCTGGATAGTTTGGCAGGCTTGTTACAGTTTTATTGTAACAGATTTGGCTTGGATATTTTGCAGCTTGGTTTGATATCTTTTGGTTAACAGGCTGGGCTGTGTGTTTTGAACTGCTAACAGGTTTTGATATTTATTGCAGTTTTAAAAAAAATGTTCTCTCTTTTCTCTCCCTTTTCTTCCAGCTTGATAGTCTTATATCTAGTTGCTTGTGACAGATTTTTAGCCAAAATGTACACTCTCAATAAAAAGGTGATATCTCTCCTCTCTTCATGATAAAGCAATTTACTTTTTTCTGCTTTTTCTGAAAAGTTTGCCTTATTTCTTGGAAAATGATGATAGGCTATGACAAGCCTTTTGCTTGTGATTTGGTTCACCATGCTTTGTACCTTTTGCCTGCTGCATTGTACTTTCTAGCTTTGCTTGTGCTGCCTGTCTTAGTTGCTTGCCATGCTGTTACTGCATTGTTCAGTTTGTATCCCATTTGGCCTTGTTTTGTAATGCAGTTTGGTTACTTTGTATGTTGCATTGCTTATTTTGCCTTTGTATGCTGCATTGTCCAACTTGCTTGCATCCAGTTTGGTTTGCTTTATAATGATGTTTGGCGCCTTGTTTGTGCTGTTTGGACATCATGCTTCAGTTTGCCTTGTGCTTTGCATTTGAATAATTTTTGCTTTTGCATTTTTTATTTTTCTCTTTGTGAACCAAGAAGAGCAATCTTCTTGTGATTTGCAAAGAGGAAAATGAAAACGTGATGAAAAATAGCACTCTGATTCCAAACGGCAAACTTTAATGATGAAAAATTTTTCTTTCTTTTTTTTGTTTGAAAATTCTTTTCATATTCAACTAACTGTACTAATCCCTTTTTCTTTGTCCTTCTTTCATGTGAGCACAAATTGGGTGATGACAAAGCATAGGAAGCAGGAGACTTTGTGGCGAGCGTGGGAGCAATGGAAGCTTAGGCTTAGATTTTTAACTTAGATAGATTTTCCATTAATTGTAATAATTTATTTTTTTCAAATACTATAAGCTGTAAAACCTACAACATTTGAATAAATTATTTTTGTATCAACATCTGAAATAAATGAAAAATCTTTGTGAGGCAATCGGATATCCAATAAAATCTTCTACTGTCAATATCTTGCAATTCTCTCCTCAAGTCTTCACTGATTCTTTAACATTCCTGATTAAAATAACTGAAACTGCGTTCCAATATTTCCAATTCAGATAACTTAAACTCCAAGAAAACCAAAAACTCTGTAATCTTATAACCTTGCAACTGTACTCCAATCAAAATACGCACTGTGTATTCCAATAAATAAGCAAACGTTTCATTCCATTAACAAAGCAAATGTCTTAACAGACGCACATTATCTGGTTAACCTGGATCAGACAAAAACTGAATATTCCAAATGACAGTCTCAACTCCTATTTCTTGTCTCAGATAAACAGGCCTTGAGAACAACCAGTAATATTTCAGTAAGCTTAAAAAAGCGTGAAAACATGTGGCAGTTAAATGAATTTCTGAGAATTCAGTTTCTTCTGAGAAATGCGAGAGAAAACCATAATTCTTGATCTACTGCCAAATAAAATCTGTCTGATCGATTCCTGAGCCAAGTCTTTGAAAATCTGAGAAAAACCCTAGGGTTGTGATTTCTTGAAAAATGGGAGGGCAAATTTTGGGGTACAACACACCGTATTACTGAACTTGCGACTCTGCTGGGCAAATACTTAAAAAAGAGGGGTTACCTTAGAGTTAGATCACTTTTACTTTCTTTCTTTATTTGCTTTAAATTTAAGGGTTGCTTGGGTTTATTACTTCTAAGATCCTACACCCGGATCTAGGGATGCCTTAAGTAAGTAGCAATAGATCATGAAAAATATACGGCGTAGACTGATATGGTTGAAGTGATAGCTACGGTTAGTGTGTCACTTTGGATTGTACTAATGTTCCTTGAGTCAGTTGAGGATAACATAGGCTTCCGCGTGGTGTCATTAGCACTAACTAAATTTTAGAACCTTAATTTACCCATCTTGGCCATTATAAGGTAGTGAGATGGTTGACTTTGGTGCAGTCCAAGGTTGGTTGATACTCGATGCTACACTCATTGAGATTCGACTCGTGGGATGTTTTGGTGTCAAGTTAGTTGCTGTACTAAAATAACTCCTTCGAGAATGATCCGTGATATGAGATCCCTAGAACCCGGTTACTATTTTAGGATAGGTTGAGCCAAATTAACTTTAATAGAGAAGGATACTTACCTATGGACCTCATGCAATCCTTTAAACCTAAGGCTCTTGTGTGATTTGTTTGTGTTTGCTGCTCGTTTAAACATAAACATAACATCATGACATCATAAAATATGACATGGCATTCTTACTAATCATTTCAAGGATCTTAGGGATCTTTGGTGCAGGATTATCATGATCCAGATTGCTAGCAAGGGCCAATGGGATTTATTTTCCTCTAATCGGATGTCGTCAAAGATCAAATTATGTTATCTTGAGTCAGAGGCTAGGACCTACTTGATATGGTGAGCTCGATTCTTATAAAAGGATGTTCAAAGATGAAAACTCAAAGTTCTTCAAGACAAAGCTGCAACCAGATTCTTTTTTCTAATATTTTAATCCCATCAAATCCTTGAAAACATTTCATATGCATCTACATGTCATGCATATCATAATAGGTATTCCCAAGACATGTTTTCTCATATTCTTGCTGTTTACTTCAGCAGAAATGGATCTCGAACAAACAGTCAAAGACCTTCAAGCTCAGAATTCCTAATTTCAACAGATGTTCCTGATCTTAGCCAAGGGGCGGGAAGAATTGAAGGTACTTGTCACCAGTGAGAAGAAGAAAGTAAAGAAACCAATTGGCGTTCTTAACACGGGGAGAAGGTTCAGAGGTCCTGTCAAGCAAGCTCGAGATCTTAACAACCCATCTGATGAAGATGACAAGTAGGATGAAGACAGTAAGAGTGTGAAGACTGAAAGAAACAATCTTGGTTCTAACAAATGTCCCGATGAAGAAGATTACTTGGATGAGCAGTACCCCCCTACTAATGAAAAGTATAAGCTTCTGGAAGAGCGGCTGACAGCTATGGAGATCCAGAAGGTGCATGGATTGAACTTTGATGATTTGGGTCTGGTTTCAGGAGTTGTTATTCCTCCTAAGTTCAAGACTCATACCTTTGCCAAGTATGATGGCATTTCTTGTCCAAAGCTGCATTTGAGGTCTTATGTTCGAAAAATCCAACTACACACTGCTGACAAGAAGCTGTGGGTTTATTTATTTCAAGAGAGTCTGTCTGGAACACTGTTGGAACGGTTGTATCAACTAGAAGAGACTAATATTCACACCTGGGAAGATTTGGTTGCTGCTTTGTATAAGAAATAACAGTATAATGCTGATCTAGCACCAACCTGCATGCAATTATAGAGTATGTCCATGGGCTCTAATGAAGGCTTTAAAGAGTATGCTCATAAGTGGAGAGATCTTGCGGGAAGAGTCCAACCCCCTTTTGCTGATAGAGAGTTGGTTGATATGTTCATAAACACACTAACATGTCCTTTCTATAATCATCTACTAGGAAGTTCTTCAGTTGGTTTCACTGAACTAATTTTGACAGGGGAGCATGTGGAAAATGGAATCAAAAGTGGAAAAATGCAAGTGGCTACATCTTCAAATGCTGTGAAAAATCCTTATAATGGTAAGAGGGAATCCAATGTTGTGTACGGCCAGAAGGGTCGTAATAAGAGTGACTGCAACCAATCTGTGGGGGCAGTACTGATCTCAAATCCCGTACCATTGTAACAACAATAACAACAACGAAATATTCAGCTTAGGCAGGAGGCACCTAGGAGATAGTTTACAAAGATCAACATGCCATTGGCGCACGCATTGCAACACATGTTGAAGGCAGGGCTGGTTACATTGAGAGAGCCTTCGCAGAATCCCAACACTTATTCTCCTTGTGGAAATCCCAATGCAAGGTATGCGTTTCACTCTGAAAGCCTCGGGCATGACACTAGAAATTATTGGGCCTTGAAGAATAAGAATCAAGACATGATTGATGCTAAGGAAATTGAATTTGATCCTCCTGAGACTCCTAATGTGATTACTGCACCTATGCCCAATCATGACAAGGGCGTTAATTCTATTGAAGATGTTTCTTATGTTCCTATTGTGAATGATTTGACTACTCTGCTGATGATTGTTAAGGAGAAGCTGTTGCAAGTCGGTTTATTTTTGGGTAGTGCTGAAGACTGCTACTATTGTGCTTCCCAATCCAATGGTTGTGCATTACTGAAAGAAGGTATTAAGTGTTTGATGGATGACCGTGAGATCCTATTTGAGAAAACTCCTTTTGAAAAGACTCCTCCTGTAAAGGGTACATCCCAAGACCTGAATCTTGAAGACGTATCTACAATTTTCGGTACTCCTGTAAGGATCACTTCTAAGGGTCCTGTGAAGATTACTATCAAACCTAGAGTCGCTCCTCTAATTATTACTATACCTGGGCTAATTCCATATTCTTCTGATAAGGTTATCCCTTAGAATTATAGAGATGATGTCTATTACCATGGCATCAAGCAAGAGCCATTTGAAGGGGTGAAAAACACAAGAAGGGGGGGTTGAATTGTAAAACTGGAAACTTAAAGCAAATGACAAGGTATTTTTATCCTGGTTCGTTTGATCTCAAACTACTCCAGTCCACCCGTCAAGGTGATTTCGCCTCTCTCCAACGAGGTCTTAATTCACTATATTCAACTGAATACAAATCTGCTTTAGCAACTGCTAAAACCTTCTTGATTCAAACCACAATCCGGTTTGTCAAGGCAACACTTTCTTACAAAGGTATAAACAAATGTGTATGAATGTTTCTACAAAAACTATATCACAACTGTGATGTTTACACAAATGAAGCTTAGAATACTAGGTTGCTAAACGCTAATAAGGTATCAGAGTTTGTTGGTTTAGCAAAACTTGTAGAGTGAAGATTATTGTTCAGCTTTGTGCGTGTAGAGAGTTTGGAAGCATTAGCCGTGATAATCTTCAAAGCTTGGTTTATATAGCACTTGAGAAGATGAACGTTGAAGCAAATATTCTTGATTCAATGCTATTAACAAGCTTTCCTTTTTGAGCAGATCTTGTCTAGAATGATGCCGTTGGTATTGATTAGCTTTCAATGCACAGTACGTTGCTTCTTCAATGCACGTTCTGGCTTGGCTCATTCTGATTCTGCTTCGCTGCTGATGAACTGATTTGATTCTGTATCAGAGTATTTTACGCGCAGTTCTGTTCATCAAGCTTCAGCATGTGCAAGCGTTGATCATCTGATCTTTGACGTTCTGATTCAGCAACTTCTGATGCTGGTGTGCAAACTCATATTCTGATGCTGAAAACGTGATCTTGCTTATTTTAATCAGCATATCTGCAAATCAGAGCATAGTAATTTTAGGCAGCATATGATTCACTCATAAAATATTTAACTACTATATCTTTTCACTTTGTTATCATCAAAACTCAAATATAGGGTACTAGATTCAAACATTGTTCTAACACCATTGACTGTTAAAGATGAAAATGGTGAAGTTATTGATCCCGATGTTGGCAATATTGCTGGGACTAGTAATGTTACCAGAAGTGGAAGGGTTTTCTCTCCCGCGATCTCTCCAAATACTATTACTACACCAGTTCATACCGCTGCTACTGAATCTACTACTGAAACTCGAGGTGAAGAACAGATGATTGAGCCTGCCCAGACTGGGGCACCAAAAGAAGTTACTATTGAAGACCCCTCCAAGCAAGATATGGAGGAAATATTAAAGATTATCCAAAAAAGTGACTACAAGATTGTTGAATAGCTGGGGCAGAATGAAATTAAACCTATCTTCTGAAAGGGGTTTAGTAAAGATATCAGCCCATTGATGGTCTGTATCTATAAATTTCAAGTTTAAAATTCCTTTCTGAATATAGTCCCTAATGAAATGATGTTTTATTTCTATATGTTTAGCTCTAGAATGTAAAATAGGATTCTTACTTAAGCAAATAGCAGAAGTATTATCACAAAGAATAGGAATGTTACTCTCAAAAATCTGGAAGTCTTCAAGCTGACTTTTCATCCAGAGCATCTGTGTGCTACATCCAGCTGCTGCTATGTACTCAGCTTCTGCTGTTGACAGAGCAATAGTTGATTGCCTTTTGCTGGACCACGAGATCAGATTTTCTCCCAGAAACTGGCAGCTTCCAGAAGTACTTTTTCGTTCCACTCTGTCTCCAGCAAAATCAGCGTCGCAGTAGCCTACTAAACTGTAATCACTAGATTTTCTATAAAACAAACCCAGATTAGTAGTACCTTTCAGATACTTGAAAATTCGCTTAACAGCTGTTAAGTGAGATTCTCTAGGATCTGATTGGAATCTAGCACAAATACATACGCTGAATAAAATATCAGGTCTTGAAGCAGTCAGATAAAGGAGAGAACCAATCATACCTCTGTAGACTTTCTGTTCTACGCTTTTGCTTACCTCTTCTCTTTCCAGAATGCACGTGGGATGCATTGGAATCTTTGATGGCTTACATTCTGAGAGGTCAAATTTCTTCAGAAGATCTCTGATGTATTTGCTCTGATGAATGTAAGTTCCCTCTGGAGTTTGATTGATCTGAATTCCTAGAAAGAACTTCAGTTCCCCCATGAGGCTCATCTCAAATTCTGCCTGCATACACTTAGCAAATTTTCTTCCAAGAGAAGGATTAGTAGAGCCAAAGATTATATCATCAACATAAATTTGACAGACTAAAATGTCACTCTTAACTGTTTTACAGAATAGAGTGGTGTCCACTTTCCCTCTGGTGAACTCATTTTCAAGCAGAAAGTTACTTAGCCTTTCATACCAAGCTCTGGGAGCTTGTTTCAGACCATACAGTGACTTTTTCAGTTTGAAAACATGTTCTGGATGTTTTGTATTTTCAAAACCTGGGGGTTGGTGAACATACACTTCTTCTTCTATATAACCATTTAAGAATGCACTTTTGACATCCATCTGATACAGAGTGATGCCTCTATTAACAGCAAATGAGATTAAAAGTCTGATAGATTCTAACCTAGCGACTGGGGCAAAGGTTTCTGTATAGTCTATCCCCTCTTGCTGACTATAACCTTGTGCAACCAGTCGTGCCTTGTTTCTGACGACTTCACCTTGTTCATTAAGCTTGTTTCTGAACACCCATCTTGTTCCAATGACGTTGAATCCTTTTGGTCTTGGAACGAGATCCCATACGTCGTTTCTGGTGAATTGATTCAGCTCTTCTTGCATTGCCAGAATCCAGTCATTGTCCAGAAGTGCTTCATCAATAGAAGAAGGTTCAATCAGAGACACAAGTCCCATCAGAGTTTCTTCAGAGTTTCTGAAGCTTGCTCTTGTTCTGATTGGATCTTCCTTTCTTCCTAGAATAGTCTCTTCTGGGTGATCCAAACTGCTTCTGGGTAATCTCTTCTGAGGTTGATCAGCAGCAGTTGTAGGATTTCTAGCATTGCTTCTTTCAGACGTTGAAGGAATGTCTGTGTTGAGAGCTTCTGATGACTTGTCTTCAGAACCTGCAAATTCAATTTCTATACCTGCAAGATTTTCATTCTGCTTTGACTTTTCAGAGTCAAGCTTGTCATCAAAACGAACACTGATTGATTCTTCCACAATCTGTGTTTCTGTATTGTATACTCTGTACCCTCTTGAGCGTTCAGAGTATCCTAACATAATACACTTCTGTGCCTTAGAATCAAACTTGTTCAAATAATTCTTAGTATTTAACATATAGCAAGTACATCCAAATGGATGAAAATACGAAATGTTGGGCTTTCTGTTCTTCCACAATTCATATGGAGTCTTTTCCAGAATAGGTCTTATTGAGATTCTATTCTGAATGTAGCACGCTGTGTTTATTGCCTCTGCCCAGAAAGTCTTAGCAACGTTTGTCTCGTTGATCATGGTTCTGGCCATTTCTTGCAATGTTCTGTTCTTTCGTTCTACAACTCCATTTTGTTGGGGAGTTCTAGGACAAGAGAAATCATGCAGAATGCCTTTGTCATTAAAGAATGACTCAAAATCTTTATTTTCAAATTCTCCACCATGATCACTTCTGAATTTAACGATTCTAAGATCTTTTTCATTCTGAACTTGGTTACAGAAGGTAACAAACACAGAGTGTGACTCGTCCTTGTGTCTTAAGAACTTTACCCATGTCCATCTGCTATAGTCATCTACGATTACTAACCCATACTTCTTGCCACTGACAGAAGCAGTCTTAACTGGTCCAAATAAGTCAATGTGCAGAAGTTCTAATGGCTTAGAGGTAGAAACAACATTTTTGGATTTAAAAGAAGGTTTTGCAAATTTGCCTTTCTGACATGCTTCACACAGAGCATCTGAATTGAACTTCAAATTTGGAAGTCCTCTGACCAGATTGAGTTTGTTAATCTGAGATATTCTTCTCATACTAACATGTCCCAATCTTCTGTGCCAGATCCACTGCTCGTTGTTAACAGACAGAAGACATTTTACGTTCTGACTCTTTAGTTCAGAAAGTTTGATTTTGTAAATGTTGTTTTTCCTCTTACCATTAAATAGGATAGTCCCATCTTTCTGACTAACAGCTTTACATGATTTTTGATTAAAGATTATATCATAACCGTTATCACTTAATTGACTTATGGATAACAGGTTATGCATCAATCCATCAACAAGCAGAACATTATTAATAGAGGGAAGATTTCCGTTACCTACAGTTCCAGAGCCAATTATCTTTCCCCTCTGATTGCCTCCAAAGCCAACGTGGCCTCCAGGCTTAAGTTCCAGGCTTTGGAACATATGCCTTCTTCCCGTCATGTGACGTGAGCAGCCAGAGTCCAGGTACCATGACTGGTGTTTCTGACTTGCTGCTAAAGATATCTGCAACATGTATTATTTTATCCTTAGGTACCCAGATCTTCTTGGGTCCTGATTTGTTAGTTTTACCAAAACTCTGATTGAATTTTGGTTTCACAAAGTGATTACTACTAGTATATTTGATGTCATGTGTGTGACCATACACAAAGTGTGAATTTAGAGGAGTGTATTTAATTGTTAAATCCATGACATTTTTAGGTGTAGGAACCTTACCTAGGTATCCTATTCCTTTCCTGCCGTTTCTGCTAACTCCATAGATCATTGAAGCCATTCTGCTTCTATCTATGCTTTTAGCAAGAAACTTCTGGAAACTATGATCATACTCCTTGATGATCTCATCAGCGTTGCTGGGAGTTTCAGCAATTGGTTCCTTCTGAGAGTTTTGTAAAGAGTTTTCTAATTTTAAAATTTTATCTCTCAGCTCAGAGTTTTCCAATTTGAGACTCTCAGACTTATTAGAGTCAGATTCAAGAGTCCTTTTCAGGTCTCTGAATTTAGCTCTAATCTGCTGATAACGTTCCAGAATTTCATTGAGGCTTTCAGCAAGTTCAGCCTTTGTAAAATTAACAGCGAAGTTAGGGAATACCTCTTCTGTGTCTGATTCTGAGTCTGAGTCAGAAGCTTCACTGTCATCTGGAATGTTAGCCATAAGCGCTATGTTCTCCCTTTCATCATCTGATTCTGAGTCAGCTTCAGACGAGTCAGAGTCATCCCATGTGGCCATGAGACTTTTCTTCTTCTCTCTTCCAAACTTCTTTTTGGGCTTTTCCCTCTGAAGCTTTGGACAGTCACTCTTGTAGTGTCCTTGCTCATTGCACTCGTAGCAGATGATGTCTTTTGTATTTGGCTTCTTGCTACCTGAGGAGCCTTCAGATCTTCTGTATCCAGAGGAAGAATCTGTCCTTCTGTATCTGGAAGAAGACTCGTTCTGATCAGATCTTCTGGGATTCCTGAACTTCCTTTGTCTTTGCTTCCACAGTTGATTTACTCTTCTGGAGAGAAGAGAAAGCTCGTCTTCTTCTGATGAGGATCCATCAGATGTTTCTTCAACTGCCTGCAAAACTTTAGATTCAGATTTTCTGTTAGATTTTAAAGCTATAGGCTTACCTTGCTTCTGAGGCTCGTCAGCTTCCAGCTCTATCTCATGACTTCTGAGGGAGCTTATAAGTTCCTCCAGAGTGATTTTGTTGAGATCTTTCGCCAGCTTCAGAGCAGTAACCATAGGCCTCCACTGCTTGGGTAAACTTCTGATTATCTTCTTGACATGGTCAGCAGTAGAGTATCCCTTGTCCAGAACTTTGAGACCAGCTACCAGAATCTGGAATCTAGAGAACATAGTTTCAATGGATTCAGATTCTTCCATTTTAAACGCCTCATACTTCTGAATGAGCGCCAGAGCCTTTGTTTCTTTGACTTGAACGTTGCCCTCATGCGTCATTCTGAGAGAGTCAAAGATGTTCTTAGCTGTGTCTCTGTTGGATATCTTCTCATACTCAGTATAGGAGATAGCACTGAGGAGGATGGTTCTGGCCTTATGGTGATTCTTGAAATCACGCTTTTGTTGATCAGTCATTGATTTTCTATCAATCTTCTGACCAGTTGCATTAACAGGGTGCGTGTATCCATCTGTCACCATATCCCACAGATCAGCATCATGTGCTAGAAAGAAGCTTTCAATTCTGTCTTTCCAGTAGTCAAAGTTTTCTCCATCAAAGACTGGAGGTTTGCCGCTGAATCTGTCTCTGTCCTCATTGGTGTCATTGCTGAAATGAGAGTTGTTTCCTGCCATTGTGTTTTTCTGACGCTGGATCTTGTACTGACATGGTTAAGTGTTTTAGCTCAGAACCAGGCGCTCTGATGCCAATTGAAGGGGTGAAAAACACAAGAAGGGGGGGTTGAATTGTAAAACTGGAAACTTAAAGCAAATGACAAGGTATTTTTATCCTGGTTCGTTTGATCTCAAACTACTCCAGTCCACCCGTCAAGGTGATTTCGCCTCTCTCCAACGAGGTCTTAATTCACTATATTCAACTGAATACAAATCTGCTTTAGCAACTGCTAAAACCTTCTTGATTCAAACCACAATCCGGTTTGTCAAGGCAACACTTTCTTACAAAGGTATAAACAAATGTGTATGAATGTTTCTACAAAAACTATATCACAACTGTGATGTTTACACAAATGAAGCTTAGAATACTAGGTTGCTAAACGCTAATAAGGTATCAGAGTTTGTTGGTTTAGCAAAACTTGTAGAGTGAAGATTATTGTTCAGCTTTGTGCGTGTAGAGAGTTTGGAAGCATTAGCCGTGATAATCTTCAAAGCTTGGTTTATATAGCACTTGAGAAGATGAACGTTGAAGCAAATATTCTTGATTCAATGCTATTAACAAGCTTTCCTTTTTGAGCAGATCTTGTCTAGAATGATGCCGTTGGTATTGATTAGCTTTCAATGCACAGTACGTTGCTTCTTCAATGCACGTTCTGGCTTGGCTCATTCTGATTCTGCTTCGCTGCTGATGAACTGATTTGATTCTGTATCAGAGTATTTTACGCGCAGTTCTGTTCATCAAGCTTCAGCATGTGCAAGCGTTGATCATCTGATCTTTGACGTTCTGATTCAGCAACTTCTGATGCTGGTGTGCAAACTCATATTCTGATGTTGAAAACGTGATCTTGCTTATTTTAATCAGCATATCTGCAAATCAGAGCATAGTAATTTTAGGCAGCATATGATTCACTCATAAAATATTTAACTACTATATCTTTTCACTTTGTTATCATCAAAACTCAAATATAGGGTACTAGATTCAAACATTGTTCTAACACCATTGACTGTTAAAGATGAAAATGGTGAAGTTATTGATCCCGATGTTGGCAATATTGCTGGGACTAGTAATGTTACCAGAAGTGGAAGGGTTTTCTCTCCCGCGATCTCTCCAAATACTATTACTACACCAGTTCATACCGCTGCTACTGAATCTACTACTGAAACTCGAGGTGAAGAACAGATGATTGAGCCTGCCCAGACTGGGGCACCAAAAGAAGTTACTATTGAAGACCCCTCCAAGCAAGATATGGAGGAAATATTAAAGATTATCCAAAAAAGTGACTACAAGATTGTTGAATAGCTGGGGCAGACCACTCCAAAATATCTATGTTATCCCTGTTGTTGTGCTCCAAAGCTCATGCTCATGCTTTAGTGAAATTCCTAAAATCTGCTCATGTACCGCAAGAAATCTCTATTGATCAGCTCAAAAATCATATTGCTAGCCTGACGAGTGATAATGGGCTAGGCTTTTTTGACGCAAACTTAACTCCCGCAGGAAGGAATCATATTAAGGCCCTACATGTCTCCATTGAGTGTAGAGGCACTACCTTATCTCATGTGTTGGTAGACACATGTTCCTTATTGAATGTATTTCCAAAATATGCTTTAGACAAACTTGACTGTGAAGGGATTATTCTAAAACCCATTGATATTGATGTTGTACCCCAAAATTTTCCCTCCCATATTTCTCAAAACATTTCAAGAAAGATCCCCAAGTTGCTCAAGGAAGTCCAAGGGTTGGCCAGACAAGCTCTCTCCTAAGGTAGTCTACCTCAAATTAGGGTTTCATGTTGCATCAAGATTCTTGAGTCCAAGTGATCCCAAGTGCTCAAAAATGTCCTAATATGTTCTCAAGATCATCCATGTCAAGTTTCAAGCCTTGCAATGGAAGTTTGCTCAATCAATTGCTCAAAGGTCCAAAAATCGACTATGCTAAGGCAAAAGTCAATTGTGGCCTACATACAGTCAAACTTCAAGATTTTTCGTCAACATCCTCATTTTGAAGTATATTTCATAATTTGATCAAGGGTTGATCATGATTCATCAAGGATTGCTCATAATTCATCAAGACTCAAAAGTTGCTAAATTAGGGTTTTGCAGGAAAAGTCAACTCAACTTTGACCAAGCATAAATTTCTCATAATTTATGAGAAATGACCCATCCAAAGCTCATTTTGAATAGGATGAAATTCCCTACAACTCATCTTCATCTCCCAAGTTCAAAATATGCACTCACAAGAAGTTATGAATTTGGACATTATAGGTCATTTTAAAAAGTCAACAAAAATACCTTTTTTGTCAAAGCTACATACATGATTATGGTATATCAAAATGAAATTAGACCAAAAGGGTTGCTTAGAGGACATCTCAAGCTTTCTAAAAAGTCCAAGAACACCTCCAAAGAGTCAAAATTGATGGAGTTATGCATTGTTGAAGTTGGCCTTTTTTGCAAAATTGCCAAAAGTCAACTATCCCTAAAACATCAAATTTTGCCTAATGGGCCCAATATTTTTCACTTGTTTTAAGTTGGAAACATAGCCCACGTGCTCTATTCTTTGCCACTTGTCCATATTTTATTTTTATTATTTATTTTGGTTTTTATTTGAATTAATGCAAATTAAATCAAAACAAATCAAATAAAATCAAAAATATTGAAAACCAAGGATTTTGTGATCATTTCGGGTCTTAAATTATAGATTGCAAGCATTCAAAATCGTGTAAAGGCATATGTGCACAAAAAGATTGAAAAGAAGCCAAATTTGGAAGGTTTTCAAAGGGAATCAAATCAAATATCAAAAGCATTGAAGAAGGAAGATTTTGACCCAATGATCAACCCTAATGCATTGTTTGATACATAAGGAGGCGAGGCAGACCTAGAAAGAAGTTAGAAAGAGGCGTGAGAAGGAGAACAAAAACTGAAAAATCAAGGAAAAAGTGTGAGATCAAAATCCCACTTAGAGGCATTCTTAAGGCTCGTGATCGATTCCAATCGTTTCCTGGCACTCTCAGGAACCTAAAGTTATCAAGAACAAGCCCGTTCCGGTCCCTAATCGCTCTGTAATTTGTTCACGTTACACCCTTGTTCTTGAATTCGAATCTCATGTTTTAAGCATTGTTAGGTTAAATTAATTATACATTCTTGATCTATGATGCATTTGCAAACTTTCTGTATCATTCAATTGCGTTTATATGGCCTGTAGTGTTAATCACCATTGCTAGGTTTTCGAGCTTGGTTTTAGGGTTTTTGTTTTCAGGAACAATTGGCCTTCGTAAGTGGTATGGTTGTGATCAGGAGGATGAAATGAGCACAACCATGGAATTGGGTGTTATTTCCATGGTCTGTGAAAGATTTTGAGAGCGTATAACCTGTAGCAACGGACGTTTGTCCGTAGGTATAAGTGAACGAAATTTTAGCCACGGTGTAAGGAAGAAGACGCAGACGTGGTCAGCTTCCATTGGCTTATTTGAATTTGCGCGCAAAAATACCATTACTGTACTTGTTTTGTATATTATTTTTATTATTTGTTATATGTACAATCAAAACAAAACAGCGCAGTGGTTGCCACGTAGGTTCTCAAGGCGTTAGAGGATGGAGGTCAGGGGTTCGATCCCTACCTCCAGCATTTGTTATTTTCTCATTTGTTTTCAGGAAATTCTGTGCGCGTACAATCCAGGAGACCCACCATGGACCTTCATCATCAACGCGCCAGATGGCCAGATCTGGTGGCCACCACTGAGGGTGCACCAAAGGCCAAGTCAAACGCCTACGTACTAGATCCAAAAAGTCAAAACGGATCATCTCAATGGGCCCAGGAAAATTGCTATTGGCACCCCCTAATTTCAGGCCCATCTCTCATCTTTTTTTTTAATTTTATTTATTCTATTTAATTAATTTGCTATTTATTTTATTAACCAAAAAATATTCTCTTTTTATCAAAAATCACCAAAAAAAATTTTCTATCCAATTAAATTTTAGAAATTTATTTTTCATCAATAAATCAATTAATTTAATTAGGTTGATTAATTAGATAACTCTAATTTATTTTTGTAAATATTTAAAATTAATTAGAATCAATAGGTTTTTATTACTAACTTGATTGTATTTATTTTTTAGCTAAAATAACAAAAACTCCAAAAATATGTCATTTAATTATTTTTCATTTATTAATTTAATTAACTAATTAATTTAGGATTTAATTTTAAGACTTAATTTCTTTTCTTAGAAAATATTAAAAACCACAAAAACATTTTCTTTTAATTAGGTGGGTCAAAACTCTAGTTTCGCATTCGATCTAATTTTCTCGCGCGCTTTATTTTTATCCAATTATTGTATCTGCTCCCGGTTTGTAATAATTAAATTAGGACATTTATTTATTTTTACCGCTTTTAATTTCAAATGGTTTGTTTTTGGCTATGTAAATACCCGAAGCCTTGTAATAGTTTAGTTTAAATTCTGCATTTTAATTCTGCAAATTATTTAACTGTTAGATGTTTGATAATAGGGTTTGCATGACAAGAATGTATGTCTGATTTTAAAACAGTTAGATCACCCTAAACATGTGCAAAGATAAATAATCTGAAATCAACACACTCGCACATGCGCACTCCTAGGGTACACCCCACTTGGTTGCCTTTGTAAACGGTCATTGAGTATAGGTTGTTTTAGAGGTCGCCCTCTTGTCTAAAAGATCATAAGTTGCCTCGGAAAGGTTGCCTCGGATATTGTTGCCTCAGATAAATGATCTAAGACATTAGGGTTACCACTAAGACGTCCTAACGTTGCTTTAGTGACTGTATGTCCCTCTTTCGAATTGACCCTTAAACTCCAACGACGGTGCTACCTACTCACTAATAGTGGGATAGCATTGTCTAAAGGAAACAAACATAGAACGATTCCTTTTTCAAGTAGGTAGATTAGTTCTTAAGTACTTGCTCAATTAAAACAAAACCTTTTCACACTTACACTCTTTTACAAACAAAGTTTTCAAAAACACTTCATTACACTCTTGAAGACAGACGCAAGAGTTAAATCGAAGTTAAAACAAAAACTTTTCAAACCCACAAACACAAAGAAAACAATTTTGAAAATGATGAGCAAGTACCTAAGAGCCCGTAGATAACTACAGATAGAAAGGGTGCTAATACCTTCCCTTTCTATAATCTACCCCCCGTACTCAGAATATCTCGAAAAATGAATTTTTGTGTGCTTTTTTCCTTTCCTTGTTAGATAAAATAAAAGTCGATGGCGACTCTTTCTTACCGTGACATTTTGCAAAAACAATCGCAAAACGCAAACCAGCATTCCAAAAACAGTCAGTTCTTCCACCGTATCACAGAACTGGCGACTCTGCTGGGGAATTAATAAGTGGGGTGTACCTTAGGATTAGTTCATAATATTTTCAATTGTTTGATCTGTTTGCTTTATCTTTGTGGGTTTGAATCAGAGTTACTATAGACCCTAACTTGGATCTGGGGATACCTTTTAGGTAAGTAGCAATAGACTGTGAGGGAACTGTACGACGTAGACCGATACGGTTGAAGCAGTAGCTACGTTGGTGTGACACTTTAGTTTGTACCGATATCCCTTGTGGCAGAACAAGGAGAATATGGGGCTGCTAAGGGGTCATTAAGCACCAACTGACCTTAGAACCTATAATTGACCAAATTGGCCATAGAAAAGTAGCAGTATGCTACACTCATTGAGACCAAACTCTCGCGATGATTCCGACCGCAAGAAAAGGTTGCTAAACAGGAATTATGACCGATCGAGGGTGGTCAGTGATATTGAGATCCTCTAGAACCCGATTACTATTACTAGGACAGGTTGAACCAACTAAACTGAAAGAGGGTAGTACCTAAACTCCATGCCAGCCTGAAATTTAAGGGCTACTGTGTGACTTGTTTGCCCTTACCATGTTTGCTATCTGTGAATACCTGTGGTGTGTTTCTATAATGACAGCATGCATCATGACATTGCATGCATATTGCATTGGACTAACCATTTCAAAGACCAATGGGATTCATCTTTGTTCTGTTTAGCAGATCATGGCATATATGCGTAGAAACACTATTTGAATCAGCTTTGTACAGATTCCTACTCAGCTTAGAGATTTGGTTTCCAAGGTTCCTAACACTTCCTCTTTTGACAGAAGACATGGTCACCTCCTCAGTCTAGTCACTTCCAAGCTGAATGAACAAATGATGAGTGTCTTATTCTAGTTCTTTGATCTGTTACACCACTGCTTCACCTTCCCGGACTATCAGTTGGTCCCTACTTTGGAGGAGTTCTCTGATATACTCGGCATCTCTATTCTAGAGTAGACCCCATTTACAGGTTTGGAGACAGCTCCTAGGCCGAAGGATATTGCTTCAGCCCTCCATCTTACAAGGGTTGATGTGGTGTCTAATTGGGAAACTCAGAGTGGGATAAAAGGCTTCTTGGTTAAGTTCTTGGTTGATCAGGCTAAACAGTTCTGGGACAGTTTAGACTTTCAAGCGTTTGAAGACATCCTGGCTCTTCTCATTTATGGCCTGGTTCTGTTCCCAAATTCAGATTCTTTTGTCGACGTGAATGCAGTGAAGATCTTCATGTCCCGTAATCCAGTGCCCACTCTCTTGGGTGATATTCTGCATACTCTCTATGCCCGTACTGCTCGGAAACGGGGAACTCTCATGTGCTATGCACCATTGCTGGCGAGGTGGTTTATTTCTCACCTCCCCAAATCTGTTTTGAAGAACGAGGAAGGCATGGGTTAGGCCTATAAAATTATGTCCCTTGATCATACGGACATCATCTGGAGTACTAAAGACATGGAAGAAGTAGCTGTTATTGATCGTTGTGGGGAATACCCCAATGTTCCCTTGCTTGGAATTCGAGGAGAGATCACCTATAATCCTTGTTTGGCCTTACGATAATTTGGGAGAGCTAGGAGGGACGGACCACATGAGTTGCTGCTTCCAAGCATTGTCTTTGACTTTATGGGAGATGTTGAGGGACATCGCCGCAGATTCATACGAGCCTGGGATAGGGTGAACAAGTCTGATCCACATGAGCTAGGCATGAAGACCTCTCTCCCGATGGAGCCGTATCTCCGGTGGGTTCGAGCCCGCGCTCAAAAGCTGGGGATGCCCTACGAAGCTGTCTTACCTGTGATAGTGGAGCATACTGACGAAGAAGGGGTTCCTCCTACCATCCTCCATCCATATATGCCTACTGACATTGGGGCATTAAAGAGGTCTTGGATCCAGCTAAGGGAAGAACGGGATACTTACAGAGAAAAGTATCATGAGCAGGAGCAGAAGATCCTAAAGCTTACAAGGCAGCTGGAGAATGAGAGGGTCCTCAACGACTATGTCAGCACCAAAGGAAAACGACCATAGGAGCGTTCATTGTCTTTTATTGTTTCTAGCGTAGATTTACTTTCTAGTATTTATTTTTTTTGTAACGCCTTAAAGGCATCTATTAAACATTGATTTCAAGTTTGAATCTAATAAAGTGTGTTTCATTTTGGTTTACGAATTTGAATCTCCAAAGTCTTTGAAATCATATCATATGCATCCCATTCCCATGCAACTCATTACAGGTACCCTTACAGGTTTCTCATCTTCTTTGCTGTTTATTTCAGCAAACATGTCTTCTGAAACATCAACTGATCAAGCCATCAAGGCCCTACAAGCTCAAAACGCTCAGTTCTAGGAAATGTTCATGAACCTGACCAAGGGTTAACAAGATCTGAAGACTCTTATCTTGAAGGATAAGAAGAAGAAGAAGAAGAAGAAGACAGTCCTCCTGAATATGGGTCACAGGTTCAGGAATAGATTGAGACAGGATGTTGATTTATCTCACTCATCTGGAGGGGGAGAGAATCAAGAAGAAAGGAGGGCTCCTAGCCCTGTGGTTTCTGACAATGAGACTGACTTTGATGAAGACTAATATCCTCCGGCTGAGGACAGGTATAAGCAACTTGAGGACCGGTTAAGCGCAATGGAAGTCCAGAAGGTACCTGGGTTGGACTTCGGAGATTTGGGTTTGGCATCTGGGGTGGTAATCCCGCACAAGTTTAAGGCTCCTGTCTTTTCTAAGTACGACGGGATCTCTTTCCTAAAGTTACACCTCCGCTCGTATGTTAGAAAGATTCAACCATACACTGCCGATAAGAACCTCTGGATTCATTTCTTTCAAGATAGTCTTTCAGGGACTCAACTTGAATGGTTTTACCAACTGGAAGGAGCTAACGTCCGTAACTGGGAGGACCTTGCCTCTGCTATTTACAAGCAATACTAGTACAATGCCGACCTTGCTCCCATGCGTACTCAACTTCAGGGTATGTCTATGGGTGCGAGCGAAGGTTTTAAGGACTACGCTCAGAAATGGAGGGACCTTGCTGGGAGAGTACAACCCCCTCTGGCTGACAGGGAGTTAGTGGATATGTTTCTTGGGACTTTGTCTGGTATGTATTTCAACCATTTAATCGGCAGTTCATCATCTGGTTTCACCGAGTTGATTATGACTGGGGAGAGAGTCGAAGCCGGTATTAAGAGTGGCAAGATACAGAAGGGTGCTTCGTCAAGTACTGAGAAGAAGCCTTTCAAGAAGGAGTCTAGTGCGGTTTACATCTCAAGGAGCCAAAGCCGACCCGAACGCCGCCAAGTAGTGAATGCGGTAGTTATAGAAAGGCCTGCTATTGCCCCACAATGCAGTAATCAGCCAAGAGCAGAGAGGCCGCAGAGACAATTTACTCGGCTCAGTATGACCCTATCTCAAATTCTGCAGCAACTGTTGAAAACCAACTTGGTGATTCCGAAGGAGGCTCCAAAGAATTCCAACACCACATCACCGCTGTACAATCCGAACGCCCGATGTGCTTATCACTCCGATAGCCCGGGGCATGATACCAATAACTGCTGGGCTTTGAAGAATAAAGTGCAGGATCTGATTGATGCTAAGGAGATTGAGTTTGAAGCGCCTGAAAAGCCTAATGTTATGACTGCTTCTATGCCCAAGGATGGAGTGAATGCTGTAGATGATGACTCGTTTGTGACTTCCATAAAAGACATTGCTAATCCATTGATGACTGTGAAGAAGAACCTTCTGTTAGCCGGTTTATTTCCGGGTTGTGAAGAAGGTTGCCATATGTGTTCTGTCATACCTACTGGTTGCCATCTATTGAAGTCAGGTGTCCAACGCCTGATGGATAACAAAGAAATTCTGTTTGAGAAAACTTTGGTTCCATTGATTCCTTTTAAAGATGTTTCTATAATCACCATTTCTGCCAATTCTTCCAAGGCTTCCTCGAGAAAGCCTGTTAGAATTACATTTGTTCTGAAAATTGCTTCGTTGATCATTACCATTCCTGGACCTATCCCTTACACGTCAGATAAGGCTGTCCCGTGGCATTATGGGGCTGGCGTGAATTATCATGGGATTAAACAAGATTTGAAGGGTGAAGAGGCTGATACTGACGTCAGCAATATTGTTAGATCTAGCAAGGTCACTCGCAGCGGAAGACTTTTCTCTCCTAAGATTTCCCCACCAACTATTCAGAAACCTATTATTATTACACCTGCCAGTACACCTGCTATTGTCCCTGTTCATGTTCCAATCCTTACCCCTGTCGCCGAGTCATCTGACACTCGGGGCAAAGGGATCACCGGTGAGCCTGCCCAGACAGAGGCACCGAAGAAGATTACTGTTGAAGCCTCTAGACAGGAGATAGAGGAAATTTTGAAGATCATCAAAAAGAGCGACTACAACATAGTCGAGTAGCTGGGGAAAACCCCGTCGAAGATCTCTATGTTGTCTTTGTTGCTATGCTCAGAAGCCCATGCCAAGGCTCTGATTGCTTTCCTGAAAACTGCGCATGTGCCGCAGGAAACATCTGCTGATCAGTTTAAAGACTGTGTGGCTAGTTTGACTGCTGATAACGGGTTGAGTTTCTCCAATGCAGACTTGACTGCCAAGGGAAAGAATCACAATGACGCTCTACATGTTTCAATCGAGTTCAAGGGCACTACTCTAGCTCACGTACTGGTGGACACTAGGTCCTCGTTAAATGTTTTACCCAAGAAGGTGTTAGACCGGTTGGACTGTGAAGGGTTGGTACTGAAGCCAAGCAATATTGTGGTTAGGGCCTTTAATGGGTCCAAGAGGATGGTACATGGGGAAGTGGATATTCTTGTCAAGGTTGGTTCCTAGATTTTCGCGTCTACATTCTATGTGATGGACATTCGGCCATCTTATTCCTGTTTGTTGGGTCGCCCTTGGATCCATAAAGCTGGGGCAGTAACTTCTACGCTCCATCAGATGTTAAAGTATCCAGTGAAAGGGAAAATTGTTACAGTACGAGGGGAAGAGGAGTACATGGTGAGCCACCGCAACTCTTTCCGGTATGTGGAGATGGACGGGGAGTTCATTTAAACCCCGTGCCAGAACTTTGAAGAAGTCCCCTAGACACTGGCGTCGACTGAAACTGTTGCTGAAGATCCTCCAATGAAGATGGATTCCCTCAAGGATGCCCGGGCTGTTGTTGAAAAAGGTGGGTGTGAGAATTGGGGCCAACTCCCTGACTTTTCACACAAGACTGACAAGTTTAGTTTGGGTTTTACTGCAGAAGCTCAAAGGGCCGTTCGGCGTGCACGGATTGGAAGACCTCCCTTGTTTATCACTAATTCAGGAGTGAATGCGATTGAAGACGATGATGAAGAGTCTGAGTTTGACAGCTGGATTTACCCGACTAACGATGGAGGATTAAGCAATTGGACGGCAAAGGACTTAGTGCCAATTTCTTTTATTACATAGTAATCATACTTTTGTTTTGAGTTTGTAACAGACAATTTTAAACTTTACGGCCCGGTGCCTTACCCGAGACACCGTGGCTTTGTTTGAGGGCTTATTATGTGTCATTTCCATATATCATTAATAAAAGCATTGGATGTTTCTCTTGCATTACGAATTTTGCGCTCCTTGTCTTTCTTTTCTATCTTGCAAAACAACTATTTTACACACACTCACATATACAGGTCTACATCCACTCTGGATCTCACTCGTAACGACTCTGCTACTACCAGTTATGAATTCGAAAGTCCGATCAACCAAGCTGAGGACGAAGGTGAGGATGATTGCGAAGTGCCTAGTGAACTTGCTAGACTGTTACTTTAGGAAGAGAGGGCCATACAGCCGCATGAAGAGCCAGTGGAATCAGTGAATCTGGGTACAAAGGTAGAAAAGAAAGAGGTCAAGATCGGTGCAAATCTGGAGCCTAGTGTTAAGCAACGGTTGATTCAGATGTTGTGTGACTACGTTGAGATCTTTGCCTGGTCTTATGAAGATATGCCTGGGTTGGATACCGATATTATGGTTCACCGCCTGCCTACCAAGGAAGACTGTTCTCCAGTGAAGCAGAAAGTTCGCCGAATGCGCCCAGAGATGTTTGAGAAAATCAAGGCTGAGGTTATGAAACAGTTTGACGCCGGTTTTCTAGCAGTTACTTCTTACTCGCAGTGGGTTTCCAACGTGGTTCCAGTGCCGAAGGAGGATGGTAAGGTTCGAATGTGTGTTGACTACAGGGATATAAACAGGGCGAACCCCAAGGATGATTTCCCTCTGCCTCATATCGATGTTTTGGTTGACAACACCGCACAACATAAGGTCTTCTCCTTTATGGATGGTTTCTCCGGTTATAATCAGATTAAGATGGCTCCCGAAGACATGGAGAAGACAACCTCTGTCACGCAGTGGGGTACCTTTTGCTACAAAGTCATGCCTTTCGGATTGAAGAATGCTGGGGCAATGTATCAACGCGCCATGGTCGCTTTGTTCCATCATGAGATTGAGGTATACATTGACGACATGATTGCAAGATCCCAGACTGAAGAAGAACATCTGGACCACCTTCAGAAGCTATTTGACAGGTTGAAGTTATACAAGCTGAGGTTAAACCCGAACAAGTGCACCTTCGGAGTGAGATCTGGTAAGCTGCTGGGTTTCGTCGTAAGTGATAAAGGTATTCAGGTGGATCCTGAAAAGGTGAAGGCTATACAGGAGATGCCAGCTCCCCGAACAGAAAAAGAAGTCAGAGGCTTTTTGGGACGGCTGAATTACATTTCCCGATTCATTTCACATCTGACTTCTACCTGTGAGCCAATCTTCAAGCTGCTGAAGAAAGATCAAGTGGTAAGATGGAATGATGAATGTCAAGCCGCTTTCGAAAGGATTAAAGAATATTTCCAAGAGCCACCCATTCTGATGCCTCCAGTTGAAGGGATACCTTTGATCTTATACTTGACAGTACTCGACAATTCAACGGGGTGTGTGCTGGGGCAGCATGACGAGTCTGGCCGAAAAGAGCATGCTATTTATTACCTTAGAAAAAAGTTTACCGACTGTGAGACCCGATACTCACTGCTCGAGAAAACTTGTTGCGCTTTGGTATGGGCTGCTCGCCGGCTGAGATAGTATATGTTGACTCACACTACTCTATTGATATCAAAGATGAATCTAATCAAGTATATCTTCGAGAAGCCTTCCTTTTTCGAAAGAATAGCAAGATGGCAGATGATCTTAACTGAGTATGACATCCAGTATACGACCCAAAAGGCAATTAAGGGAAGTGTGTTGGCAGATCACCTGTCACATCAGGCAGTGGATGATTACCAGTCTATGAACTTTGAATTCTCGGACGAGAACATCATGTTGGTGACTGACTGTGAGACACCTGGACCGGATGAAGGACCTGAGGAAGGATCCCGATGGTCTATGTACTTTGATGGAGCTTCAAACACTTTGGGTAATGGCATTGGCGCCTTGATTATATCTCCTGAAGGCTCTCATACTCCGTTCACCGCCCGACTATGTTTCAACTGCACCAACAACATGGCGGAGTATGAGGCGTGCATCATGGGGCTTTGAGCAACAATTAACCTAAGGATTAAGTTTCTAAGTGTATTCGGAGATTCCGCTCTCGTGATTAGTCAGATCAAAGGCGAGTGGGATACGAAACACCCAAATCTTATTCCTTACAAGGAGTATGTACTCACGTTGCTTCCGCACTTTGAGGAGATAACGTTTGAACACTTCCCAAGAGAGGAGAATCAGCTGGCGGACGCGCTAGCTATGATGTCTTCTATGTTCAAAGTCAATTGGGACAATGAGGCTCCCCAGATTACCATTGAAAGGTTAAACGAACCTGCACATTGCTGCGACATTGAGACTGAAGAGGTAACAGATAAACCCTGGTTTCACGAGGTAAAGAGGTATCTTGAGGCTCAGGAATACCCCGAGGGTGCATCAGTTAATGATAAGAAGTTTTTGAGGAGGTTCGCGGCGAAGTTCTTCATCAGTAATGACATCCTTTACAAGCGCAACCATGATTCAACCTTACTGCGATGTGTGGATAAGAACGAGGCAGAAAGGATTATGGTAGAGTTACATGAAGGTACTTTCGGAACTCATTCCAGTGGACACACCATGGCAAAGAAAATCCTACGGGCAGGATATTATTGGTCTACCATGGAAGCCGACTGTTATCAACATTCTCGGACCTGTCACAAGTGCCAAGTCTATGCTAATAAGGTGCACATACCTCCAGTTCCTCTGAACGTCTTGACATCTCCGTGGCCTTTTGCAATGTGGGGCATCGACATGATTGGTGAGATCAGACCTACTGCGTCCAACGGGTATCGTTTCATCCTGGTGGCTATTGATTACTTCACGAAGTAGGTTGAGGCAGCTTCCTTTGCTACTGTAACCAAGAACTTCGTGGCACGGTTCATTCGGCACATTCTGATTTGCCGATATGGTGTACCGGAGAGGATCATTACAGACAATGGTACAAATATCAATAATAAGATGATCACCGAGCTCTGCAAGCACTTCAAGATACAACATCATAACTCTTCTCCCTACCGGCCGAAGATGAATGGGGCTGTTGAAGCGGCTAATAAGAACATTAAGAAGATTGTGCAGAAGATGACAGTGACATACAAAGACTGGCACGAGATGTTACCTTTTGCTCTTCATGGGTACCATACCTCAGCGCGGACTTCAACAGGGGAAACACCTTATTCCTTGGTATATGGCATGGAGGCCGTATTGCGCATTGAAGTTCAGATACCCTCTCTTCGGATTATGAAGTGGATCCAAACCCGGCTTGATCAGCTGAACTTAATCGACGAAAAGAGACTTACTACTATTTGTCATGGTCAAACGTATCAAAAACGGATGATCAAGGCATTTAACAAGAAAGTTAGACGACAAGAGTATCTAGTTGGGGATCTGGTGATCAAGCGCATCATCCTACCACAAGGTGATCCCAGGGGCAAATGGACCCCTACGTACGAAGGGCCATTTGTGGTTAAGAACATTTTCTCAGGAGGAGCTATGATTCTAACCACCATGGATGGTGACGACCTTCCTCACCCCGTCAATGCAGACATAGTGAAAAGATACTATGCATAATCAACGACCCGCTAGGTCGACTGGCCTAGGCAAAAATAAGGGCTTCCCGGCGAACCAAAAGGGTTCGGGCAAAAATAAAGGGATGAAAATAAAAAAAACTGTACACCCGGCAAGTCGAAAACCTGAAAAGTTGGCTTGGGCAAAAAAAGGGTATCCCGGTGGACTGAAAACCCGAAAGGGCGGTCCAGGCAAAAATTAGGGATCAAAGCGTAACACTATCAAGCTCGGACGACACTAATCAATCTGATCTACCTTCAACCAAGTAGCAAAGTGATGAGATGCTCGAGGACATAAAGGCAATAACAGAGTTGGAACCCAGTGGGATTATTCACATATCTGTTTTTCTTTGTTTTTTTTACAAACTGTATAAATTCTTTTGTTCGACTGCATTCTCTTACTAGGACGTCAACCTCTTGTACAAAAAACGCCTATTTACAGGCCAAACTTCAAAGTCAATACAATTCATTTTCAAAGAAATTTCAAACTGTTTTTCCTTTTTCTGTTTTGTTTTGCAAAGAACGTCCAATGTTCATTTTTTATATATGCATTTGACATTAATTGCTGCTCATGAATATTTACATGCAAAACAAAATATGGTTACTCGTGATATCAGGAACAGGGGCAACAAGAATTGTCCAAACCTTACAGTTTCTCTATCCACCAGGTACAAAGGTAGATTTAGTTGAAGAATATGGATAAGGTGCATTCACTCCCCACAGAGTAAGAAAAAGACAGTAATGTTAACTCTCCCCAGCTGAGGCTCACAACCGCGAATGAGTCGGCAATATTCTCCCCAAGCAGAGTTTATCCATCATCAGCACTAGACAATTATCCTCGGCGGAGTCTGGAACATCTTCCCTAGTGGAGTTTAGAGAATCATCCCCAGTAGACTCTAGAAGATTGTCCCCAATAGAGTCTAAAAGGTTATTCCCAGTGAAGTCGCAACTGAAAGATCATCCCCAGCGAAGTTCATTTCTTTTACAAACAGAAACTCGATCCCCAACAGGATTCAGTATCGCCAGCAAATGGTAATTCATTCCCAGTTGAATTTATCAGCGGAATCCTCAGTAGAGCATCTCTTCCCCACAGAGTAATCTCCTCATCAGTTTATTCCCCAACGAAGTTATCCTCTCCTGCAGGTTTATTCTCACAATCATCTTCATTCACTATCCCCAGCGGAAGCGAAGAATTCAACTCTTTTCTCCAGCAGCAACCCGAGATTTATTTTCCCCAGCTAAAAATATCACATTTCCATACATCATGACATGCATACGCATCATACAACACGATCTCATTTATTTTGAGAACATCATTTCTTGATACATATCATGCATTACATACAGCTAACCTTTACCTTTCAGGAAGGATACAATCAGATTCTCACAAAATTCAAGCTATGAAATATTTACCTCAGTTGAATTACGGACGAGTTCCTAAATCTCAGCGAGATGTTACCTCAGTTGAATTACGAACGAGTTCCTAAATCTCAGCAGAGATGTTTCCTCAGTTGAATTACGGACAAGTTCCTAAATCTCAGCAGAGATGTTTCCTCAGTTGAATTACGGACGAGTTCCTAAATCTCAGCAAAGATGTTTCCTCAGTTGAATTACTGACAAGTTCCTAAATCTCGACAAAGATGTTTCCTCAGTTGAATTACGGACGAGTTCCTAAATCTTGACAGAGATGTTTCCTCAGTTGAATTACAGACAAGTTCCTAAATCTTGACAGAGATGTTTCCTCAGTTGAATTACGGACGAGTTCCTAAATCTTGACAGAGATGTTTCCTCAGTTGAATTACAGACAAGTTCCTAAATCTTGAAAGAGATGTTTCCTCAATTGAATTACAGACGAGTTCCTAAATCTTGACAGAGATGTTTCCTCAGTTGAATTACGGACGAGTTCCTAAATCTCAGCAAAGATGTTTCCTCAATTGAATTACGGACGAGTTCCTAAATCTCAGCAAAGATGTTTCCTCAGTTGAATTACGGACAAGTTCCTAAATCTCAGCAGAGATTCTTCCTCAGTTGAATTACGGACAATTTCCTAAATCTCGATAAAGATATTCCTCAGTTGAATTAAGGACGAGTTCCTAAATCTCAGCAGAGATGTTTCCTCAGTTGAATTACGGACAAGTTCCTAAATCTCAACAAAGTTGTTTCCTCCGTTGAGTACGGACGATCGAAGTTCCTAAATGTCAGCAGAGATGATTCCTCAGTTGAGTACGGACGATCGAAGTTCCTAAATATCAGCAGAGATGATTCCTCCGTTGAGTACGGACGATCGAAGTTCCTAAATATCAGCAGAGATGATTCCTCAGTTGAGTACGGATGATCGAAGTTCCTAAATATCAACAAAGATGACTCATCAGCAGAATAACGGATGCCGAAGCTCCTAAATTTCTACTTCTCTCCATAAAGATCAGACTTCCCCAGCGGAATCTTCCACAATAATAGGTATACAAGCTCTCGCTAAGGAATCTCTTATGCGATCGAAACTCCTTCAGATGGCATCTTTAAGCCCATCCCCTCGTTAACAATTTTCAAATGGCATCTGTAAGCCCATTCTCGATATCACAACGCGGATACCACGTCATGCGAGTGCAAATTTCTGGGCACTCTAGTGTTCAATCATCTTCCACCTTCGAATCACGAAAGGCACGAAAGCCAATCTACACCCTCAGGTTTAAGAAGATTGAACAGGGGAAGCTATTGTACCCCAAAATTTTCCCTCCCATATTTCTCAAAACATTTCAAGAAAGATCCCTGAGTTGCTCAAGGAAGTCCAAGGGTTGGCCAGACAAGCTCTCTCCTAAGGCAGTCTACCTCAAATTAGGGTTTCATGTTGCATCAAGATGCTTGAGTCCAAGTGATCCCAAGTGTTCAAAAATGTCCTAATATGTTCTCAAGATCATCCATGTCAAGTTTCAAGCCTTGCAGAGGAAGTTTGCTCAGTCAATTGCTCAAAGGTCCAAAAATCGACTATGTTAGGGCAAAAGTCAATTGTGGCCTACATACAGTCAAACTTCAAGATTTTTCGTCAACATCCTCATTTTGAAGTATATTTCATCATTTGATCAAGGGTTGATCATGATTCATCAAGGATTGCTCATAATTCATCAAGACTCAAAAGTTGCTAAATTAGGGTTTTGTAGGAAAAGTCAACTCAAATTTGACCAAGCATAACTTTCTCATACTTTATGAGCAATGAACCATCCAAAGCTCATTTTGAAGAGGATGAAATTCCATACAACTCATCTTCATCTCCCAAGTTCAAAATATGCACTCACAAGAAGTTATAAATTTGGACATTATAGGTCATTTTGAAAAGTCAACAAAACACATTTTTTGTCAAAGCTTCATACATGAGCATGAAATATAAAAATGAAATGAGACCAAAAGGGTTACTTAGAGGACATCGCAAGATTTCTAAAAAGTCCAAGAACACCTTCAAAGTGTCCAAATTGAGGGAGTTATGCATTGTTGAAGTTGGCCTTTTTTGCAAAATTGCCAAAAGTCAACTATCCCTAAAACTTCAAATTTTGCCAAATGGGCCCAATCTTTTTCACTTGTTTTGAGTTGGAAACATAGCCCACGTGCTATAGCCTTTTCCAATTGTCCATATTTTATTTTTATTATTTATTTTGGTTTTTATTTGAATTAATTCAAATTAAATCAAAACAAATCAAATAAAATAAAAAATATTGAAAACCAAGGATTTTGTGATCATTTCAGGTCTTAAATTACAGATTGCAACCATTCAAAATCGTGTAAAGGCATATGTGCACAAAAAGATTGAAAAGAATCCAAATTTGGAAGGTTTTCAAAGGTAATCAAATCAAATATCAAAAGCATTGAAGAAGGAAGATTTGGACCCAATGATCAACCCTAATGCATTGTTTGATACATAAAGAGGCGAGGCAGACCTAGAAAGAAGTTAGAAAGAGGCGTGAGAAGGAGAACAAAAACTGAAAAATCAAGGAAAAAGTGTGAGATCAAAATCCCACTTAGAGGCATTCTCAAGGCTCGTGACCGATTCCAATCGTTTCCTGGCACTCTCAGGAACCTAAAGCTATCAAGAACAAGCCCATTCTGGTCCCTAATCGCTCTGTAAGTCGTTCACGTGACACCCCTGTTCTTGAATTCGAATCTCATGTTTTAAGCATTGTTAGGTTAAATTAATTATACATTCTTGATCTATGAAGCATTTGCAAACTTTTTGTATCATTCAATTGCGTTTATATGGCATGTAGTGTTAATCACCATTGCTAGGTTTTCAAGCTTGGTTTTAGGGTTTTTGTTTTCAAGAACAATTGGCCTTCGTAAGTGGTATGGTTGTGATCAAGAGGATGAAACAAGCACAACCATGGCATTGGGTGTTATTTACATGGCCCGTGGAAGATTTTGAGAGCGTATAACCTGTAGCAACGGACATTTGTCTGTAGGTATAGGTGAACAAACTTTTAGCCACGGTGCAGGGAAGAAGACGCAGACGTGGCCAGCTTCCATTAGCTTATTTGAATTCACGCGCAAAAATACCATTATTGTACTTGTTTTGTATATTATTTTTATTATTTGTTATATGTACAATCAAAACAAAACAGCGCAGTGGTTGCCACGCAGGTTCTCAAGGCGTTAGAGGATGGAGGTCAGGGGTTCGATCCTTGCCTCCAGCATTTGTTATTTTCTCATTTGTTTTCAGGAAATTTTGTGCTCGTACAATCCAGGAGACCCACCATGGACCTTCATCATCAACGCGCCAGATGGCCAGATGGCCAGATCTGGTGGCCACCACTGAGGGTGCACCAAAGGCCAAGTCAAACGCCTACGTACTGGATCCAAAAAGTCAAAACGGATCATCTCAATGGGCCCAGGAAAATTGCTATTGGCACCCCCTAATTTCAGGCCCATCTCTCATCTTTTTTTATATTTTATTTATTCTATTTAATTTGTTTGCTATTTATTTTATTAACAAAAAATTATTCTCTTTTTATCAAAAATCACCAAAAACATTTTTCTATCCAATTAAATTTTAGAAATATATTTTTCATCAATAAATCAATTAATTTAATTAGGTTGATTAATTAGATAACTCTAATTTATTTTTGTAAATATTTAAAATTAATTAGAATCAATAGGTTTTTATTACTAACTTGATTGTATTTATTTTTTACCTAAAATAACAAAAACTCCAAAAATATGTCATTTAATTATTTTTAATTTATTAATTTAATTAACTAATTAATTTAGCATTTAATTTTAAGACTTAATTTCTTTTCTTAGAAAATATTAAAAACCACAAAGACATTTTCTTTTAATTAGGAGGGTCAAAACCCTAGTTTCGCATTCAATCTAATTTTCTCGCGCGCTTTATTTTTATCCAATTATTGTATCTGCTCCCGGTTTGTAATAATTAAATTAGGACATTTATTTATTTTTACCGCTTTTAATTTCAAATGGTTTGTTTTTGGCTATGTAAATACCCGAAGCCTTGTAATAGTTTAGTTTAAATTCTGCATTTTAATTCTGCAAATTATTTAACTGTTAGATGTTTGATAATAGGGTTTGCATGACAAGAATGTATGTCTAATTTTAAAACAGTTAGATCACCCTAAACATATGCAAAGATAAATAATCTAAAATCAACACACTCGCACATGCGCACTCCTAGGGTACACCCCACTTGGTTGCCTTTGTAAACGGTCATTGAGTATAGGTTGTTTTAGAGGTCGCCCTCTTGTCTAAAAGATCATAAGTTGCCTCGGAAAGGTTGCCTCGGATATTGTTGCCTCGGATAAATGATCTAAGACATTAGGGTTACCACTAAGACGTCCTAACGTTGCTTTAGTGACTGTATGTCCCTCTTTCAAATTGACCCTTAAACTCCAATGACGGTGCTACCTACTCACTAATAGTGGGATAACATTGTCTAAAGGAAACAAATATAGAACGATTCCTTTTTCGAGTAGGTAGATTAGTTCTTAAGTACTTGCTCAATCAAAACAAAACTTTTTCACACTTACACTCTTTTACAAACAAAGTTTTCAAAAACACTTCATTACACTCTTGAAGACAGACGCAAGAGTTAAATCGAAGTTAAAACAAAAACTTTTCAAACCCACAAACACAAAGAAAACAATTTTGAAAATGATGAGCAAGTACCTAAGGGCCCGTAGATAACTACGGATAGCAAGTACTCAGAATATCTCGAAAAAGGAATTTTTCTGTGATTTTTTCCTTTCCTTGTTGGATAAAATAAAAATCGGTGGCGACTCTTGCTTACTGCGACATTTTGAGAAAACAAACGCAAAACGCAAACCAACATTCCAAAAACAGTCAGTTCGTCCTCCGTATCACAATTGGGCTAAGAGCTTTTGATGGTTCGAAGAGAACGGTGCTGGGACGCCCTTGGATTCACGGGGCAGGTGCTGTTACTTCTACTCTACACTAGAAGGTGAAGTATCTCGTGAGGGTAAAGATTGTTATAGTTTGCAAAAAAGAAGAATATATGGTGAGCCATTTAAATTCTTTCAAGTATGTCAATATGGATGGTGAATTCGTCGATACTCCTTACCAGACCTTTGAAGTTGTTTCTCAGACAACCTCAGTTGATGAAGCTTCTTTTGTTGTTCCTAAGACTCCGTAAAAAGTGGCTTCTCTAAAAGGTGCCAGGGTTGTGGTTAAAGAAGGTGGTTGCACTGTTTGGGGTCAGCTTCCCGATATTCCTTACAAATCCTATAAGTTTGGTTTGGGTTTCACTTCTCAAGCTCAGAGGGCTGTTCATCGTGCTCGTGCTAACTCTGGGAGATCGCCTTTCTGCATCAACAATAATGGAGTTCACAACAATCATGTCAACATTGTGGAAGACGCTGATGGTGACTATGACATAGACAGCTGGATCTTCCTTACTACTGGCAATGGGCTCAACAATTAGAAGGGTGAAGACTTTATACCAAACTCCTTTAGTCAGTAGTAAATTCTATTTTCTGTTTTCTTACTTTTAAGTTTTTGGTTATGTAATTTAAATAACGAACTTTAAGCCTTGTGCCTTACCTGGGGCACAATGGTCTATTTATTAGGGTTGTCATTATTCATTAGCATATTTTCAATTAATAAATTATTGGACGTTTGCATTCAAATTTTGTGCTCTTTGTCTTTCTTTTACTTTATTATTTTGAAAGTAGCTATGTATTCTTACACACACCCACACAACAAATTGCAGATCCATACAACCACATGAAGAGCCAGTCGAGGTTATGAACTTGGGTACTATGATACGGTGGGAGAACTGACTTGGGTGTTTTGCGTTTGATCGCAAATGTTGTGGTTAGCAAGAGTCACCACCGACTTTTCTTTTATCCAAAAGGAAAGGCTGAAAAGAACAGGAAAGACCTTTGAGATTATTTCTTGAGTTCGGGGGGTAGATTATGAAAAGGGAAGGTGTTAGCACCCTTTTCATCCATGGTTATCTATGGGATCTTAGTTACTTGCTAGATCACTTGTTTTTGTTTGAAAATATGCTTTGTGTGGTTTTTTGAAAGTATTTTGAAAAGGCGCCATCGTTTAGGCAAACTTTGTAATAGTTCTCGTTCGTAAGAACGTATACAAAGTGTTGATCTTTTGAAAATGTTTCAAGTTTGAAATATGTTTGGAAAGTGTTGGTGTTTATTTTGAAAATAGCAAGGATGTTTTGATTTGAAAATGAGCAAGCAATTAGGAACATTCTACCTACTCAAAAAGTATTTCTTGTTTATTTCTTCTTTCCTTTGACATTGTTATTGTACCACAGATTGGTAAGTAACCTTATCTTTTGATGTAAAAGGGACAGTCAAGGGTCATCGTATAGTCATGAATAACAATATTGTAAGATATCTTAGCATTTTTTTAGGGACTAAGATCATTTTGAAAGGCAACATTTATAGCGTCATCGAGGGACTATGATCTTGTATTTTTAATTGCTTTTTGCTAAGATATCTCACATGCATAACATGGCCATTTTTGTAAGGCAACAAAGTGGAATTACCCTAATAGGTGCAAAGTGTGCAAGTGTATCTTTTTCATGCTTGATTTGTCTTGTATTAGGGTTTTCTAAGCATTGATTTTATCTTTCCATACAAACCCTAATTACTAGCATTTATATAAAGCTACAAATTGTGGAAAGTAAATATTCTACGCTATTACATTATTTGGGAGATGGGGTATACATTTTTACAAATGGAGATTGCAAGAATTTAAATCTAATTAACTATTACAACCATATTGAACAATGTACAAGAATTGAAATAATAATGTACAAGTATGAATAAATGGGAAAGAGTATGAATTTGTTTGGATTTTTGTTAAGAAATGTTTTATTTGTTTTAACCTAAATAAACTAGAAGAAAATATTTAACTTAAATAAATAAGAAAATTTAATTAAGTTAATTAGAAAAGAAAAGTTTTTTAGGTTTTTATGAAAAAAAAAGTTTTGAATATTAAACTAGTATTAATTAAATAAAAAGAACTAGGGTTTCTAAATTAATCTTAATTAAAAAACTAATTAAATCTAAGTCTATTATTACTTAAATAACTAAAAGAGAAATCAATTTGTTAAAGAAAATGTTTTTTTTTTGTCTTTTTAGTCTTTAGAGAAATAAAATATAAACATATTATTACTTAGATAATAAATAAAATATTTTTGGGATTTTTTATTAATAAAAATAAATATTATGATAATATTAATAATAATAAAAATAAAAAGATAAATAAAAATAAAAATATAAAAGGGTAAGTCAGGGGGTGAAAAAATTAATTTGTGGTGTTTTCAAGTAAAAAACAGTTTTTGACTAAGCCTGGCCCATTAGCATTTTTTGAAATCAGAAATAAAAAAAGGCTTTGGGCTGTGTGCATAAGCAAACAGGGGGGGTGATGTTCAGCAAAAAGAGAGGAAGCCCAAAGGGGGAGGCCCAGCACTGTATAGAAAAAGAGAAGGAAAATGTGAAAAAGAAACAAAAGGCAGCGCACTGAGGTTCGAACCCACGCTCTATTGGTTACCAGCGCGCTGCCTTACCACTGGGGTGGCTATACACCTGTTTATTAAAATGAAATGATAAATACATAACACATAAGGCTTCCAAGGCCAGTACTTCTTCTTCAACCTTCAGCCAACCAGAGCACCTGTAACTTGTTCATATTTCAACAAAAATGGAAAGTACAAACATGAAAGTTGTGACATTTCTTCCCACGAATCCAACCATATGAATAACTAAAGCTATAAATTACATATGAGTGAGAATTTTTCTGGCACTAATTTAAAACCTAAAAATTTCAGAAACTTTAACTCCAAAATTCTCTAAGCTCAAACCATATAAATGCAAACTATGGATATGTACAGCTTCGTGGCAATGAGGTCTACATTTTATATTTGAAAATTAAAGCCTAACAATGCCTATATGAGGAGTTCAAAAATCAGAAAACTCACCTTGCAAATGGAGATCGTGTTTTGAGGTTGAGCAGCTTTCAATGAGTTCTAGTGATTGGGTTAGCTTCCTCAAGTTCCCAGGAAGCTAATGTGATGCTTGGCTTGAGCTGAAAGTGGCTGAGGAGTTCTGGAGAAGTCAAGTTGTAGACCTCTGTTTTTGAAAATGGAACTTGATGATGGAGGTGTTACAGTTGGGCAAGAAGGGTTTGGATGATTTGTATTTGATGTTTAGAAGCTTTAGGAACCAAAAGGCTTGGAAACGCATGAGGGAAATGTAAGTTTCAAGTTTTTGGTCAGATTGTGCAACAATTAAGTTTTTGTGTGTGATTATGTGCTTTAGGGGGTTTCAGGGTTTGAGCATGCGCGTGTTAGCTTGCGAATAATTTGTATATTTATAGGCAAGAGGTCTTGTATGTTACAACAAGCCAGAATTTGAAATCACAAGTTGTAGCATCTTTACTTATTTTTGAAGCAATATTGAAACATCTTGTTCCAAGGCATGGTACATGGCTGTATAGAGTGGTTAGTACTTTAGACATGCTTAATTTTGATTTATAGGGTTTGTGTATGCAGAAAGAACAAGTTCAATTCTCAAGGAGAGTGGACTTTGTGATTAAAGCCTCTTTTCCAAAATGGAATTGTGAACTTTCTTCCAAAAATGGAAATACAACTTGGATAATGGCTCAAATGCTTGGACAATGGTTGTATCAGTTGTGTAAACATTTAATTAAGGAGTGAATTGCAAGTTAGAAGCCTTCAAAGTGAGATTGTGCAGCATGGCTATGTGATTTGGTCCATTGTGTATCACAAATTCTTCCTTGTAAATCAACTTGAAACCCTAACTTCTTGCCTTCGATTCTCCTTGCTTAAAAATGATCTCAAGGAGTTCTTGGACATTTTGGAAAGCTTGTAATGTTCTATAGAACCCCCTTTTGAATCAATTTTGAAAAATCCAAATGGAACTATGTGAAACTTGGCCCAGAAGTTTGGTCAAAATCCTGACCAAAACTGCTCAAAATTTCACTAAGTGTTTTAGTTTCATGAACATGATTTCATGGATTAATAACTTGAAATCCAAGCATTTATAGGAAGAGTTGTGTTCAGAAATTTTTTAGATCTCATTGAGATCTACAACTTTCATGTTGAAAGTTTCCTTTGAATCATCTTGCATCATGGTGAAAAATTGGCTCAAAGTTGTGAAAAAATATGAAGTTTTCAACAATTAGAAAAATTTCTAAGTTTGGAAATTTTGACTTTTCAAAATGAAATCTTGACTTTTTGATTTCTTGATGAACAAGTTTCATATTTTGACATGTTTTGATGAATTATGATCTTTGACACTTAATTTTGACCAAAAAGTCAAAGTTTGATTTTTCAGTGTACAATTGACTTTTGATCAGTTGACTGAAAATCAACTATCAATCAATTGATCTTGAGCAATGTTTTGAGCCATACAATTAGATCAAAATGATTCATTTGAAACCTTGAGATCATGTCTCAAACCAATTAACCATTTGCTAGGTCAAAAATCAGAAACTTCCCTTTCTTAGTCAAAACCCTAATTTTGACTATTTTGCCCTTTTGATGATATGATCAAATTTCTTGAGGAATGGTGGTCCACACTTGATCAAATGACATATATGAGTTCATAATGTTGACAGGGATAAAAAATAATGAAGTTTGACTGTAAATTGGCCACAATTGACTTTTCCCCAATACAACTAATTTTAGGTCAATTGGTCAACTGACTGGGCAAAAATGTGATCCAAGGCTTGAAACTTGACATGAGAAATCTTGAGGGTCCATAATGATCCATGAAAGTCATATGAGGCATTAAAAGTTCAATTATCCTTGTGAAATCTCAAACCTTAATTTTCAGTCATCAATGCTTGAGGAGGTATCTTGAGCTGATCAACCCTAATGCAGTCTTGAACCAAAGGAGATCTTGTAAGAAATTTATTAATAAATGAGAGGGAAAGTTTTGGGGTACAACAGCTGCCCCTGTTCAATCTTGTTAAACCTGAAGATTTAGATTGGCAGATCCGCCATTCGTGACTTGAAGGTGGAAGATGATTGAACACTAGAGTTCCCAGAAATGTGCACTCGAAGATGAATTGTGAATGGGCTTATAGATGCCATTTGGAGGAATGGTGGTAAACACTGGAAGAAATATCAGTACAAATCTCTTGTTGATTCATACTAAAACTTGATGTTTTACCTGTGAGAAAAAGAGTTAGTAAAATGCAGATGTATGCAGGATGTTCACTAGAGGTGGTATTATGCTAAATGCATCTTGTATGTACATGCTATGATGTATGAATGTGAGATGTATGTTTTTGTCCGGGAAAATAAATCCCCGACTGCTGTTGACGAGTTTTGGGAAGTTGACTCCCGAAATTCTGTTGGGGATGAAGAGTATATATATCTCCAAACTTTGTTGAAAGGACGCTTCCGCTGGGGAATTTTTCTTGAATGTTAGTTGTTATCTGGTTGGATCCAGGCTTCACAATTTACTAAGGATAAAGTAATCAACTTCTATCTGGTCAAATCCAGGCTTTGCATAAAATTTCTTGGAATTGAATTGTTATCTGGTCGGATCCAGGCTTCACAACAACTTGTTGGGGATAAGGAAGTCAATTGTTATCTGGTCGGATCCAGGCCTTGCAGTAACTTTGAAGTGGTAACTATTATCTGGTCAGGTCCAAGTTTCATGGATTTTGGAAAGTTGTACTATTATCTGGTCGGGTCCAGGCTTCATAATGTCTCTTTGGGGATCACAATTGATTCTTATCTGGTCGGGTCCAGGTTTCACTATAAACTGCTTAAAAAATGACATATGGTCGGGTCCAGGCTTTGCATATTTCTGAGGTTGACGAGGTTAATTGTTATTTGGCTGGGTCCAGGTTTCACAATAAACTGCTTGGGGATTTGGTTGCTATCTGGTCGAGTTCCAGTTTTCACAATGAATTTTTGAGGGTAATTGTTATCTGGTCGGATCCATGCTTCACAATAACTTGTTTGGGTAGAAGCAAGCTATACTGGGGAAAAGAAGTTAAACCTTGGTCTGGTTAAGTCCAGGTTCTTCTATATTTTGAAGAGTTAAACTATTATCTGGTCGGGTCCAGGCTTTAGTAACTTAAACTGTTATCTGGTTGGGTCCAAGTTTCAGCAACTTACTGGGAATAGTGGCAAACTCTACCGAGGAAGAGTAGTTTTGCTAGTGATTTTGTAGGAATTAAACTGTTATCTGGTCAGGTCCAGGCTTCAGCAATTTTGAACTTGAGGTAACTGGTATCTGGTCGGGTCCAGGTTTCAGAAACTCAAACTGTTATCTGTTCGAGTCCAGGTTTCAACAACTGATAGAATCAAACTAATATATGGTCGGGTCCAGGCTTTATAGTAGCTTTTGGATATAACAAAGGTTTTGTTGATGACTTTACTAGGGATTAGGGGTTGTGGCCCTATGATTTATAATAATATGAAAGGCAAACTCGAACTGGAGAGTGTAGACTCAGCCGGGGGGATATACTCAATTTGGGGAGGATATACTCAGTTGGGGGTAACAGGCTTAACCGGGGAAAGATAGACTATAGCTGGAGAAGTCATACTATGTTGGGGAATTTGAACTCGGTTGGGGAGTTATGATACTCGTTGTTTGTTGGGGAAATAAACCCTGTTGGGGAAATAAACCCTGTTGGGGAAATAAACCCTGTTGTTGAATACTTGGTGAACTGCTGATGAGGTGAGTTCTTTGAAGAAGAGGTCCACAAGGCTTTTATTTATATGATCAACTTAGTTGGGGGAGAGCTGCCAAGAGATTGAGACTCTGGTTGGAGATTATCCTATGCAAAGAGACTTTGTGAGTAACTTTGTTGAGGAGGATGTTAATGAAATAACTCGGTGGGGGTATTCCATATTTATTGAAGAGGTGCTTGTTACTTCTTAGGTCATATGTGCGAAACAGTTTTAATTATGTTCATATGCATATGTTCGTTCAATTTTAGTCATTGGACAAATTTGCATTCAAAACAAAGACATAAAGTTTGCACTTCAAAGTATATTTGTATTGATATTTTGCCCATGAATAGGCGTTTTTGTACAAAGAGACGGAGATCCTAGTAAGAGGAAATCTTCGAAAGGAAAACAAATATTGAAAACAACACAAATAGCCATGTGGAAATGAACTCATTGCATTCAAACTCTACTATTGCCCCAATGTCTTGGAATGCCCCTTGTCATTGACAAATGTTGATTGGATTGATCTTGGACCGTTTGAACTTGGACCTTGGTGATAAAGTTGACTGTGATGACTCCACAGGACATAATTATATGCTTTTAATCCTTAATTTTTGCCTGGACCGCTCTTTCGGGTTTTCAGTCCACCCAGGATACCCATTTTTGCCCAAGTCTCCCTTTCGGGTTTTCAACTTGCCGGGTGTACAATCTTTTTCATATATCCCTAATTTTTTCCCAAACCTTTTGGTTTGCCGGGATGCCCTTATTTTGCATAAGTGTGTTAACTTAGCGGGTCTCTTATGCGTAGTATTTTTTAACTATGTCCGCGTTGATAGGATGTGGGAAGTCTTCACCATCCATGGTAGTCAGCATCATGGCACCGCCAGAGAACACTCTCTTGACAACAAATGTCCCTTCATAGGTAGGAGTCCATTTGCCTCTGGGGTCGCCTTGTGGTAGAATGATGCGTTTTATCACCAAGTCACCAGCTTGATATACTCGTGGCTTGATCTTTTTGTTGAAAGCCTTGATCATATGTTTTTGGTACGTCTGTCCATGACAAACAATAACCAACCGTTTTTTATCGATCAAGTTCAACTGATCCAATCTCGTTTGAATACACTTGTCTTCACTGAAGCCTGCTTCATTCATAATCCTCAGCGAGGGAATTTGAACCTCCACTGGCAAAACAACTTCCATGCCATAGACTAGAGAAAAGGGAGTTGCCTCAGTTGATGTTCTAGCTGAAGTGCGGTAGCCATGTAGAGTAAATGGCAACATCTCATGCCAATCCTTATAGGTTACCACCATTTTTTGCACAATCTTCTTGATATTTTTGTTGGCTGCTTCGACTGCGCCATTCATTTTCGGTCTATATGGAGAAGAATTGTGATGCTTGATCTTAAACTGAGTGCAAAGCTCAGTAATCATAGCATTGTTGAGGTTAGTCCCATTGTCAGCGATAATCCTTTCAGATATTCCAAAACGGCATATGAGGTTGTGTTTGATGAATCTGGCTACCACGTTCTTGGTGAAAGAGGCAAAAGAAGCGGCTTCAACCCACTTGGTGAAATAATCAATAGTGACCAAAATGAAGCGATGTCCATTGGAAGTGGTTGGCTTGATTTCTCCAATCATATAAATGCCCCACATTGCAAATGGCCATGGGACTGTCATGACATTCAGAGGGATAGGAGGCACATGAACCTTGTCAGCATAAATTTGGCATTTGTGACAAGTTCTCGAGTGTTGATGGCAATCAGTTTGCATCATTGACCAATAGTAGCAGGCTCTTAAGATTTTCTTAGCTATTGTACTTCCACTTGAGTGAGTACCAAAGAGTCCATCGTGCATGTCTTCCAAGATTTCCTCTGTCTCCTTGTCCACACATCAGAGTAGAGTGAAGTCATGGTTGCGCTTGTACAATACTTCGTTGCTTAGGAAGAATTTGGCTGCAAATATTCGTAAGAATTTTCTGTCATTGATGGACGCTCCCTCTAGATACTCTTGTGCCTCAAGATACCTCATCACCTCATGGTACCATGGCTTTTCTGCGTCAGTGTCAAGTTCACAACAATGTGCGGTTTCATCGAATCTTTCAATTGTTATCATAGGGGCTTCGTTGTCCCATCCGACCTTGAACATTAAAGACATGGTTGCCAAAGCGTCAACCAACTGATTTTCTTCCCTAGGGAAGTGCTCAAAGGTGATCTCTTCGAAGTATGGAATCAGGGATAGCACAAGTTCCTTGTAAGGGATAAGATTAGGGTGTTTAGTGTCCCAATCTCCTTTTACTTGGCTGATCACTAGAGAGGAATCCCCAAACATATTCAAATGCTCGATTCTCAAGTCAATAGCAGCTTTCAGACCCAAGATGCATACTTCATATTCAGCCATATTGTTCGTGCAATCGAAGCATAGTCTGGAAGTGAATGGAGTGTGGAAACCTTCAAGAGAGATGATGACAACGCCAATTCCATTACCTAAGGCGTTGCAAGCCCCATCGAAGACCATAGTCCATCGGGATCCTTGTTCAGGTTCGTCATACGGTCCAGGTTTCACACAATCGATTACCAACATGATGTTCTCATCGGGGGAAGTCAAAGTTCATTAACTGATAATCATCCATAGCTTGATGGGCCAAATGATCTGCTAGTACACTTCCTTTGATGGGTTTTTGAGTAGTGTATTAAATGTCGTACTCAGTCAAGATCATTTGCCATCTGGCTATCCATCCGGAAAGGGCAGGTTTCTCGAAGATGTACTTGATTGGGTCCATTTTAGAAATTAACAGAGTGGTATGAGTCAACATATACTGTCTTATTCGGAGAGTAGTCCATGCCAGAGCGCAACAAGTTTTCTCGAGCTGTGAATATCTGGTTTCACAGTTAGTAAACTTTTTGCTCAGGTAATAAATAGCTTGCTCTTTTCGGCCAGACTTGTCATGTTGGCCCAAAACACACCCCATAGAGTTCTCTAGTACTATTAAGTACATGATCAAGGGTCTTCCTTTAACTGGAGGCATGAGAATAGGAGGTTCTTATAGATACTCTTTGATTTTGTCGAAAGCAGCTTGGCATCCATCATTCCATTTGACTACCTGATCTTTTTTCAAGAGTTTGAAGATTGTCTCACAAGTAGCAGTTAAGTGTGATATGAAGCGGGAAATGTAATTGAGACGACCCAAGAAACCTCTAACTTCCTTTTCAGAATGAGGGACTGGCATTTCTTGGATGGCCTTTACCTTGGCAGGATCAACTTCAATGCCTTTATTGCCGACAACAAAACCTAGAAGCTTTCCAGATCGTACTCCAAACATGCACTTGTTAGGGTTTAACCTCAGCTTGTACTTTTTCAGCCTTTCGAATAATTTGTACAGGTGATCGAGATGTTCCTCTTCAATTTTTGATCTGGATATCATATCGTCCACATAGACCTCTATTTGATGATGTATCATGTTATGAAATAAAGCTACCATAGCTCTTTGATATGTTGCCCCTGTATTCTTCAATCCGAACGACATGACGTTGTAGTAGAAGGTGCCCCATGTGTAACGAAAGTAGTCTTCTCCATATCCTCAGGAGCCATCCTTATTTGATTATAGCCCGAGAAACTATCCATGAATGAGAAGACTTTATGCTGAGCAGTGTTGTCGACCAAGACATCAATGTGTGGTAGAGGGAAGTCATTATTGGGACTTGCCCTATTCAGATCCCTATAGTCTACACACATGCGAACCTTTCCGTCTTTCTTCGGCACTGGCACCATATTAGTAACCCATTGGGGATAGGATGTCACAGCTAGGAACCCTGCATCAAACTGTTTCATTACTTCAGCTTTGATCTTCTCAGACATATCAGGCCTCATGCGATGAACCTTTTGTTTGACAGGAGGGCAGTCTTCTTTTGTCGGTAGACAATGAACTACGATGTCTGTATCCAACCCAGGAATATCCTCATAAGACCAAGCAAATACCTCCATATAATCATGCAACATCTGAACTAACCTACTCTTAGCATTGTCTTCTAAGTTAGTGCCGATCTTGATTTCCTTTTTATCTACCTCAGTACCCAGATTGATGACTTCAACTGACTATTCGTGCGGCTGAATGGATTTTTCCTCTTGTAATAGAAGTCTGGCTAATTCTCCTGGTATGTCACAATCTTCCTCGCCTTCATTTCCGACTTGGTTAATTGGGCATTCAAAGTCATAGTTGGCAATAGTAAAGTCATTGGAAATAGGATCCAAAGTGGATGAGGACCTGCAAGAATGTGTGTGTGTGTGCATGTAAGATACATGGCTATTTTTTGAAAATGTATTTGAAAGAAAAAGAAAGATAACAAACACAAATATTTGAATGCAAAAGAGTCCAATGTACTGAATAATCATATGATTTGATGAATATAAATAAAACCCTTGACAAATGGACCAAAGTGCCCCAGGCCAGGCACATGGCTTAAAAGTCATTGTTAAAATATTACAGACAACATATTCTTGAATTGAATGAAAGACAAAAAAAACAAGTGGATTACTCCTCAATGAAGGAGATGGGCACGAAGTCCTTTGCATGCCTATTCTCTAGCTCCGTTGTAGTTGGATATACCCAATCTTCAAATGCAACTTCCTCATCAGAATCACCCACGGAGTTGACTTCATGGCTTCCAATGCGGAGAGGTTGCTTTCCAGCACGAGCACGCCTCACTTCCTTCTGAGCTTTTACAGTGAAGCCCAAACCAAACTTGTATGCTTTAAATGGGATATCGAGGAGTTGCCCCAAAGTATCACATATTCCTTCTTCAATTGCCGCACGAGCATCCTTGACTGAAACCATCTTTGGCATGGCCTTAACAGCTTTAGACTCATCAGAAGAACATTTGGTAGCAGCAATCATCGGTGGCACAACCTCTAAGGCTTGACATGGGGTTTCAATGAATTCTCCATCCATCTCTACGTATTTTAACGAGTTAAGGTGGCTTACCATAAACTCTTCTTCTCCACAGACGGTGACTATTCTTCCCTTGACTGGATATTTGAGTTTTTGATGGAGAGTTGAGGTTACTGCCCCAACTTTATGGATCCATGGGCGACCCAACAAACAAGAATAGGCAGGACGAGTATCCATAATATAGAAGGTTGAGTTGAAGATTTGAGAGCCCACTTTGATTCAGAGATCTACTTCCCCATGAACAGTCCTCTTTGATCCGTCAAATGCCCTCACGATGATATCACTTGGCTTCAAGACTAAACCCTCACAGCCTAGACGGTCTAACGCCCCCTTGGGTAATACATTCAGAGAAGAACCAGTGTCGACTAGCACATGTGCTAAGGTAGTCCCTTTTCACTCGACAGAAACATGTAAAGCTTTATTGTGATTCTTCCCAAGAGGTGTTAAGTCAGCATCTGAAAATCCCAGACCATTATCAGCTGTCAGGCTAGCCACACAATTCTCAAATTGGTCTGTTGTTGTCTCATGGGGGACATGAGCCTTTTTCAGGAACTTGATTAATGTCCGAGCATGGGCATCGGAACAAAGCAGCAATGACAACATTGAAATTTTAGAAGGGGTTTTCCCCAACTGTTCTACAATCTTGAAGTCACTTCTCTTTATGATCTTCAAGATCTCGTCCGTCTCACGAGCGGAAGGCTCTCCATCAGCAACATCCTTTGCGTGTACTTCAATCACATCAGGCTCAATAACCTTATCCTTCCCTCTTGTATCGGTACTTGGCTTGGCAGCAGTAATATGGATGGGCGTCCTTGTAACAACTGGTGGTGAGATATTGGGTGAAAATATTCTCCCAGTTCTAGTTACTTTGCTTGAGCCAACTATGTTACCGACATTGTCATCTTTTTCTTCTTCAATCCAGACATCTTGTTTAATCCCATGATAGAACACCTCAGCACCATAATTCCATGGTACCGCTTTGTTTGAAGAGTAAGGAACTGGTCCGGGATTGGTAATTATTAAGGGAGCAATAATGGGTTCATTTGAAATCCTAATAGGACCTTTGGAGGTGATCCTAAGAGGCTTGTTTGAGATGTTAATAATGGAGAGGTATTCACATTTATTAATCAAACTCTTGGCAAGTGGAGTCTTCTCAAATAGAATTTTGTGGCTATCCATCAGGCATTGTATGCCTTTCTTCAGCCCTTCACATCTATTGAGTTGTCTTGTACAGCGCACACAATCCTTTTCACAGCCAGGTAAGATCCCAACTTTCAACAAATTATTCTTGATTACATTCAGCGGAGTAGTCAATTCTTCAACAGAGGCGATAAAAATTGTATCTTCAATAGCATTAACATTCTTGTCATGTTTTGGCATTAGAGCGGTAATTACATTCTGCGTTGGAGGAGGATCAAACTCAATAGTCTTGCTGTCAATCAAATCCTGGATTTTGTTCTTCAAGGCCCAGCACTGGTCAGTTTCGTGCCCGAGGCTGTTCGAGTGGTAAGCACACTTAGCGTTTGGATTATATTTCGGTGACGAGGTATCAGGGTTGGCGGGAGGATCGTGCAATGTCACTAAATTATATTTGAGAAAATGTTGCAAGGCTTGAGACAATGACATGCCTAACCTCGTAAATTATCTTCTCTGAGTTTCAAAATGTTGATGATTTGTAGATGGTCTTGGGGTTGAAGTTGGATTGTAGATTCGGACGACATTTATAGACGGATGATCATTCTTCTTGGTACGAGCCCTTGCCCCGTACACAACATTGACTTCCTTTTTTGCAGCAAAAGGTTTCTTGATATGATTAGAAGTGGAGGTGGACGCCACAAAGATCTTCCCATTTTTTATGCCACTTTCAACTCTTTCACCAGTTAAGATCAGTTTGGTGAAACCAGAAGAAGAGCAGCCAACCAACAGATTAAAGAAGGGACCAGATAAAGTGCCCATGAACATGTTGCTGTGCTCCCTATCAGTCAAGGGTGGTTGGACCCTACTAGCAAGGTCTCTCCACTTTTGCGCATATTCCTTAAACCCTTCATTCTTTCCCATGGTCATATCTTGTAATTAAACCCTTGTTGGCGCCAAGTCAGCGTTGTACTGATACTGATGGTAGAATGCAGTAGCTAAATCCTCCCAAGTATGGATACGGGATCCATCCAGCTGATAAAACCATTCAAGTTAAGTTCAAACCAAGCTCTCTTGGAAAAGTGAACCCAAAGCTTCTTATCAGCAGTGTGCGGCTGTATATTGCGCACATAAGATTCAAATGGAGTTTTGGACAAGAAACCCCATCGTACTTTGCAAAGACTGGTATTTTGAATTTGTGGGGGATGACTACCCCATAGATCAAACCCAAATCATCAAAATCTAAACCGGGGATGGCCTGCATTTCAATAGCTTTCAATCTGTCTTCTAACTGCTTATATTTGATATCAACGGGTGGATACTGCTCGTCGAAATAATCATCATCAGATACTTGATCATTGACACAGTCAGCCTGGGTACTCTTGACCTCGCCAATCTGGTTCTCGTCCTCTTCAGATGAGTCTCCTCCTATTGGGATTTGACGGACTGTCTCCTTGAACCTTTTACCCATGTTGAGTAGAGTTTTCTTCTTGGGATTCTTCTTTACTACCAGTAAAGCCATAATGTCTTGTTGCCCCTTGGCTAGGGCTAGTAGAGTTTCCTGTAATTGAGAATTTTGTTCCTGGAGATCCTTTACAGTTTTCTCTAGATCCATCTTGCTGAAATAAACAGCAGTAAGATAAGGAAACCTGTTATGTGAAAACCTGGCATGTTATGATGCATGGAATATGTATATGCAAATGATTTCAAGGATTAATGAGATTTAAATTTGTATAGACAAAATAAATTTCTAAGATAGGCGTTCACACTTTTCTCTTCTTGTAGCTGCTTCGTAAGCTCCAAGACCTTCTTCTCACTAGAATAGAATTGAGCCTCGAAAGTATCTCGTTCTTACTTAAGCTGAATCCATCATTTTTGCAAGTCTTCGAGAGAGGTAGGAATGTCGGGATAGAGGATAGTGTAGGGAACATCTCCTTCAACCATAGGCTCTATGATGACTAGTAAGATAGAGGGATAAGGCATCACAAGTTTCTGATCACGATCTCACACCCATTTAAGGTAAGGCTCGAGGGGAATGGAATTCTTGTATCCTAGTGTCTTACTATCCACCTTGTTCAACATCCTCCAAGCTCGGATAAACCTCTGGCGGTAAGCTTGATCGTCATTCTCGTAGTCAAATACCACTCCCTGGATAAGCATCTCATGTGGACCATCCCTTCGGGTGTAAAAAAACGGTCGTAAGGCCAAGCAGGGGTTGTAAGTGATACCTCCTCTAATTCCAAGTAAGGGGACATTAGGGAATTCTCCATAACGGTCGATGATAGTAACATTCTCCAAAGATCGGGAACACCAATGAATATCTGAATGTCTGAGCATCATCAACCTATGGGACCACCTTGAACCTTGCTCATTCTTTAATAAAAATTGAGGAAGATGCGAAATAAACCATCTTTCCAAGAGAGGAGTACAACACATGAGGATATCTCTTTTCCTTATAGTGTGAGAGTGAAAAGAATGTAGGATGTATCCTAACAAAATAGGCATCGGGTTACGAGACATGAAGATTTTGACGGTGTTTACATCTATGAGTTGGTCAGAATTTGGGAACAAAACCATCCCATAGATGAGAAGGGACACAATTTACTCAAAATCTTGTAAGTCCAAGGAGTTCCAACAATATTTAGCTTTCTCAAACAAGAACTTGACTAAGAAACCTTTGACACCACTCCTTGTTTCCCAATTAGTTGTGAAATCAGATTGTTACAAGTGTAGGGTTTGGGCAATCTCTTCTGGTTTTAGATCTCTTTCCGTACCATTGAAGGGTAGTTGATTGAGAATGGGAATCCTCAAGAGTTGGGAGAATTCTTCCAAAGTTGGCACAAGTTGATAATCGGAAAATGTGAAGCAATGGTGTAGAAGATCAAAGAATTGGAAGAGCGCCTTCATCATATCTTCATCAGTGTTGGAGGTAACCAAGTTTATGAGGCGACCATGTCTTTAGGTAAATGGAGAATTCTCAGGAACCCTTGATGCTAACTCTTTAAGTTGAGGAGGGATCTGTTGTACCCCAATTTTCCCCCCTAAGATCCCTTCATCATACCATGTTTATTCCATTACAACAAGATCACATTAGGATTCTTGGTTCCCCTCCCTATATTTAGCTTTGCTCTTTGAGGAATCACCAAGCACCTTGACTTGTGTTCTTTTGTGATCATGAATATTCTTGTCTTTATTTCTTCTTTTAATTAATGAAATGCAGTGTTGGTTTGTCTTGCTTGTTACTCATGTAGGTAAAGGCAATAAGACTTAGCAAGTTGATCCATGGGTTCATGAGTTTATTTCCATGACCTAGTCAATGAATCTTGAGGAGTTAAAACCTCACCATTGAAGTTGTTTTGGAAGGGATGGCATGACAAGGTTATTTTGGTTCACTATATTTCCAAGTTATCAAGATTGATTCAAAAGTGCAAGGGGTTGATTGAAGAAGTTGTCATGGTTGGACAAGGCCTTGTCTCATTTGTCACAAGTGCATATTTATCTAAATTCTCAAGATATGGAAGTGTTTTTGGTGGCTATTAATTCTCATTTTCATCCTCAATAACTTCTATTTACAAAGCAAGGGTGTTGGTACAAGAAGGTGGTTCAAAATTGTCAAGGTTCCTCCAAGCATTTTCTTGATCTAGGAGCTAGGGTTTTGAATTTCAAAGGAGTATATCTTGCTCATATTTTGATATTTTTGAGTGATTCCAAAGACATCCTTCTATTCAAAGGGTTATAAAAAAATCACTTCAAAGGTTCCAAGGAGTTTTCATGAGGAAGAAACTTGATGAAGAAGAAAGATTACAAGTCCTCCAGATGAATCCCCAATTTTTCATGTGTGACTTCAAATGAGCATAACTTGGTCAATTTTTATCACCTTGAGCCCACTATTTTTCCATAATGATCTTGAAGATTTGAACTTTTTGCTTTATTTTATGTGCAAAGTGATAAAAAGGATGGAAGTTGCCTTAAGGATACAAAAGATTATAGGTCATTTCATGAAATTTTGCCAACTTCAACAAGTCATAACTTTCTCAATTTTTGTATATTTTGAATGGTTCAAGTTTCAAAATGTCATTCAAGAGAACTACTTCATGCCATCTTTTTTGGTCAAGAGCAAATTCCAAGAGGAAGGCCATGTTTGGATGCAAAATATTATAGGTCACTTTTGAAGAAAAACTTGAAATATTTCTAAGTATGGAAAGTCAATATTTTTTCTCCAACTTTGACCCAACACAACTTTCAGCTCAAGCATCCATTTGATCGCATTCTTTTTCCATTGCAAAGCTTGTAACCTCATCTTTCTGAAGCATCAAGAATCATGCCCTAAGACCTCTTGAGCTGAGAATGATTGGTCAGAAGTTGGCACTTTGAAATTGAATTTTTCACCAAGTCATAAGTTTTAAATCCTTGTTTTGGCTTCTAATCACAAGTTTTCCACGCGTTTTTGCCTCTAAACATGTTTAGTGAACTTCCAGAATTGATTAGCATAGCAAAATGCGCGTTTTGGATGAGTTTTGGGGAAAATAGGATCACACTTCACTCGTGCATCAGGTTTGCACGAATTCCCTCCAAAATGCATCATTCACTCTTCCTTTTGATCTCATTTTCTTCTCCTATAAATACATGAACTATCCCATTCATTTTATCAAGCTTGGATAACCAGAATCACCCTGCCAAACTTGTTCCATAACTCAATTCAACAACTTCGAAACCCATATACAAGCCTTTTTCAATCCTTTTTTTATCAATTCACCTTCCTTGATCTTCCCTGAATCTAACCATATAATTACATTTGAGATTCGTGCCCTATACTGCTCCATAGAAGTCCAGTTTCAGAGCTCTGCAACTCAACTTCAATAGGTAGATTCCTTTATCAATTCTTTAAAACTTTGATATCATTGTGATGCTCCCATTGTCCTGGTTCTAGTCGCAACATTTACCTTTTAATGGAAACACGTTTTGACCATGAAATTTCAAATCCCTTTTCAAAACTTTCTTTCCAAATTGCTTGAGCTACATTTTATATAAATTTAGCGCGAGGGTGTGGTTGTCTTCATCTTGAAGAGACGAAGTGAATGGCATAGGTCTGAGCTTCTGATTTTACAGTTTGAGAGACCTACAATTCACGTTGGTTGGAGGTTGAAGATGACCAATGTGTCATCTTCCAACCAATGATGGCACGCCACTTGTTATTTTTGAATTCTGATTTAATAATTGATTCAGTGCTTTATTCACTAATGACCATAATATGCACAGCACACCAGATCCCTTGGATTTGATTACTAACGTGTTTTCACTCTCATCCAATGGTCCACATATTTTTGGCTTTTATTTTCTTTTCTAATTTTTATATTTAATTGTTTTAAACTTCAAAAAATCATAGAAAATGCATTTTTGGTCCAAAAAATCTGAAAAAATTATGAAAAATATTTTTGATTATTCTCCTTCTGATTTATATTTTTTCACAATTTAATTTTGTGTTTTGATAATTTTTATAAATTTCCACTTTATTTGAATTGTTTTAAATGTTTAAAAATCCTTTTATGCATTTTTAAATTCTGAAAAAATTATGGAATGATCCAATGATATTGTGACAAATATTGGTGACCTTATTTTATTTTTGTTTCTGACTTTGCTAATTTTTTTTTATCATTTTTGGTTTATTTTACCCATTTCTTTTAAATTTTAAAATAGTTCCTTACTTTAAAAAATTGCCAAAAAATTTATAAATTCACTTGAGCCCTTTTCTGATTTTTCTATGGTCTTACTTTTTATTTCTTGATTAATTTGAACATAGTTGATATTTCTCTCTTTTATTTCTATTTTTAAACATTATTTTTTCAACCTTTTTGTATATATTAAAATGTAATACTATTTTGTGATTATTTTCTGGCTGATCTTGGGTTAAATTTTTTATCATGAACTTTATTAACATCATTGGATCCATGGTGTTGAGTCTAACTCCACAAAAATGGATGAATGATTTTAATAATAGTTTGATTAAATTTAATCCAAAAGTGGTTTGTATATTCTCTCCCACCCCTCTTCATCCCATCCCCTTATTATTGCACTAAATGTTGTTGGAGCATGATCTCTATATCATGTCTCAAAACAAATGGTGAATAGATTTCTATTGACCGACCTCAAAATAGGTGCGACTTCTATATAAGTCTACTTATGATTGCTTAACATAGCGCTAAATTTTGTCCCGATTCGAATAAATGATCATTCGTGGCCCAAACTTATGTTTGCAAGCCCAAGTATGTTAATTTGATCTCTTTGATCCAATAACCTTGAGATTCATTGTGTGGAGGCTTTGGTTCTACCAATCCTCTAATGGATCTACAACACCTTTGGTCAATGTGGATCACTTAAACATCGTTGGTCATTAAATGGTACTTATGAAGATTCTAAATGGATGATATACTTGACAAAAAGCAAATGCAACTTATCGTGTGGAGGCTTTGGTTCTACCAATCCTCTAATGAGTTCTAAATGCAAGTTTCAAGATGGTCATCCAACTAACCACTAATTACTAATAATTGATTTTATTTTGTGTTTTTGTTTTATGCTCTTTACTTTATGCACCATTTACTTTTAGCATTTACACTTCATGCCATTTTTCATCTTTGCTCACTTGAGCCCCTTTATATTCTTGTCATTCTTATGTTTGCTCACTTGAGCTTTTCTTTTCTTTTTAAGACACCTAATAATCAACACAAACCCTAAAAAACTTTAATGATACTTGGACTATTTGGTTACTATCCTTGGCATTATGGAGCATTGGACTTTTTGGACTTAGAATTAGAAACCTTGGCCTATGATTGGAGACCTTGTAATCTTATCTGATTGTTTTGTCTGGAGCTCTTGAGGTTTACCTCAAGGCATTGGGTTGTTTGTTTGTTTGTTTTGTGTGCAGGTTATTATGATTACACTCTTTGTTTGTAATCTGGAATTCACCCGTATATAGCCGTTACTCTGCCCAAATTTTGCGAAGACTTAATACACTTGAAGTTTGATTCTATCAAGAGGTCTAGTATTTTTGCTTGTTTGGTTTCAATCCAAAGAATGGGAATCTATCTTGGCTCATAGTGTCAAGTATTAGCTTTTTGTTGGTTAGATGGTTCTTATCCCTAGATTTTATCTTATGCTTTAGGATAGCCTTTTCTTCTCCTCCCATCTTCTTTAATTTCAAAAATCTTCTCCCTCCTTTTGAAAACTCTTCTTGTTTTAAACATGAACCACTTTCATAGTAAACTTGGACTTAGGTCCATGCATTTTCAAATATTTTCATAAATAAACTTCAATTAACTTAATAATAATTTGACATCCTTTTTGTGAGAAGACTAAAAGTCAGTCAATCTCATTTCAAACCATTTTGCCACTTCAGCTTTTTATCTTTAAACTTTTCTCAAAAGATTGAACTCTTGTCAATCCTTGTAGTGATGTAAACAACTATACTTCTATAATATGTAGTGAAGAGAGATATTTTCCACTTGGGTGTTGAGTGAGGCATTGTTGATTTTAAAATCCAAGCTATATTCTCCACTTTGAGATGATGCAAATTCTCCTTTCTCATGATTGTGGGTAGTAAGTATGTTTTCCACATGGACAATGACAATGATGTCTTATCTCATAAAATTAACCAACACACTTATGTTTTAAAATTTTTAAAAGAGGAACTACGTGTACCCTGATCTCCTATTGCACGAAAAGATGGTACGTAGGCACTAAAGGTTCACAACCGCGGCGGGTGCAAAAATCATAAAAATATATATTTCTTTTCTCACCTCCACCATCCATTTCTTTATACAACATTTTTTTATAGCCAAAATATACAGATTTTACAAAGAGGTTCCTACGGAGTACCGTAGATGTTTAGGGTGCTAATACCTTCCCTTTGCATAACCAACCCCCTTACCTTGAATCTTTCCCCCCATTTTTGGGTTATTCGCTCTTTTCCCATTCCTTTGGAAATAATAAAGCGCGGTGGCGATTTTTATTTTGATCTGTATAAGTCTAGTCAATCCAATGGCTTAGTCTTAAACATTTCTACCGCTACATAAAAATGGGGACTTCACTGGGGAAAGATTGACCTTTTGTTGGTCCATCCCTAAGTTGGTTTATCCTATCTTTGTTTATATATGTATATGTGTTATTATTGTTTTTGTGTTATATGTTGTATATATGTTTGTCTAGCTTTTCCTGGTTTTCAGGGTGCTTGGTGATTACTCATAAGTCCTATACCCGAACTTGGGAAAACTTTAAGATAGGACGGGCGGTATAGTGATGTTAACTTTGAGGGAGTAATCCCAAAAAATGAGGCATGAGATCCCCCACTCAGTGGAGGCCCCTTTGACTGTAGTGTCGTTTACCGAGTAATCGGGAAGACATATTGCTTTCGACCTGGGAGCCTGCAGAAACTGAGGACCGTAGAATACCAAACCTATCTTGGCCTTTTAGGTGTAGTGCGGAAGCTATGAAGGAGTAATCCGGAAATAGTTATCACGCGATACTACGCTCGGACGAGTCTTTCTTGAGAATATTACTAATTACCGAGTTAATCGGGAGGTTGATAATATCCGAAGGAAGGATGTAGACTCTGGGAACCTCTAGAACCTTGTTCGGCAGGTGATAACTTTTAGATCAACACCTTATGGGCAGTACCTTCGACCTCATACTCATGATGTTGAACCTATGAACCCTATATGTGTGATCTTGTGTGTGATTGCTACATCATGCATCCATGCACTCATAAGCATCTTTTGAAGAGATCATATTTCATGGGATTTAAAGGTTGACCATTTGTGAATATTTCAGGTACTTTTTAACCATGGATTCTGGAAAGAGAAAGATAGGGAAGTACAATTTCAAGGATCCCAAGATAGATAAGTTGATCAGTCTAATTCCCGAGATCGAGTGTTCTGCAGACTTTCAGAAGAATTACGGATCCATTATTCCTCTCATGAAGCTGAAGATGAAGGAGGGTATTCTCTCAACTTTGGTCCAGTTCTATGATTCGATGTATCATTGCTTTACTTTTCTCGACTATCAGTTGATGCCCACACTGGAAGAGTATTCTTATCTATTGGATTTACCTGTTACCTATCGCGTTCCTTTTACTGGTTTGGAGGGTGAGCCAAAACCACATGAGATTGCTGCTTTAATTCATCTGGGGAAGTCTGAGGTGGAAGCCCATTTCTTATTGGAGAAAGCTCTTTACTTTTCCAAGATGAAGAGTACAGTCGCTTTTGAGGCCATCTTTGCTCTACTTGCTTACAGATTGTTCTTATTTCATAATGTGGAAAAGTTTGTTGACATTAATGCTATCCGAATCTTCATGATTGGAAACACAGTTCCTACCTTGTTGGGTGATGCTTATTACTCTATTCATCTTCGAAATTCTTATCATGGGGGGATGATCATCTGTTGCACGCCTCTGTTGTACCAGTGGTTTATCTCTCATATGCCTCGGTCTTATGCTTTTTGGGATGTCAAGAAGGAACCCCGTTGGGCTCCTAAGAACATGGCACTTACTCACTCGGATATTGATTGGTATCATCGAGCTTACTAGGATATAGAGATTATTGACAGTTGTGGTAGTTTCCCCAATGTACCTCTTCTTGGTACAAAGGGAGGAATTAACTATAACCCTGTTCTTGCACGACGACAACTTGGTTATCCTATGAGGGATAAACCAAATAGTATTAATTTGAGTAGTTTCTTTCTGAAGGAAGGAGAAGACCATATGGAAGCCAGGGAACAAATTGCGAAGGCCTGGCGTCACATTCATAAGAAGAGTAGGAAGGATTTGGGACCTAGGGGTGTTGTTTCTTTGGAGCCATATTTTCAGTGGGTCCAAACGAGAGCTATTCAGTTGAAGATGTCGTATTCCTGGGAAACACATATGCCTGATCTATTTGTGAAGACCACTCCTCCCTTATTAGATGATCTAGAAGAGCTGTAACTTGCTTTGGTTAGGATGCAATAGGAAAAGGACACTTGGAAGAATAAGTTCCAAACTTTAGATATTTCCTATAGAGCGAACATGAAGGAGAAAGACGACTTGATTGAGATCCTTGAGAGTCGAGCGGTAGAGACTATGGAGAGGCAAGGGGATTTATTTTCTCCTAAGCCTCAATCAGATGTTGATCACTCACTTCCTGATTCAGGTGATTGGAAGGAGGTTACCATCAGACATGCAGAAGAAAACCAGAGATTGAAAGCTCAGATTGCCAGGCTCACAGGGAAGAGCCAGCATATAGAGTGATCTCCATCAGTTTTACTTCTCATGGTTTTAGATTTTATTTTCATCTTGTACTTGGGATCATTGAAACTTGTAATCCATTTTGGAGTTGTTATAATAAAAATTTTCAGTATTTCAAATGTGTTATTACTTTGATATTTGCAATATGTCCATAAATTTTAAATCCCTTGAAATATAATAATAAAATTCAATCATGTGCATTACATATCATGCATCATATTGCACATATATCTTGTATTTGTTATGCATATCCAGGTGTCTTACAAAACTTCTTTACTTTGTTCAGCAATCTGACTCATTACTACAACACTCGGGCTAATTTCAGAAAGAAGATGGAAAACTTAGAACAAGAGAATCGCGAGCTGCGTGAGGAGGTTTCTGCTTTGAAGGCCAGCATGGCCAATCTGACTACTCTGGTGGAAGCTCTGGTGGCTGCTCAGAATGAGCCACCGAGTGTCCAACCTCAACCAACAAGGGCAACTATTGAAGCTCTGACTGTTCCTGTATCTGCTACTCCAGCTGTTGTTCAGAATCGCATGCCTCAAGGTTATCCATGGGGAAAGCCAGAGAATTTTGCACCTGAAGGTTTCAATCTTGGTCCTCAAGATACTCTGATTGTTCAGACTATTGTTATTCTGGCACCTCCTGTGGTGCATTCTGCTCCTGCTGCGCCTCCTTCGATGAATATGGTTCCGTTTATTAATGATGATGTGTGTCATCATTTCCCTCCACCAAGTGAAGACTTGGGTCTTTATGACAAAATGGATGATTTTCAAGAGCAGTTTGACAAGATGCAAAGAGAGATAAAGGTCCTCAGGGGAAAAGAGCTATTTGGGTAGAATGTGAATGAGTTATGATTGGTCCCGAATGTTAAGATACCTGTTAAGTTTAAGGTCCCGGAGTTTGAGAAGTACAAGGGCAACACTTGCCCTCGTGCTCATCTGGTGATGTACGTGAGGAGAATGTCTATCCATACTGATGATCAGCGTCTACTGATTCACTTTTTTCAGGATGGTTTGACCGGTGCTGTGCTGAAGTGGTATATGAGTTTGGACAGCACCAATATCCATACTTTCAATGATTTGAGAGAAGCATTCATCAAACAATACAAGTACAACATGGACATGGTGCCTAACTATGATCAACTCAGGGCCATGGTTCAGAAAGACATGGAATCCTTCAAAGAATATGCATAGAGATGGCGTGAGGTAGCCGCCTAAGTGATTCCTCCCGTGGAAGAGAATGAGATAACTAAGATTTTCTTGAAAATGCTGGGTGCTTTATACTACGAGAGGATGGTAGCATGTGCGCCAAGTGACTTTACTGAAATGGTAGGAATGGGTATCCACTTAGAAGAGGCTGTAAGAGAGGGCCGTTTAACGAAAAGTGAAAGTTCTGGAGGTGTGAAGAAACCATCTTATGGGTTTACCAAGAAGAAGGAAGGGGATGCAAATACTGTTATGCAAGAGAGGAGGGTTAATACTCCTAGAAGGAATTATCAGCGTCATCAGCAAGTCGCCTCTGTTACTCCAGTTATGGGTGCAGCTCCAACTACCGTTGCGTATCAGAGACCGTCCCAGCAGGGGAATCAAGGGTATAGTCAGAGAAGGGATATTTATGACCCTATTCCTATGAGCTACACAGAGTTATTACCAGCATTGATTCAAAAGAAGTTAGTCCAGACCCGACCACCCCCCAATATACCATCACCATTTCCTTGGTATTACAAGGCAGACCAAACATGTGCTTTTCATCAGGGAGCACCAGGGCATAATGTTGAGAATTGTTATCCTTTGAAGACTGAGGTGCAGAAGTTGGTGAAGTCTGGTGTTCTATCTTTCAAGGACGTGGGACTTAATGTGAAAGAAAATTCTCTACCCAAGCATGGGGGAGTAAATGCTGTGAATATGGTGGCTGGTTGTCCAGGCGACTTCTGAATTTTTGATATTAATCTGGTTAGGAGAGATTTGGTGAAAATACATGCAGAATTTTGTGAATTTAGCTACTATATGCATGACCATTCGAGTTGTGCTATTTGTAGTACATACATACAAGGTTGCGACAAGATAAAGGCTGATTTGCAGGAAATGATAGATGAGGGCCTCATCCACATAATCAGGCCTAGGGTAGAGTATGAAGAGCAGGTGAATGTGGTTTCTGGATGTCCTGGAGAATTCAGAATTTTTTATGTAGAGTATATGAACGAGGACCTTGTGCAATTTAATGCTACCTTCTGCCATATGGCTGGTCAGGTTGAACACCAATATGGATCTTGTCGAGTTTGTTGTCAAGATTCCCGAGGATGTTCAATCGTGAAGAAGTGTGTTCAGTCGTTGTTAGATAATGGGACTATAAAGGTTACAGGTCAAAGGGATGATTATCAGGAAGTTGATATGGTTGAGGTTTGTTTGACGGAAGAAGAGTCGGATGAAGAGTATGCCTCCGTAGATGAGTATTTCTCCTCAGATGAGGATTTGCTTTCCAAAAATGACTCAATAATGACTGATTGTGTTGAAGAAGGGGTAAACGTCATTGTGCCTTATTTTGGGGCACCTGCCCATCTTGAAGTTGAGTATTATAGAAAGCCATTTGTTACCCCATTGGTGATTAGTTTTCCGATTCCTATCCCCTACAAGTCGGATAAGGCTGTGTCTTACAAATACAACGCTACAATCTTAGAGGATGGAGTGGAAGTTCCCATCCAGCCAATGCCTGATGTTGGGAATATTGATGACAATAGCAGCGTGACTCACAGCGGTCGTGTGTTTGCACCAGTTGTTCGAAGATATGTTAATGCTGGAAAGAAAATTGCTGAGAATGTTGAACCCAAGAAGGCTACGGGTGAGACTAGTGGGGATGCGTTAGAGAAATAAGTGGATGACATTTTAAAGATAATCAAGATGAGCAACTACGTAATTGTAGATCATCTACTACAGACTCCTTCAAAAATACCTATCTTGGCATTATTGATGAACTCCTCTACTCACAGAGAATCCTTGATGAGGGTACTGGACCAAGCTTTTGTGGAGAGTGATATGCCAATAGACCAATTCAGAAGCGTAATAGGGAACATTACGTCATGTAATAACTTGAATTTATGCAATGATGAATTACCAGATGAAGGAAGGAATCACAACCTGGCACTCTACATCTCCATGAACTGCAAGAATGATTCACTATCCAATGTGTTGATTGATAATGGATCTGCTTTGAATGTTATACTGAGGAGCACTCTTATGAAGTTGAAATATCAAGGAACACTGCACCCGAGTGGCATCATTATGAAAGCGTTTGATGGATCAAGGAAATCTGTTATTGGTGAAGTAGACTTGCCTATTCATATAGGACCACATTTGTTTCAGATAACTTTCCAGGTCATGGACATTGTTCCCGCTTATAGCTGTTTGCTAGGACGGTCGTGGATTCATGAGGCAGGGGCTGTCACTTTAACTTTACACTAGAAACTAAAGTTTGTACGTGAAGGGAAAGTAGTGATCATAAATGGGGAACAAGCATTATTGATATCTCATTTGTCCTCTTTCAGCATTGTGGAGGCGGATGAAGCTGTTGTTGGAACCCAGTTCCAAGCCCTATCGATTGAAAATATAATAGGAAATGAGAGTTCCATGGTTTCACTTAAGGATGCGCAGAAGGTTGTGCGTAAGGGTCATAGTGAAGTGTGGGGACAGATTGTGGATCCACCCGTGAACAAAAACAGAGTTGGCTTGGGTTCTCTTTGAAGAATGATAAAGATAAGGGCGTGAAGCCAAAGTCTGTTGCGAGCAAGTATCAACACATCTTCCATAGCGGGGGGTTTTCTTCATCCAACTGTTTCCAGGATTAATGCCATTGTAGAAGATGAAACAAAGCAGGAAAGGCCGAATTATGTGATGCACGGAGTTAGAGTTCAGAACTGGATCACCATTGATGTTCCCTCTTGCATACGTGTTTCAAAGTAATTTGTTTGTTAATCTTTTTGAAAAAGGCTTTCACTCTGCCCAAGGTGGAAGTATTAATGTTGTAGGGCTTTTCTGTTTGCTGTGACTGTTAAAATCAATAATAAAAGTTGTCTTTGTTTCCCAAATTGTGTCTTTATTTTCTGCTTTTTCTCAGAAAATGGTAATAAAAAAAAACCATTCAAAATAAATAATAACTGAAATTCAATCTGCATGATCACTTGTTATATGTGTCAGTTTCTAAAAACAATCTTAAATCATATATGCAGGTTAAATAAAAAACCCGTTGAATACAATGACCTTGACCCTCTCCCAACTTCGAATGTCCTGTGTTTGGGTCTGAAGAAGAAGATTATGATGAGATTCCAGAAGAGGTCTCACAGTTTCTTGAGCACGAGGAAAATACCATTCATCCATATAAAGAGCCATTGGAAGTGATCAATTTGGGTTCAGAAGAAGATCCGAAGAAAGTCAAGGTTGGAGCATTGTTGCATCCTGGTGAGAAGAGCAGGTTGATTGAGTTGTTGAAAGAGTATGTGGATATTTTTGCTTGGTCTTACCAAGATATGCCTAGTTTAGATACAGATATTGTAGAGCACCGTTTACCGTTGAAGCCAAAGTGTCTTCCAATTAAACAAAAGTTGAGAAGAACTCACCCAGATATGGCAGTAAGAATCAAAGAAGAGGTTCTAAAGCAGATTAATGTTGGTTTTCTTGTGACGCCAGTGTATCCTTAATGGATTGCCAATATTGTCCCAGTACCAAAAAAAGATGGAAAAGTACGCATGTGCATAAATTACAGAGATCTAAATAAAGCTAGTCCAAAAGATGATTTTCCATTTCCACACATTGATATGTTAGTGGATAACACAACAAAATTCAAAGTATTCTCGTTCATTGACGGATTTTCTGGGTATAATCAAATAAGAATGGCTCTGGAGGACATGGAAAAAACAACATTTATCACACCCCGGGGAACATTCTATTACAGAGTGATGCCCTTCGGGTTGAAGAACGCTGGTGCAACGTACTAGAGGGATATGACAACCCTATTCCATGATCTGATGCACAAGGAAATCGAAGTATATGTTGATGATATGATTGCCAAATCCCAGACTGGAGAAGGGCATGTAGAAGATTTGTTGAAGTTGTTTCAGCGTTTGAGGAAGTATCGTCTCTGCTTGAATCCAAATAAATGCACCTTCGGTGTTCGATCGAGAAAATTGTTGGGTTTCATTGTTAGCCAGAAAGGAATTGAAGTTGACCCTAATAAAGTCAAAGCAATTCAAGAGATGCCAGCGCGAAGAACTGAAAAGCAAGTCATAGGTTTCCTCGGGCGTTTGAATTATATTTCCAGATTCATTTCCCACATGACTGCAACATGTGAACCGATATTTAAGTTGTTAAAGAAAGATCAAGGTTGTGCATGGAAGGATGATTGCCAAAGGGGATTTGAAAGTATTAAAGAATATCTTCTTGAACCTCCTATCTTGCTCCCTCCTATCAAAGGAAGACCGTTGATTATGTATCTGACAGTGTTAGATAAATCTATGGGTTGTACTCTGGGACAACGGGATGAAACAGGGAAGAATGAGTTCGCCATTTATTACCTCAGTAAAAAATTCACTGATTGTGAGTCATTGTATTCCATGCTGGAAAAGACATGTTGTGCTTTGTCCTGGGCGGCAAAGCGTTTGCAACAGTATATGTTGAATCACGCTACTTGGTTGATTTCCAAAATGGATCCAATCAAGTACATTATTGAAAAGCCTTCTCTTACTGGAAGAATTGCCCGCTGGAAGATGTTGTTATCTGAATATGATATTGAATACCGCACTCAAAAAGCTATTAAAAGCAGTGTGTTGGCAGATTATCTTGCTCACCAACCAGTGGAGGATCACCAGTCTGTAGAATATGAGTTCCCCGATGAGGATGTGATGTTCCTGAAAGTGAAAGATTGTGATGAACCATTGCCTGAGGAAGGTCCTGACCCTGAATCTCGTTGGAGTATGATATTTGATGGAGTTGTGAATGCTTATGGTAAAGGAATTGGTGTCGTGATTGTCACTCCCCATGGATCGCACATTCCTTTTACCACAAGGTTAACATTTGATTGTACTAATAATATGGCAGAATACAAGGCTTACATCATAGGTCTCGAAGAAGCTATTGATCTCAGGATTAAAATTCTAGATGTGTATGGTGATTCAGCTTTGGTAATAAATCAGATTAAAGGAGAATGGGACACTCATCATCCCGGCTTGATCCCTTACAAAGATTATGCTAGAATATTGTTACACTTCTTTAACAAAGTTGAATTCCGTCATATTCCAAGAGATGAAAATCAAATGGCGGATGCTCTAGCAACTCTGGCTTCTATGTACCAAGTAAATGCTTGGAATGATATACGTCGAATTACGGTTCAGCGACTGGATAGGCCCGCTCATGTGTTTACGACAGAGGAGGTGGCAGATGAAAAACCTTGGTATCATGACATCAAGCATTTTCTTCAGACTCAGGAATACCCGATTGGTGCTTCGAAGAAAGATAGAAAGACATTGAGAAGATTGGCAGGCAGTTTCTTCCTCAGTGAAAATGTGTTGTATAAGAGAAATTATGACATGGTCTTGCTCAGATGCGTGGATAGACATGAAGCAGGCATGTTGATGCATGAGGTTCATGAAGGTTCATTTGGCACTCATGACAATGGACATTCGATGGCTAAAAAGATGATAAGGGCAGGTTACTATTGGCTGACAATGGAATCTGATTGTTATAAATTTGCAAAGAAGTGTCATAAATGTCAGATTTATGCAGATAAGGTCCATGTGCCTCCGACACTTCTCAATGTGATTTCCTCCCTGTGGCCTTCCTCTGTGTGGGGTATTGACATGATAGGGGTGATAGAACCCAAAGCTTCGAATGGACATCGTTTTATCTTGGTAGCAATTGATTACTTCACCAAATGGGTGGAGGCTGCTTAATATGCCAATGTTACTAAGCAGGTGGTTATGCGTTTCATTAAGAATAATCTTATATGTCGGTATGGTGTGCCGAGCAGAATTATCACCGATAATGGCTCGAATTTGAACAATAAAATGATGACAAAACTTTGTGAGGAACTCAAGATTGTCCATCACAATTCATCTCCGTACAGGCCGAAGATGAGTGAGGCTGTTGAAGCTGCTAATAAAAATATCAAGAAAATTATCCAGAAAATGGTTGTTACTTATAAGGATTGGCATGAAATGCTCGCTTTTGCTCTGCATGGATATCGAACATCTGTCAGCACTTCAATAGGAGAAACCTTGTTCTCCCTGGTGTATGGAATGGAAGTTGTACTCCCAGTCGAGGTTGAGATTCCCTCTTTGCGTGTAATAATGGAAACCAAGTTGTCAGAGGCTGAATGGATCCATAACCGGTTTGACCAATTAAATTTGATTGAGGAGAAGAGGATGAAGGCTTTGTGTCATGGCCAGTTATATAAGAAAAGGATGAAGAAATCTTTTTATAAGAGAGTCAAACCTCGTGAATTTAGAGAAGGAGACCTCATGCTCAAGAAGATCATGTCTTTCAACACTGATTCTAGGGGCAAGTGGACTCCCAACTTTGAAGGCCCATATGTTGTCAAGAAAGCCTTCTCTGGCGGCGCATTAATTCTTGAAACTATGGATGGCGAGGAGTTCCCACGTCCCATGAATGTTGATGCAGTCAAGAAATACTTCGCCTAAAGAAATAAAAGAATAGCTCGCTAAGTTAAAAACCCGAAAGAGCGGCTTAGGAAAAAAGGAGCGTCTCGGTAGCCGAAAACCAGAAAGGGCGGTCTAGGAAAAAATTAGAGACATAAACAGAATAAATCTCCCGCTAAGTTGAAAACCTACAAGGGCAGCTTAGGCAAAAGTTAGGGACTTTCTTGGCAAGTAACTACATCAGACGAGACTTGATCATTGGAGAAACAATCTTCTCGGATTCTCATCACACTTCAACAGAAGTTGCTGCTCAGGATTTCAAAAGTTGTTAGAGGGGATAGTAGTCATTGTATCTCGATGTATCTTTCCCATTATATATTACCATTTTCTGAACTTTGTAATTATCCATGGAGTCTCGCCATTCGCAGACTACCATTCTATTAATGAAATTTGAGCCTTTACCCAGTTCTTTGTATTTCTTATTTTATTTAGCTTGCAAAGACTCCATTTATTATTGATAATAACTTTCAAAGCAAAAAGATTAAATAACAAAATCGATTTTTCAAAAATAATTTACAATCTGCTTTTACCTTGGAATCTGTTATGAAATAATGGCAACAAAAATGGTGATCCCAGGAATGGACAAACTCCAGTTTGTTTTAAGAAGTTTTTGTTCCCCTCGGGAAGGTTTACTCAGGATGATTCGCCATATTGGGTTCGTGACTCCGGTATCCTCAGTCAAGTTTGGATTCATTTCGCCTCTTTTCTGAGTTTTCATGATGTGAAGTTTCAATCCAAGATACCTCCAGTGAAGTTTTCGTTCAGTCTAATGGAAGTTCTTTTTCCCGAGAAGTTGGTACCATAATCACTCTTGAAGAACGTAGGTCCTTGGTTTCTCTAGTGAAGAACGGGTTGTGGTTTTCCCTTTGAGGATGTGGTGTTAATCTCCCTAATGAAGTAGGCCTGAATTCCCCAGTGAATGTTTTGATGATTTGGTGTCCATCTGCTTTACTTGAGACTGGTCTTGCAATCCCCAGTAGAAGTGTTACTTTTGAAAACGTTTGTTTCCCCGGTGAAGCCTGGAGAAGGATGTTCTATCCCTGTATCTGTACTATTTTTATCACTTTGATTTGTTTACTACCAGATTGTGTTTCTCCCCAGTAAAGCTAAAGCAGGCAGTAGGTTTTGTTTCCTCAGTTGGCATTTACTTTTTCTTGGAATGATTATCCTGGATGTGGTTTAGCCGAGTGTTGTTTGTGCCAGAGTTGGTTTTGCTTGGTTACTCCCAAGGTTGTGTATCAGTTTTGTCAGCATACACACGATAACACTCATACATTCATACATACATCATGCATAGCTAAAATTGGCAAATCATTGTTCATTAACATTTGTTAATATCTTTTGCTGACATATCACCCTATTTTACTGAGTTATGTTGTCCCCTTTTCAATAGAGTGTTGGCCTTAAGCAGAAAGCGTATATTCTTTCAATTTCCCCACTGAGTTGTCCCTCGTGGGATATTTTTGCTTTAGCCTTCCTGTACAACTCCTTGTTTGGATGGATTTGGTTTTCCCTCTTGAGTTTATTTCTCAAAGGATGTATTTTGGTTGACTGTTTCATTCCAGTTTATTTTTGGTTTGCATCTCTGGTTCCATAATAATATTATTTACTTTGGATTTCTGAAAGCTTCGAGTTTTGGTTTGTGCATTTATTTTTCACAAGAAGACTTTATCTTCTCAGCAAGAATATCATGGAATTTCCCTCAAGGCATTGGATTGTTTGTTTGTTTGTTTTGTGTGCAGGTTATTATGATTACAGTCTTTATTTGTAATCTGGAATTCACCCGTATACACCCGTTACTCTACCCAATTTTTGCGAAGACTTAATACACTTGAAGTTTGGTTCTCTTAAGAGGTATAGGATTTTTGCTTGTTTGGTTTCAATCCAAAGAATGAGAATTCTATCTTGGCTCAAAGTGTCAAGTATTGGCTTCTTGTTGGTTAGATGGTTCTTATCCATAGCTTTTATCTTATGCTTTAGGATAGCCTTTTCTTCTCCTCCCATCTTCTTTAATTTCATAAATCTTCTCCCTCCTTTTGAAAACTCTTCTTATTTTAAACTTGAACCACTTTCATAATAAACTTGGACTTAGGTCCATGCATTTTCAAACATTTTCATAAATAAACTTCAATCAACTTAATAATACATTGACATCCTTTTTGTATGAAGACTAAAAGTCAGTCAATCTCATTTCAAACCATTTTGGCACTTCGGCTTTTTATCTTTAAACTTTTCTCAAAAGATTGAACTCTTGTCAGTCCTTGTAGTGATGCAAATAACTATACTTCTACAATATATAGTGAAGAGAGATATTTTCCACTTGGGTGTTGAGTGAGGCATTGTTAATTTTAAAATCCAAACCATATCCTCCACTTTGAGATGATGCAAATTCTCCTTTCTCATGATTGTGGGTAGTAAGTATGTTTTCCACACGGACAATGACAATGATGTCTTATCTCATAAAATTAACCAACACACTTGTGTTTTAAAATTTTTAAAAGAGGAACTATGTGTACCCAGATCCCCTATTGCACGAAAAGGTGGTACGTAGGCACTAAAGGTTCGCAACCGCGGCGGGTGCAAAAATCATAAAAATATATATTTATTTTCTTACCTCCACCATCCATTTCTTTATACAACATTTTTTATAGCCAAAATATACAGATTTTACAAAGAGGTTCCTACGGAGTACCGTAGATGTTTAGGGTGCTAATATCTTCCCTTTGCATAACCAACCCCCTTACCTTGAATCTTTCCCCCTCTTTTTGGGTTATTCACTCTTTTCCCATTCCTTTAGAAACAATAAAGCGCGGCGGCAATTTTTATTTTGATCTGTATAAGTCTAGTCAATCCAATGGCATAGTCTTAAACATTTCTACCGCTACAGGATCCTTACGAGATTGACTTGAATGGTTTTCCTGCGAATAGAATCCATGTCCTACAAAACAGAACAAAGATAAATCCCAAAAATCCTTGAAATAATTAGTGAGTATGAGTATGATGTTATGATTTTTATGATGTTATATACAAGTAAATATATACAAATAAGACAAACAAATCCTTAGGTTTAGGCTTGCATGGAGTCTTATAGGTAATTACCCTCTTGAAGTTTAGTTGGCTCAAACCTGTCCTAGAAATAGTAATTGGGTTCTAAGGGAGCTCAATATCACTGGTTTGTCTTCTCGGGCATTATTTCAGCGCAAGCCTCTTTAATGGCGACCGAAATATCCCAAAAGCCAAACCTCAATGAGTGTGGTATGAAGGATCTACCAACTTCGGACTGCACCAAAGTCGGTCATCTCACTACGTCCTAATGGCAAAGTTAGTCAAGTAAAGGTTCTAAAGTTAGTTAGTGCTTCATGACATCACTTAGCGGCCCCGTATTCTCCTTGATTACTCAAGGGCTACCGGTACCCACAAATATGTCACACTAACGTAGCTATTGCTTAGACCATGTCGGTATACCCCGTACAGTTTCCACAAAGTGTTGCTACTTACCTATAAGGTATCCCAAATCTGGGTAGAGGATTTAAACCCAAACAAAGAACCCAAATTTAAAGCATATAAGTCAAACAGTGAAAGCAAGTAAAGGTGATCTAGCCTTAAGGTGACCCCACTTTTAAGTATCCCCAGCAGAGTCGCCAGTTCTGTGATACAGTGAGAGAACTGACTTGGGTGTTTTGTATTTTATCGCAAATGTTGCGGTTAGCAAGAGTTGTCACTGACTTTTCTTTTATCCAAAAGGAAAGGATGAAAAGAATAGGAAAGACCTTTGAGATTATTTCTTGAGTTCGGGGGGTACATTATGAAAAGGGAAGGTGTTAGCACTCTTTTCATCCATAGTTATCTATGGGCTCTTAGTTGCTTGCTAGATCACTTACTTTTGTTTGAAAATGTGCTTTGTGTGGTTTTTTGAAAGTATTTTGAAAAGGCGCCATCGTTTAGGCAAACTTTGTAATAGTTCTTGTTCGTAAGAACGTATACAAAGTGTTGATCTTTTAAAAACGTTTCAAGTTTGAAAGTTGTTTTGAAAGTGTTGGTATTTGTTTTGAAAAGAGCAAGTATGTTTTGATTTGAAAATGAGCAAGCAACTAGGAACATTCTACCTACTCAAAAAGTCTTTCTTGTTTATTTCCTCTTTCCTTTGACATTGTTTTTTTTACCATGGATTGGTAAGTAACCTTATCTTTGGATGTAAAAGGGACGGGCAAGGGTCATCGTATAGTCATGAATAGAAATGTTGTAAGATATCTTAGCATTTTCTTTGAGGGACTAAGATCATTTTGAAAGGCAACATTGATAGCGTCATCGAGGGACTATGATCTTGTATTTTTAATTGTTTTTTGCTAAGATATCTCACATGCATAACATGGCCATTTTTGTAAGGCAAAAAAGTGGAATTACCCTAAGAGGTGCAAAGTGCGCAAGTGTATCTTTTTCATGCTTGATTTGTCTTGTATTATGGTTTTCTAAGCATTGATTTTATCTTTCCATACAAATCCTAATTACTAGCATTTATATAAAGCGATAAATTGCGGAAAGTAAATATTCTAAGCTATTACATTATTTAGGGGATGGGGTACACATTTTTACAAATGGGGATTACAAGAATTTAAATCTAATTAACTATTACAACCATATTGAACAGTGTACAAGAATTGAAATAATAATGTACAAGCATGAATAAATGGGAAAGAGTATGAATTTGTTTGGATTTTTGTTAAGAAAAGTTTTGTTTGTTTTAACCTAAATAAACTAGAAGAAAATATTTAACCTAAAGAAATAAGAAAATTTAATTAAGTTAATTAGAAAAGAAAAGTTTTTTAGGTTTTTATGAAAAAAGAAGTTTTGAATATTAAACTAGTATTAATTAAATAAAAGGAGCTAGGGTTTCTAAATTAATCTTAATTAAAAAATTAATTAAACCTAAGTCTATTATTACTTAAATAACTAAAAGAGAAATCAATTTGTTAAAGAAAATTTTTTTTTTGTCTTTTTAGTCTTGAGAGAAATAAAATATAAACATATTATTACTTAGATAATAAATAAATTATTTTTGGGATTTTTTATTAATAAAAGTAAATATTATGATAATATTATTAATAATAAAATAAAAATAAAAATAAAAATATAAAAATAAAAATTAATTTGTGGTGTTTTCAAGTAAAAACAGTTTTTGACTAAGCCTGGCCCATTAACATTTTTTGAAATCAGAAATATAAAAAAAAGGTTTTGGGCTGCATGTATAAGCAAACAGGGGGGTGATGTTCATCAAAAAGAGAGGAAGCCCAAATGGGAAGGCCCAGCGCTGCAAAGAAAAAGAGAAGGAAAATGTGAAAAAGAAACAAAAGGCAGCGCACTGAGGTTCGAACCCACGCCCTCTTGGTTAACATCACGCTGCCTTACCATTGGGGTGGCTATACACTCATTTATTAAAATGAAATAATAAATACATAACCCATAAGGCTTCCAAGGCTTGTACTTCGTCTTCAACCTTCAGCCAGCCAGAGCACTTGTAACTTGTTCATCTTTCAACAAAAATGTAAAGTACAAACATGAAAGTTGTGGCATTTCTTCCCACGAATCCAACCATATGAATAACTAAAGCTATAAATCACAAATGAGTGAGAATTTTTCTGGCCCTAATTTAAAACCTAAAAATTTCAGAAACTTTAACTCCAAAATTCTCTAAGCTCAAACCATATAAATTCAAACTATGGATATGTACAGCTTCGTGGCAATGAGGTCTACATTTTATCTTTGAAAATGAAAGCCTAACAATGCCTATATGAGGAGTTCAAAAATCAGAAAACTCACCTTGAAAATAGAGATTGTGTTTTGAGTTTGAGCAGCTTTCAATGAGTTCTAGTGATTTGGTTAGCTTCCTCAAGTTCCCAAGAAGCTAATGTGATGCTTGGCTTGAGCAGAAAGTGGTTGAGGAGTTTTGGAGAAGTCAAGTTGCAGACCTCTGTTTTTGAAAATGGAACTTGATGATGGAGGTGTTACAGTTTGGCAAGAAGGGTTTGGATGGTTTGTATTTGATGTTTAGAAACTTTAGGAACCAAAATGCTTGGAAACACACGAGGGAAATGTAAGTTTCAAGTTTTTGGTCAGATTGTGCAACAATGGAGTTTTTGTGTGTGATTATGTGCTTTAGGGGGTTTCAGGCTTGAGCATGCATGTGTTAGCTTGCAAATGATTTGTATATTTATAGGCAAGAGGTCTTGTATGTTACAACAAGCCAGAATTTGAAATCTCAAGTTGTAGCATCTTTACTTGTTTTTGAAGCAATGTTGAAACATCTTGTTCCAAGGCATGGTACAGGGCTGCATAGAGTGGTTAGTACTTTAGATATGCTTGCTTTTGGTTTATAGGGTTTGTGTGTGCAGAAAGAACAAGTCCAATGCTCAAGGAGAGTGGACTTTGTGATTAAAGCCTCTTTTCCAAAATGGAATTGTGAACTTTCTTCCAAAAATGGAAATACAACTTGGATAATGGCTCAAATGCTTGGACAATGGTTATATCAGTTGTGTAAACATTTAATTAAGGAGTTAATTTCAAGTTAGAATCCTTCAAAGTTAGATTATGCAGCATGGCTATGTGATTTGGTCCATTGTGCATCATAAATTTTGCCTTGTAAATCAACTTGAAACCCTAACTTCTTGCCTTCTATTCTCCTTGCTCAAAAATGATCTCAAGGAGTTCTTGGACATTTTGGAAATCTTTTAATGTGCTCTACAACCCCTATTTGAATCACTTTTGCAAAATCCAATTGGAACTATGTGAAACTTGGCCCAGAAGTTAGGTCAAAATCCTGACCAAAAATGCTCAAAATTTCACTAAGTGTTTTAGTTTCATGAACATGATTTCATGGATTAATAACTTGAAATACAAGCATTTCTAGGAGGAGTTGTGTTTATAAATGTTTTAGATCTCATTGATATCTACAAATTTCATGTTGAAAGTTTCCTTTGAATCATCTTGCATCATGGTGAAAAATTGGCTCAAAATTGTGAAAAAATATGAAGTTTTTAACACTTCGAAAAAATTCTAAGTTTGGAAATTTTGACTTTTCAACATGAAATTTTGACTTTTCAAAATGAAATTTTGACTTTTCAAAATTAAATCTTGACTTTTTGATTTCTTGATGAAAAAGTTTCATATTTTGACATGCTTTGATGAATTGTGATCTTTGACACTTGATTTTGACCAAAAAGTCAAAGTTTGATTTTTCAGTGTACAGTTGACTGAAAATCAACTATCAATCAATTGATCTTGAGCAATGTTTTGAGTCATACCATTAGGTAAAAATGATGCATTTGAAACCTTGAGATCATGTCTCAAACCAATGAACCATTTGCTAGGTCAAAAATCAGAAATTGCCCTTTCTTAGTCAAAACCCTAATTTTGACCATTTTGCCCTTTTGATGATCTGATCAAATTTCTTGAGGAATTATGGTCCACACTTGATCAAATGACATATATGAGTTCATAATGTTGACATGGATAAAAAATTATGAAGTTTGACTGTAAATTGGCCACAATTGACTTTTCCCCTAATACAACTGATTTTAGGTCAACTGGTCAACTGACTGGGCAAAAATGTGATCCAAGGCTTGAAACTTGACATGAGAAATCTTGAGGGTCCATAATGATCCATGAAAGTCATATGAGGCATTAAAAGTTCAATTATCCTTGTGCAATCTCAAACCCTAATTTTCAATCATCAGTGCTTAAGGAGGTGTCTTGAGTTGATCAACCCTAGTGCAGTCTTGAACCAAAGGAGATCTTGTGAGAAATTAGTTGATAAATGAGAGGGCAAATTTTGGGGTACAACATGTACTGAAGAAGACAAGAAAGAAATCAATATATGTGCCAATCTAGAAGACAATTTCAAAAGGAGCTTAATCCAGATGTTGCGTGACTATGTTGAGATCTTTGCTTGGTCATATGAAGACATGCCCGGGCTTGATATTGATATTGTGGTTCACCGTATACCTATGAATAAATGTTGTCTCCCTATAAAATAGGAAGTTCGTTGTATGTGTCCTGAGATATCAGAAAAGATCAAGGCTGAGGTTATAAAGCAATTCAATGCAAGTTTCCTAGATGTTACGTCCTATCCTCAGTGGGATGCAAATGTAGTGTAGTACCTAAGAAGGATGGTAAGGTACGTATGTGTATATACTACATGGATTTGAATAGGGCGAGCCCCAAAGACGACTTTCGGTCGCCACATATTGACATCTTGGTTGACAACACCGCTCATCACAAAGTATTTTCTTTCATGGATGATTTCTCCAGATATAATCAAATCAAGATGGCACCCGAAGACATGGAGAAGACTACTTTTGTCACACAATGTGGCACTTTCTGTTACAAAGTTAAGCCTTTTGGGTTAGAGAATGCTGGTGCAACATATCGGTGTGCTATGGTAGCTTTGTTCCATGATATGATCCATCATGAGATAGAGGTGTATGATGAAGACTTGATAGCTAGGTCTCGGACTGAAGAAGGACATCTCGACTACCTGCACAAGCTGTTTGAGAGATTCAAGAAATACAAGTTGAGATTAAATCCAAACAAGTGCACCTTTGGGGTAAGATCCGATAAACTCCTAGATTTTGTCGTCAGTGGTAAAGGTGTTGAAGTTGATCCTGCCCAGGTTAAAGCCATTCAAGAAATGCCAACTCCCCATACTGAGAAGGAAGTCATAGGTTTCCTAGGACGCTTGAACTACATTTCCAGATTTATCTCCCATCTGACCCCTACTTGTGAGAAAATATTCAAGTTACTAAATAAAGATCAGGTAGTGAAGTGGAACGACGATTATCATATAGCCTTCGACAAAATCAAATAGTACCTTCAAGAGCCTTCGATTTTGATGCCACCAGCTGAAGGAAGATCGCTAATCATGTACCAAACAGTGTTAGAGAACTCAATGGGGTGTGTATTGGTGCAACATGACGAGTCTGGTCAAAAAGAGCATGCAATATACTACCTTAAAAAAAAGTTTACCGACTGTGAAACAAGATACTCACTGCTCGAGAAAACTTGCTACGCTTTGGCATGAGCTGCTCGTCGACTAAGACAATATATGTTAACTCATACTACTTTATTGATCTCTAAGATGGATCCAATAAAATACATTTTTGATAAGCCTGCTATTGTACCCCAAAATTTTCCCTCTCTTTTCTCAATACATTTCTCACAAAAGATCTCAAATGCTTAAGGGTTCTCAAGAGTTGATCAGATAAGCTCACCTCCTAAGCATTGGGTCCAAATTAGGGTTTTGATTTTCTCAAGGACAATTGGACTTTTGGTGCCTCAAATGACTTTCATGGTTCATTATAGGTATCTAGTATTTCTCATGCCAAGTTTCAAGTCTTGCACCACAAATTTGCTCAGTCAATTGCTCAGATGACTGAAAATCAATTGTATTGGATAAAACGTTAATTATGGTCAATATACAGTCAAACTTCATGATTTTTGGCCAACATCAACATTTTGAAGTCATGTTCATCAATTGATCAAGTGTTGATCACAATGCCTCAAGAAAACCACTCAAATCATCAAAGGGGAAAAATTATCAAAATTAGGGTTTTGACTGAGAATGACTGATCATTGACTTTTGACGTAGTACATCACCTAATGGCTTGAAGCGTGATCTCAAGGACTCAAGCACGACATGTTGACCTAATTTCATGGCTTAAATCATTTCTCAATATCAAAAGATTGATAGTTGAATTTTTGATCAACTGATCAAAAGTCAACTAATACACAAAAAGTCAAACTTTGACTTTTTGGTTAACATTGAATTACAAAAGTCAAGATTCATTAAGAAATTCAAAAATATCAAACTTGGTCAACAAGAATCAAGAAATTCCATAAAAAGTCAAAGTTTCAAGACTTAAAAATAATTTCTAAGTGTTTTTAACCTTGATAATTTCACTACTTCATGACAATTTTTCACCAAGATACAAGATGGTTCAAGGAAAACTTTTAACATGAAAGTTGTAGAACTTGATGAATTCTACAACTTGTTCCATTAGGGTTGGTATCCAAAAAAATCTTATATTTGAAGATATAAGCTCATAAAGTCATTTCATTTTTCATAAAACACTTAGTAAAAATTTTAGCAAGTTTAGGCAGATTTTTGTCCTAACTTCTTGGTCAATTTTCACCAAGTTCCAAGTTGATTTAGCCAAAGTTGTCAACATGAAGGTTGTAGACAATGTTTCAAGCTTTCCAAAATGTCCAAGAACTTTAAGAGATTATTCTTGATCTAAGATAATCGAAGAGAAGAAGTTAAGAACCCATTCTTGAATTTTAGGTCATCTTCATGAAGAACACATAACCAAATCCCATAGCTAGGCTGCATAATCTTGTTTGCAGGCTTCCTGACTTGTAAATCTATCCATAATCAGATGTTTACACAACTAATTGAGTTATGATCCAAGATCTTGAGCCATTGTCCAAGTTAATTTTCCATTAAGGGAAGAAAGTTCACACTTCTATTTTGGAAAAGTGGCTTTAATCACAAAGTCCACTCTCCTTGAGCTTTGCAATTGTTCCCTCTGATCACACTCCATTGTAAAGTGAATAAGCAACCATTTACACCATGTTAACCACCCTAGGATCCTTTGTACTATGCATTGGAACAAGATGTTTCAAGTTTGCTTCAAAATCAAGTCACATAACGATAACATGTGATCTTGGATTTCTGATTAATAGAGCTTCTAAAACCTTTTATTTATAAATAGAGGAGTCATTTGCAAGCCAAGACACGATTTTACAAGCCCTCAAACTCCCTAAAACTCAGAACTTGCACACAAACCTCCATTGTTTCAACTTCTGGCCAAAAACTTCAAACTCACAATCCACTCATGCATTTCCTCTCTAAATCAATCACAAAGCTTCCATACATCATATATAACTCCTAACCATCCCTGCTTCATAACTGTAACTCCATTTTTATCATCTTCCAAACACAAAAATAGCCACCTGCAACTTGACTTCTCCAGCACGATTCAGGCACTTTCAGCATAAAGTAAGAGTTGCATTAGCTTCCTAGGAGTCCAGTAAAGCTATCCAGATCATCACCACACCTCCAGAAGGGCTCAAACTCCATACACGATTTCCAGTTTTGAGGTAAGTTTTCTCAACTTTGAACTCTCTCTACAAGCATTATTAATGGTTACTTTGTAAATGAAAAATGTAGACATCATAGCCCTTAAGCTAACCATGCCTTTAGTTTTCACTTATGTTGCCTGAGTGATACGAATTTTGAGTTTAAACTTTTTGAAAAAATTAGGTTTTATTTGGTATCAAACAAAATTCATGTTCATCTTTGATTTATAGCTTTAGTTATTTATATGGTTGAATTCGTGGTGAAAATGGAACAACTTTCATGTTTACAATTTTGAAAATGGTTGAGAAATGAAGAAGTTACAATTTTGGCCATGGTGTTGTTCTTCTCTGCACGCGCAAGGTTGAAAATGAAGTCATTTTCAAATCTTAGTACTGAGTTTATTTTAAGTTCATTTCATGTTGTATTATGACCAGATGAAACAGCCACCCCAGTGGCAGAGGAAGCGCGTGTAAGGTATTGATCTAAAGGGACCTGGGTTCGAGCCCCAGTGGCACCCTTTTATTTTTCACATGTTTTTCTATTTCAGTTCAATGCAGGCCAAGCATGTGCATGCACCATTCACCTGTCATCCACACCATCTGATCATTTGACAACCAAATCCAACGCTCTATAATGCAAGACCATGATGCATCTCCAAAAAGTCATCCATATGGGATCAAAACAAGCGTTAGACTTTGTTCTTGGGCCTAATATGAATTTATTTTTCTCACCCCCTTTTTGCTTTATAATACACAAGCCCACTTTTTTTTTTTGATTTTCTGAATTTAACCAAAAAAAAAACCTTTGGGCCTGGTGCCCCATTTTCTTTTTAAACCTCTAGTTTACTTTTCAAACAACTAGGCCCAATTATTTTTATTTCTTTTATATTATCTTTATTTTCATTTATTTATTTATTTATTTTATATAGACCAAAAAATACCAAAAATATATTTTCTTAATTAAATTAAAAAAAAATTTAATTTAGTCATTTTATTTCATTATATCTTTTTAAATTAAATTTTCTTTTACAAATTAATACTAATATTCAATTTATTTTCTAAACAAACTATTTAGACTTAGGTTTTATTTTCTTCTTAAAATTCAATTAAATTAGATTTTAGGTTTTGTTAAATTAATTAACTTTTCTTGTAATAAAAATTAATTAGTTTAATTAGGTTAATCTCTAAAACCTTTTCAATCAAAAACCCTAAAGACAATCTCTTCTTCATCTTTACATTTTGTACATTATATCATTATTCATGTATATGGTTTGTAATAGATAATTAGGGCTTTATTGCTTTCATCTCCATATTCACAAACTTGTACCCCCCATTCCCAAAGCGTTGTAATAGCGTAGGACATTTAAATTCTGCAATTTACCACTTTCCTTATTTGTTAGTAATTAGGGTTTGCAAGACAAGACTTAAAGTAAAACTTAGCAAAACCCTAATTCAAAGACAAAAATAATTGAATCAAACATACTTTGCACACATGCACCTCTAGTGCAACCCACACTTGTTGCCTCAGATAAAAATAATCATGTCCCTCGAACGTGGGATGTTTAGCAAAAGACCCTCGATTAAAAGATCATAGTCTCTCAATGACCCTTCAAATGTTTCCTTCAGTAAATAATCTTAGTCCCTTACGACAATTACTAAAACATTCTACAAGTTGCCTTCTATGACTGTACGATGACCCATGCCCGTCTCTCACATCCAATGATATGGCTACTTGCCTAACTATGGTAGAATAGCATTATCTAAAGGAGGAGGAAAAGAACAAAGACTTTTGAGTAGGTAGGTTGCTCGTAATTTCTTGCGTACAAACTAAAGCAATCTTTACACCTCATACTTTCAAAACACTTTTCAAAACAAACATTTTGTATACATTCTCAATGATACGAGAATCATTACAAAATTGACTTACATTGGCATTTTCAAAACATCTTTCCAAACACTCTCTATCAACAAATATTTTCAAAACAAACATTATGTATACATTCTCAAGGATACAAGAATCATTGCAATGTTTTACAAACTTAGGTGCTTTCAAAATATTTTCAAACTTACACAAACACTAAAGCATTTCAAAGTTATCAAGCAATTAAGAGCCCGTAGATAACTACAGATGAAAAAGGTGCTGGGGAAATATCCAAGTCAGTTCTCCCACTGTATTACAGAACTGGCGACTCTTCTGGGGAGATATCTTAGAAGTGGGGTTATCTTAAGAGTTAGATCACCTTTAATTGCTTTATTTGTTTGCCTTAATTGCTTTACATTTGTGGGTTATGCTTGGGTTTATTTCTTGTATAGATCTTATACCCAGATCTGGGGCATTTTAGGTAATTAGCAATAGATCATGGGGACTATGCGGTGTAATACTATTGTACCCCAAAATTTTCCCTCACATTTTTCTTCAAGGCATTCTTCTAAGACTTCTCAAATACTCAAGACACTCAAGGGTTGACTAGTCAAGATGCTTCTCCTAAGCCAAAAGCCTACAACTAAGGTTTGGAGTTTCTCAAAGAAATTTGGTTTGCAAAGGTCTCAAGTGGCTCCCTTGGTTCTCCTTAGGTCCTCAACAAGTTTCACGTCAAGTTTCAAGCCCTACATCACAAGTTTGCTCAGTCAATGGCTCAAATGTTTGAAAATCAACTATATTGGTCAAAAAGTCAATTGTGGTCAACATATAGTCAAACTTCAATATTTTTGGTGAATATCAACATTTTAAAGTAATATTCATCATTTGATCAAGGCTTGATCATGATTTCTCAAGGAAAGTCCTCAGATCATCAAAAGTCAAGAATTGTCAAATTAGGGTTTCCTTAGTAGAAGTCAACTGAACTTTGACCAAGCATAACTTTCACGTTCTTCATCAACTTTTTCCCAAACAAAGAACATTTTGAAGAAAAATCAAATCTATACAACTTTTATTTTATGCTCAATTCCCAAAAGTGCTTCATTTGAAATATATGAGCTAATACATTATAGGTCATTTTCAAAAGTCAGCAAAAGACACTTTTTTCAAGGAAACTTATATCAAGATAACGTATCCAAGTGAAAATATGATTAGAAGATGTAGAGGACATCTATAGCTTTTCAAAAATTCCAAGATCACCTTCAAAAGATGAAAATTGAGCAAGTTATGAGTTGCACAAGTTGGGCAATTTATAAGAAATGCATGAAATGCTAAATGTGCAAACTTGAAATTTTGGACTTGTGACCCAACTTTTTGGACTTCAAACATGTCCATGACCTTGCACAAGAATCCTAAACTCACTCTTACCTTATCTTGTGTTTTCTTATTATTTTATTTATATTTATTTTGTTTTTATTCAAATAAATCAAATAAAATCACAAAAAATCATGGGCTATGCATATGGCTGGATTTGATCAATTTTAAAGCTCATTAATTTGTGTCTCAAAGGCCATGAATGCTTTGTTACTTGCCATACATTTTCACTCCTCTCTTCCCTCTCTATAAATACAAAAGCTTAAGATCCCAAAGGGACACAAAATTCTTGCACACAAAAGCCTTCTCAAAATTCACTAAAAAAAAAGTTGGTGAAAATCGTGTCTCACTTTCCAACCCTTACCAGTCCAAACCAGTGATCAAACATCACCCCTGAGTTTCCCAAGAGTCCTTCAGAGCCCAGGTTCAAGCCTCACACGTCCCAGATCCTCCTCATAACCCTCATACAGTCTTGGTAAAATTTAGATTTTCAAACTCTCTATATATGTGATTTAAATCAGTTTTATGTATGCATTCATATTGCTATTGATGTTTTGAGTAAATCTAACGGGTTTGACCCAGGTACAAGGCGTTTTGTATTTTTCTTGTTTTTATCTTTTCATATCCAATGCTAAGTAGATTCGTACGTGCATCATACACCTCCAATTCCTGACCATCAGATCTCATCAAGCATGATCTGTGAATGCCTCAAGCACACACCCCACCGTGCACCTTCAAGGAGCCTCTCTCATTCGAGCCAACGTATCCTCCTGGGCTCATTAGTTGTGGGCCTATGGATTCTTTTTTTTTGCACCCCTCTAACCCCTTTTCGCAGCGAGGCCCATTTACGTTTTTTTAGTATTATTTGTTTTGCTTAATCAACATTTTTTTAATCAGTTTCCTTTAATCAATAAAAATCAGAAAACCACAAAAATATATTTTAAGTTTTTTTATTATTAATTAAATTAATTTTGTTAATTTTAATTAATTATTTAATCATTTTTTAAACTAATTAGAATTATGTTTCCATTAATTTAATTATTATTTTTCTTAAACAGAAACAACAAAAACATTTTTCTAATCTTAGAATCTTTTAGGGTTTTTCATCCTTTCCCGTTTCATCTTCGTGCGTTATTTATTTCTTTCGCATTTTTATTTTCATGAACAATTATGTAACTGTTGAAGGAATGTAATATTTAAAATTAGGACTCTTTAAATTTTTCTTTCCCCATTTTGGTTTGTATTCCCCCTATCCTGAAGCGATGTAATAGCTTAGACTTTACTTTCCGCATTTTTATTTTTCCGCCCTATGTATATATTTAACTGCTAGATGTATGCTCAATAGGATTGCATGATAAGACTTAAAAGCAAACTCTAGAACACCTAATATCCAAGATAAACATAACTGAAACACAACACACTTTGCACACGCACACCTCTAAGGTTCCTTCACTTGTTGCCTTCGGAAAAACAGTCATGTCCCTCGAACTTGGGGACGCTTTAGCAAAGTCCCTCCAATACAAAAAGATCGTAGTCCTTCGATGACCCTTTGATGTTGCCTTCGGTAAACGATTTACTCGCTTATGATAAAATTGCTAAAATTCCCTATAAGTTGCCTTCGTGACTGTACGATGACCCTCACATGTCCCTCAAAACATTCAATGATAGGGCTACCTACCAACTAATGGTAGGATAGCACTATCTAAAGGAAGAGAGGAAAAAAACAAAGATCTTTCGAGTAGGTAGACAGCTTGTAATTACTTGCTCACAAAATGAATCATTTTCTCACACATACACTCTCTTTTTCTAAATATTTTCAGAGACAAAACACTTTGTATACATTCTCAACGACACGAGAATCATTACAAAGTTTTTCGTACTAAGGCGTCTTTTTAAAAGAAAATTCAAATACACTTACACTAAAAAGAATTTTCAAAGTGAGCTAGCAACTAAGAGCCCGTAGATAACTACGGATGGAAAGGGTGCTAACACCTTCCCTTTCCATAACCTACCCCCCGAACTCAAAATCTTTAAAAGGCCTTTCCTGTTCTTTTTACCCTTTCCTTTATTGGATAAAAGAAAAGTCGGTGGCGACTCTTGCTAACCGCAACATTTGCGATAAAATGCAAAACCAGTAAAGTCAGTTATCACACTGTATTACAAATACCGACATGGTTGAAACGATAACTATGTTAGTGTGACACATTTGTTGGTACCGGTGTCCCTTGAGTCCGGTCAAGGAGAATACGGGGCCGCTGTGTGGTGTCATGAAGCACTAGCTGACCATAGAACCTTAGTTGAACAACTTGGCCATTAGAAAGTAGTGAGATGGTTGGCCTTGGTGCAAGACTAGAGTTAGTTGATACTCGATAATACACTCATTGAGATCATACTTTTGGGATATTTTGGCCGCGGTTTGGATGCTTAAGCTAAAACAATTCCCAATGAAGAAAGATTAGTGATATTGAGGCTTATAAATTGCAGTTACTTTATTTAGGACAGGTTGAACCAACTAAACTTCAAGAGGGTACTCACCTATGAACCCCATACAAGCCTAAACCTAAGGCCTTGTGTGCTTTGTTTGTGTGTGATTATTTATTCATAAACATCATGACATCATGCCATAGCATTTTAACTAACCATTTCAAGGACCTAGGGATTTATCTTTGTTCTGTTTTGTAGGATATGGCTTCCACTCGTAGAAATACCATCCGAGTCAACTTCGTATGGGTGCCTTCTCAACTCAAAGAGTTAGCATCAAGGGTTCCTGGAAATTCTCTGTTCACCAAAAGATATGGTCGACTTCTCAATCTGGTTGCCTCAAGTTTTAAAGAAGACGTGATGAAGGTTCTCTTTCAGTTCTTTGACCCTGTACATCATTGTTTCATCTTTCCCAATTATCAATTGGTGCCCAAAATAGAAGATTTCTCTCAATTACTAGGAGTATCTGTTCTTGATCAAATACCCTTCACCAGTTTAGAGGAAACTCTAAGACCTGAAGTTATTGTCAAGGCCTTACATTTGAAGAGTTTCGACATTGTATCCAATTGGGAGACAAAAAGTGGGGTCAAAGGCTTTTTGGCTAAATTCCTGATGGAGAAGGAACGACTATTTTGGTATGCTATGGATTTACAAACTTTTGAGGAGATCTTGGCTCTTCTAATCTATGGGTTGGTGCTTTTTCCTAACCCTGAACAACTCATAAATGTGAATGCTGTCAAAATTTTCCTTACTCGTAACCCTGTGCCTACATTGCTTGGAGACGTTTTTCCCTCTCTTCATACTCGCACTATGAGGAAGCGAGGGACTATTATGTGTTGCTTTACTTTGCTGTCTAGGTGGTTTATTTTTCACCTTCCCCAATCAGTATTGAAGAATGAACAAGGTTTGAGGTGGTCGCAAAGGATAATGTTGCTTTCTTATGCAGATATCGTTGGTGCTCTCGATCTCAAGAGGACAGTACTATCATTGACCGTTGTAGGGAGTTCCCTAATGTTCCACTCTTGGGAATTAGGAGAGGTATTACTTATAACCCATCTCTAGCTCTACGATAGATTGGCTATGCTCGAAGAGATGGTCCCCACGATTCACTCATTCAAGGTATTATTTTTTACTACGAGAACGATGTTCAAGGTTATCATCAAAGGTTTGTACATGCTTGGGGCATGGTAAGCAAGGTTGTAACACGGTGGGAGAACTGACTTGGTTGTTTTGCGTTTGATCACAATTGTGCGGATAGCAAGAGTCGCCACCGACTTTTATTTTATCTAACACGGAAAGGCTGAAAAGAACAGGAAAGAACTTTAGAGATGTTTTCTGAGTTCGGGGGGTAGATTATGAAAAGGGAAGGTATTAGCACCCTTTTCATCCATAGTTATATACAGGCTCTTAGTTTCTTGCTAGATCGCTTGGTTTTGTTTGAAAGTGTGCTTGTGATGTGGGTTTTTAAAGTATTTTGAAAATTTCTTTGTAATGGTTCTCGTTTCTATAAGAACGCGTACAAAGTGTTGTTTCGAAAATAGTTCAAAGATGTGTTTGTGGAATCTGTTTTTGAAAGTGATTTTGAAAAAGTGTCTTCTTTGTAATGGTTCCCGTTTCTATAAGAACACGTACAAAGTGTTTGTCTTTTGAAAATGTTTCAAAATGAGAGTGTTGGTGTATAGAATGTTTTTTTGTTGTGAGCAAGCGAGCAACTAGGAGCGAATATACCTACTCAAAAGGTCTTAAATGTTCTTTTCCTCCTCCTTTAGATATTGCTACCTTACCATTGTTTTGGTAAGAAGCCCCACCGTTGGATGTGAAGGGACAAGCGCGTGTCAATCGTACAGTCTTAAAAGGCAACTTGTGAGAAGCTTTAACAATTTTTCGTGAGGGACTGGATCATTTTACCAAAGGCAACATTGAGGGACTACGATCTTTTTTTATCAAAGGGTATTTGCTAAAGCGTCCCATATTCGAGGGACATGACTGTTTTTCCGAGGCAACAAATGGAATTACCCTAAGGGTGCATGTGTGGATAGTGTGTTTGATTTTCATGCATTTAGTCTTTGATTAGGGGTTATCTATTTGTTGTTTTTATCTTGCCATACATACCCTATCTTACTAGAAATTATATGAAAAGCGGTAAACTGGCAGAAATTAAAATCCTACGCTATTACATCATTAGGGGGATGGGGATACAGTTTGCAAATGGGGATGAAATAGGTGTCTAATTATTACAACCATATCGAATAAGTGGACAGTAATGGAGTATACATATATATAATACAGAAATAGTGTAAAAAGAAGGAAAAACTGCATTTTGTATTGTTATGTGTCGACACATGTTGTAATGCATCGACACATAATTTTCCTTGCCCCTGCCAAAATAAATCAACTCAATATGAGTCGATGCATAATGGGATGTGACGACTCATTTCTTGCTTGTGTCGACACATACGCGTTTTGTGTCGACTCACGCACCTTCCATCTTTCTGTTTTAGGCCCTGGATAGCAATATGAGTCTATGCATACGATCATGTGTCGACTCATACCCTTCTTTTTCACTTAGAATGAGTCGACCCATGTGGGTATGTTTCGACCCATATTATAGTTTTTTTTGCCTCTATCACTATTCTTTTGCATGTATCAGTCAGTTTTTGACATATAAATGATAAAAATGAACAGTAAGGAAATGATTAACTTCAAGAGTAGTGATTACTTCATCCTATCTTCAGAAATAAACCAAAAATGATGTATGGAAAATGCAAGATTGAGATGACTTACCTTGCAACTGCACTTTAGGGTTTGAGTCTGAAACCCTTCAAGATGTTGTGTGGACTTTAATGAAACTTTAGGAAGCTGCTAGATTTACCTTTGTGTTGAAGGTTGCTGAACCAATTCCAAACAGTCAAGTTTATGTAGTATTGTCTTGTGTTTAGAAGTTGAGAATAAGGGTACTACAGAAACTATTCTTGTGCTTGAACAATATCTATATGGTGTGAAGTGTTTAGAGGGTTTATGGGAGAGTTTGCAAGGTTGTATGATTGTGGGTTGAGGATCTTTTCTGTTTTTGTGAGTCCAAAACAGAGTTGAAGATGAACAAAGTCTTTATGGATGAACTGGGTTTAACGAAAGTTCTTTTTTTCTCTTTCCCTCTTTTCTCAAAAAAAAAATCCTCCCCCCATGTCTTATGAACCAGTCCCTTTTGTAGCCCCTTGACCGAGGTTTAGGAGGGGAACAAAATAAGTTGTTTTGAACTATTTTTGCCTACTGCTTTGATGCTTCTTCCACACAATTTTCTTTTTCCATTTTGGTGCAATTTCTTGGCTGTTATGATGCAGGTTGGGGCAGACTGCATAGAGCAGTTTTGGACTGGTTTTTTGGACTGTATAGGGCAGCATATATAGGTTTTGTGACAGGTTTGTGGTCCAACATAGCACAAGGTTTTGTAGGACAGCAAATGAACAGGTTTTTGGAGTGTTGTGGCAATGCATAGAAGTAGCATATCATTTTTGTTTAGCAATAACTTGGACATCATAGTTTGCAGCATGAAACAAGTTTGGTTTGTGGAGAAATTTATGCACATTGTATCAAAGACAAAGCATTGTGGTAAGGTTTTGAGTCAAAGGAAAAAGTCCAAGCAATAGAAATTTTAGGATTTGTAAACTTGCAAAAATGTCACTTTGTAATAACTTGAATTATTTATAACATCTTGAACTATTTTGAATTGTAGTGACAAGATGTCATGAAGCAATGAATTTAACTTAGAAAATTTTCCAAGTCTTGCAAAAGTTGGATTTTTGACTTTCTTGATTTTTGATGATCAAATTTCATATTTTGGATGTCTTGATGAAATATGATTTTTGGGATTCAACTTTGGTCAAAAAGTCAAAGTTTGACTTTTTAGTGTACAATTGACTTTTCCCACCAGTTGATTGAATTTTGTCTGTCAATCCACTGATCTCAGGAGATGAATTGAAATATGCAATTAGGTCAAAATGACGCACTCGGATCCTTGAGATCATGCTTCCAACCAATAAGCCAGATATTAGGTCAAAAATCAAAGTTCGATCATTCTTAGTCACAACCCTAATCTTTCCCATTTGTCCTTGTGAATGTCTTTCTTGGGAAATTGTAGTCCAAGACTTGAAACTTGATAGAAGCAAGCCTGATAGTTTAGGAGGATCCTTTGAGAAATGAGAGGGAAAAATTTAGGGTACAACAGCTGCCCCTGTTCAATCTTCTTAAACTTGAAAAGTGAGATCGACATGTTTGTCGTTCGTAGCTTGAAAGTGGAAGATGATTGAACACTAGAGTGCCCAGAAATTTACACTCGATGGTGTGTTGGTTGATTGTGTAGGGAATGGGCTTAAGGGTTCCATTTGGAGAAATGATGGAGAGTTGTCGGAAATGGGCTTATAGATGCCATCCAAAGGTGATTGTTGACAAAAATTAGACTAAGTCTGAATTTGACTTCAACTGGGAAAATAATCAGAGTAAATCTTTGGTCGATTTAAACTGAAACTAGCAGAAGTCTTGAATATTGTTTGACTAGAAAGAATTAGAATAAATCTTGGAGCGATTTATCCGAACCAGAGAAAATGTCTATTTGGAAAGTATCGGGATAAACTGTTAAGAGGTTTAAACTGAACCAAAAGAGGTCTTGGGTATTCTTTAACTGGAATAGAAATCAGAGAGATCTTAGTGTCGATCTGACTGAACTAGAGAAAAATCTTGAATTAACTTTGACTGGAATAGAAATCAGAAGAATCTTAGGATTGATTCAACTGAACCAGACAAAAGTCTTGGAATATCTTCAACTGGAATAGAAATCAGAGAGATCTTAGTGTCGATCTAACTGAACCAGCGAAGGTCTTGGATTAACTTTGACTGGAATGGAAATCAGAAGAATCTTAGGATCGATTCAACTGAACCAGACAGAAGTCTTGGAATATCTTCAACTAGAATAGAAATCAGAGAGATCTTAGTGTCGATCTGACTGAACTAGAGAAGAATCTTGAATTAACTTTAACTGGAATAGAAATCAGAATAATCTTAGGATCGATTCAACTGAACCAGACAAAAGTCTTAGAATATCTTCAACTGGAATAGAAATCAGAGAGGTCTTAGTGTCGATTTGACTGAACCAACGAAGGTCTTGGATTAAATTTGATTGGAATGGAAATCAGAAGAATCTTAGGATCGATTCAACTGAACAAGACAGAAGTCTTGGAATATCTTCAACTGGAATAGAAATCAGAGAGATATTAGTGTCGATCTGACCGAACCAGCGAAGGTCTTGGATTAACTTTGACTGGAATGGAAATCAAAAGAATCTTAGGATCGATTCAACTGAACCAGACAGAAGAGAAAATGTCTACCGGAAAGAATCAGGATAAACCGTTGAGAGATTTAAAATGAAACAGTAGAGGTCTTGGATAAGCATCAGAATAATATTCATAAATGAATTGTAACTGACTCGTATCTGAGAGATGTATTGAATGAGTGTCAGAATAACATCCATATCTGGATCGTATCTGGACTGTATTGGAAAGGTATGTTGAAGGAAGTATCAAAATGATATCTGTATCTGGATCATATCTGGATTATTTCTAGAAGATAATCTGGAGTAAGTATCGGAATGTCAGCCATATCTGGATCGCATCTGAACTGTTTCTAGAAGGAAATCTGGAATAAGTGTCAAAATGTCAGCCGTATCTGGATCGCATCTGAACTGTCTCTAGAAGGAATCTGGAATAAGTGTCAGAATGTCAACCGTATCTGGATTGCATGTAAACTGTTTCTAGAAGAGATCTGGAATAAGTGTCAGAATGTCAGCCGTATCTAGATCACATCTGAACTGTTTCTAGAAGAGTGTATAGGAAGGAGCCCGTGTAGGATTGCTTCAGCCGGTCGTGTAGATAATTGACCTGGCTTGTTACAGCTATTAATTTCTGGCCTTTTGAAGATTATTGACAATAGCCATCTATTGATTAACCTATTCCTGAAAAAGGTAAAATGTTAGTTGTATGCAATGTCATGATGTATGAAATGCATGGTGCAATGATGTTCTCAAAATAAATGAGATTGGTGTCGTATGCACTTGTCATGTATGTAATATGATGCACAAAGGGTGAAATGTTATTTTGAATGTATCTTTGTTTGGGAAAATAAATCCTTGACAAATGTTGGGGAGTCATTAAATCTTGGACTGCTTGTTGAAGAGTAGGTGTGTCTTCAAACTTTACTTAGAACGTTTCCACCGGAGATCCATGTTTCGTTATTTGAGGAGAACTCCGTTGGGGAATATTGAAAGCTCAGTGGAGAGTGTTGATTCTGCTTGGGGGAAAGAGTTCAGGAGTCTTGGTTCCCTGTTGTTCTACTGGAGAGTCGAAGTTAAACTGATATCTGGCCGGGTCCAGGCTTCACAGTAACTTTTGGGGATTGTAGAGTAGCCTATTGGGGAAGAGGAGTTGTGGTCCTTTGATTTGTAGTAGTCAGAGAGGCAAACTCAAACTGGGGAATCTGTAGTTTGTTGGGGAAATAACCCTGTTGTCGGTCTGTCGGAGAGGTGTCTTCTTCACTGGGGAAAATCCTAGAGGATTCTTGAGGTCGACTCAGCTGGTGAGAAGTTTTCAGAGATTGAAACTCTGGCTGGGAGTCATCCTATAAGAAGGATTTTGGGGAGATTTGTCACTGCCCCTAGTAGCAAGTGTCTGTGGCACTTCCAAGAACTAATTGAATGTACGTAACCCTTTGTTGGGATTTGTGTTCAATTCCCCAAGTGATTTAGATGGAGACCTGCCCCTGGTTATTCTGCACTTCTTGAGAGATTTCTTGGAATCTTGACTGGACTGCCCCAGGTGTGCTGGATAGTGACATGTCATACCCCCCTTGTTTATAGGAGATTTGTTGTTGGAAGTGTCATCCCACTTGAAGTGATTTTTTTTCCACTAAGAGAGCTTTCGTTCACTGGATATTCGTTGTGTGAATTTCTCTGCTGTCAAACAAATAGCCATATGCAAACAGCGATATTCAAATTATGCAAAGTTTATGCTTGTCTTGAAGTTTTGAAAATGCATTTTAGCGAGTAAAGAAATTTCGTAAGAAAATTCAAACTCAAGATTTAGAGTAAAGCCTTACAGGAGTCAGGATACCTTTTGTAACATCATGCTTTCGAACTAACCCATGCTTCAATTAGGACTTTTGAAGGATTGTAACGTGGCTTTGTTCAAGGTTTAAAAAACAAAGGATAAGGCTCAAAGTATATTTGTACCCACCATCTCTTCATGATGTTCTTCAGTCCTAAACTCAGTTAATCGTGCGTTTGAACTCCAATGAAGTTTTGGTGATGGTTCAGACAAGTTTAGTTTATCGGAAGGCAGTCATTTCTTACAATATTTTTCATGTTGTTGAGGATTTGTAGTGACCTCCTATTTTTATTTATTATCCCTAATTTTGCCTGATTGTTCTTACGGTCAGCGGGATGCCCCAGTTTTTCTTAATTCTCCTTTGTAGGTTTTGACTTAGTGGGCTTTTCTTTTGAGAGATAATGACTGCCTATTTGGTAGGGAACCATCACTGTCTTTTGATTCCAGAGGAATGTTTTTGATATCATTCTTTGTATTACGAGATAAGAGTTTGCGGCTAAACGCACGTTTGAATTAACTGAGAGACTACCCTACCCCAGGTTTTGATTAAAGGTTTCAATTTGTGTAAAAATAAAACTTCTACTTCTTTGGCTCATAGGGGTTGACTAGGGATTATCTTCCTTATAACTCCAGTGTTTAGGGTTTTAAAGAACGCCTGTACATCGTCAGCAAGGTCTGTCCAAAAGCATATTGTATGAGATTCTGGCATTGTTTTTGTCATCCTCCCTCTAAAGGCTTGTAACTTTTAGCAAGAGTTGAATGTTATAAAGAGAGTAAAAAGCATAGTTTAAATGTAATGAAAACAAATGGATCAATTCAAGACAAACATATGAAATCATTAATGAAACAGAGTTTAACATTAATAGATAAGTGTTTGAACAACAAAAGAGATTACAACTTGAAAATTCAAATGAACAAAAGCTTTCAATGATTCATCATAGGAGAAGTGATCACATTTGGAGTCTCCGAAGGGTCAAACTCGATCTCCTTGGAATCAATCATGTCTTGGACCTCATTCTTCAGAGCCCACAAATGTTTGTGTCGTGCCCCGGACTATCAGAGTGGTATGCACACCTTCCATTGGGATGATAGGTAGGAGCGGAAGTGTTGGGGTTTCGGAGAGGAGCCTTTAACGTAATCAGCTCTTCCTTCAACATGTGTTGTAGCGCTTGAGCCAGTTCCATGTTGATCTTAGTGAATTTTCTTTTAGGCGCGACCTCTGTACACTGATGCCCCTGTCTTTGTTGAGCAGGCGTAGGATTAGAGATCAAGATTGCTCCTACGTGTTGGTCATGACGACTCTTTTGACCATACACAACATTGGACTCTTTCTTCCAATTGTATGGATTTTTCTGAGCATCATAGGGTGTAGCTCCTTGGATCTTTCCACTTTTGATGCCAGCTTCGACTCTTTCGCCAATCAGTATTAGCTCAGTGAACCCGGCCGAGGAGCTTCCGATTAGGTGTTTGAAGAAAGGTCCTGTCAAAGTTCCCATGAAGATGTCAATCAGCTCCCTATCAGTTAAAGAGGGCTTCACCCTACCAGCCAGATCTCTCCACCTTTGGGCCTATCATATGAAGCTCTCGTTGGAACCCATGGTCATCTTCTGCAATTGCACACGAGTTTGTGCAAGATCAACATTGTACTGGTACTGCTTATAGAAAGTAGCAGCTAAATCCTCCCAGGTGCGGATGCGAGAACTCTCCAATTGATAGAACCATTCAAGTTGAGTCCCTACTAGGCTCTCTTGGAAGAAATGGATCCAAAGTTTCAGATCAGTTGTGTATGGTTGAATCTTGCGGACATAAGACTTTAAGTGCATCTTAGGGAAAGAGACTCCATCGTACAGGGCAAAACCATGGATTTTGAACTTTGGCGGGATGACCACCCTAGAAACCAAACCCATGTCTCCTAAATCCAAGCCAGGTATCTGTTGAATCTCCATGGAATTGAGGCGATCCTTCAACTGTTTGTACTTGTCATCAGCGGGAGGATATTGTTCCTCAGAGTAGTCATCTTCGACTTCATCAATCTCTAGACTGTTGTCTTCTTCATGACTATCCCCCATGTTTGATGGAGTTAGAAGATCTAGAGCTCCCTTGACTGGTCCTTTAAGTCTTCTTCCCAAGTTCAGGACGCCTACTGACTTCTTGGACTTTTCTTCTTGTCTTTGAGAATAAGAGCCTTCAGGTCCTCTTGCCCCTTAGCCAAAGCCAGGAACATTTGTTGGAATTGAGCATTTTGAGCTTGGAGATCTTTCACCTTTTGTTCCATATCCATCTTACTGAAATAAACAGTAGGAAGATAAGGAGGCATGTATGGGAGAAACCTGTCATGATATGATGCATGATATGTGGATGCATGTTTTCAAGGATCTCACGGGGTAAACACAAGAAAATGTTAGAAGTTGAACTTTGATCAACAACTTTGATTGGAGAACTTTGTATTGGTGGATGTCCCTCCATGAGAATTAAGCTCACTATGTTGAGTGGGTCATAACCTTTGACTCAAGTTGTTGTACTTGATCTTTAATGGTGTTTGGTTAGAGGAAAATAAATCCTCTTGTCCCTTGATAGACGTTTGGTTCAATGTGACCCTGCATAATAGGCCCTTGAGATCCTTGAAATGGTTATTAAAAATACTATGGTATGATGTTATGTACAAGTATGCAAAGTAAGCAAGTTTATATACAAATAATCATATACACACAAAGTAGACAAGTCCTTAGGTTTAGACTTGCATGGAGTTTGTAAGTAAGTACCCTCTTGAAGTTTAGTTGGCTCAACCTGTCCTTGTAATAGTAACCGGGTTCTAAAGGATCTCAATATCACCGATTTGTCTTCTCGGGCATTGTTTCAGCGCAAGCCTCTTTCACGGCGACCGAAATATCCCAAAAAGCCAAACCTCAGCAAGTGTAGTATCGAGTATCTACCAACTTCAGACTGCACCAAACTCGGTCATCTCACTACGTCCTAATGGCCAAGTTGGTCTAGTAAAGGTTCTAAAAGTCAGTTAGTGCTTTATGACATCACTCAGCGGCCCCGTATTCTCCTTGACTACTCAAGGGCTACTGGTACCCACAAACATGTCACACTAACATAACTATTGCTTAGACCATGTCGGTATACCCCGCATAGTTTCCACAATGTATTGCTACTTACCTATAAGGTATCCCAAATCCGGGTAGAGGATTTAAGCCCAAACAAAGAACGAAAATGTAAAGCATACAAGTCAAACAAAGCAAGTAAAGGTGATCTATCCCTAAGGTAACCCCACTTTTAAGTTTGTCCCCAGCAGAGTCACTAGTTATGTAACAAGGTGGGAGAACTGACTTGGTTGTTTTGCGTTTGATTGCAATTGTGCGGATAGCAAGAGTCACCATCGACTTTTCTTTTATCCAACAAGGAAAGGCTGAAAAGAACAGGAAAGACCTTTAGAGATGTTTTCTGAGTTCGTGGGGTAGATTATGAAAAGGGAAGGTATTATCACCCTTTTCATCCATAGTTATCTGCGGGCTCTTAGTTGCTTGCTAGATCGCTTTCTTTTGTTTGAAAGTGTGCTTGTGATGTGGGTTTTGAAAGTATTTTGAAAATGTCTTTGTAATGGTTCTCGTTTCTATAAGAACGTGTACAAAGTGTTGTTTCGAAAATAGTTCAAAGATGTGTTTGTGGAATGTGATTTTGAAAAAGTGTCTTCTTTGTAATGGCTCTCATTTCTATAAGAACGCGTAAAAAGTGTTTGTCTTTTGAAAATGTTTCAAAATGAGAGTGTTGGTGTATAAATTTTGTTGTTGTTGTTGTGAGCAAGCGAGCAACTAGGAGCGAATCTACCTACTCAAAAGGTCTTAAATTTTCTTTTCCTCCTCTTTTATATGTTGCTACCTTACCATTGTTTTGGTAAGAAGCCCCACCCTTGGATGTGAACGGACAGGCGCGGGTCAATCGTACAGTCATAAAAGGCAACTTGTGAGAAGCTTTAGAAATTTTTCGTAAGGGACTAGATCGTTTTACCGAAGGCAACATCGAGGGACATCGAGGGACTACGATCTTTTTTTATCAAAGGGTATTTTCTAAAGAGTCCCATATTCGAGGGACATGACTGTTTTTCTGAGGCAACAAATGGAATTACCCTAAGGGTGCATGTGTGGATAGTGTGTTTGATTTGCATGTATTTAGTATTTGATTAGGGGTTAGCTATTTGTTGTTTTTATCTTTCCATACATACCCTATCTTACTAGAAATTATATGAAAAGCCGTAAACTTGCAGCAATTAAAATCCTACGTGTGATACGGTGGCAGAACCGGACTGTTTTAGGAAAATGTTAGTTTGCGTTTTGCGTTTGTGTTTGCAAAATGTCGCGGTAAGCAAGAGTCGCCACTGACTTTTATTTTACCCAACTGGAAAGGAAAAAAGCACAGAAAAATTCCTTTTTCGAGATATTCTGAGTACGGGGGGTAGATTATAGAAAGGGAAGGTATTAGCACCCTTTTTATCCGTGGTTTTCCATGGGCTCTTAGGTACTTGCTCATCATTTTAAAAATTGCTTCCGTGTTTGTGTGTTTTGAAAAGTTTTTGTTTTACTTTGTTTTAACCCTTGCTTCTGTCTTCAAGAGTGTTACAAAGTGTTTTTGAAAACTTTAGTTTGAAAAGTTTGTTTGAAAGTGTATGGTGTAAAAGATTTATTGTTTTGAGAAAATACCTACTAGCATCTACCTACTCGAAAAAAGAATATTTTTGTTCTTGTTTCCTTTAGACAACGCTATCCCACTATTAGTGAGTAGGTAGCCCCGTCGTTGGAATTGTAAGGGTCAATTCGAAAGGGACGTACGATCACTAAAGCAATGTTAGGATGTCTTAGTAATAACCCTAGTGTCCTAAGATCATATTTGAGGCAACATTTCCGAGGCAACCTTTCTGAGGCAACATTTCCGAACGGGACATTTGATCTTTGTTTAGACAAGAGAGCAATCACTAAAACACCCTATACTTAATGATCATTTACCGAAGGCAACCGAAGTGAGAGTATACCCTAGGAGTGTGCATGTGCGAGTGATTTGATTTCAAGTTATTATCTTTGCACATTTAGGGTTTGCTAACCAGTTATCATACATATTGTCATGCAATCCTATTATCATACATCTAACAGTTAATATTTGCAAAAAATAAAATGCGAGAAATAAACTTACGCTATTACAAGGCTTCGGGGAGGGGGATTAATTACATAGCCAAAAACTTGTAAAAACGATAAATGAAAGGAAAATCCTAATTAAACTATTACATCTCGTGAGCAGTTACATTAATATTGTAAAAATAAATAAGCGCGCAATGAATTGAGAACGAGGGAAATTAGGGTTTTGACCCCGTCTAAACCTAATTAAAAGAAAAATAATTTTTTTGGTTGTTTTTTATTATTTTAAGAAAATAAGGTTTTAATTAAATATGATACAAACCTAATTACTAATTGAATTAAATTAAGAAAATTAATTAAATTGACCTATTTTTATATTTTTGTTATTTTGAGAAAATAGAAAATAAAAATTAAATCAAGTAAAACCTAATTTTCTAATTTATTTTAGTTTATTCACAAAAAGATTAAAATTACCCTAGAATTAAATTAAACTAATTATTAAATTAATTTTTGATAAAAAAATAAAACCTAAATCTAATTTGATGAAAATTGATTTTATGAATTTTTATAAAAAAGAATTAATTTTGATGTTAGAAAATAATTTAAACAAATAAATAGATAAAAGAAAATATAAAAGAAAAGAAAAGAGAATTGGGACTGGTGTCAAAATAGAAAGGGAGGTGCCAATATGATTTTCAAGCCCAAAAGCCTTTGTCCACGTTTGACTTTTCTGATTCAATGTTGCAAGTTGACCAGGGTGCATCATGGTCCTCCAATGAATGGGCGTGAGATCTGGCCTTCTGGAGATCTAGTGAGTGAACATTGATGGCATATGGTGGGTCTCATGATGCATGGAGTACTGGATCTGTAAAGAATAATTGAGAAAAATTGCAAATGTTGGAGGCAGGGGTCGAACCCATGACCTCATGCCTGCAAGGCCTTAACGCTCTCCCTGGCTACCACTGGGCCACTTGAATTCATTTGTTAGCATATGAAATAATAACCATAAAATGAAAAAAAACAACGCCAGTTATCAAACACGCGCTAGAATTCAAACGGGCAAATGGGGTGGTGCCACACAGTCCTTCTTCTTCCTCTCTCCGTTGGTAAAAGTCCCAGACTTTTACCTAGAGACAAAAGTCTGTAGCTATAGCCCCTGTTATTTCCATAATCTCATAAACGCACCATAAATGAAACCCAATGCTACAGGCCAGTTCGTCTTGTCCTTGAGAACATCATGGTACCTCTCTTTTGGGCTAATTTCACCCCCACAAGAAAACCCTAAAAACGAAACCTAAACCATAACAATGGTGGATCTCTGTATGGTTAGCAAAAATGCAATTAATCATTACCAATAGCTTGCAAATGTTTCACTGAACCAGAATATATAAAGAATTCATGTTATAAATGCCAAAATAATGATATTGGATTTCAAGAAAATGCCAAGGTCGTGAGACACTTACAGTGAGTTTTTGTGCACGAAAATGCTTGTTGGTGATTGGGATAGACTCCTTGAACACCCAGCAAGTGAAAGGAGTGCTTGGAATGGCTTGAAAGCGCCTGGAGCTATGAAAACAGATTGCTCCTTTTCTTGAGCTTTTCCAAGTTTTTCCTCAGCTTCTCACGCCTCTAACCCCTGTGCATTTGGTCTGCAAACCTTCTATATGCAGCCTTGAGTGAATTAGGTTTATAAATTTGTTTCAAATCTTCTTCAATTAAGGTGACTGATCAAGATTTGATTCTCTTGTAAATCTTTCCAAAACAAGCCAAAAATCAATCTTTTTGTGTACAAACAAACCTTGCATAATTTGATTCCCTTGCCAGCTATCCATGGACCTGAAATATGCACAAAATCTCAAGGTTTAAATGATTTTGATATTTTCATGATTTTATTTTGATTTAATTTGATTTAATTGAAATAAAAATCAAAATAAATGGCAAAAATAAAATAAAGGCAAGTGGGAAGGAACATGGGTCGTGGACCATGTTACAAACTCAATACAAGCACAAAAAGTTAGGCCCATTTGACAAAAATTGCAATTTGAGGCATATTTGACTTTTGGCAATTTTGCAAAAAAGCTCAACTTCACTAATGCATAACTCTTTCAATTTTGACTCTATGAGGGTGTTCTTGGACTTTTTAGAAATCTTGAGATGTCCTATAAGCAACCCTTTGGGTCTAATCTCAATTGAGTCTTCCATGTTCATGTATGAAGCTTTGACAAAAAATGTGTTTTTTGTTGACTTTTCAAAATGACCTATAATGTCCAAATTCATAACTTCTTGTGAGTGCATATTTTGAACTTGGGAGATGAATATGAATTTTATACAATTGCATCCTATTCAAAATGAGCTTTGGATGGGTAATTTCTAATAAAGTATGAGAAAGTTATGCTTGGTCAAAGTTGAGTTGACTTTTCCTACAAAACCCTAATTTAGCAACTTTTGGGTTTTGATGAATTGTGAGCAATCCTTGAGGAATCATGATCAACCCTTGATAAAATGATGAATAATACTTCAAAATGAGGATGTTGACCAAAAATATAGAAGTTTGACTGTATGTAGGACACAATTGACTTTTGCCCTAGCACAGTCAATTTTCAGGCCTTTGAGCAACTGACTGAGCAAACTTTCTCCGTGGGGCTTGAAACTTGACATGGATGATATTGAGAACATGTTAGGACAATGGTGATCATTTGGGATCCCTTGTGCTCAAGTATCTTGATGCAACATGAAACCCTAATTTGAGGTAGACTGACTTAGGAGAGAGTTTGTCTGGTCAACCTTTGGACTTCCTTGAGCAATTTTGAGGATCTCACTTGAAATGTTTTGAGAAATATGGGAGGGAAAATTTTGGGGTACAACAGCTTCCCCTGTTCAATCTTCTTAAACCTGAGGATGTAGATTGGCTTGTCTGCCTTTCGTGATCTGAAGGTTGACGATGATTGAACATTAGATTGCCCAAAAATTTGCACTCGCATGAAGTGGTACTTGTCTTGTGATGTCGGGAATGGGCTTATAGATGCTATTTGGAGGTTGACGACGGGAGATGGGCTTAAAGATTCCATCTGAAGGAGTTTCATTCGCCTAAGAGAATCCTTAGCGAGAACCTGTATACTTGTTGTTGAGGAAGATTTCGCTGGGGAATGTTGATCTCTGTCTTGAGGAAAAGTTGAATTTTAGGATCTTTGGTCGTCCGTTATTCTACTGGGGAATCGTCTCTTGGTCAAGGAGGTGAAAATGAACTACTATCTGGTCGTGATCCAGGCTTCATAGTGATAAGATCGACTACTATCTGGTCGTGCTCCAGGCTTTACAATGGCTTACTCGGGAGATGAGATTAAACTTGCTATCCGGTTGTAATCCAGGCTTTTCAATTTCTCAATTATTATCTGGTCATACTCCAGGCTTCAGAAGGAATTAAGTTGTTATCCGATCGCATTCGGGCTTCAACTTGAATTTAGGGCACATTAATATCCGGTCGACTCCGGGCTTCTTAGTAATTGTCCAGGTAAACTGCTATTTGGTCGAAATCCAAGCTTCGTAGTGTCTTGTACTGTTATCTGGTCGTAATCCCAGGCTTCAGTGTCCTTTACCGTTATCTAGTCATAATCCAGGCTTCACGATGTCTCATACCATTATCTAGTCGAATCCAGACTTCATGGTGTCCTGTACTGCTATCTGGTCGATTCCAGGCTTCACAATACCTTGCTTCTTATCTGGTCGTATTCCAGGCTTCATAAGAAATCAAATGGTTATCCAGTCGCATCCGGGCTTCCATTTGATTTTTAGGCCTACTAATATTCGTTCAATTCCGGGCTTAATAGTAATTGGCCGGGTAGACTGCTATTTGGTCAAAATCAAAGCTTCGTAGTGTCCCTTACTATTATCTAGTCGTAATCCAAGCTTCAGTGTCTTTTACCGCTATCTGGTCGTAATCCAGGCTTCATGATGTCTTATACTGCTATCTGGTTGTAATCCAGGCTTCACAATAACTTGTTGGGGATTAAACTATTATCCGGTTGAATCCGGGCTTCATAGCTTGTTTTTAAGAGATACCACTATCTGGTCGATTCCAGGCTTTGCGGTATTTTGATACTGTTATCCAGTCGTTCTCCGGGCTTCACAATATGATGGAGAAATCAAGATATTATCCGGTCGGATCCGGGCTTCATAGCTTGAATTTTGTGAGAATTTGATTGTACCTTTTCCTGAAATGTAAAGAGTTAGTCGTATGTAATGCCATGATGCATGACATATATCGAGCAATGATGTTCTCAAAAAAAATGATATTGTGCTGTATGATGCGTATATGCATGTCATGATGTATGGATGTGCAATGTTCTCGTGATGTTTTCTAGTTGGGGAAAATAAATCCCAGACTGCTGCTGGAGAATAAAAAGAGTTTCGCTCGCTGGGGATAACGACCGAAGATGATTTGAGAATAAATTGGCGGAAGAATAACCCTACTGAAGAATAACTAGCGAGAGAATGACTCTGTGGGGAAGAGATACTTTGCTATAAGATCTGCTGATTTGGAGAAATAACCTCGGCTGGGGATGAATTACTGTTGCTGACGATGATGAACTTTGTCGGGGATAAAGTTTCTGCTTGTGGAAGAAATAAACTCCATTGGGGATGGTCTTCCATTGTTGGTAAAAGATTAGCTCTGCTTGGGGAGAATTAACACTACTGTATTCTGGTATCTCTTACTCTGCGGGGAGTGTATGCATTTTTAGTCCTTTTCTCAAGCCGGGTCTATCCCTATACTTGGTGGGTAGAGAAACTGTAAGGCTTGGACATTTCTTGTTTGCCCCTGTTACTGAAATTACGAGTAATCGTCTTTTGTTTCACATGTAAATATTTGTGAGCAGCAACTATTTTCAAATGCATATATCAAAATAAATCATTGGATGTTCTTGCAAAACAAAACAAAAAAAGAAAAACAATTTTGAGATCTATTGTAAAATGAATTGTATTGATTCTGAAGTTGGCCTGTAATAGGCGTTTTGTACAAGAGGCTGACGTCCTAGTAAGAGAACATTGCCGAAATAACAGATTTTATACAATTTGTGAAAAACAAAGAAAAACAGCTATGTGAATAATCCCATTGGGTTCCAACTCTGCTATTGCCTTTATATCTTCGAGCGTCTCATCACTTTGCTACTTGGTTAAAGGTAAATCAGATTGATTGGTGCCGTCCGAGCTTGATAGTCGCTACCGAAGTCTGGTTGCAAGATGATCCAATGAGACATAGTGTTACGCTTTGATCCCTAATTTTTGCCTGGACCACCCTTTCGGGTTTTCAGTCCACCGGGATACCCTTTTCTGCCCAAGCCGCCTTTTCAGGTTTTCGACTTGCCGGGTGTACAGATTTTTCATTTTCATCCCTTATTTTTGCCCGAACCCTTTTGGTTCACCAGGAAGCCCTTATTTTTGCCTAGGCAAGTCAACCTAGCGGGTCTTTAATTATGCATAGTATTTTTTCACTATGTTTGCATTGACGGGGTGAGGAAGGTCGTCACCATCCATGGTGGTTAGAATCATAGCTCCTCCCGAGAAAATGTTCTTAACCACAAATGGCCCTTCGTACGTAGGGGTCCATTTGCCCCTGGGATCACCTTGTGGCAGTATGATGCGTTTGATCACCAGATCCCCGACTTGATACTCTTGTCGTCTAACTTTCTTGTTAAATGCCTTGGTCATTCGGTTTTGATACGTCTGACCATGACTGTTGTACTCCAAAATTTGCCCCCCCATATTACTCATGACATTTCAAGAAAGATCCTCAAGTTGATCAAGGAAGTCCAAAGGTTGACCAGACAAGTTCTCTCCTAAGGCGGTTTACTTCAAGTTAGGGTTTCATGTTGCATCAATATACTTGAGCCCAAGGGATCCCAAATTATAACCATTGTCCTAATATGTTCTCAAGATCATCCATGTCAAGTTTCAAGCCCTACAGAGAAAATTTTCTCAATCATTTGCTCAAATGCCTGAAAATCGACTATGCTAGGACAAAAGTCAACTGTGGCCCACATACAGTCCAACTTCAAGATTTTTGGTCAACATTCTCATTTTGAAGTATATTTCATCATTTAATCAAGGGTTGATCATGATTCATCAAGGATTGCTCATAATTCATCAAGAACCAAAGTTGCTAAATTAGGGTTTTGTAGGAAAAGTCAACTCAACTTTGACCAAGCATAACTTTCTCATACTTTATGAGAAATGACCTATCCAAAGCTCATTCTGAATAGAATGCAATTCCCTACAATCCATATTCATCTCCCAAATTCAAAATATGCACCCACAAGAAGTTATGAATTTTGACATTATAGGTCATTTTGAAAAGTCAACAAAAACACCTTTTTTGTCAAAGCTTCATAAATGAACATGGTATACCAAATTGAGATGAGACAAAAAGGGTTGCTTAGAGGGCCTCTCAAGCTTTCTAAAAAGTACAAGAACACCTTCAAAGAGTCAAAATTGAGGAAGTTATGCATTGGTGAAGTTGACCCTTTTTGCAAAATTGTCAAAAGTCAACTATGCCTAAAATTCCAATTTTTGCCAAATGGGCCTAATTTTTTGCACTTGTTTTGAGTTGGAAACATGGTCCACGAGCCCTATCCCTTTCCACTTGTCATTATCTTGTTTTTATTTATTTTTATTTATTTTTATTTGAATTAAATCAATTTTAATCAAAACAAATCATGAGAAAATCCAAAAAATTGAAATCTCAAGATTTTACACATGTTTCAAGTCCTATATCCAGCTAGCATGAGATTGAATTCGTGTAAAGGCTTGGAATGCATAAAAAGATTGAGTTTGATCTATTTTTAGCAAGATTTTCAAGTGTATCAAATCCAAATCAAAAGCAATGATGGAGGAAGATTGAGATCATCTTTTCAACCCTAATCCAATCCTTGATATATATTGAGCATGTGCAGACCTAAAACTAGGCTAGAGAGAGGTGCAAGAACCAGAACCAAACTTGAAAAAAACAAGAAAAAGTGTTGAGTCGAATTCCTAGTTCCAAGCAATTACAAAGCCTCCTGACCATCCCAATCGCTTCCTGGGAGTGTAAGCAAGTGAAACCAATCAAGAACAAGCACTTTCAAGCCTTGAAACCCACTGTAAGTCAGCCACAACTTTGATGAATTTTTGAAATCGAATTGCATAAATTTGGCATTGATAGCATGAAACAATCATATATTCTTGATCCTTAAGACATTTGCAAACTATCTGTAATATTCAATTGCATTTTTATGGATTTATCAAGATTTGCCATTGTTAGGTTTTCTTGGTTCATTTTAGGGTTTTCTCGTGCAGGTGAAATTGGTCTAAATGGAAGAGACCATTGTGATCAGCAGATCAAACCCAGCTAATCCATGGTCTTGAATTTTATTTACATTGCTTGTATGTGATTTCTGAGATGTACAGGGTTACAACTACAGCGCCATGTCCGTAGGTAAAAGTTATGAGTTTTAAACGACGGATCCAGGGAAGAAGATGATAGTGTGTCACCACTTTATTGGCCGGTTTAAATTCTGGCGCATTTGTTCTGGCTAGAATCCCATAGTTCTGATATGTTTGTTTGTTCTGTTGTATTGTTAAACTAACACCTAATGCAGTAATTCAGAAGGAGGAAGTCAGAAATTCATGATTCTGGGTTTGATCCCAGGCGTGACCCTCTGGCACCTTTCCCCTTTGTTTTCACCAGATCCAGCGTTTACATCTGCTGGAGATTATCTTCTGATTTCATCAAGCTGACCAGATCGAGCGTCCCCTGGACATTATCCTCTGGATCCATCAGTCTCAGCAAGATCCAGCGCATCTCATCTTCTGACAGTCACGATCTGCTGGATCCACTATTCAGGAGTAGGCCCAATACCACCATCCTCTGGACCGTCATCTTCTGGACCTTTATCCTCTGGACCGTCATCTTTTGGACCTTCATCCTCTGGATCATTATCCTCTGATCAGAGCCGCTGGCAGTGAGCCCTTGGGTTATTTCTTTCTCTTTTATTTATCCTTTTTAAATACTAAATAATTTTTTTATCCAATCAAAAATTCATAAAATCAACCTTTCACCAAATTAGGTTTAGATTTTTTTTTATCAAAATCAATTTAATTAGGATATTTAATTTTAGGTAACTTTAATTATTTTGTAGATAAATTAAAATTAATTAGAACAATTCGGTTTTTCTTTGTTTCTAATTTAATTATATTTTCTTTTTCTTAAAATAACCAAAAACATAAAAATAGGCCATTTATTTATTTTCATTAATCAGTTGAATTACTAATTATTTTTGTATTTAATTTAAAAACCTAATTCTTTTTCTTAAAAATAATTAAAAACAACAAAAACAATTTTTCTTTTAATGAGGTTAGAAGGGTTCAAAACCCTAGTTCTCTCTCGTTCTAATTTCATCGCGTGCGCTTTATTGTTTTACTTTTTACCATATTAATGTAATTGCTCACAAGTTGTAATAGTTTAATTAGGTCTTTTATTTTCATTTATCGCTTTATTTTTTTAAGGGTTTGTTTTTGGCTATGTAAATACCTGAAGCCTTGTAATAGCGTAGTTTATTTTCCGCATTTTAAATTCCGCAAACATTAAACTGTTAGATGTATGATATTAGGGATGCATGACAAGAATGTATGATTAACTTTAAAACGGTTAGATAACCCTAAAATGTGGAAAGATAATAAATTTGAAATTGAATCACTCGCACATGCGCACTCCTAGGGTACACTCCCACTTCGGTTGCCTTCGGTAAACGGTCATTGAGTATAGGATGTTTTAGTGGTTGTCCTTTTGTCTCAAAGATCAAAGTTCCCTCGGAAAGGTCGGCTCGGATATTGTTGCCTCGAATAATTGATCTAAGACATTAGGGTTACTACTAAGACGTTCGAACATTGCTTTAGTGACCGTACGTCCCTTTCGAATTGACCCTCAAAACTCCAACGACAGTGCTACCTACTCACTAATAGTAGGATAGAATTGTCTAAAGGAAACAAACATAGAACGATTCTTTTTTCGAGTAGGTAGATTAACTCTTAAGTACTTGCTCCATCCAAACAAAGTTTTCAAAAAAACACTTCGTAACACTCTTGAAGACAGAAGCAAGGGTTAAATCGAAGTCAAAACAAAAAACTTTTCAAATCACACAAACACAAAGAAGCAATTTTGAAAATGATGAGCAAGTACCTAAGAGCCCGTAGATAACTATGGATAGAAAGGGTGCTAATACCTTCCCTTTCTATAATCTACCCCCCGTACTCAAAACATCTCAAAAAAGTAATTTTTCTGTGCTTTTTTCCTTTCCTTGTTGGATAAAATAAAAGTCGGTGGCGACTCTTGCTTACCGCGACATTTTGCAAACACAAACGCAAAATGCAAACCAGCATTCCTAAAAAACAGTCCCGGTTCTGGCCACCGTATCACAGAACTGGCGACTCTGCTGGGGAGATTACTAAGTGGAGTGTACCTTAGGATTAGTTCATCATATTGTTTTCTATTATTTGATTTGATTGCTTTATCTTTGTGGGCTTTGTATCGGAGTTACTATAGATCCTAACCCGGATCTGGGGGACACCTTTTAGGTAAGTAGCAATAAACTGTGAGGGAACTGTACAGCGTAAACCGATACGGTTGAAGCAGTAGCTATGTTGATGTGGCACATTAGTTGGTACCGGTATCCCTTGTGGAAGAACAAGGAGAATACGGGGCTGCTATATGGGTCGTTAAGCATCAACTGACCTTAGAACCTATAATTGACCAACTTGGCCATAGGAAGTAGTGAGATAGTCGGTCTCGGTGTAGAGCTGGGAACTGGTTGATACTCGATACTACACTCATTGAGACCATACTCTCGAGATGGTTCCGGCCGCAAGAAAAGATTGTGTGAGCTAAAACTATGACCGATGGAGGATGGTCAGTGATATTGAGAACCTCTAGAACCCAGTTACTATTATTAGGACATGTTGAACCAACTAAACTGCAAGAGGGTAGTACCTAAACTCCATGCAAGCCTGAAACTTAAGGGCTATTGTGTGACTTGTTTGCCTTTACCATGTTTGATACCTGTTATACTTGTTGTGTGTTTTATCATGACATCATGCATCATGACATAGCATGCATATTTCATCAGACTAACCATTTCAAAGACCAAGGGGATTCATCTTTGTCCTGTTTTGCAGATTATGGCTTCTATGCGCAGAAATACCATTCGAGTCAACTTCGTGCAAATCCCTGCTCAGCTCATAGAGTTAGTTTCAAAAGTTCCTGATACTTCTTCATTTGTTAGAAGACATGGTCATCTCCTTAGCCTGGTCACTTCAAAGTTGGATGAGCAAATGATGAGCGTCCTTTTTCAGTTCTTTGATTCGTTGCATCATTGTTTTACCTTCCTGGATTATTATCTAGTCCCTACTTTGGAGGAGTTTTCTGATTTACTAGGCATATCTATTCTCGAGAAAACACCCTTTACAGGTTTAGAGGAGGTTCCTAGACTTGAGGATATTGCTTCAGCCTTACACCTAACAAGGGATGATGTAGTATCTAACTGGGAGAGACGGAGCGGGGTTAAAGGTTTCTTGGCTAAGTTTTTAATGGATCAAGCTCAACAGTTCTAGGATAGTTTGGACTTTCAAGCATTTGAAGACATCTTGGCTCTCCTCATCTATGGCTTGGTTCTTTTCCCAAATCCAGATTCCTTCATAGATGTGAACTCAGTTAAGATCTTCATGTCTCGTAACCCAGTGCCTACTCTCTTGGGTGATATTTTACATGCTCTCTATACCCGTACTGTGCAGAGAAGGGGAACTCTCATGTGTTTTACACTGCTGCTGGAAAGGTGGCTTATTTCTCACCTCCCCAAATCTGTATTGAAGAATGAGGAAGGTGTAGGTTGGGCTTACAGAATCATGTCCCTTGCTCATACGGACATCCTTTGAAGTTCTAAGGATATGGATAGAGTAGCTGTCATTGATCGATATGGGGAATACCCTAATGTTCCGTTGCTTGGAAATTCGAGGGGGTATAACCTACAATCCTTGTTTGGCTTTATGACAGTTTGGACGAGCTCGGAGAGACGGTCCTCATGAGCTGTTGCTTACAGATATTGTCTTTGACTACAAGGGGGTGTTGATGGGCATCGCCGCAGGTTTATACGAGCTTGGGGCATGGTGAACAGGTCTGACCCACATGAGCTAGGACTGAATACTTCTCTCTCAATGCAACCCTATCTCCAGTGGGTTCGAGCCCGTGCTCAAAAGCTAGGGATGCCATATGAAGTTGTTTTGCCGGTGATTATAGGGCATACTAATGAAGTAGGTGTTCCTTATACAGTCCTCCATCCCTATATGCCTACTGATCTTGGGGCATTGAAGAGATCTTGGATCCAGTTAAAGGAAGAAAGGGATACCTACAGGGAGAAGTATCATGAGCAGGAAAGGAAGATCTTGAGGCTTACAAGGCAGCTGGAGAATGAAAGGATAATCAACGATTATATCAGCACGAAGGGAAAACGACCATGGGATTTCTGATGCCTTTTATTGTTCCTAGTTTAGAATTGCTTTTCAGTTCATTTCTTTTGTAACGCCTTAAAGGCATTTGTTAAACATTGTTACCAGTTTAATCTAATAAAGTGTTTTTTATTTTGGTTTACAAATTTGAATCTCCCAAAGTCTTTGAAATCATTTCATACGCATTCCATTACCATGCACCTTATTACAGGTACCCTTACAGGTTTCTTATCTTCTTCGCTGTTTATTTCAGCGCAAAATGTCTTCTGAAACACCTAATGATCAAGCTATCAAGGCTCTTCAAGCTCAGAATGCTCAGTTCCAGGAGATGTTCTTGAACTTGGCCAAGAGTCAACAGGATTTGAAGACTCTCATCTTGAAGGACAACAAGAAGAAGAAGAAGAAGGTGGTTCTGCTGAATATGGGTCACAGATTTGGGAATCGGTTTCTATAGGAGGTTGATCTGTCTCATTCATCTGGAGGAGGAGAGAATCAAGAGGAAAGGAAGGGTCCTAGCCCTGTGGTCTCTGATAATGACACTGATTTTAACGAGGAGCAGTACCCTCCTGTTGAGGATAGGTACAAACAACTTAAAGACCGCCTGAATGCCATGGAAATTCAGAACGTTCCCGGTTTGGATTTTGGAGATTTTGGGTTAGCATCAGGGGTGGTGATTCCTCACAAGTTTAAAGCTCCCGTTTTTGCTAAGTATGATGGAGCATCCTGCCCAAAACTTCACCTCCGCTCATACGTCAGAATGATCCAACCATATACTACTGATAGGAACCTGTGGGTCCATTTCATTCAAGATAGTCTGTCAGGGACTCAACTTGAATGGTTCTATCAATTGGAAGGAGCTAATGTCCGAAACTCGGAGGACTTCATTGCTGATTTTTACAAGCAATACCAGTATAATGCCGACCTTTCTCCCACGCGTACTAAACTTCAGAGTATGTCCATGAGTGCGAGCGAAGGTTTTAAGGAGTACGCTCAGAAGTGGAGAGATCTGGCTGGAAGGGTACAACCCCCTCTGCCTGATAGGGAGTTGCTGGATATGTTTCTAGGGAATTTGTCTGGTCCATATTTCAATCATTTGATCGGTAGTTCACCGTTTGGGTTCATTGAACTGATCATGATTGGGGAGAGAGTAGAGGTTTGTATCAGAAGTGGCAAAATACAGAAAGGTGCTTCATCAAGTACAGAAAAGAAGCCTTTCAAGAAGGAATCTAGTGCCGTTTACAGCTCGAGGAGCCAAAATCAACCTGAGCGCCGCCAAGCAGTGAATGTGGTAGTAATATCAAGACCCACTGTTGCCCCACAATGTAACAATCAGCAAAGAGTAGAGAGACCGCAAAGACAGTATACTCGGCTCAGTATGACCTTGTCTCAAATTCTGCCGCAATTGTTAAAGACCAACCTGGTAACTCTAAGGGAAGCTCCGAAAAATCCCAGTACCACCTCTCTGCTGTATAATCCAAACGCACATTGTGCCTATCACTCTGATAGCCCAGGGCATGATACCAATAACTGTTTAGCCTTGAGGAATAAAGTGCAAGATTTGATTGAATCTAAAAAGATTGAGTTTGACACTCCAGAGAAACCCAACATCATAACTGCTCCTATGCCCTAGCATGATCAGGGGGTGAATGCTATTGAAGATGATGATGAAGAGTCAGATATCGACAGCTGGATTTACCCGACTACCAACGGTGGCTTGAACAATTGGACGGAGAAGGACTTCGTGCCCGTATCTTTTATTACACAGTAATAGACTTTTGTTGTGAGACTTGTAACAGACAATTTGAAACTTTTACAGCCTGGTGCCTTGCCCGAGACACCGTGGATTTGTTTGTGAGGGCTTATTATTTGTCATTTTCATATATCATCAATAGCATTGGATGTTTTCTTGCATTACAAATTTTGCGCTCCTTGTTTTTCTTTTCTATCTCGCACTTTATCAAAACAGCTATTGTCTTACACACACTCACATGTCATAATACAGGTCCACATCCACTCTGGATCCCACTGATAACGACTCTGCTACTGCTAGTTATGACTTCTAAAATCCGATCAACCAAGCCGAGGACGAAGGTGAGGATGATTGTGAAGTGCCTGGGGAACTTGCTAGATTGTTACTACAGGAAGAGAGGGCCATACAACCTCCAAGAGCGACCAATTATGATGCCTCTAGTTGAAGGAAGACCGTTGATCTTATACTTGACAGTGCTGGATAATTCAATGGGGTGCGTGTTGGGGCAGCATGACGAGTTTGGCCGAAAAGAGCACGATATTCACTACCTTAGCAAAAGGTTTACCGAATGTGAGACTCGATACTCACTGCTCGAGAAAGCTTGTTGCGCTTTGGCATGGGCTGCTCGCCGACTGAGATAGTATATGCTGACTCACACTACCCTATTAATATCAAAGATGTGAATGTCTTGACAGCTCCTTGGCCTTTTGCAATGTGGGGCATCGATATGATAGGAGAGATCAGACCTACTGCGTCCAACGGGCAACGTTTCATCCTGGTAGCTATTGATTACTTTACGAAATGGGTTGAAGCAGTTTCCTTTGCTACAGTAACCAAGAACGTTGTGGCACGGTTTATTCGGCACAATTTGATCTGTTGATACGGTGTACCAGAGAGGATTATTACGGACAATGGTACAAATCTCAACAATACAATGATCACCAAGCTCTGCAAGCAGTTCAAGATACAGCATCACAACTCTTCTCCCTATCGGCCGAAGATGAATGGGGTTGTTTAAGCGGCCAATAAGAACATCAAGAAGATTGTGCAGAAGATGTCGGTGACATACAAAGACTAGCATGAGATGTTACCTTTTTCTCTTCATGGGTACCGTACCTCAGCGCGGACTTCGACATGGGCAACACCCTATTCCTTGGTGTATGGTATGGAGGCAGTCTTACCCATTGAAGTTCAGATACCCTCTCTTCGGATTATGAAGGATACAAGTTTGAGCGAAGATGATTGCATTCAGACCCGGCTTGATCAGCTGAACTTAATCGACGAGAAAATACTTACTGCTATTTTTCATGGTAAGACGTATCAAAAACAGATGATCAAGGCATTTAACAAGAAGGTTAGACGACAAGAGTATCAAGTTGGGGATCTGGTGATCAAACGCATCATATTGCCGCAAGGTGATCCCAGGGGCAAATGGACCCCTACTTACGAAGGGCCATTTGTGGTTAAGAACATTTTCTCAGGAGGAGCTATGATTCTAACCACCATGGATGGTGACGACCTTCCTCACCCCGTCAATGCATACATAGTGAAAAAATACTATGCATAATCAAAGATCCGCTAGGTTGACTGGCCTAGGCAAAAATAAGGGCTTCCCGGCGAACCAAAAGGGTTCGGGCAAAAATAAGGGATGAAAATGAAAAAACTGTACACCCAGCAAGTCAAAAACCTGAAAAGGTGGGTTGGGCAAAAAAGGGTATCCCGATGGACTGAAAACCCGAAAGGGCGGTCCAGGAAAAAATTAGGGATCAAAGCGTAACACTATGTTTCATTGGATCATATTGCAACCAGACACCGGTATCAACTATCAAGCTCGGACGACACCAATCAATCTGATCTACCTTCAACCAAGTAGCAAGATGAGATGCTCAAAGGCATAGGGACAATAGCAGAGTTGGAACTCAGGGGATTGTTCACATAGCTGTTTTTCTTTATTTTTCACAAATTGTATAAACCCTATTATTTCGGCGGCGTGCTCTTACTAGGACGTCAGCCTCTTGTACAAAAATGCCTATTTTACAGGCCAACTTCAAAATCAATACAATTTATTTTCACGAAGAATTTTCAAATTGTTTTTCCTTTTTCTGTTTTGTTTTGCAAAGAACGTCCAATGTTCATTTTTGATATATGCATTTGACAATAATTGCTGCTCATAAATATTTACGTGCGAAAAAAAAGACGATTACTCGTAATTTCATAAACAGGGGCAAACAAGAAATGTCCAGACCTTACAGTTGCTCTTCTCACCAGGTACAGGGATAGATCTAGCTGAAGAATGTGACTTAAAATTCATACACTCCCCGCAGAGTAGGAAGTACCCGAATACAATATTATCAACTCTCCCCAACTGAGGTTCGCAACCGCAAATGAGTCAGTAAGATTCTCCCCAAGCAGAGTTTATCTATCACCAGCACTGGAAGATTATCCCCAGTGGAGTCTGGAAGATTGTCCCCAGTAGAGTCTGGAAGATTATCCCTAGTGGAGTTTATTTCTTCCACAAATAAGAAATTTTATCCCCGACAGAGTTTATCATTGCCAGCAACGACAATTCATCCACAGCCGAGGGTATTTCTCTAAAATCAGCAAATCCTCAGCAGAGCATCTCTTCCCCACAGAGTCATTCTCTCACCAATGTATTCTCCAGTAGGATTATTCTCCCAATCATCTTCAGTCATTATCCACAGCGAGTGAAACTCTTCATATTCTCCAGCAACAATCCAGGATTTATTTTCCCCATCTAGAGATCATCATAAAAACATTACATGTCCATACATCATGACATGCGCATACGCATCATATAACACAATCTCATTTATTTTGAGAACATCATTGCTTGATACATGTCATGCATTACATACGACTAACCCTTACCTTTCAGGAAAGATACAACCAAATTCTCACAAAGTTCAAGCTATGAAGCCCGGGTACGACCGGATAGTATCTTGATTTCTACAGCATATTGTGAAGCCCGGAGAACGACTGGATAACAGTATCAGACTACCGCGAAGCCTGGGTTATGACCAGATAGTGGTATCTCTTAAAAGCAAGCTATAAATCCCGGGTTCGACTGGATAATAGTTTAATCCCCAGCAAGCCGTGAAGCCCGGATTACGACCGGATAGCAGCTCAGCAAGCACCACGAAGCCTGGATTCGACCAGATAGTGGTATATCATAAACACAAGTCGTGAAGCCCGGATTACGACCAGATAGCAGCTCAGCAAGTACCATGAAGCCTTGATTCGACCAGATAGTGGTATATCTTTAATACAAGTTATGAAGCCCGGGTTCGACCGGATAGTATCTTGATTTCTCCGAAGACCATGAAGCGTGGATTTCGACCAGATAGTGGTATGAGACATCGTGAAGCCTGGATTACGACCAGATAGCGGTAAAAATACACTGAAGCCTAGATTACGACCAGATAATAGTGAGGGACACTATGAAGCTTGGATTTCGACCAAATAGCAGTTTACCCGGCCAATTACTATGAAGCCCGGATTCGAACGAATATTAGTAGGCCCAACAATCAAAGGGAAGCCCGGAGGCGACCGGATAACCACTTGATTACTTCTGAAGCCTGGATTGCGACCAGATAAGAAGTAGGGTATTGTGAAGCCTAGATTCGACTACATAGTAGTACAAAACACCATGAAGCCTGGATTTGACCAGATAATGGTATGATATATCGTGAAGCCTGGATTACGACCAGATAGCGGTACAAGACACTATGAATCTTGGATTTCGACCAAATATTAGTTTACCTGGACAATTACTAAGAAGCCCGGAGTCGACCGGATATTAGTGTGCCCTGAATTCGAGTTGAAGCCCGGATGCGAACGAATAACAACTTAATTCCTTCTGAAGCCTGGATTACGACCAGATAAGAATCAAGAAATTGCAAAGCCTAGATTACGACCGGATAGCAAGTTTAATCTCATCTCCCCAGTAAGTCACTGTAAATCCTGGATTACGACCAGATAGCAGTCGGCCCTATCACTATGAAGCCTGGATCACGACCAGATAATAGTTCATTCTCACCTCTTCGACTAAGAGACGGTTCCTCGGTAGAATAACGGACGACCGAAGCTCCTAAAATTCAACTTTTCTCAAGAAACGGAGACGATTCACCAGTATAATAACGGACGACCGAAGCTCCTAAAATTCTATTTCTCTCAACAAAGATTAACATTCCCCAGCAGAATCTTCCTCAACAACAGGTACACAAGCTCTCGCTAAGGAATCTCGTATGCGATCGACACTCCTTCGGATGGCATCTTTAAGCCCATCTCCCGTCATTAATCTCCAAATGGCATCTGTAAGCCCATTCCCGACATCACAAGACAAATACTACTTCATGCGAGTGCAAATTTCTGGGCACTCTAGTGTTCAATCATCTTCCACCTTCAGATCACGAAAGGAAGACAAGCCAATCTAAATCTTCAGGTTTAAGAAGATTGAACAGGGGCAGATGTTGTACCCCAAAATTTTCCCTCCCATGTTACTCAAGACATTTCAAGAAAGATCCTCAAGTTGATCAAGGAAGTCCAAAGCTTGACCAGTCAAGTTCTCTCTTAAGGCAGTCTACTTCAAATTAGGGTTTCATGTTGCATCAAGATACTTGAGTCCAAGGGATCCCAAATGCTCACCATTGTCCTAATATGTTCTCAAGATCATCCATGTCAAGTTTCAAGCCCTACAGAGAAACTTTTCTCAGTCATTTGCTCAAATGCCTAAAAATCGACTATGCTAGGGCAAAAGTCAACTGTGGCCCACATACAGTCAAACTTCAAGATTTTTGGTCAACATCCTCATTTTGAAGTATATTTCATCATTTTATCAAGGTTTGATCATGATTCATCAAGGATTTCTCATAATTCATCAAGAACCAAAAGTTGCTAAATTAGGGTTTTGTAGGAAAAGTCAACTCAACTTTGACTAAGCATAACTTTCTCATACTTTATGAGAAATGACCCATCAAAATCTCATTATAAATAGGATGCAATTATCTACAATCCATATTCATCTCCCAAGTTCAAAATATGCACCCACAAGAAGTTAAGAATTTTGACATTATAGGTCATTTTGAAAAGTCAACAAAAACACCTTTTTTGTCAAAGCTTCATACATGAACATGGAATACCAAATTGGGATGAGACCAAAAGGGTTGCTTAGAGGGAATCTCAAGATTTCTAAAAAGTCCAAGAACACCTTCAAAGAGTCAAAATTGAGGAAGTTATGCATTGGTGAAGTTGACCCTTTTTGCAAAATTGTCAAAAGTCAACTATACCTAAAATTGCAATTTTTGCCAAATGGGCCTAATATTTTGCACTTGTTTTGAGTTGGCAACATGGTCCACGAGCCCTAGCCCTTTCCACTTGTCATTATCTTGTTTTTATTATTTATTTTTATTTTTATTTGAATTAAATCAATTTTAATCAAAACAAATCATGAGAAAATCCAAAACATTGAAATCTCAAGATTTTGCACATGTTTCAGGTCCTATATCCAGCTAGCATGCGATTGAATTTGTGTAAAGGCTTGGAGTGCACAAAAAGATTGAGTTTGCTCTATTTTTAGCAAGATTTTCAAGTGTATCAAATCCAAATCAAAAGCAATGATGGAGGAAGATTGAGATCATCTTTCAACCCTAATCCAATCCTTGATATATATATTGAGCATGTGCATACCTAAAACAAGGCTAGAGAGAGGCGCAAGAACCAGAACCAAACTTTAAAAAAACAAGAAAAGGTGCTGAGTCGAATTCCTAGTTCCAAGCACTTACAAAGCCTCCTGACCATCCCAATCGCTTCCTGGGAGTGTAAGCAAGCGAAACCAATCAAGAACAAGCACTTTTAGGCCTTGAAACCCACTGTAAGTCAGCCACAACTTTGATGAATTTTTGAAATCGAATTGCATAAATTTGGCATTGATAGCATGAAACAATCATATATTCTTGATCCTTAAGACATTTGCAAACTATCTGTAATATTCAATTGCATTTTTATGGACTGTATCAAGATTTGCCATTGTTAGGTTTTCTTGGTTCATTTTAGGGTTTTCTCGTGCAGGTGAAATTGGCCTAAATGGAAGAGACCATTGTGATCAGCAGATCAAACCCAGTTGATCCATGGTCTTGAATTTTATTTACATTGCTTGTATGTGATTTCTGAGATGTACATGGTTACAGCTACAGCGCCATGTCCGTAGGTAAAAGTTATGAGTTTTAAACGATGGATCCAGGGAAGAAGATGATAGTGTGTCACCACTTTATTGGCCGGTTTAAATTTTGACGCATTTGTTCTGGCCAGAAACCCATAGTTTTGATATGTTTGTTTGTCCTGCTGTATTGTTAAACTAACACCCAATGCAGTAATTCAGAAGGAGGAAGTCAGAAATTCATGATTCTGGGTTTGATCCCAGGCGTGACCCTCTGGCACCTTTCCCCTTTGTTTTCACCAGATCCAGCGTTTACATCTGCTAGAGATTATCTTTTGATTTCATCAAGTTGACCAGATCGAGTGTCCCCTAGACATTATCCTTTAGATCCATCAGTCTCAGCCAGATCCAGCGCATCTCATCTTCTGATAGTCACGATCTGCTGGATCCACTATTCAGGAGTAGGCCCAATACCACCATCCTCTGGACCGTCATCTTCTGGACCTTCATCCTCTGGATCATTATCCTCTAATTAGAGCCGCTGGCAGTGAGCCCTTGGGTTATTTCTTTTTACTCTTTTATTTATCCTTTTTCAATACTAAATAATTTTTTTTATCCAATCAAAAATTCATAAAATCAACCTTTCACCAAATTAGGTTTAGATTTTATTTTTTTTATCAAAATCAATTTAATTAGGATATTTAATTTTAGGTAACTTTAATTATTTTGTAGATAAATGAAAATTAATTAGGACAATTAGGTTTTTCTATGTTTCTAACTTAATTATATTTTCTTTTTCTTAAAATAACCAAAAACACAAAAATAGGCTATTTATTTATTTTCATTAATCAGTTGAATTACTAATTATTTTTGTATTTAATTTAAAAACCTAATTCTTTTTCTTAAAAATAATTAAAAACAACAAAAACAATTTTTCTTTTAATTAGGTTAGAAGGGTTCAAAACCCTAGTTCTCTCTCGTTCTAATTTCATCGCGCGCGCTTTATTGTTTTACTTTTTACCATATTAATGTAATTGCTCACAAGTTGTAATAGTTTAATTAGGTCTTTTATTTTCATTTATCGCTTTATTTTTTTAAGGGTTTGTTTTTGGCTATGTAAATACCTGAAGCCTTGTAATAGCGTAGTTTATTTCCGCATTTTAAATTCCGCAAACATTAAACTGTTAGATGTATGATATAAGGGATGCATGGCAAGAATGTATGATTAACTTTAAAACGGTTAGATAACCCTAAAATGTGCAAAGATAATAAATTTGAAATTGAATCACTCGCACATGCGCACTCCTAGGGTACACTCCCACTTCGGTTTCCTTTGGTAAATGGTCATTGAGTATAGGATGTTTTAGTGGTTATGATTTTGTCTCAAAGATCAAAGTTCCCTCGGAAAGGTCGCCTCGAATATTGTTGCCTCGAATAATTGATCTAAGACATTAGGGTTACTACTAAGACGTCCTAACATTGCTTTAGTGACCGTACGTCCCTTTCGAATTGACCCTCAAAACTCCAACGACGGTGCTACCTACTCACTAATAGTAGGATAACGTTGTCTAAAGGAAACAAACATAGAACGATTATTTTTTCAAGTAGGTAGATTAACTCTTAAGTACTTGCTCCATCCAAACAAACTTTTTCACACTTACACTCCTTTTCAAACAAAGTTTTCAAAAAAACACTTCGTAACACTCTTGAAGACAGAAGCAAGGGTTAAATCGAAGTCAAAACAAAAAAAAAATTCAAATCACACAAACACAAAGAAGCAATTTTGAAAATGATGAGCAAGTACCTAAGAGCCCGTAGATAACTACGGATATAAAGGGTGTTAATACCTTCCCTTTCTATAATCTACCCCCCGTACTCAGAACATCTCCAAAAAGGAATTTTTCTGTGCTTTTTTCCTTTCCTTGTTGGATAAAATAAAAGTTGGTGGCGACTCTTTCTTACCGCGACATTTTGCAAACACAAACGCAAAACGCAAACCAACATTCCTAAAAAACAGTCCCGGTTCTGGCCACCGTATCACAGAACTGGCGACTCTACTGGGGAGATTACTACGAGGGGTGTACCTTAGGATTAGTTCATCATATTATTTTCTATTGTTTGATTTTATTGTTTTATCTTTGTGGGATTTGTATCGTAGTTACTATAGATCCTAACCCGGATATGGGGGACACCTTTTAGGTAAGTACCAATAAACTGTGAGGGAATTGTACGGCGTAGACCGATACGGTTGAAGCAGTAGCTACGTTGATGTGGCACATTAGTTGGTACCGGTATCCCTTGTGAAGGAACAAGGAGAATACGGGGCTGCTATACGGGTCGTTAAGCATCAACTGACCTTAGAACCTATAATTGACCAACTTGGCCATAAGAAGTAGTGAGATAGCCGGTCTCGGTGTAGAGCTGGGAACTGGTTAATACTCGATGCTACACTCATTGAGACCATACTCTCGAGATGGTTCCGGCTGCAAGAAAAGATTGTGTGAGCTGAAACTATGACCGATGGAGGATGGTCAGTGATATTGAGAACCTCTAGAACCCGGTTACTATTATTAGGACAGGTTGAACCAACTAAACTGCAAGAGGGTAGTACCTAAACTCCATGAAAGCCTAAAACTTAAGGGTTATTGTGTGACTTGTTTGCCTTTACCATGTTTGATACCTGCTATACCTGTTGTGTGTTTTATCATGACATCATGCATCATTACATAGCACGCATATTTCATCAAACTAACCATTTCAATGACCGAGGGGATTCATCTTTGTCTTGTTTTGCAGATTATGGCTTCTATGCATAGAAATACCATTCGAGTCAACTTCGTACAAATCCCTTCTCAGCTCATAGAGTTAGTTTCAAAAGTTCCTGATACTTCTTCATTTGTTAGAAGACATGGTCATCTGCTTAGCCTGGTCACTTCAAAGTTAGATGAGCAAATTATGAGTGTCCTTTTTCAGTTCTTTGATCAGTTGCATCATTATTTTACCTTCCCGGATTATCAACTAGTCCCTACTTTGGAGGAGTTTTCTGATTTACTAGGCATATTTATTCTCGAACAAACACCCATTACAGGATTGGAGGAGGTTCCTAGACCTGAGGATATTGCTTCAGCCTTACACCTAACAAGGGCTGATGTAGTATCTAACTAGGAGACACGGAGCGAGGTTAAAGGTTTCTTGGCTAAGTTTTTAATGGATCAAGCTCAACAGTTTGGGGATATTTTGGACTTTCAAGCATTTGAAAACTTCTTGGCTCTCCTCATCTATAGCTTGGTTCTTTTCCCAAATCCAGATTCCTTCATAGATGTGAACGCAGTTAAGATCTTCATGTCTCGTAACCCAGTGCATACTCTCTTGGGTGATATTCTACATGCTCTTTATACCCGTACTGTACGGAGAAGGGGAACTCTCATGTGTTGTACACCGCTACTGGAAAGATGGTTTATTTCTCACCTCCCCAAATATGTATTGAAGAATGAGGAAGGTGTAGGTTGGGCTTACAGAATCATGTCCCTTGCTCATACGGACATCCTTTGGAGTTCTAAGGATATGGAAAGAGTAGCTGTCATTGATCGATGTGGGGAATACCCTAATGTTCAGTTGCTTGGAAATTCGAGGGGGTATAACCTATGATCCTTGTTTGGCTTTACGACAGTTTGGACGAGCTCGGAGAGATGGTCCTCATGAGCTGCTGCTTACAGATATTGTCGTTGACTACAAGGGGGATGTTAATACCTTCCCTTTCTATAATCTACCCCCCGTACTCAGAACATCTCAAAAAAGGAATTTTTCTGTGCTTTTTTCCTTTCCTTGTTGGATAAAATAAAGTTCGGTGGCGACTCTTGCTTACCGCGACATTTTGCAAACACAAACGCAAAACACAAACCAGCATTCCTAAAAAACAGTCTCGGTTCTAGCCATCGTATCACAATGATAAAGCAGTAAGTCTCTTCTCGTCGGTTAAGTTCAGCTGATCAAGCCGGGTCTGGATCCAGTCGTCCTTGCTCAAACCTGCATCCTTCATAATCCGGAGAGAGGGTATCTGGACTTCAATGGGTAAGACTGCTTTCATGCCATACACCAAAGAGTAGGGTGTTGCCCCTGTTGATGTCTGCACTGAGGTACGGTACCCATGAAGAGCAAATGGTAACATCTCATGCCAGTCTTTGTATGTCACCGTCATCTTCTGCATAATCTTCTTGATATTCTTATTAGCTGCTTCAACAGCCCCATTCATCTTCGGCGGGTAAGGAGAAGAGTTGTGATGCTGTATCTTAAACTGTTTGCAGAGCTCGATGATCATTGTATTGTTGAGATTTGTACCATTGTCCGTAATGATCCTCTCTGGTACACCATATCGACAGATCAGATTGTGTCGGATAAATCGCACCACGGTGTTCTTGGTTACTGTTGCAAAGGAAGCTGCCTTAACCCACTTCGTGAAATAATCAATAGCTACCAGAATGAAATGATGCCCGTTAGACGCAGTCGGTCTGATCTCGCCAATCATATCAATGCCCCACATTGCAAAGGGCCAAGGTGTCGTCAAAACATTCAGAGGAACTGGAGGTACATGCACCTTATCAGCATAGACTTGGCACTTATGACAAGTCTGAGAATGCTGATAACAATTGGCTTCCATAGTAGACCAATAATACCCTGCCCGTAGGATTTTCTTTGCCATGGTATGTCCACTGGAATGAGTTCCGAAAGTACCTTCATGTAACTCTGCCATAATCATTTCTGCCTCGTTCTTGTCCATACACCGTAGTAAGGTCGAATCATGGTTACGCTTATAAAGAATCCCATTACTGATAAAGAACTTCGCAGCGAATCTCCTCAGAAACTTCTTATCATTAACAGATGCACCCTCGGGGTACTCTTGAGCCTCAAGATACCTCTTTACCTCGTAAAACCAGGGTTTATCTGCTTCCTCTTCAGTCTCAATGTCACAGCAATGTGCGGGTTCATCCAACCTCTCAATGGTGATCTAGGGAGCTTCATTGTCCCACCTGACTTTGAACATAGATGACATGGTAGCTAGTGTATTCGCTAACTGATTATCCTCTCTCGGGAAGTGTTCAAAGGTTATCTCCTCAAAGTGTGGGAGCAACATTAGTACATACTCTTTGTAAGGAATAAGATTTGGGTGTTTCGTATCCCACTTGCCTTTGATCTGATTGATCACTAGAACGAAATCTCTGAATACATTTAAGAACTTAATCCTTAGGTCAATAGCTGCTCGGAGGCCCATGATGCACGCTTCATACTCCGCCATATTGTTGGTGCAGTTAAAACATAATCAGGTGGTGAATGGAGTATGACAGCCTTCAGGAGATATGATCACAACACCAATGCCATTACCCAACGCGTTTGAGGCTCCATCAAAATACATAGACCATCGGGATTCCTCCTCGGGTCCTTCATCCAGTCCAGGTTCTTCACAGTCAGTCACCAACATGATATTCTCATCTGGGAACTTGAAATTCATGGATTGGTAATCATCCACGGCCTGATGCACCAAATGATCCACCAACACACTCCCCTTGATTGCTTTTTGGGTTGTGTATTGGATATCATACTCAGTTAAGATCATCTACCATCTTGCTATTCTTCCGGACAAGGCAGGCTGTTCGAAGATATACTTGATTGGATCCATTTTTGATATCAATAGGGTAGTGTGAGTCAGCATATACTGTCTCAGCCAGCGAGCAGCCCATGCCAAAGCGCAACAAGTTTTCTCGAGCAGTGAGTATCGGGTCTCACAGTCGGTAAACTTTTTTCTAAGGTAGTAAATAGCATGCTCTTTTTGGCCAGACTCGTCATGCTGCCCCAGCACGCACCCCGTTGAATTATCCAGTACTGTTAAGTATAAGATCAAAGGTCTTCCTTCAACTGGAGGCATCAGAATAGGTGGCTCTTAAAGATATTCGTTGATCCTTTCGAAAGCGGTCTGACATTCATCATTCCATTTTACCACTTGATCCTTCTTCAGCAGCTTGAAGATCGGCTCATAAGTAGCAGTCAGATGTGAAATGAATCGGGCAATGTAATTCAGACGTCCCAAAAATCCTCTTACTTCCTTTTCTGTGCAGGGAGTCGGTATCTCCTGTATGGCTCTTACCTTTGCGGGATCCGCCTGAATACCTTTATTACTGACAATGAAACCTAGCAGCTTAACAGACCTTACCCCGAAGGTGCACTTGTTTGGGTTTAACCTCAGCTTATACGTCTTCAACCTGTCAAAAAGTTTCTGGATATGGTCTAGGTGTTCTTCTTCAGTCTGGGACCTTGCAATCATGTCGTCAACGTAAACCTCAATCTCATGATGAATCATGTCGTGGAACAAAGCGACCATGGCGCGCTGATACGTTACCCCAGCATTCTTCAACCCGAAAGGCATTACCTTGTAACATAAAGTGCCCTATTGTGTAACAAAAGTCGTCTTCTCCATGTCCTCGGGAGCCATTTTAATCTGATTGTAACCAGAAAAACCATCCATAAAGGAGAAAACCTTATGCTGCACGGTGTTGTCGACCAGAACATCAATGTGAGGCAGTGGGAAATCATCCTTGGGGCTCGCCCTATTCAGATCTCTATAGTCCACACACATCTGTACCTTACCATCCTTCTTGGGTACTGGAACAACGTTGGAAACCAACTGTGGGTAAGAAGTAACAGCTAGAAATCCGGTGTCAAACTGCTTCATGACCTTAGCTTTGATTTTCTCAGACATCTCGGGGCACATACGATGAACCTTCTACTTTATCGGATGACAGTCTTCTTTAGTTGGCAGGCGGTGTACCACAATATCAGTGTCCAAACCAGGCATATCTTTATAAGACCAAGCGAAGATCTCAACATAGTCGCGTAGCATCTGTATCAACCGCTGCTTGACATTAGGCTCCAGATTTGCACCTATCTTGACTTATTTCTTGTCTTCCTCTATACCCAAATTCACTGATTCCACTGGCTCTTCATGAGGCTGTATGGCCCTCTTTTCCTGTAGTAACTGTCTAGCAAGTTCCCCAGGCACCTCACAATGATCCTCACCTTCGTCCTCGGCTTGGTTGATTGGATTTTCGAAGTCATAACTGGCAGTAGCAGAGTTGTTATCAATGGGATCCATATTGGATGTGGATCTGCATTATGATATGTGAGTGTGTGTAAGACAATAGCTGTTTTGATAAAGTGCGAAATAGAAAGGAAAAACAGGGAGCACAAAAATTTGTAATGCAAGAAAACGTCCAATGCTTTATTGATGATATATGAAAATGACAAATAATAAGCCCTCACAAACAAAGCCAAAGTTCCTCGGGCAAGGCATCGGGTCGTAAAGTTTCAAATTGTCTATTACAAATCTCAAAACAAAAGTCAATTACTGTATAATAAAAGAAATGGGCACGAAGTCCTTCATTGTCCAGTTGTTCAATCCATCGTTGGTAGTCGGGTAGATCCAGCTGTCGATATCTGACTCTTCTTCACCATCCCCAACTGCATTAACTCCTTGATCATGTTTGGGCATGGGAGCAGTTATGACGTTGGGTTTCTCCGAAGCGTCAAACTCAATCTCTTTGGCTTTGATCAAATCTTGCACCTTATTCTTCAAGGCCCAACAGTTGTTTGTATCATGACCTGGGCTATCGGAGTGATAGGCACAGCGGGCATTCGGATTATATAGCAGAGATGTAGTGCTGGGATTCTTCGGGGCTTCCCTCAGAGTTACCAGGTTGGTCTTCAATAATTATGGTAGAATTTGAGACAAGGTCATATTGAGACGAGTGTACTGTCTCTACAGTCTCTCCATCCTTTGCTGATTGTTGCATTGTGGGGCTACGGTGGGTCTTGATATCACTACCGCATTCGCTGCTTGACGGTGTTCGGGTATGTTTTGGCTCCTCGAGCCATAGACTGCACTAGCTTCTTTCTTACCAATTAAAGGTTTCTTTACTGCACTTGACGATGTATCCTTCTGTATCTTACCACTTAGGATACCAGCTTCTACTCTCTCCCCAGTCAAAATCAATTCAGTAAACCCAGATGACGAACTGTCGATCAGATGATTGAAAAATGGACCAGATAGCTTCCCCAGAAACATGTCAACCAACTCCCTGTCAGACAAAGGGGGTTGGACTCTTCCAGCCAAATCTCTCCACTTCTGAGCATAGTCCTTAAAACCTTCACTTGCACCCATAGACATACCCTAAAGTTGAGTATGAGTGGGAGCAAGGTCGGCATTATACTGGTATTGCTTGTAGAAAGCAGCAGCAAGGTCCTCTCAGTTTCAGACGTTAGCTCCTTCCAATTGATAAAACCATTCAAGTTGAGTCCCTGACAGACTATCTTGAAAGAAATGTACCCACAAATTTCTATCAGCAGTGTAGGGTTGGATCTTTCTGACGTACGAGCGGAGATGGAGTTTTGGACAGGATACTCCATCGTACTTGGAAAAAACAGGTGCTTTGAACTTATGAGGGATCACCACTCCAGATGCCAGTCCCAAATCTCCGAAATCCAAACCAGGGATCTTCTGAATCTCCATAGCACTCAGACGGTCTTCAAGTTGTTTGTACCTATCCTCAGCAGGAGGATATTACTCATCATCAAAATCAGTATCATTATCAGAGACTACAAGACTACGACCCTTTTCTTCTTCTTGGTTCTCTTCTCCTTTGGATGAAAGAGACAGATCAGCTTCCTGTCACAACCTATTCCCAAATTTGTTACCCATATTCAGAAGAACCACCTTCTTCTTCTTCTTCTTCTTCTTCTTCTCCTTCAGGATGAGAGTCTTCAAATCTTCTTTCCCTTTATCCAAGTTCAAGAACATCTCTTGGAATTGGGCATTATGTTCCTGAAGATCTTTGATGGCTTGATCGGTAGGTATTTCAGAAGACATTTTATGCTGAAATAAACAGCGAAGAAGATGAGAAACATGTAATGGCACCTGTAATGATGTGCATGATAATGGGATGCGTATGTAATGATTTCAAAGACTTTGGGAGATTTAAATTTGTAAACCAAGAAATAAACAAACTTTATTAGATTAAACTTTTAAAAAGGTTCAACAATGCCTTTGAGGCGTTACAAAGAAATAAACTGAAAACAAATCTAAACTAGAAAAAGCAAAAATCAGAAATCCCATGGACGTTTCCCCTTCGTGCTGACGTGGTCATTGATTGTCCTTTCATTCTCGAGTTTCCTGGTGAGCTTTAGGATCTTCCTTTCTTGCTCATGATACTTCTCTCGATAGGTATCCCTTTCCTCTTTCAGCTGAATCCAAGACCTCTTCAATGCCCCAAGATCAGTGGGCATGTAGGGATAAAGGACTGTATAAGGAACACCCTCTTCATTGGTAGGCTCCACAATCATTGGCAACACAGCTTCATAGGGCATCCCAAGCTTCTGGGATCGAGCTAGGACCCACTAGAGATAAGGTTGCATAGGGAGAGAAGTCTTTGGTCCTAGCTCTTGAGGGTCAAACCTGTTCACCATGCCCCAAGCTCGTATAAACCTTCGGCGATTCTCGTCAACGTCTCCCTTATAGTCAAAGGCAATATCTATAAGAAGGAGCTCATGAGGACCGTCTCTCTGAGCACGACCAAACTGTCGCAAAGCTAAACAAGGACTGTAGGTTATTCCCCCTCTGATTCCGAGCAACGGGACATTAGGGTATCCTCCACATCGATCAATGACATCAATACTTTCCATAGCCTTAGAACTCCAAAGAATGTCTGTATGGGCAAGGGACATTATCCTGTAAGACCATCATAAAACTTCCTCATTCTTCAATACGAATTTGGGGAGGTGCGAAATAAACCACCTCGCCAGCAGCGGCATGCAACACATGAGATTCCCTCTTCTTCGCACAGTACGAGTGTAGAGGGCATGCAAGATATCACCCAATAGAGTAGGCACAGGATTACGAGACAGGAAGATCTTAACCACATTCACATCTATGAAGGAATCTGGATTCGGGAAGAGAACCAAACGGTGGATAAGGAGAGCCAAGATGTCTTCAAAAGCCTAAAAATCCAAGTTATCCCAAAATAGTTGAGCTTGATCTATTAGGAACTTGGCTAAGAAACCTTCAACCCTGCTTCGTGTCTCCCAGTTAGATACTACATCAGCCCTTTTCAAATGTAAAGATGAAGCAATGTCCTCTGGTCTAGGAGTCTCTTCCAAACCTGTAAAGGGCATCTGCTCAAGGATGGATATACCCAATAAGTGAGAAAACTCTTCCATAGTGGGAACTAGTTGATAATCTGGGAAAGTGAAGCAATGATGCACCAGATCGAAGAACTGGAAAAGCACACTCATCATCTGCTCATCAAACTTTGAAGTAACCAAGCTAAGAAGCTGACCATGTCTTCTAATGAATGAAGAAGTATCAGAAACTATCAAGGCTAAATCTTTGAGTTGAGCAAGTATTTGCACAAAGTTAACTCGAATGGTGTTTCTGCGTACGGAAGCCATAATCTGCAAAACAGGACAAAGATAAATCCCCTCGATCTTTGAAATGGTTAGTATAATTAAGTATGCATGTTATGTTATGATGCGTGATGTCATGATAAAACATACAACAGGTATAGCAGATAGCAGACATGGTAAAGGCAAACAAGTCACACAAGAGCCCTTAAGTTTCAGGCTTGCATGAAGTCTAGGTACTACCCTCTTGAAGTCTAGTTGGTTTCAACCTATCCTAATAATATTAACCGGGTTCTAGAGGTTCTCAATATCATTGACCATCCTCCATCGGTCATGGTTTCAGCTCACGCAATCTTTTCTTGCGGCCGGAACTATCTCGAGAGTATGGTCTCAATGAGTGTAGTATCGAGTATCAACCAATTCTCATCTTTACACCGAGGTTGGCTATCTCACTACTTCCTATGGCCAAGTTGGTAAATTATAGGTTCTAAGGTCAGTTGATGCTTAACGACACACATAGCATCCCCGTATTCTCCTCGTTTCTCAACAAGGGATACCGGTACCAACCAATGTGCCACATCAATGTAGCTATTGCTTCAACCGTATTGATCTACGCCGTACAGTTCCCTCACAGTTTATTGCTACTTACCTAAAAGGTGTCCCCCAGATCCGAGTTAGGATCTATAGTAACTCCCAATACAAAACCCTCAAAAGTAAAGCAATCAAATCAAACAAGAGAAGCAATTTATGATGAACTAATCCTAAGTTATACCCCATTCATAACTCTCCCTAGCAGAGTCGCCAGTTCTGTGATACGGTGGCAGAACCGGACTGTTTTAGGAAAATACTGGTTTGCGTTTTGCGTTTGTGTTTACAAAATGTCGCGGTAAGCAAGAGTCGCCACCGACTTTTATTTTATCCAACTGGAAAGGAAAAAATCACAGAAAAATTCCTTTTTCGAGATATTCTGAGTACGGGGGGTTGATTATAGAAAGGGAAGGTATTAGCACCCTTTCTATCCGTGGTTTTCCACGGGCTCTTAGGTACTTTCTCATCATTTTAAAAATTGCTTCCGTGTTTGTGTGTTTTGAAAAGTTTTTGTTTTACTTCGTTTTAACCCTTGCTTTTGTCTTCAAGAGTGTTACGAAGTGTTTTTGAAAACTTTAGTTTGAAAAGTTTGTTTGAAAGTGTATGGTGTAAAAGATTTTTTGTTTTGAGCAAATACCTACTAGCATCTACCTACTCGAAAAAAGAATGTTTATATTCTTGTTTCCTTTAGACAATGTTATCCCACTATTAGTGAGTAGGTAACACCGTCGTTGGAATTGTAAGGGTCAATTCGAAAGGGACGCACGATCACTAAAGCAATGTTAAGATGTCTTAGTAATAACCCTAGTGTCCTAAGATCATATTCGAGGCAACATTTCCGAGGCAACCTTTCCGAGGCAACATTTCCGAACGGGAAATTTGATCTTTGTTTAGACAAGAGAGCGACCACTAAAACACCCTATACTTAATGATCGTTTACTGAAGGCAGTCGAAGTGAGAGTATACCCTAGGAGTGCGCATGTGCGAGTGATTTAATTTCAAGTTATTATCTTTGCATATTTAGGGTTTGCTAACCATTTTAAAATTAACATGCATTCTTGTCATGCAATCCTATTATCATACATCTAACAGTTAAAATTTGCAAAAATTAAAATGCGAGAAATAAAGCTACGCTATTACAAGGCTTCGGGGAGGGGGATTAATTACATAGCCAAAAACCCGTAAAAACGATAAATGAAAGGAAAATCCTAATTAAACTATTACATCCCATGAGCAGTTACATTAATATTGTAAAAATAAATAAGCGCGCGATGAATTGAGAATGAGGGAAATTAGGGTTTTGACCCCGTCTAAACCTAATTAAAAGAAAAATCATTTTTTTGGTTGTTTTTGATTATTTTAAGAAAATAAGGTTTTAATTAAATATGATACAAACCTAATTACTAATTGAATTAAATTAAGAAAATTAATCAAATTGACCTATTTTTATATTTTTGTTATTTTGAGAAAATAGAAAATAAAAATTAAATCAAGTAAAACCTAATTTTCTAATTTATTTTAATTTATTTACAAAAAGATTAAAATTACCCTAGAATTAAATTAAACTAATTATTAAATTAATTTTTGATTAAAAATAAAACCTAAATCTAATTTAATGAAAATTGATTTTATGAATTTTTATAAAAAAGAATTAATTTTGATGTTAGAAAATAATTTAAACAAATAAATAGATAAAAGAAAATATAAAATAAAAGAAAAGAGAATTGGGCCTGGTGTCAAAATAGAAAGGGAGGTGGCAATCTGATTTTCAAGCCCAAAAGCCTTTGTCCATGTTTGACTTTTCTGATTCAATGTTGCAAGTTGACCAGGGTGCATCATGGTCCTCCAATGAATGGGCGTGAGATCTGGCCTTCTGGAGATCTAGTGAATGAACGTTGATGGCATATGGTGGGCCTCATGATGCATGGAGTACTGGAACTGTAAAGAATAATTGAGAAAAATTGCAAATGTTGGAGGCAGGGGTCGAACCCCTGACCTCATGCCTGCAAGGCCTTAACGCTCTCCCTGGCTACCACTGGGCCACTTGAATTCATTTGTTAGCATATGAAATAATAACAATAAAATGAAAAAAAATAATGTCGGTTATCAAACACGCGCTAGAATTCAAACGAGAAAATGGGGTGGTGCCACGCAGTCCTTCTTCTTCCTCTCTCCGTTGGTAAAAGTCCCAGACTTTTACCTACAGACAAAAGTCTGTAGCTATAGCCCCCGTGATTTCCAAAATCTCATACACGCACCATAAATGAAACCCAATGCTACATGCCAGTTCGTCTTGGCCTTGTGAACATCATGGTACCTCTCTTTTGGGCTAATTTCACCTGCACAAGAAAACCCTAAAAACGAAACCTAAACCCTAACAATGGTGGATCTTTGTATGGTTAGCAAAAATACAATTAATCATTACCAATAGCTTGCAAATGTTTCACTGAACCAAAATATATAAAAAATTCATGCTATAAATGCCAAAATAATGATATTGGATTTCAAGAAAATGCCAAGGTCGTGAGACACTTACAGTGAGTTTTTATGCACGAAAATGCTTGTTGGTGATTGGGATAGACTCCTTGAACACCCAGCAAGTGAAAGGAGTGCTTGGAATGGATTAAAAGCGCCTGGAGCTATGAAAACAGATTTCTCCTTTTCTTGAGTTTTTCCAAGTTTTTCCTCAGCTTCTCACGCCTCTAACCCCTGTGCATTTGGTTCGCAAACCTTCTATATGTAGCCTTGAGTGAATTAGGTTTATAAATTTGTTTCAAATCTTCTTCAATTAAGGTGATTGATCAAGATTTGATTCTCTTGTAAATATTTCCAAAACAAGCCAAAAATCAATCTTTTTGTGTACAAACAAGCCTTGCACGATTTGATTCCCTTGCCAGCTATCCATGGACCTGAAATATGCACAAAATCTCAAGGTTTAAATGATTTTGATATTTTCATGATTTTATTTTGATTTAATTGAAATAAAAATCAAAATAAATGGAAAAAATAAAATAAAGGCAAGTGGGAAGGATCATGGGTCGTGGACCATGTTACAAACTCAATACAAGCACAAAAAGTTAGGCCCATTTGACAAAAATTGCAATTTGAGGCATATTTGACTTTTGGCAATTTTGCAAAAAAAGGTCAACTTCACTAATGCATAACTCTTTCAATTTTGAATCTATGAGGGTTTTATTGGACTTTTTAGAAATCTTGAGATGTCCTCTAATCAACCCTTTTGGTCTCATCTCAATTGAGTCTTCCATGTTCATGTATGAAGCTTTGACAAAAAAAAGGTGTTTTTTGTTGACTTTTCAAAATGACCTATAATGTCCAAATTCATAACTTATTGTGAGTGCATATTTTGAACTTGGGAGATGAATATGAATTGTATATCATTACATCCTCTTCAAAATGAGCTTTGGATGGGTCATTTATAATAAAGTATGAGAAAGTTATGCTTGGTAAAAGTTGAGTTGACTTTTCCTACAAAATCCTAATTTAGCAACTTTTGGGTTTTGATGAATTGTGAGCAATCCTTGAGGAATCGTGATCAACCCTTGATAAAATGATTAATAATACTTAAAAATGAGGATTTTGACCAAAAATATAGAAGTCTCACTGTATGTAGGACACGGTTGACTTTTGCCCTAACACAGTCGATTTTCAGGCCTTTAAGCAACTGACTGAGCAAACTTTCTCTGTGGGGCTTAAAACTTGACATGGATGATCTTGAGAACATATTAGGACAATGGTGAGAATTTGGGATCCCTTTGACTCAAGTATCTTGATGCAACATGAAACCCTAATTTGAGGTAGACTGCCTTAGGAGAGAGTTTGTCTGGTCAACCTTTGAACTTCCTTGAGCAATTTTGAGGATCTCACTTGAAATGTTTTGAGAAATATGGGAGGGAAAATTTTGGGGTACAAAACTACTCTGTTACATTATTAGGAGGATGGGGATACAGTTTGCAAATGGGGATTAAATATGTGTCTAATTATTACAACCATATCGAATAAGTGGACAGTAATGGAGTATACATATATATAATATAGAAATAGTGTAAAAAGAAGGAAAAACTGCATTTTGTATTGTTATGTGTCGACACGTGTTGTTATGCATCGACACAGTATGAGTAGATGCATAATGGGATGTATCGACTCATTTCTTGCTTTTGTCGACACATACGCATTTTGTGTCGACTCACGCACCTTCCATCTTTCTGTTTTACGCCCTAGATATCAGTATGAGTCGATGCATACGACCATGTGTCGACTCATACCCTGCTTTTTCACTTAGAATGAGTCGACTCATGTGGGTATGTGTCGACCCATGTTACAGTTTTTTTGCCTCTATCACCATTCTTTTGCATGTATCAGTCAGTTTTCAACATATAAATGATAAAAATGAACAGTAAAGAAATGATTAACTTCAAGAGTAGTGATTACTTCATCCTATCTTCAGAAATAAACCAAAAATGATGTATGGAAAATACAAGGTTGAGATGACTTACCTTGCAACTGCACTTTAGGTTTTGAGTCTGAAACCCTTCAAGATGCTGTGTGGACTTTAATGAAACTCCAGGAAGCTGCTAGATTTCCCTTTGTGTAGAAGGTTGTTGAACCAATTCCAAATAGTCAAGTTTATGTAGTACTGTCTTGTGTTTAGAAGTTGAGAATAAGGTTACTACAGAAACTGTTCTTGTGCTTGAACAATATTTATGTGATGTGAAGTGTTTAGAGGGTTTATGGGAAAGTTTGCAAGGTTGTATGATAGTGGGTTGAGGATCTTTTCTATTTTTATGAGTCCAAAACAGATTTGAAGATGAACAAAGTCTTTATGGATGAACTGGGTTTAACGAAAGTTCTTTTTTTCTCTTTCCCTCTTTTCTCAGGAAAAAAAATCCTCCCCCCATATCTTATGAATCAGTCCCTTTTGTAGCCCCTTGACTGAGGTTTAGGAGGGAAACAAAATAAGTTATTTTGAACTATTTTTTCCTACTGCTTTGATGCTTTTTCCATGCAATTTTATTTTGCCATTTTGGTGCAATTTATTGGCTGTTATGATGCAGGTTGGGGCAGATTGCATAGAGCAGTTTTGGACTGGTTTTTTGGACTGTATATGGCAGCATATACAAGTTTTATGACAAGTTTGTGGTCCAGCATAGCACAAGGTTTTGTAGGACAGCAAATGAACAGGTTTTTGGAGTGTTGTGGCAATGCATAGAAGTAGCATATCAATTTTGTTTAGCAATAACTTGGACATCATAGTTTGCACCATGAAACAAGTTTGGTTTGTGGAGCAATTCATGCACATTGTATCAAAGACAAAGCATTGTGGCAAGGTTTTGAGTCAAAGGAAAAACTCCAAGCAATACAAAGTTTAGGATTTGTAAACTTGCAAAAATGTCACTTTGTAATAACTTGAATTATTTATAACATCTTTAAGTATTTTTAATTGTAGTGACAAGATGTCATGAAGCAATGAATTTAACTTAGAAAAATTTCCAAGTCTTGCAAAAGTTGGATTATTGACTTTCTTGATTTTTGATGATCAAATTTCATATTTTGGATGTCTTGATGAAATATGATTTTTGGGATTCAACTTTGGTCGAAAAGTCAAAGATTGACTTTTTAGTGTACAGTTGACTTTTCCCACCAGTTGACTGAATTTTGTCTGTCAGTCCACTGATCTCAGGAGATGAATTGAAATGTGCAATTAGGTCAAAATGACGCGCTCGGATCCTCGAGATCATGCTTCCAACCAATAAGCCAGATATTAGGTCAAAAATGTAAGTTCGGTCATTCTCAGCCACAACCCTAATCTTGCCCATTTGTCCTTGTGAATGTATTTCCTGGGAAATTGTAGTCCAAGACTTGAAACTTGATAGAAGCAAGCCTGAGAGTCTAAGAGGATCCTTTGAGAAATGAGAGGGAAAATTTTGGGATACAAAAAAGGTTGATAGCAAGACTTTGGGGCATAAGAACTCTATTCCTTTGGAGCCTTATCTCAAATAGGTGCGAGCTCACGCTCAAAACCTTATGATACCATATCTAGCTATTCTACCAATAGTTGTGGAGCCTACTACTGAGGGGGGTGTTCCTTATACTATTCTTCATCCTAGCATGCCTACTGACCTTGAAGAATTGCAGAAATCATAGATTCAACTCAAGGGAGAACGAAACACCTTTGAAGCTCGATTCTATGCAAGCAAGAAGAAAGTGTTGGAGCTTACCAAGAAACTTTACGAGGAGTAAAGCCTGAATGCCTACCTCGACACAAAAAGGAAGCACTCGTGGGAGACTTGAGTCTTTTATTTTAGGAGTCTATTTTGTTGTCTCTTTGATACCTTTTTTCTTTTTCATTGTAAGCCCGGGGGGAAATTGTAATCTTTGAACTTATTAGTGCAATTGTTTTTTTTTTGTTTCCTTTTGTCTAAGAAAATTTAAATCTCTTAAAGGTCCTTGAAAACATAAAATTTCCATATGATGCATCATGTCATAAGCAGGTTTTCCGATACAGGTTTCCTTATCTTTTTATTGTTTATTTTAGTATAAGATGGCTCCATAGAAAACCGTCAAAGATCTGCAAACTCAACACGCACAGTTCCAAGAGACTCTCCTCAACTTAGCTAAAGGACAACAAGAAATGATGGCACTCCTTGCCACCAAAAATAAGACCAAGAAATGGGCTGTTATTCTAAACATGGGAAGAAGGTTCAAGGGACCTGCCCGACTGGCTCAAATATAAGAGGCTTCTTCTAAGGAGGAAGACAATCAAGACGACAATGTTAGAAGCACCAAGGTTGGGGGTGGAAATAACCAAATTACTGAGGATGAAGACTACTCCGAAGAGCATTACCCACCGGCGGATGATAAATACAAACAACTGGAAGACCGACTTAAGGTTATAGAGATCCAAATAGTGCATGGTTTGGACTTTGGAGACTTAGGTTTGGTCCCTGGGGTGGTCATTCCCCACAAATTCAAGGTCCCTGTCTTTGCCAAATACGATGGGGTCTTCTTCCCCAAGATACATATGAGGTCTTATGTCGGTAAGATTTAACCACACACCGCCGATAGGAAGTTATGGGTGCACTTCTTCCAAGAAATATTATCTGGAACACAGTTGGAATGGTTCTATCAACTAGAAGGGACTAATATCCACACATGGGAGGATTTGGATGCTGCGTTCTACAGATAATACCAATACAACGCTGATCTTGCACTAACTCGCGTGCAATTACAAAATATGATTATGGGTTCAAATGAAGGCTTTAAGGAGTATGCTCAAAAGTGGAAGGACCTGGCTGAAAGGGTGAAACCCCCATTGACTGATAGAGAATTAGTGGACATGTTTATGGGCACCTTGACTGGTCCATTATTTAATTTGCTGATTGGGAGTTCTTTGTCAGGGTTTACTGAGTTGATTTTGACTGGTGAACATGTTGAAAGTGGAATCAAAAGTGGGAAGATCCTAATGGCCTCGACCTCTACTGCTGTAAAGAAACCATTTGTTGGTAAGAAAGAGACTAATGTTGTTTATGGACAAAGGATCCATATCAAGAATGACCGTCATCAGTCAATAGGAGTTGTGTTAATTTCAAACCCAACCCCAGTTCAACGACTACAACAATCAAACAATCAACAAAGGCCAGATGCCCCGAGGAGGCAATTCACTAGGATTAACATGCCATTGTCTCAGTCTCTACAACGTCAGTTGAAGGCAGATTTGGTAATGCTACGAGATCCTCCTCCAAATCCAAATATTGCCTCTCTCAAATATAACCTGAATGTGAAATGCGCCTATCATTCAAATAGTCCTGGACATGACACCAACAATTGTTGGGTGTTGAAGAACAAGGTCTAAGATTTGATTGCTAACAAAGTGATTGAGTTTGACCCTCCACAAACCCCTAATGTGATTACCGCACCCATGCCCAGTCATGGTAAAGGTGTCAATTCCATTGACGATGTCTCATTTTTCTCCACCATCAGTGATTTGACTACTCCCTTATTGACTGTTAAAAAGAATCTACTAAAAGTAGGTTTATTTTCGGGATGCCTTGAAAATTGTTACCATTGTGCTTCCCAAACCAATGGTTGTATCTGGTTGAAGAAAGGTATTCAACGCCTGATTGATAGCCATGAAATTTTGTTCGAGAAAACTCCGTCCATGAAGAGTTTTCCTGAAAATGTATCCCAAGAATTGAGACTTGAAGATGTTTCCATAATCACTATTTCCAACACTCCTATTAGGATCACCTCCAAAGGCCCTATAAGGATTCCTGCTGAACCAAGAGTGGCTCCCCTGTTTATCACTACATCGGGGTCAGTCCCCTATTCATCTGACAAAGTTGTGCCCTAGAACTATGGGGCAGAAGTTTATTATCATGGTGTCAAGCAAGAGCCATGCATTACTGAAAATGAAGATACTGAAATTACAAACATTCCCAAAACTAGTAAGGTCACAAGGACAGGAAGGGTTTTCTCTCCAGAGATCTCTCCTCCAACAAATACAACAACACTTGTTTGTATTCCCGATGCTGGGCCAACTGCCAATGCCCGAGGTAAAGAGAAAGTTACTGAGCCTACCCTAATGGAGGCACCCTCAAAAGAAGTGACAATTGAAGACCCATCTAGACATGAGATGGAAGAAATCCTGAAGATCATTCGAAAAACTGATTACAAAATAGTTTAGCAACTTGGGAAGACATCCTCAAAGATATCCATGTTGTCCTTTTTATTATGCTCCAAAGCACATGCCCAAGCTTTGTTGAAATTCGTGAAGAATGCTCATGTACCACAAGAGACCACTGCTGATCAATTGGAGAATTGTGTTGCAAGCCTAACTGTTGATAATGATTTGGGCTTTTCCGATGCAGATTTAACTCTGGTAGGGAAGAATCATAATAAGTCTATGCACATCTCTATTTAATGCAAGGGCACCACTCTGGTGCACGTGTTGGTAGATATTGGGCCCTCCCTGAATGTTTTACCCAAGGGTGCTCTAGATATATTAGATTGTGAAGGGCTGGTGCTGAAACCTAGCGATATTATGCTAAGAGCTTTCGATGGTTCGAAGAAAATTGTCCATGGAGAGGTTGATCTTCCGATCAAGATGGGATCTCAAGTCTTCAATTCAACATTTTATGTAATGGATATCCGCTCGACCTATTATTGCTTGCTAGGATGCCCATGGATTCATGGGGCAGGTGTGGTTACCTCTACTTTGCATCAAAAGCTGAAGTACCTAGTAAAGGGGAAGATTGTCACAGTTTGTGGAGAGGAAGAATATATGGTCAGTCATTTGAATTCTTTCAAATATGTTGAAATGGATGGAGAATTCATTGAAACCCCTTGTCATACATTTGAGGTAATCCCTCCAATGATTGTTGTTGCTACTCCTGCTACTCCTGAAATCTCTAAAGGCACACCAAGAATGGCCTCTCTGAAATATGCTATGGTTGTTCTAGAAGATGGAGGTTGCACTATCTGGGGACAACTTCCTGATATCCCCTACAAATCCAATAAATTTGGGTTGGGTTTTACTCAAAGGCTCAAAAAGAGGTTTGATGTTTTCGTGCTGGAGGACCACCCCTCCGTATTAGCAATAATGAAGTCAATGCTTTGGAAGACACTGATAGTGAAGGTGACTTGGATGAATGGATATTCCCAACTACTAACGGTGGACTAAACAACTGGATTGCTAAAGACTTCATCTCAATCTCCTTCATCTAGGAGTAATTGTTATTTCCTATTTTTATTGGTGTAAGAAGTTTGTCTGTATAATTTCTTTAAAAACAATGACTTTAAACCTTGTGCCTTGCCCGGGGCACAATGGTCCATTTGTTAAGGGTTATCATTTCATATATCATATGCTCATTTAATGAAAACATTAGACGATTTTTCATTCAAATTTTGCACTTTTTGTCTTTATTTTACTTTATTGCATATTCAAATAGCCATGTGACCTTACATGCACACACACACATTTGCAGATCCACATCCACTCCGGATCTCATTTACAACAATTATGTGATTGTCGTCTATGACTTAGAAAATCCAATCTATCAAGCCGAAAACAAAGGTGAGGAAGATTGTGAGATACCTGGAGAACTCTCCAGACTCCTTATACAAGAGGAAAAGTCCATCCAACCGCATGAAGAATCGGTCAAAGTGATAAACTTGGGTACTGAGGCAGATAAAAAAGAAGTCAATATTGGCGCTAACTTGGAAGACAATGTCAAGAGCATATTGGTACAGATGTTGCACAAATATGTTGTAGTCTTTGCTTGGTCATACAAAGACATGTCAGGCTAGTTACAGATATTGTGGTTCTTCGTCTTCCAATGAAAGAGGGTTGTTATCCGATCAAACAAAAGGTTTGTCGCATGCATCCTGATATGTCTGAGAAGATCAAGGTTAAGGTAATGAAACAGTTCAATGCCAGTTTCTTGGCAGTGACGTCGTATCCCTAATGGGTTGCAAATGTTGTTCCAGTTCTGAAGAAAGATGGTAAGGTCTGTATGTGTGTAGACTACAAGGATTTAAATAGGGCAAGCCCCAAAGATGACTTCCTACTACCACATATTGATGCCTTAGTTGACAATACTGCTCAACACAAGGTGTTATCCTTCATGGATGGCTTCTCGGGTTATAACCAAATCAAAATGGCGCCTGAAGACATGGAGAAAACCACTTTTGTCACACAGTGGGGCACTTTCTGTTATAAGGTCATGCCTTTTGGGCTAAAGAATGCAGGCGCAACTTATCAACGGACTATGGTAGCTCTATTTCATGACATGATTCATAATGAGATAGAAGTCTATGTGTATGACATGATAGTGAGATCACAAACTAAGGAAGAACATCTTGACCATCTGCACAAGCTGTTTGAAAGGATGAAGAAATACAACTTGAGGCTGAATCTAAACAAATGCATCTTTCGGGTAAGGTCTGGAAAGCTCCTAGGCTTTTTCGTTAGTGAAAAACAAGAGATGTTAGGTCCTCGCACTGAGAAGGAGGTCAGAGGATTCTTAGGACGACTCAACTACATTTCTCGATTCATCTCTCACCTGACTACTACTCATGAACCACTCTTTAAACTGCTGAAGAAAGATCAAGTAGTAAAATGGAACGATGACTGTCAAATATGTTTTGAAAAGATTAAAGAGTACCTTCAAGAACCTCCACTCCTGATGCCACCAGTTGAAGGGAGACCTTTGATCATGTACTTAAGCGTGTTAGAGAATTCAATGGGGTGTGTGTTGGGGCAGCATGACGAGTCAGGTCAAAAAGAGCATGCAATATACTACCTTAGCAAAAGGTTTGCCAACTGTGAAACAAGATATTCATTGCTCGAGAAAACTTGTTGTGCTTTGGCATGGGCTGCTTGCTGACTAAGATAGTATATGTTGAATCATACTACTCTATTGATCTCTAAGATGGATCCCATCAAGTACATCTTTGAGAAGCCAGCTCTCTTCGGAAGGATGGCTCGATGGAAAATGTTCTTGACTGAATATGACATCTAGTACACCTTGCAGAAAGAAATAAAAGGAAGTTTACTGGCATATAATTTGGAGCATCAAGCTGTGGATGACTACTAATTTATGAACTTTGAATTCCCGGACGAGAATATCATGCTGATTACAGATTATGAAAATCCTAAATCGTATGAAGGACCTGAGCAAGGATCCCGATGGACTATGGTTTTTGATGGAGCTTCCAACGCACTGGGTAATGGAATTGGTGTTGTGATCATTTCCCCCGAAGGTTTCCACACGCCTTTCACTATCATACTTTTCTTTGACTGTACCAATAATATGGCCGAGTATGAAGCGTTCATCTTGGGTCTTAAATCTGTTATTGACCTAAGAATCAAATTCTTAAGCGTATTTGGAGACTCAGCTTTAGTAATTAGTCAAATTAAAGGAGAGTGGGATACAAAGCATCCAAATATTATCCCTTACAAAGAACTTGTACTCACCTTGATCCCATACTTTGAAGAGGTTCCTTTGAACACATTCCAAGGGGAAAATATCAGTTGGTAGGTGTTTTATCTACCATGTCATCCATGTTCAAGGTCAAATGGGACAATGAAGCTCCCAGAATTATTGTCGAAAGATTTGATGAACCGGCGCACTGCTATGAGATTGTGACTAATGGTGTAGAGGAGAAGCCTTGGTTTCACGAAGTGAAGAGATATCTCGAAGCTCAATAGTATCCTAAAGGGGCGTAATCAACTACAAGAAATTCCTATGGAGGTACTCTGCCAAGTTCTTCCTGAGCAAGGGAATTATGTACAAGCGCAACCATGATTCAACTCTGCTTCGTTGTATGGACAAGAAGGAAGCATAGAAAATCATGGAAGCCTTGCACGAAGGCATCTTTGGTACTCACTCAAGTGGACATACTATGGCCAAGAAGATTCTGAGAGCTGACTACTATTGGTCGACCATGGAAACCGATTGTCACCTCCACTCGAGGACTTACCATAAGTGCCAAATTTTTGTTGATAAAGTCCATGCGCCTCCAATTCCTTTGAATGTCATGACTTACCCTTGGCCATTTGCAATGTGGGGAATCGATATGATTGGAGAAATCAAACCTACTGCCTCTAATGGTCATCATTTCATTCTCGTTGCCATTGACTACTTTACCGAGTGGGTTAAAGCAGCTTCAATTTCCTCAGTTACCAAGAACATTGTGGCTTGATTCATCAAGCATAACCTCATCTACCGGTATGGTATCCCTGAGAGGATCATCACTGACAATGGTACCAATCTCAACAATGCCATGATCTCTCTGAACTCTGCACACAGTTTAAGATCAAGCATCACAACTCTTCTCCATACAGACCTAAGATGAATGGTGCAGTGGAAGCTTCCAACAAAAATATAAATAAGATTGTGCAAAAGATGGTGGTGACCTATAAAGACTGTCATGAGATGCTACCATTTTATCTTCATGCCTATTGTACTTCGATGCGAACATCAAATGGGGAAACCCCATTCTCTCTAGTCTATGGTATGGAAGTTGTCCTGCCTATCGAAGTTAAGATTCCTTCTCTAAGGATTATGAAATAAGTAGACTTAGATGAAGACGAATGGATTTAGACGAGGTTAGATCAGTTGAGTTTAATTGATGAAAAGAGGTTTGCTACTATCTGTCATGGTCAGATGTATCAAAAACCTATGATCAATGCATTCAACAAGAAGATCAAGCATCGAGTATACCAGACTGATGACTTGGTAATAAAGTGAATCATTCTGCCACAAGGAGATCCCAGTGGAAAATGGACTCCCACCTACGAAGGGCCATTTGTTGTCAAGAAAGTATTCTCGGGAGGTGCTATGATGCTAACCACTATGGATGGCGAAGATTTCCCGCACCCTGTGAACATGGACATAGTCAAAAAATACTACGTATAAGAATGAACCGCTAGGTTGACATACCTAGGCAAAAATAAGGGCATCCTGGAGAACCAAAAGAGTTCGGGCAAAAGTTAGGGATATATACGAAATATTATACACCTGGCAAGTTGAAAACCTGAAAGGGCGGCTTGGACAAAAAAGGGTATCCTGGTGGACTGAAAACCTGAAAGGGCGGTCCATCCAAAAATTAGGGATTAAAAGCATACGACTATGTCCTGATGGATCACTTACATGCAAGCTTTTATACCAAAGTCGACAGTTCAAAAGGTTCAATCAACTTCTTCCGACGGCAAGGGATGAGATGTTCAAAGGAATAGGGGCAATAGCAGAGTTGAAACCCAATGAGATCACTTCCACATGGCTATATATATTTGTTTTCACCTTGTACTCTTTCATTTCACAACAATTTCCTCTTACTAGGATTTCTGTCTCTTTATACAAAATCACATGTTTATAGGCAAATTATCAATACAAATATACTTTAAAGTCCAAACTTGTTGTTTTTTTTGTTTTGCTTGCAAAAACGTCCAATGACTAAACTGAATGAACATATGCATATGGACATGATTAACTGTTAACAAATATATGCATAAGAACAAGACTACACATTTACTTAAAACTCTAGGAACTGAAATGACACTCAAGATGTTTGTAAATCCCCATAGAGTCCATTTCATAAGATTATCCCCAGTGAAGTCGCCAGAGCCACTTCTATGAGGTTATCCCCACAGAGTAATCTTCACAAACAAGGTTACATTCCCTGCAATCTCCCCGGCAGATCACTCCAGCAAATAAAGGAGTATAATCTATTTCCCGATAATATCACCAACCTACGGAATGGAAATTTCTCTTCCCCATCTGAGTTTATTCCTCAAAAACTAAAAAATAAACCTTGTAGAGTCCTTCTCTTTAGCAAATTCAATTTCCCCAAAAGAATTTGTTTCCTCGGCAAGAGCACTTCTCCATCAACAAGGTTTATTTCCCCAACAGACTACAAATTCCCCAACTCGAGTATATTTCTCAGACTACTACAAATTGCTGACAAAATTCTTCTCCCCAATAAAGTCATCACTATCCCCAGAAAGTTGCTGCGAAGCTTGGAATTCGACCAGATACCAGTTAACTTTATCCTCCCCAGACAAGTTGGAAGATTGTCCATCTCTTTTATCCCCAGTCCGGGTATATAAGAATCATCTTCCCCAAACGAGTCAGAAGTTTAACCATCTCTTTTATCTCCAGTCAGGGTATATAATAAATAAATTCCCCAATAGAGTAACAGATGACCAATTCTTAAACTTTACTCCCCAAACAGAAATCAATACATCCCCTGCAGATTTTCCTTAAACAAGTAACCAGGAATCCCCAGCAGAAGCATTCTAGACAAGATTGAAGATACACATACTCTTCATCCCCAATAATAATCAAGGATTTATTTTCCAAGATAAATACACTTCAACAACATTGCACATTCATTCATCATAACATATGCATACGAAACTCATATAGCATAATCTCTTTTTTTTAGTACATCATTACGCAATGCATTTCATACATCATGACATTGCATACAACTAACTCTTTACCTTTTCAGGAAAGATCAATCAACAGACGAATATCATCAACAATTTTCAAACAGTTCCAGATTAATTCCAGAAACAAGATGAGGTTAACTATCCAGATAACCAACCACAGATTAATCCCCGAAACAAGACAGGATAATTATATTTGAAGAACAAGCAAATTGAATATTAACTCCCGAAACAGGACGGGGAAACTATCTTCCTTTCTTTCTCTCTTCTCAGATAAAGATCAATTCCTGAAATAGGACGGGGCGACTATCTACATGACAAACACTTCCTTTAGACCTCTACTGGTTCAGTTTAAATCGACCAAAGATTTATTCTGATACTTTTCCAATAGACACTTTTTTTGGTTCAGTTTAAATCGACTAAAGATTTATTATGATTCTTTTCCAGTTAAAGACGACACAAGACCTCTGCTGGTTCAGTTTAAATCGACCAGAGATTTATTCTGATACTTTTCCAGTAGACATTTTTTCTAGTTCAGTTTAAATCGACTAAAGATTTATTCTGATTCTTTTCCAGTTAAAGATGACACAAGACCTCTGCTGGTTCAGTTTAAATCGACCAAAGATTTATTCTAATAATTTTTCCAGTAGACACTTTTTCTAGTTCAGTTTAAATCGACTAAAGATTTATTCTCATTCTTTTCCAGTTAAAGACGACACAAGACCTCTGCTGGTTCAGTTTAAATCGACCAAAGATTTATTCTGATACTTTTCCAGTAGACGCTTTTTCTGGTTCGGTTTAAATCGACTAAAGATTTATTCTGATTCTTTTCCACTTAAAGACGACACAAGACCTTTGATGGTTTTGTTTAAATCGACAAAAGATTTATTCTGATACTTTTCCATTAGACAATTTTTCTGGTTCAGTTTAAATTGACTAAATATTTTTTCTGATTCTTTTCCAGTTAAAGACGACACAAGACCTCTGTTGGTTCAGTTTAAATCGACCAAATATTTATTCTGATACTTTCGCAGTAGACACTTTTCTGGTTCAATTTAAATCGACCAAAGGTTTATTCTGATTCTTTTCCAGTTAAATACGACACAAGACATCTGCTGGTTTAGTTTAAATCGACCAAATATTTATTCTGATACTTTTCCAGTAGGCATTTCTTCTAGTTCAGTTTAAATCTACTAAAGATTTATTCTGATTCTTTCCCAGTTAAAGACAATGCGGACATCTGTTAGTTCAGTTCAAATTGGCCAAAGGTATAGTCTGATACTTCTTTCGGTAGATACTTCTTCTGGCTTAGATTAAATCAAGCGTAGATTTTTCTGATACTTCTTCCAGTAGAAGTCAAGCTTAGACTTAGTCTAATTTCTATCTACAGTTATCCTGGATGGCATCTATAAGCCCATCTCCAACGACTCTCCATCACCTTTGGAAGGTATCTGTAAGCCCATCTCCGACAAATTCCGTCACTCTCCAAATGGCATCTTTAAGCCCATTCCTGGTATAATCAACCAACATCATTACTTCGTGCACAAGAGAGTGAAAATTTTTGGGCACTAAAGTGTTCAATCATCTTCTACCTTTAAGTTGCGAATGGTGGGCGGCGCGCCAATCTAACTCTTCAGGTTTAAGAAGATTGAGCAGGGGAAGATGTTGTACCCCAAAATTTTCCCTCTCTTTTCTCAAGATATTTCTTACAAAAGATCTCAAATGCTCAAGGGTTCTCAAGAGTTGATCAAACAAGCTCACCTCCTAAGCATTGGGTCAAAATTAGGGTTTTGATTTTCTCAAGTACAGTTGGACTTTTTATGCATCAAATGACTTGCATGGTTCATTATAGGTCTCCAAGATTGCTCATGCCAAGTTTCAAGTTTTGCACCACAAATTTGCTCAATCAATTGCTCAGATGACTGAAAATCACCTGTATTGGGTAAAAAGTCAATTATGATTAATATACATACAAAATTCATGATTTTTGGCCAACATCAACATTTTTAAGTAATATTCATAAATTGATCAAGTGTTGATCACAATGCCTCAATAAAAGCACTCAAATCATTAAAGGGACAAAATTGGTAAAATTAGGGCTTTGACTAAGAATGACTGATCATTGACTTTAACCTAGTACATGACCTAATGGCTTGAAGAATGATATCAAGGACTCAATCAAAACATGTTTACCTAATTTCATGTCTCAAATCATTTTTCAAGATCAAAATATTGATAGTTGAGTTTTTGATCAACTGATGAAAAGTCAACTGATACACAAAAAGTCAAACTTTGACTTTTTGGTCAACATTGAATTACAAAAGTCAAGATTCACTAAGACACTCAAAAATATCAAACTTGGTCAACAAGAATCAAGAAAGTCAAGAAAAAGTCAAAGTTTCAAGACTTAGAATAATTTTCTAAGTGTTTTTAACCTTAATAATTTCACTACTTCATGACAATTTTTAACCAAGATACAAGATAATTCAAGGAAAACTTTCAACTTGAAAGTTGTAGATCTTTATGAATTCTACAACTTTGTCCCTTAGGGTTGATGTCTAAAAAATTCTTAGATTTGAATATATAAGCTCATAAAGTCGTGACATTTTTCATAAAACACTTGGTGAAAATTTTAGCAAGTTTAGGCAAATTTTTGCCCTAACTTCTTGGCCAATTTTGACCATGCTCCAAGTTGATTTTTGCCAAATTGGTCAATATGAAGGTTGTAGACAATGTTTCAAGCTTTCTAAAATGTCAAAGAACTTGAATAGATCATTCTTGATCTAAGAGAATCAAAGAGAATAAGTTGAGCATCCATTCTTGAATTTTAGGTCATCTTCATAAAGAACACAAAACCAAATCCCATAGCTAGGCTGCATAATCTTGCTTTGCACGCCTCCTGACTTGCAAATATATCCATAATCAGATGTTTACACAACTAATTCAGCTATTATCCAAGAGATTGAGCCATTGTCCAAGTTAATTCGCCATTAAGGGAAGAAAGTTCACACTTCCATTTTGGAAAAGTGGCTTTAATCACAAAGTCCACTCTCCTTGAGCTTTGCACTTGTTCCATCTAATCACACTCCATTATAAAGTGAAGAAGCAACCATATACACCTTGTTAACCACCCTAGGAGCCTTTGTAATATGCATTAGAACAAGGTCTTTCAATTTTGCTTCAAAATAAAGTCACATAACCATAACATGTGATCTTGGATTTCTGATTACTAGAGCTTCTAAAACCTTTTCTATATAAATAGAGGAGTCTTTTGAAATCAAAGACATGATTTTACAAGCCCTCAAACTCCCTAAAACTCAGAACTTGCACACAAACCTCCATTGTTGCAACTTCTGGCCAAAAACTTCAAAATCAAAATCCACTTGTGTGTTTCCTCTCTAAATCAATCACAAAGCTTCAACACATCATATATAACTCATCCCCGTCCCTGTTTCATAATTGTAACTCCATTTTCATCGTCTTTTAAACTCAAAAATAGCCACATGCAACTTGATTTCTCCAGCACAATTCAGGCACTTTCAGCATAAAGTAAGAGTTGCTTTAGCTTCCTATGAGTCCAGTAAAGCTATCCAGATCATCACCACACCTCCAGAAGTGCTCAAACTCCATACACGATTTCCAGTTTTGAGGTAAGTTTTCTCAATTTTGAACTCTCTATACAAGCATCATTAATGGTTACTTTGTGAATGAAAAATGTAGACATCATAGCCCTGAAGCTAACCATTCCTTTAGTTTTCATTTATGTTGTCTGAGTGATACGAATTTTGAGTTTGAACTTTCTGGAAAAAATAGGTTTTATTTGGTATCAAACAAAATTCATGTTCATCTTTGATTTATAGCTTTAGTTATTTATATGGTTAAATTCGTGGTGAAAAATGGAACAACTTTCATGTTTACAATTTTGAAAATGGTTGAGAAATGAAGAAGTTACAATTTTGGCCATGGTGTTGTTCTTCTCTGCGCGCGCAAGGTTGAAGATGAAGTCATTTTCAAATCTTAAAACTGAGTTTATTTTAAGTTTATTGCATGTTGTATTATGACCGAATGAAATAGCCTTTCTAGTGGCAGAGGAAGCGCGCGTAAGGCATTGATCTATAGGGACCTGGGTTCGAGCCCCAGTGGTACCCTTTTATTTTTCACATATTTTTCTATTTCAGATTCAATGCAGGCTAAGCATGTGAGCGTATCCCGCGCCTCTCATCCACACCATTTGATCATTGGACAATCAAATCCCATGCTCCATAATGCAAGACCACGATACATCTCCAAAAAGTCAGCCATATGGGATCAAAACAAGCGGTGGACTTTGTTCTTGGGCCTAATCTGAATTTCTTGTTCTGACCCCCTTTTTGCTTTATAATACACATGCCCACTTTTTTTATTTATTTTGATTTTCTGAATTTAACAACAAAAAAAAACATTTGGCCCTGGCGCCCCATTTTCTTTTTAAACCTCCAGTTTACTTTTCAAACACATAGGCCCAATTATTTTAATTTCTTTTATATTTTCCTTATTTTCATTTATTTATTTATTTTATCTAAACCAAAAAATACCAAAAATATATTTTCTTAATTAAATTAAAAAATGTTTTAATTTAGGCATTTTATTTCATTTTATTTTATTAAATTAAATTTTCTTTTACAAATTAAGATTAATATTCAAATTATTTTCTAAACAAACTATTTAGACATAGGTTTTATTTTATTGTTAAAATTCAATTAACTTAGATTTTAGGTTTTGTTAAATTAATTAACTTTTCTTGTAATTGAAATTAATTAGTTTAATTAGGTTAATCTCTAAAACATTTTCAATCAAAAACCCAAAAACAATTTGTTCTTCATCTTTACATTTTGTACATTCTATCATTATTCATGTATATGGTTTGTAATAGATAATTAGGGCTTTATTGCTTTCCTCCCACTATTCACAAACTTGTACCCCCCATTCCTAAAACATTGTAATAGCGTAGGATATTTAAATTCCATAATTTACCGCTTTCCTTATTTGTTAGTAATTAGGGTTTGTATGACAAGACTTAAAATCAAACTTAGCAAAACCCTAATTCAAAGACAAAAATAATTAAATCCAACACACTTTTCACACATGCACCTCTAGGGTAACCCACACTTGTTGCCTCCGATAAAAATAGTAATGTCCCTCAAACGTGGGATGTTTAGTAACAGACTCTCGATTAAAAGATCATAGTCCCTCGATGACCCTTCAAATGTTGCCTTCGGTAAATGATCTTAGTCCCTTATGACAATTGATAAAATATTCTACAAGTTGCCTTCTATGACTGTACGATGACCCACGCCCATCTCTCACATCCAATGATATGGCTACTTACCAAACTATGGTAGAATAGCACTATCTAAAGGAGGAGGAAAAGAACAAAGACTTTTTGAGTAGGTAGATTGCTCGTAATTGCTTGCTCACAAACTAAAGCAATCTTTACACCTCATACTTTCAAAACACTTTTCAAAACAAACATTTTGTATACATTCTCAACGATACGAGAATCATTACAAAATTGTCTTACATTGGCATTTTCATAACATCTTTCCAAACACTCTATGTCAACAAATATTTTCAAAACAAACATTTTGTATACATTCTCAACGATACGAGAATCATTGCAAAGTTTTCTAAACTTAGGCGTTTTCAAAATATTTTCAAACTTACATAAACACTAAAGCATGTCAAAGTGATCAAATAAATTAAGATCCCGTAGAGAACTACGGATGAAAAGGATGCTAACACCCTCCCTTTTCATAACCTACCCCCCGAACTCAAGAATATTCTCAAAAGGTATTTCCTGTTCTTTTCACCATTTCCTTTATTGGATAAAAGAAAAGCCGGTGGCGGCTCTTGCTATCTTTAACATTTATAATAAAATGCAAAACACCCAAGTCAGTTCTCCCACCGTATTACACCCGCTCTCTACAGAAGAATAATAAGATGGCAAATGGTCTTGACATAATATGACATTCAGTACACGAGTCAGAAATCAATCCAAGGAAGTGTATTGGCATATCATTTGGCTCATCAGGTTGTAGATGACTATCAGTCTATGAATTTTGAGTTCTCGGATGAGAATATTATGCTAGTTACTGATTATGAAGAACCTGGACTGCATGAAGGACCTAATCTAGGATCCCGATGGACTATGGTCTTTGATGGAGCCTCTAACGTGCTTGGTAATGGGATTGGTATTGTGATTGTCTCTCCCAAGGGTTTCTGTTGTACCCCAAAATTTTCCCTCCCATTTCTCAATGATTTCTCATCACAAAGCCCTTGGAGATCAAGATCCAGTTAGGGTTTCATCTGCTCAAGACTTCTTCTTGCACTGTAGACCCAAATTAGGGTTTGAGTTTGCACAAAGATGTTTTGACCTAAAATGCCTAAGATGACTTTCTTGCTTCATATTGGACTCCCAAGTTTATCCATATCAAGTTTCAAGCCTTGATTCCAAGTTTTGCCCAGTCAATTGGGCAGTTGACCTAAAAATCAACTGTATTGGGGAAAAAGTCAACTGTGGCCAATTGACAGTCAAATCTCATGAAAATTGACCCACATCAACATTATAAACTCACATGGACCATTTGATCAAGTTTGGATCACAATTCCACAAGAAATTTGATCAGATCATCAAAAGGGCAAAATGGTCATTTTTAGGGTTTTGACTGCACAAAGGCAAATTTTGACTGTTTGACCTAGCCAATGGCAAACCAAGCTCACATATGGACTCAAGGACCCCATGGAATTGTCTTGACATGCTCAACAAGTTTAAAAGATCCCAAGTACACAAGATTGACAGTTGAATTTCCCAGTCAATTGATCAATTTTGACTGTATACTGAAAAGTCAAACTTTGACTTTTTGGTCAAAATCAAGAGTCAAGATTCATTTTTCATCAAAACATGCCAAATCATGAAACTTGTTCACCAAGAAATCAAAAATTGCAAATTAGGGTTTGAAATGAGAATTTTTCATAACTTAGAATTTTTCTAAGTTATGAAAAACCCTAATTTTTTCCCAAACTTTGCCCCACTTTCTCACCAAGATTCATTTGGATTCAAGCAAAAGTCAAAACATGAAGGTTGTAGCCTAGTGCATAATCTACAACTTTTATTCACAAAGTTTTCCCAAAAGAAGCTTGTATCTCAAGTTACAATTTTTGGAATAAGGGTACCAAACCATTCTTAACTTAGTGAAAATTTGACCTATTTTAGGCAAGGTTTTTACCTAACTTCAAGACCATTTTCCATATACTTCCACTTGGAATTTCAATTTGCACTTCAAAGAGGGATTGTATTACACATTCCAAGCTTTCCAAAATATCCAAGAACTCATCAAACAACCTCATGACTTGAGAGAATCAAATTTTGCAATATGGCAAAAACTCACTTTTGAATTGGCCAATTTCCATGTTCATAACTTGTGCAAATTTTTCAAATCAGCATGCAACTTGATTACAGGCCTCTAAACCATCCAACACTCATAAATTTAATGCAAACTCTTTGTGCCAAGACCATGTTCTATGTGTTCAAGCATTGTATGATGGATTAATCCCAAAATAGATAAAGCACTTTAACCATTTTTGCAAAAGTAAGCTTTATGTCAAAATGAAAATCCAAGAAGTACAGATCAAATCCCCTTGGCACAAGTTTAGGGACTAATCACACTGATCAATGCCAAGGTTTGCAGCATGTTATGGGGGCCTCTACCTGTCTAAACACCAACTTGGCTTTTGGTTGCTTAAAGTGTAAGAAATATGGCATAACTAGACACAACTTTCATCTCAGCAAGAGAATCCTTAAGCAAATATTTTGTACACATTCAAGACATCCTAACTGAGCTAGCACACGACCCCAACACCTCCAATACCTCCACAAACTCAAAATCACCGTTGAACTGCACAAAAACAGGGCTTGCTGCAGTTTGAGTGCCAACTCTCATCCCTTTCATGCATTCTTGCTAAAAGCTCATCAAACACATTCCCTAGCATCACTTGAAGCTAACCCAAACATAAAACACGACCTGTAACTCCTCTAGTCAGTTCCACCATTTTCACTTTCTTGTTTTGCAGTTGAAGGTCCATAGCTCGATTCAAGGTCTTTCAAAGCAAAGTAAGCATTGGAATAGCATCACTACACTTCAGGCAAGCTGTACAGATCATCATCTTGCCCTGAAAGCTCCCCCATTGCCAGATAGAACTTCAACTGAACAGGTACCTTCTTGAACTTCTAACTCTTAGTGTAGGCATCATTAGCTCTAAGTTTGTGAATAAGAAGTGTTCTACTCATGCCCCTGAATCTGTACATACTTTTACTTTTCATTTATTTTGCCTGAGCTATGAGAATTTAAGGACTGAATGTTGATAAAAACTTAGGTTAGGATTTGGGAATGATGAAATTCTCTCTCATTTCTGAGAGTTAGGATGAGTTCTTTACATATTTAAAATCGTGATTCAATGCTTAACATTTCTTATGTTGTAAGTTTGTGCAAAAGATCAAGGAATCCAGATGTTTGAATTGATGTTCAGGCGCGCGTTTTTGAACATCTTTCTGTCCAGAGGTTGAAGAAGAAGCCACGTGGGTTGGGCCTGCTTTGATATTTCTTTTCACACCATGTTTTTGGTTTTACACCCCCTAGGCCCATTTTGTTTATTTGCATGATTTTTTTACTTTTCTTTTTTTATCCTGACTTATTTATTTTTGCTAATAATATTAAAAACATAAAAAATATTTTTTACACCATTTTTATATTTTTTAGGTATTTATTTGTTTATATGGACATTTGTACATAAATATATATATACTATTATTTAGAAAAACTAGAAAAATAATGCAAATATGTTTTAGTTCTGATTTTTTATTTCATTTTTTCTTTTGAAAATATTTTATACAAAATATACTTTTTTTATAAATATTAAATATTATTATTTTGTATACATAATACTTACTTAGTAAATAATAAAGATATTTATATATATTAGTATATTTAGGTAAATAATACAAAAAATATATACATTTTTTATTTTATTAATATTTGACATGAAAAATACTTTTTATAAATATACTTCATTTTATTTTATTTTTTGTATATAATAAATAAATACTTGTATAAATTAAATAATATATATATTTACTTAATAAAAATTAGGGTTTTACCCTTAAAACACAAAAAACTCCAAAAATATTACTTTTTTTATTTTATTCATTTTTGTTTATTTGACATAAAAAAATATCCTTTTTTCCATACATATGAAAACCCTTTTTTGCATTTTGCATCTTTATTTTATTTTCCATTTAATTTATGCAATTAATTATTTTGTAAATATTCCAAAATTGATGTAATAGTTAGGTTTAAATTCCTTGTCTAAATATCCCCCCATTTGAACATTTGTACCCCCCCTTCCCATATTGTGTTGTAATAGTGTAGGAATTTTACTTTTCGCACTTTAACGCTTTCTAAATATACCATGCTAGAATTAGGGTTTGTATGCAAATAAAATGAACAAAATAGTTTGACCTAATTTCAAGATAATCAAGCATGAAAATGGACAACACATATCACACTTGCACCCCTAGGGTATTCCACTTGTTGCCTTCAATAAATGGGCCATATTGCATGTTAGGTTTCTTTGGGTAAAACAAACAATCAAATGATCATAGTCCCTCGATGACGCTTTCGAAAAGTTGCCTAAAATGATCAAGTCCCTTTCAAAGAAAAATTGCCCAAAGATACTTAGCACTATTGCAATTATGGTCTAAACGATGACCCACGCCCGTCCCTTTCACCTCCTGTTGTACCCCAAAATTTGCCCTCCCATTTCTCATTGATTTCTCACCACAAATCCTTTGAAGCTCAAGACTCAGTTAGGGTTTCATCTGCTCAAGACCTCTCTATGCACTGTGGACTCAAAATTAGGGTTTGTGTTTGCACAAAGATGTTTTGACCTAAAGTGCCCAAGATGACTTTCTTGCTTCATATTGACCTCCTAAGTTTATCCATACCAAGTTTCAAGTCTTGATTCCAAGTTTTGCCCAGTCAATTGGACAGTTGACCTAGAAATCAACTATATTGGGGAAAAAGTCAACTGTGGCCAATTGACAGTCAAATCTCATGAAATTTGATCCACATCAACATTATGAACTCATATGAACCATTTGATCAAGTTTGGATCACAATTCCACAAGAAATTTGATCAGATCACTAAAAGGGTAAAATGGTCATTTTTAGGGTTTTGACTGTACAGAGGCAATTTTTGACTGTTTGACCTAGCCAATGGCAAACCAAGCTCACACATGGACTCAAGGGTCCCATGGAATCATCTTGACATGCTCAACAAACTCAAAAGATCCCAAGTACACAAGATTGACAGTTGAATTTCCCAGTCAATTGATCAATTTTGACTGTATACTGAAAAGTCAAACTTTGACTTTTTGGTCAAAGTCAAGAGTCAAAATTCATTTTTCATCAAAATATTCCAAATCATGAAACTTGTTCACCAAGAAATCACAAATTGCAAATTAGGGTTAGAAAATGGAATTTTTCATAACTTAGAATTTTTCTAAGTTATGAAAAACCCTAATTTTTTCCCAACTTTGCCCCACCTTTTCACCAAGATCCATTTGGATTCAAACAAAAGTCAAAACATGAAAGTTGTAGCTTGTTGCATAATCTACAACTTTGATTCACAAAGTTTTCTCATTTGAAGCTTGTATCTCAAGTTATAATTTTTTGAATAAGGGCACTAAACCATTTTTAACTTAGTAGAATTTTAACCTATTTTGACAAGGTTTTCTACCCCACTTCAAGGCCATTTTTCATACCCTTCCACTTGGAATTTCAATTTGCATTTCAAAGATGGATTGTAGTACACATTCCAAGCTTTCCAAAATGTCCAATAACTTCTCAAACAACCTCATGGTTAGAGAGAATCGAATTTCACAATATAGCAAAAAACCACTTTGTTCATGACCAAGTTCCATGTCCATAACTTTGCAAATTTGAACTCAGCATAGTTTGTGCTACTTTACAGGTCCTTAAACCAAATTACACTCCTTAATTTAATGCTTGTTCATTGTGCCAAAGTGTTGTTCCATGAGTTCAAGCATTATACACAAGATTGATCCATTTTTAGATAAAGTAAACTTTCCATTCTTGAAAAGATTAGCTTTATGTCCAATTGCAAATCAAGAAGGTACAAGCAAAATCCTTTTGGCACAAGATTATGGACAAGTTGCTCTGATCAAGGGAGACTTTGCAGCAGGATTAGAGGCCCCCTACTGATCTAAAACACCAACTTGCTTTGTTTGCTTAAAATTCAAGTAACATGGCATATCTCAAAACAACTTCCATCTCAGCCTTAGAACAAGAAAGCAAATATTGTGGACACATTCCAAACATCCCAACCAAGCTTTTGCACGAATCATTGACCCCTCAAACACTCTCCATCTCAGAAACACCATCAAACTGCTCAAACAGAGCAAGCCCTGCAGATTGAGTGCCATCTCTCAATCCCTTCAAGATTTCTGGCCCAAACTTGTTCCTCTACCTTACTTACAACCTATGCAAGCTATCCAGAAGCTAAGGCACGATCTGTAATTGCTCTAACCACCTCCACCATTTTCACATCTTTGACTTGCAGGTGAAGTTCTACAGCTTGATTCAGAAGCTTTCAAGACAAAGTAAACATTGGAATAGCATCCCTAGACCTCAAGGAAGCTTTTCCAATCATCACCTTGCACTGAAAGTTCCTCATTCTCCAGATAGAAGTTCAACTGAATAGGTAAAATTTTGAACTCGTATCTCTCTTGTTATGCATCTTTAGTCTTAAGTTTGTGAAGAAACAAGGTCCTACTCATAGCCCTGAGCATGTACATAGCTTTACATTTCATTTCTTTTGCCTGAGTTGAGAGAATTTAAGCTTTGAAAATGGCAGAAAGTTTAGGTCAAGATTTGGGATTGATAAAATTCTCTCTCATTTCTGAGAGTTAGGATGAGTTTTTTATATATTTGGAATCGTGATTCAATGCTTGACATGTTTTGTGTTGAAAGTTTGTGCAAAATCTCAAAGAATCAGGATGTTTGAATCTCTGTAACAAGGCGCGCGTTTTTGGCCAAAGGTTGAAGAAGAAGTGGATTGGGCTGGGCCTGTATCATTCTGCTATCCACACCATTTTTTCTGTTTCACACCCCTGAGCCCATTTGCTTCATTTTTTAATATTTTTGACTTTTTCTTTTTTTGTTTGACTTGTTTATTTTTCCTCAGCATATTAAAATTTTGAAAATAATTTTCTCATCATTTTTTGATTTTATTTGGTATTTATTTGATTTTCTTTTGATTTATACATATATGTATATATATTATTATTTAGGATAAATAGAAAAATAGTGTAAATACATTCTCATTTTCATTTTTATTTTATATTACCCTCTGAAAATATTTCATATAAAAAATACTATTTTCTAAAAATATTAAATATTATTATTATTGTTTATCCATAATACATATTTAAAATAATGTAAATATAAATACATATTTGTTAATATACTTAGAATAAAATATCAAATAATGTACATATTTTATTTTTTAATATTTAATACTAAAAAAGGCCTTTTTATAAATATACCATATTTTATTTTATTTTTGTATGTAAATAATAAATATTATGTGAATTAGTTAATTAATATACATTTTGATTAAAATTAGGGTTTTTGCCCTAAATATGAAAATACTCAAAAATAATACCTTTTTATTTTCTTATTTTATTTTACACAAACAACATTTTTTTTCATACATATAAAAACTTTCTTTTGGCATTTTTGCATATTTATTTAATTTCTATTTAATTATGCAATTTATTTACCTTGCAAATATTCAAAAATGATGTAATAATTTAGATTTAAATTCTTGTCTAAATATTCCCCATTTGTAAATTTGTACCCCCCTCCCTATATTATTATGTTGTAATAGCGTAGGAATTTAAATTTCGCACTTTATACGCTTTCTAATTATGCCATGTTAGAATTAGGGTTTGCATGCGAAAAAACGACAAAAAATAGTTTGACCTAATACAAGATGAATGAGCATGAAAATAAACAACACATCTCACACTAGCACCCCTAGGGTACTCCACTTTGTTGCCTTCAAATAAATGGGCCATGTTGTATGTTGAATTTCTTTGGGCAAAGCAAACAAATTGAATGATCATAGTCCCTCGATAAAACTTTTCAAAACAAAACAAAAACAAATGATCAAGTCCCTTAAAGAAAATTGCCCAAAGACATTTAACGTCGTTGCAATTATGGTCCAAACGATGACCCGCGCCTGTCCCTTTCACCTCCTAAGACAAGATTGTCCACCAAATGCAATGGTGGAACAAATTTGTCAAAAGGGCTTAAAACACAACAAAAATCTTTGAGAAAGCTTTAGGGTAGATAAACTCTTAAGTACTTGTCAATTTGCAAAGAAAACACTTGCCTAATTTCCAAACCCACTTCACAAACACTTTCAAAATCAACTTTTCAAACCCTTGAAATATCTTTTTAAAAGATAAAACAGCTTTTGTAAAACATTCGAGTAAAGAATTGTTACAAGGTTAGCCTAGCACAAGGCATCTTTTCAAAACATTTTTCAAAACCACACACAAAGCACCATTTCAAACAATTGAAAACTAAGGCAAGTCGATCTAAGCAAGTACCTAAGAGCCCATGGATAACCATGGATAGAAGGGGTGCTAATACCTTCCCCTTCTATAATCTACTCCCCGAACCCAAGAAAAGATCTCAAAAGGTTTTTGCTGTGCTTTTTAACCTTTCCTTAGGATAAAATAAAAAGTCGGTGGCGACTCTTGCTCAACCGAAACATTTGCGAAAACAAACGCAAAACCATAGTCAGTTCTCCCACCGTATCACACCTCCTAACACAAGATTGTCCATCAAATGCAATGGTGGAACAAAATTGTTAAAAGGGTTAAAACATAACAAAAACCTTTGAGAACTTTAGGGTAGATAGCTCGTAAGTACTTGTCAACTTGCAAAACAAAAACACTTGCCTATTTTTTCAAACCACACTTCACAAACACTTTCAAAACAAACTTTCAAAAACCTTGAAATATCTTTTCAAAAAGACAAACACCTTTTGTAAAACATTCGAGTAAAGAATTGTTACAAGGGTAGCCTAGACAAGGCATCTTTTTCAAAACATTTTCAAAACCACACACAAAGCACCATTTCAAACAATTGAAAACCAAGGCAAGTTGATCTAAGCAAGTACCTAAGAGCCCATGGATAACCATGGATAGAAAGGGTGCTAATACCTTCCCTTTCTATAATCTACTCCTCGAACCCAAGAAAAATCTCAAAGGTTTTTGCTGTGCTTTTTAAACCTTTCCTTAGGATAAAATAAAAAGTCGGTGGCGACTCTTGCTCAACCGAAATATTTGCGAAAACAAACGCAAAACCATAGTCAGTTCTCCCACCGTATCACAGAACTGGCGAATCTGCTGGGGACAAAATTAAAAGTGGAGTAACCTTAGGGCTTAGATCACCCTCTTGCATGACTAATTGTTTTATTTGATTGCTTTATATTTTGGCTCTCTTGTTTGGGTTTGCAAATCCTACACCCGGATTTTGGGAAACATTTCATAGATAGCAATACGTTGTGGAAACTGTGCGGGGTATACCGACACGGTCGAAGCAATAGCTATATTAGTGCGACATATTTGTGAGTACCGGTAACCCTTGAGTTCAATCAAGGAGAGTACGGGGCCGCTGAGTGATGTCACTAAGCACTAATGACCTAGAACCTTACTTGACCATCTTGGCCTTTTATTAGGGGTAGTGAGATGACCGGCTTTGGTGCAGTGCGAAGTTGGTAGATACTCGATACTACACTCATTGAGGGTTGTTTTCTTGGAATATTTTGGTCGCTAGTTAAGTGGCTAAACCAAAACAATGAACAATGAAAACAATCCAATGATATTGAGCTCCTTAGAACCCGGTTACTATTTATAGGACAGGTTTTTAAGCCAACTACACTCAAGAGGGTACTTACCTATGAAACCCCATGCAAGCCTGAAACTAGGGTTTGGTGTGATTTGCTTGTACATATGTTTTGTGCATACATCATAAACATCATAAAACATCATATGCATTCACTAACCATTTCAAGGGTTTAGAGCTTCATCTTTGTTCTTGTTTTGTAGGTCATGGAAATTCCTCGCAGAAAGACCATCCAAGTCAACCTTGTGAGAATCTCTCCTCAACTCAAGGAGCTCACCTCAAGAATTCCGAAAAACTCATCCTTCAGTGAAAGACATGGTAGACTGCTCAGCTTAGTCAACACCAACATTGAAGAAGACATGATGAAAGTGCTATTCCAGTTCTTTGACCCTCTTCACCACTATTTCACTTTCCCTGATTACCAGTTGGTGCCCACTTTGGAGGAGTTTTCTCAACTCCTGAGAATTCCTATCCTTAATCAACTACCCTTCAACGGTACGAACAAGGAACCAAAGCCGGAAGATGTTGCTCGAGCATTACATCTACAACCATCCGACATCAAGGGGCATTGGGAAACCAGAAGCAGCGTCAAAGGATTCTTAGCAAAATTCTTGTTCGAGAAGGCACAAGAATGTTGGAATTCATTGGACCTGCAAGCCTTTGAAGAAATTGTGGCACTCCTTATCTATGGGTTGGTCTTGTTCCCAAATTCTGACCAATTGGTAGATGTCAACGCCGTCAAGATCTTCTTGTCCAGAAATCCAATACCAACATTGCTTGGGGACATTCTTCACTCATTTTACACACGAACAATGAGAAAGAGGGGTGTTCTCATGTGTTGTACTCCTCTCCTTGCAAGGTGGTTTATTTCGCATCTTCCACAATCTGTCTTGAAGAATGACCAAGGCTCAAGGTGGTCCCAACGGTTGATGACTCTTACTCACTCTGATGTACATTGGTGTTCTTGGTCCAGAGAAAATGTCATCATTGTCGATCGTTGCGGAGAGTTTCCTAATGTTCCTTTACTTGGAATCAGAGGAGGTATCACCTACAACCCTTGCCTAGCTTTGAGGCAATTTGGATATGCACGGAGGGATGGCCCTCACGACATGTTGATTCCTGACCTAGTTTTTGACTTCGACAACGATGCGCAAGGACTTCGCCAAAGATTCATCAGAGCCTGGGGAAGGCCCAACAAGGTTGATAGCAAGACTCTGGGACACAAGAACTCCATCCCTCTTAAGCCTTATCTCAAGTGGGTACGAGCCCGAGCCCAGAGTCTAATGATGCCTTATCCTCATGTTCTCCCTGTGATTAAAGAGCCTGTTAAGGAAGGAGAGGTTCCCTACACCATCCTATATCCTGACATGCCTACATCGTGGGAGGAAATGCAGAAAAGTTGGATTCAGCTCAAGGAGGAGCGGAACACTTTTGAAGCCAGCTTCTACGCCAGCGAGAAGAAGGTTTTAGAGCTTACCCGCCGACTCCATGAGCAAGATGCCCTCAACACCTACATTGCGCCAAAAAGGATGCGCAACGTCTTTTTACTTTGAGAAGTTGTTTTTGTAATATTTGGCCCATGGGGCATTTATGTACTAACAAATTTCTTCTTATTAATATGACGTGCGTTCTTCTTTGTCTGCAACAATTTTGAATGTTCTAAATCCTTGAATGCATTGCATACATAAGCATACCATTCATCATGTGCATAAGCAGGTCTCACGCCAGGTTTCCTTATCTGTCTGCTGTTTATTTCAGTAGGATGGATCTCGAGCAAACAGTCAAAGACCTACAAGCTCAAAATGCACAGTTCCAGCAACTCCTGACGACCTTGGCTAAAGGTCAGGAGGATCTCAAGACCTTGCTGGGGAATAAAGACCCTGTGAAGAAGAAGAAAAAGAGACTCGGGGTGGCTACTCTGGGGAGAAGATTTGACGGAGAAGCTCGGAGAGTGCTTGAATTTCCTCCTACTTCTGATGAAGGAACCAGCAAAGGAGGTGGGGCTGCGGTACCTTCCGAATCCGATGTGGAAGAAGAGGAGGTCGAAGAGGATGAAGATTATTCTGATCAACAATACCCTCCAGCTGATGATAAATACAAGGGTTTAGAAGACAGGTTGGCCGCCATGGAATTACAAAGAGTACCGGGTTTGGATTTTGAAGACTTGGGCTTGTTCGTCGGGATTGTGATTCCCCCAAAATTCAAAGTGCCAGTGTTTGTGAGGTATGATGGGCTGTCCTGTCCAAAAATGCATCTCAGGTCCTACGTGAGAAAGATTCAACCCTATACAGCAGATAAAAACCTTTGGATTCATTTCTTTCAAGACAGCCTTTCTGGGGCTCAACTGGAGTGGTTTTATCAGCTAGAGGGAACCAGCGTCCGAAATTGGGAAGACTTGGCCACTGCCTTCTACAAACAATACCAGTATAATTCTGACCTTGCTCCTACTCGTACCCAACTTCAGGGTATGTCACTAGGAACAGGCGAGGGATTCAAAGAATATGCACAAAAATGGAGGGATTTGGCTGGCAGGGTGCAACCTCCTTTAACCGATCGTGAGCTTGTTGATATGTTTCTAGGGACCCTATCTGGGCCATTTTTCAATCATCTGATTGGTAACTCTTCCGCGGGGTTTACCGATTTGATCTTAACAGGCGAAAGAATAGAAGCTGGCATCAAGTCAGGAAAAATTCAGAAGGGTGTTGCTGCAAGTGTTGAGAAGAAGCCTTTTAAGAAGGAAACGGCTGTTGTATACTCCCAAAGAAGAGCAGGGAAGATTGAGCGCCGGCCGACCGTGGGGGCCGTAATGATTCAAAATCCTTCAAGTGAGCAGCCTCACTATAACCAGTCCAGACCAAATCAACAACGAGTGGAACGGCCACAACGGCAGTTCACCCGTATTAATATGACTCCAGCGCAAGTGCTTCCCCATCTGTTGAAGTTGAATCTCGCCACTATCAAAGAGGCACCAAAAAATGTGAATACGTCCTCTCCACATTATCATCCTAATGCTAAATGCGCCTACCACTCTGACAGTGTCGGGCATGACACCAATGATTGTTGGGCACTCAAGCATAAGATCCAAGACCTGATAGAGGCGAAGGAGGTGGAGTTTGACGCTCCGGAGAAGCCTAATGTGATATCTGCTCCCATGCCGAAGCACGGCCGAAATGTCAATGCCATTGAAGAAGATTTGTATGTGGCTGATGTCAATGATCTGATTACTCCATTGTTAACCATCAAGTTGAATTTGTTAAGGGCCGGGATCTTCCCGGGATGTAAAGAAGACTGCTATTGTTGTTACTCTCTGCCATTTGATTGTCCGTTATTGAAGAAAGGCATCCAAGGCCTTATGGATAGTCGACAAATTTTGTTTGAAAAATTTTCTGCTGTTCCAACCCATATCGAAGATGTCTCAATCATAACCATTCACGCCAATCTTTCCAAGGCCGTCAAAAAGCCTGTTAAGATTACACCAGCTACGAAATCTGTTCCTTTGAAGATAACAATGCCAGGGCCTGTCCCCTATGTTTCTGAGAAGTCAATACCATGGAACTATGGCGGTGACGTCTACTACCATGGTATCAAACAAATCGAAATAACTGAAGAAATTTCGGATGATGAAGAAGCTAGCATTGGTAACATTGCAGGCACGAGAAAAATCACCCGGAGCGGGAGAATATTTTCTCCAGAGATTGCCCCTCCAAGAGCAATCTTTGGACCCTCATTTGCCGATAAGGTCATCCCTGCACCAATAAAACTCTCTGCTAGAACCCCTTTGATTGAAGACGTTGTTGTTCCTAGTACTGTCTCTCCTACCACTGCTGACAAAGGTAAGGGAATCCAAGATGAGCTCGTCAGGACGAGGGCTCAACCCTTGGTCATCCCGGAGACCTCCAAGAAGGAAATGGATGAGATCTTGAGGATAATCAAAAGGAGTGATTACGATGTGGTAGAACAACTGGGGCAAACCCCCTCAAAGATCTCCATGTTGGCACTGCTACTTTGCTCGGAAGCGCATGCTAAAGCTCTGATAAAATTCCTGAAGGCAGCCCATGTGCCCCAGGAAACCTCTGCGGATCAATTTCAAAATTGCGTGGCTAGCCTGACTGCGGACAATGGATTAGGTTTCTCTGATGCCGACCTAACTCCTAAAGGTAGAAACCACAATGATGCTTTGCACATTTCAGTCGAGTGCCGAGGAACTACTCTCGCACATGTCTTGGTCGACACTGGTTCATCGCTGAATGTATTGCCTAGGAAGGCCTTGGACCGACTAGATTGTGAAGGGTTGGAGTTGAAGCCGAGTGATATTGTTGTCAGAGCTTTTGATGGTTCGAAGAGAATGGTCCATGGGGAGGTTGAAATTCCCATCAAGATAGGCACTGAGGTGTTTAAATCCACTTTCTATGTGATGGACATCCGTCCGTCATACTCTTGCTTGCTGGGTAGGCCTTGGATACACCATGCTGGGGCAGTCACCTCCTCCTTACATCAGATGTTGAAGTATCCTGTCAAGGGAAAGATCATTACTGTCCATGGTGAAGAGGAGTACATGATTAGCCACTTGAATTCTTTCCGGTATGTGGAGGTAGAAGGGGAGTTCATTGAGACGCCTTTTCAGCATTTCGAAGAAGTCCTTCCCGAAATAACAGTAGCAAAGCTGGCAGCTGAGACACCGAGGCAGATGGCCAGGATGGCATCTCTGGAGGATGCAAGGGCCGCAATAAAGGAGGGGAAGAATTCAGCATGGGGGCAGTTTCCTGATATTCCACATAAGACAGACAAATTCGGTTTAGGGTTCACTACCGCAGGCCAGAAAGCTATGCGCCGTTCGAAGATTGAAAGAGCGCCAGTCAAAATTTCTCCCTACGGAATCAATGCTTTGGAGGATGAAGACAAAGAGAGCAACATCGAAGAGTGGATTTACCCAACTGCCAAAGGAGGATTGTGCAACTGGAAGGCAAAAGACTTTGTCCCCATCACTTTTATTCATCAGTAATTTATCTGTCAAACATTTCTTATTTGGTCTGTAATATTTATTTTCAAACAATCCGTACACTATCTTTTCACCTCATGCCTTGCCCGGGGCATGTAGGTCCATTTGTAAGGGTTTTGATTATTTTTCATATCCATATGCCATGTTTAATGATTCATTGGACGTTTTTCATTTGATAAACTGCTTGTGTTCATTTTCTTTCCTTTTGCATTTTTTGTTTAAGGATGGTTATCCCTTACACACACCCACACTCACAAATGCAGGTACCCATCCACTCCGGATTCCATGGGTGACTATTCTGCTATATCCTTCAATAACTCTGAAGATCTGGTCAATCAAGCCGAGCATGAAGATGACGAAGGTTGTGAAGTACCAGGGGAACTAGCCAGACTTCTACAGCAAGAGGAAAGGGCCATCTTACCGCACGAAGAGTCATTGGAAACTGTCAACTTAGGGACCGAGGAAGACCGAAAGGAGGTGCAAGTGGGTGCCAATCTGGAACCAAGTGTCAAGGAATGCCTGATACAGTTGTTGAATGAGTATGTTGAAATATTCGCTTGGTCTTATGAAGACATGCCGGGTTTAAACACAGACATCGTGGTTCACCGTCTCCCCACAAGAGAGGATTGTCCACCGATCAAGCAAAAAGTCCGCCGAATGAGGCCTGACATGTCTGAAAAGATCAAAGCAGAAGTGATGAAGCAATTCGATGCTGGCTTTCTGGCTGTTACGTCCTATCCTCAATGGGTCGCTAACATTGTGCCAGTACCTAAGAAAGATGGCAAAGTCAGGATGTGTGTGGACTACCGGGATTTGAATAGGGCCATCCCCAAAGATGATTTTCCACTTCCACACATTGACATTTTGATCGACAATACAGCTCAGCATAAAGTGTTTTCCTTCATGGATGGATTCTCGGGCTACAATCAAATCAAAATGGCCCCCGAGGATATGGAGAAAACAACTTTTGTCACACAATGGGGCACTTTCTGTTACAAGGTGATGTCGTTCGGGCTGAAGAACGCAGGGGCAACTTATCAACGCGCCATGGTAGCTTTATTTCATGATATGATACATCATGAGATCGAAGTTTACGTAGACGATATGATAGCTCGGTCACAAACAGAGGAAGAGCACCTTGAACATCTAGAAAAGCTGTTTGCCAGATTGAAAGAATACAAACTCAGGCTGAATCCAAGCAAGTGCACTTTTGGAGTTAGGTCTGGTAAGCTTCTAGGATTCATTGTAAGCAACAAAGGCATTGAAGTCGATCCCGCAAAAGTGAAAGCAATACAAGAGATGCCTGCTCCCCGTACTGAAAAGGAGGTTAGAGGATTCTTGGGGCGCTTGAACTATATTGCCAGATTCATCTCACATCTGACTTCTACCTGTGAGCCAATTTTCAAACTCTTGAAGAAAGATCAGGTAGTCGAGTGGAACGATGATTGCCAAGCTGCTTTTGATAAGATCAAGGAGTATTTGCTAGAACCTCCTATTCTGATGCCACCCGTCGAAGGAAGACCATTGATCATGTATCTGACCGTCTTGGATAACTCAATGGGGTGTGTTTTGGGCCAGCATGACGAGTCTGGTCGAAAAGAGCATGCTATTTATTACCTTAGCAAAAAGTTTACCGACTGTGAGACTCGCTACTCACTGCTCGAGAAAACTTGCTGCGCTTTGGTATGGGCTGCTCGCCGACTAAGACAGTATATGTTGACTCATACTACCTTGTTGATTTCCAAAATGGATCCTATCAAGTATATCTTCGAAAAGCCCGCTTTATCTGGAAGGATAGCTAGATGGCAAATGATCCTAACTGAGTATGACATCCAGTACACCACCCAAAAATCTATAAAAGGGAGTGTACTAGCTGACCATCTGGCTCATCAGGCTATCGAAGATTATCAACCCATGAGATTTGACTTCCCAGACGAGGACATCATGAATTTGGACAACATTGAAAGTAACGGACCGTATGACGGACCCAAAAAGGGATCCCGATGGACCCTGTACTTTGATGGTGCTTCAAATGCACTTGGAAACGGTATCGGTGCGGTACTCATCTCTCCGGAAGGTTGTCACACACCTTTCACGGCCCGACTTTGCTTCAGCTGCACAAACAACATGGCTGAATATGAAGCTTGCATCTTTGGTCTCAAGGCTGCTATAGACTTGGGGATCAAATCTCTGATCGTATTTGGGGACTCGGCTTTGGTTATCAGTCAAAAGGAGAGTGGGATACCAAGCATCCTAATCTTATCCCATACAAAGAACATGTCCTGACATTGTTGCCTCATTTCGAGCAAATTACCTTCGAGCATTTCCCGCGAGAAGAGAATCAGCTAGCAGATGCTCTAGCCACAATGTCCTCCATGTTTAAACTCAACTGGGATAACGAGGCTCCCCAAATCACCATCGAGCGAATGGATGAACATGCGCATTGTCACAAGATTAATACCGAAGAAGTAGTGGAACAACCTTGGTTCCATGAAATCAAAAGGTATCTCGAGACTAGAGATTATCCCGAAGGAGCTTCCGTAAACGACAAGAAGTTCTTAAGGAAATTTGCTGCTAAGTTCTTCCTGAGCAACGGCATCCTTTACAAACGAAGCCATGATTGTGTATTACTCCGATGTGTAGACAAAGCTGAAGCAGAGTTGATCATGACTGATATACACAGCAGTACATTTGGCACTCACTTGAGCGGGCATACAATGGCTAAGAAGATCCTGAGGGCAGGCTATTACTGGTCTACCATGGAAGCTGACTGCCATCAACATTCACGTACTTGCCACAAATGTCAAGTCTATGCTGACAAAGTTCATATCCCTCTGGTTCCTCTCAACATTCTGACTGCTCCTTGGCCGTTTGCAATGTGGGGCATTGACATGATTGGAGAGATCAAGCCCACGGCTTCCAACGGACATCGCTTCATCCTGGTTGCCATTGACTATTTCACCAAATGGGTCGAAGCAGCTTCCTTCGCCTCTGTTACTAAAAATGTGGTTGCCCGCTTTATCAAGCAAAATCTCATATGTCAGTATGGTGTTCCAGACAGGATCATCACAGACAACGGTACAAATCTGAATAACACGATGATCACCGCTTTGTGCGAACAGTTCAAGATTTATCATCACAATTCATCTCCCTATCGGCCGAAGATGAACGGTGATGTTGAATCTGCGAACAAAAACATTAAGAAGATCATTCAGAAAATGACAGTCACTTACAAAGACTGGCATGAGATGTTACCGTTTGCTCTGCATGGATACCGTACGACGGCACGTACTTCGACCGGGGCAACCCCATTTTCTTTGGTATATGGCATGGAAGCTATCTTGCCTATGGAAGTCCAGATTCCTTCTCTAAGGATTATGAAGGATGCAGGTTTGAATGAAGATGATTGGATGCAGACCCGACTTGATCAACTCAATTTGATCGACGAGAAGCGACTCGCTGCTATATGCCATGGTCAGACGTATCAAAAACGGATGATCAAGGCCTTCAATAAGAAAGTCAGACGTCAGGTGTATCAAGTCGGAGATCTCGTAATCAAGCGGATTATCTTGCCGCAAAGTGATCCCAAGGGCAAATGGACTCCTACATATGAAGGACCATTTGTGATCAAGAGAATATTTTATGGTGGTGCAATGATTCTGACCACCATGGACGGCGACGATTTGCCGCACCCTGCGAATGCAGACATAGTCAAAAGATACTACGCATAAAATAACCCGACAAGTCGAAAACCCGAAAGGGCGGCTTGGGCAAAAATGGGCATCCCGGTGGACCGAAAACCCGAAAGGGCGGTTCAGGCAAAAGTTAGGGATAAAAATTAAAAAAAATCTGTACACCCGGCAAGTTGAAAACCCGAAAGGTCGGCTTGGGCAAAAAGGGGTTTCCCGGTGGATAGAAAACCCGAAAGGGCGATTCAGGCAAAAGTTAGGGAATTAAAGCGTATGACTATGTCTCGTCGGATCACTTCAAAGACAATCTCTTCATCAACCAGTTCCAGGCTTCTGATCAATCCAGTCATCGGCAAACGAAGCATTGAATGGACAGATATTCAGAGTTGTGAAAGCTATAGCGGAATGGAATCCCATGGAATTATTTCACATAGCCATCTTTATTTTGTATAAATCTTTCAATATTTACGACAAAATCCTCTTACTAGGATGATTGTCTCCTTTGTACAAATATACTCATAGAAAGTCAATACAAATACTTTTCCCAGAAATTTGTGTCATTTCCTTTTCTTTTCTCTTGCACTATTTGTTTTATTTTTGAGAAACGTCCAATGTTTTGTTAAATAGGCATATGCATTTGAACATAATCATTTCCTTACAAGAAAGAGGATTACTGATAGGTTGAAGGTGCAGTTGGATATCTTGATACCCTACAAAGGAAACCCCCAGGAGATTTGGAATCCATATCCCCAGCAAACCCTGAAGCTTATCCCCAGTAGATTTTGGAAGCTTATCCCCTGCAGAGTACGGACGTCTCTCCCGAGTTTTATTCAAAGTTATTCCTCACAAGGGCTTATAACTGGGTTATCCTCAGCTTATTGCCACGGAAGATCGCACTCGCCAAATTCTTCCTACCTCCAGCAGAGTTCATCAGAGTTCCCCAGCATAACTTATCAATACAATCCCCCAGAGGAACCTATCTTTGTTATCCCCAGCCAGAGAATCCTCCAGAACTCATTTCCCCTCAGAGTTTAAGTGTCAGTATCCCCAGCCGAGCTAAAGCTTCAAATTATCAATCCCCAGCGGAGCCAGACTAATGAACCTTCTCCCCAGAGAGTTTTGGGAGGGCAAATCTTGAGTCCCCCAGTGAAGTCGCCAAAGATACTTCCCACCAAACTGAAGATTCTCAGTCTTACATCCCCAGCATGAGTCTATTAGATTGGGACTCCCCAGTAGAAGTCATCAGGAAATCCTCAGAAGATTGGTATACAAACCAAGCTCCTTATTCTCCAGCAACAACCAGGAATTATTCTTCCCAGCAGCAGTCAAGATACTTTTATCTTCAACCATCTCGGATTCATCTATCCTTTGCAATATAGCTCATCAGCTTACATGCGCATTCATTTACATTCATATCATATAACATACGTTGCATCATGCACATTGCATACAACTAACTCTTTACCTTTTCAGGTAAGACCAGTCGACAGACTAAAATCATCATCTCCCGAGATTCTTTCCAGGAATAGTTCAGATATGACCCAGATATGGCAACATTCTAATGCTTATTCCAGATTCATCCAGATGCAGTTTTACACGAGCTCATCATCAGGGAACCCTACACCGGTTCTCCCTCCAAATTCAAGACTTCTGAAAACAGTTTACAGATTCCTCCCAATAACGGATGTTAATCTATCGCTTGTTCAGACTCATCTCAACTTTTGAAAACAGTTTACGGACGCTTCCCAACAACGGATGCTGCTCTATTGCTTATTCAACTCCAAGATTTCTAAAAACAGTACACGGGTTCTCCAAGTAACGGATGTTAACCTATCACTTGTTCAGTTTCTTCTCAAGACTTCTGAAAACAGTTTACGGATTCCTCCCAACAACGGATGTTAATTTATCGCTTGTTCAGACTCTTCTCAACTTTTGAAAACAGTTTACGGACGCTTCCCAACAACGGATGTTGCTCTATTGCTTATTCAACTTCAAGATTTCTGAAAACAGTTCACGGGTTCTCCAAGTAACGGATGTTAACCTATCGCTTGTTCAGATTCTTCTCCAGACTTCTGAAAACAGTTTATGGATTCTTCCCAACAACGGATGTTAATCTATCAACTTGTTCAGATGCAATTTTTGAAAACAGTTTACGGATTCCTCCCAACAACGGATGTCAATCTATTGCTTATTCAGACCCCCAGTTCAGAGATGGTCCAAAGCATGGACACCTTCCTGATACTCATTTCCAGATGGCATCTTCAAGCCCATCCCCGACAAGTGTCTGTCACTCTCCCAGATGGCATCGTTAAGCCCATCTCCAAATGGCATCTCTAGGCCCATTCCCGCATCCATTGCTTTGACGAGTGCAAATTTAAGGGCACTCTAGTGTCCAATCTCCTTTTACCCTCGAGTCGCGAAAGACAAATTTGCCAATCTAACTCTTCGGATTCAAGAAGATTGAACAGGGGCAACTGTTGTACCCCAAAATTTTCCCTCCCATTTCTCAATGATTTCTCATCACAAAGCCCTTGGAGATCAAGATCCAGTTAGGGTTTCATCTGCTCAAGACTTCTTCTTGCACTGTAGACCCAAATTAGGGTTTGAGTTTGCACAAAGATGTTTTGACCTAAAATGCCTAAGATGACTTTCTTGCTTCATATTGGACTCCCAAGTTTATCCATATCAAGTTTCAAGCCTTGATTCCAAGTTTTGCCCAGTCAATTGGGCAGTTGACCTAAAAATCAACTGTATTGGGGAAAAAGTCAACTGTGGCCAATTGACAGTCAAATCTCATGAAAATTGACCCACATCAACATTATAAACTCACATGGACCATTTGATCAAGTTTGGATCACAATTCCACAAGAAATTTGATCAGATCATCAAAAGGGCAAAATGGTCATTTTTAGGGTTTTGACTGCACAAAGGCAAATTTTGACTGTTTGACCTAGCCAATGGCAAACCAAGCTCACATATGGACTCAAGGACCCCATGGAATTGTCTTGACATGCTCAACAAGTTCAAAAGATCCCAAGTACACAAGATTGACAGTTGAATTTCCCAGTCAATTGATCAATTTTGACTGTATACTGAAAAGTCAAACTTTGACTTTTTGGTCAAAATCAAGAGTCAAGATTCATTTTTCATCAAAACATGCCAAATCATGAAACTTGTTCACCAAGAAATCAAAAATTGCAAATTAGGGTTTGAAATGAGAATTTTTCATAACTTAGAATTTTTCTAAGTTATGAAAAACCCTAATTTTTTCCCAAACTTTGCCCCACTTTCTCACCAAGATTCATTTGGATTCAAGCAAAAGTCAAAACATGAAGGTTGTAGCCTAGTGCATAATCTACAACTTTTATTCACAAAGTTTTCCCAAAAGAAGCTTGTATCTCAAGTTACAATTTTTGGAATAAGGGTACCAAACCATTCTTAACTTAGTGAAAATTTGACCTATTTTAGGCAAGGTTTTTACCTAACTTCAAGACCATTTTCCATATACTTCCACTTGGAATTTCAATTTGCACTTCAAAGAGGGATTGTAGTACATAATCCAAGCTTTCCAAAATGTCCAAGAACTCATCAAACAACCTCATGACTTGAGAGAATCGAATTTTGCAATATGGCAAAAACTCACTTTTGAATTGGCCAATTTCCATGTTCATAACTTGTGCAAATTTTTCAAATCAGCATGCAACTTGATTACAGGCCTCTAAACCATCCAACACTCATAAATTTAATGCAAACTCTTTGTGCCAAGACCATGTTCTATGTGTTCAAGCATTGTATGATGGATTAATCCCAAAATAGATAAAGCACTTTAACCATTTTTGCAAAAGTAAGCTTTATGTCAAAATGAAAATCCAAGAAGTACAGATCAAATCCCCTTGGCACAAGTTTAGGGACTAATCACACTGATCAATGCCAAGGTTTGCAGCATGTTATGGGGGCCTCTACCTGTCTAAACACCAACTTGGCTTTTGGTTGCTTAAAGTGTAAGAAATATGGCATAACTAGACACAACTTTCATCTCAGCAAGAGAATCCTTAAGCAAATATTTTGTACACATTCAAGACATCCTAACTGAGCTAGAACACGACCCCAACACCTCCAATACCTCCACAAACTCAAAATCACCGTTGAACTGCACAAAAACAGGGCTTGCTGCAGTTTGAGTGCCAACTCTCATCCCTTTCATGCATTCTTGCTAAAAGCTCATCAAACACATTCCCTAGCATCACTTGAAGCTAACCCAAACATAAAACACGACCTGTAACTCCTCTAGTCAGTTCCACCATTTTCACTTTCTTGTTTTGCAGTTGAAGGTCCATAGCTCGATTCAAGGTCTTTCAAAGCAAAGTAAGCATTGGAATAGCATCACTACACTTCAGGCAAGTTGTACAGATCATCATCTTGCCCTGAAAGCTCCCCCATTGCCAGATAGAACTTCAACTGAACAGGTATCTTCTTGAACTTCTAACTCTTAGTGTAGGCATCATTAGCTCTAAGTTTGTGAATAAGAAGTGTTCTACTCATGCCCCTGAATCTATACATACTTTTACTTTTCATTTATTTTGCCTGAGCTATGAGAATTTAAGGTCTGAATGTTGATAAAAACTTAGGTTAGGATTTGGGAATGATGAAATTCTCTCTCATTTCTGAGAGTTAGGATGAGTTCTTTACATATTTAGAATCGTGATTCAATGCTTAACATTTCTTATGTTGTAAGTTTGTGCAAAAGATCAAGGAATCCAGATGTTTGAATTGATGTTCAGGCGCGCGTTTTTGAACATCTTTCTGTCCAGAGGTTGAAGAAGAAGCCACGTGGGCTGGGCCTGCTTTGATATTTCTTTTCACACCATGTTTTTGGTTTTCACCCCCTAGGCCCATTTTGTTTATTTGCATGATTTTTTTACTTTTCTTTTTTTATCCTGACTTATTTATTTTTGCTAATAATATTAAAAACATAAAAAATATTTTTTACACCATTTTTATATTTTTTAGGTATTTATTTGTTTATATGGACATTTGTACATATATATATATATATATATATATATATATATATATATATATATATATATATATATATATATATATATATATATATATATATATATATATATATATATATATATATATATATATATATATATATATATATATATATATATATATATATATATATATATATATATATATATATATATATATATATATATATATATATATATATATATATATATATATATATATATATATATATATATACTATTATTTAGAAAAACTAGAAAAATAATGCAAATATGTTTTAGTTCTGATTTTTTATTTCATTTTTTCTTTTGAAAATATTTTATACAAAATATATTTTTTTTATAAATATTAAATATTATTATTTTGTATACATAATACTTACTTAGTAAATAATAAAGATATTTATATATATTAGTATATTTAGGTAAATAATACAAAAAATATATACATTTTTTATTTTATTAATATTTGACATGAAAAATACTTTTTATAAATATACTTCATTTTATTTTATTTTTTGTATATAATAAATAAATACTTGTATAAATTAAATAATATATATATTTACTTAATAAAAATTAGGGTTTTACCCTTAAAACACAAAAAACTCCAAAAATATTACTTTTTTTATTTTATTCATTTTTGTTTATTTGACATAAAAAAATATCCTTTTTTCCATACATATGAAAACCCTTTTTTGCATTTTGCATCTTTATTTTATCTTCCATTTAATTTATGCAATTAATTATTTTGTAAATATTCCAAAATTGATGTAATAGTTAGGTTTAAATTCCTTGTCTAAATATCCCCCCATTTGAACATTTGTACCCCCTTCCCATATTGTGTTGTAATAGTGTAGGAATTTTACTTTTCGCACTTTAACGCTTTCTAAATATACCATGCTAGAATTAGGGTTTGTATGCAAATAAAACGAACAAAATAGTTTGACCTAATTTCAAGATAATCAAGCATGAAAATGGACAACACATATCACACTTGCACCCCTAGGGTATTCCACTTGTTGCCTTCAATAAATGGGCCATATTGCATGTTAGGTTTCTTTGGGTAAAATAAACAATCAAATGATCATAGTCCCTCGATGACGCTTTCGAAAAGTTGCCTAAAATGATCAAGTCCCTTTCAAAGAAAAATTGCCCAAAGATACTTAGCACTATTGCAATTATGGTCTAAACGATGACCCACGCACGTCCCTTTCACCTCCTAACACAAGATTGTCCACCAAATGCAATGGTGGAACAAAATTGTTAAAAGGGTTAAAACATAACAAAAACCTTTGAGAACTTTAGGGTAGATAGCTCGTAAGTACTTGTCAACTTGCAAAACAAAAACACTTGCCTATTTTTTCAAACCACACTTCACAAACACTTTCAAAACAAACTTTCAAAAACCTTGAAATATCTTTTCAAAAAGACAAACACCTTTTGTAAAACATTCGAGTAAAGAATTGTTACAAGGGTAGCCTAGACAAGGCATCTTTTTCAAAACATTTTCAAAATCACACACAAAGCACCATTTCAAACAATTGAAAACCAAGGCAAGTTGATCTAAGCAAGTACCTAAGAGCCCATGGATAACCATGGATAGAAAGGGTGCTAATACCTTCCCTTTCTATAATCTACTCCCCGAACCCAAGAAAAATCTCAAAGGTTTTTGCTGTGCTTTTTAAACCTTTCCTTAGGATAAAATAAAAAGTCGGTGGCGACTCTTGCTCAACCGAAACATTTGCAAAAACAAACGCAAAACCATAGTCAGTTCTCCCACCGTATCACAGTTTCCATATGCCCTTCACCTCCAGATTATGTTTTGACTGTACCAATAATATCACAGAGTACGAAGCATGCATCATGGGTGTCAAAGCTGCCATTGATATGAGAATTAAATTCTTGAATGTATACGAGGACCCAACCCTAGTAATCAGTCATATTAAGGTGGAATGGGATACGAAGCATCCAAATCTCATTCCTTACCTAGATCATGTGTTGACATTAATTTTGTACTTTGTAGAAATCACTTTTGAACATATTCCGCGAGAAGAGAATCAATTGGCAGACGCATTGGCTACCATGTCATCTATGTTCAGAGTCAGATGGGACAATGAATCTCCTCAAATTACTATTGAAAGACTAGATGAACCAGCACATTTCTACGAAGTTGATATTGATGAAGTGGAGGAAAAGCCTTGGTACCATGAAGTAAAAATATATCTCGAGACTCAAGAGTATCCTGAAGGGGCATCTGTTAATGATAAGAAATTCCTACTGAGGTTCTCAACCAAGTTTTTCTGGGTAATGGAATTTTGTACAAGCGCAATCATGATTCGACTCTGCTTCGTTGTGTAGACAAGAAGGAAGCTGAGAAGATTATGGAAGATATGCACGAAGGGGGTTTTGGTACTCACTCCAGTGGGAATACTAAGAAGATTCTGAGAGCGGGTTATTATTGGTCAACCATGGAAACTGATTGCCATCGTCATTCCAGAACTTGTCACAAATGCCAGATTTATGCTGACAAAGTACATGTACCTCTAGTCCCCTTGAAGGTCTTGACTGATCCTTGGCCGTTTGCAATTTGGGGAATTGATATGATTGGAGAGATTAAGCCTACTGCGTCTAATGGACATTGTTTTATCCTGGTTGTTATTGATTATTTTATAAAGTGGGTTGAAGCAGCCTTGTTTGCCTTTGTTACCAAGAATGTTGTGGCCCATTTTATTAAGCATAACCACATTTGTCGGTATGCCATCCCTGAAAGGATCATCACAGATAATGGTACCAATCTTAATAATACTATGATCACAGAACTCTGCACATAGTTCAAGATTAAACACTACAACTCTTCTCTGTATCGACCAAAGATGAATGGCACAGTGGAAGTCGCTAACAAGAACATCAAGAAGATTTTGCAGGAGGTGACGGTGACATACAAAGATTGGAACGAGATGTTACCATTCTCTTCATGGTTATTGCACTTCAGCATGTACATCAACTGGAAAACTCCGTTATCTCTAGTCTACGGTATGGAGGATGTCTTACCTATCAAAGTCCAGATTCCTTCTTTAAGGATTATGAAAGACGCAAGCTTAGATGAAGACAAGTGGATTCAGACTAGACTCGACCATATAAATTTGATTGATGAAAAAAGGCTTGCGGTTGTTTGTTGTGGTCAGATGTATTAGAAATGCATGATCAAGGCCTTTAATAAGAAAGTCAAACATCTGGTGTACCAGGTCGGTGATTTAGTCATAAAGCGTATCATCCTACCACAAGGTGATCCCAGAGGCAAATGGACACCCACATACAAAAGGCCATTTCTGATCAAGAAGATATTTTCAAGCGGTGTTATGATACTTACCACCATGGACGATGAAGATCTTCCACACCCTGTGAATGCGGACATAGTTAAAAAATATTATGCATAAAAGAGACTCACTAGGTCAACTGGCCTAGGCAAAAATAAGGGCATCCCGTCGGACCAAAAGGGTTCGGGAAAAAATTAGGGATATATATAAAAATGTACATCCGGCGAGTCGAAAACCTGAAAAGGAGGCTTGGGCAAAAAAGGATATCCCAGTGGACTAAAAACCCGAAAGGGCGGTCCAGGAAAAGTTAGGAATTAAAGTGTACGACTATATCCTGTTGGGTCACCCATTTAATTACACCCAACATGATTACCGATGTCAAGTTCAAATGGTACAGATCAATTCAGTCAAATTTTTCCAACGGTGGGGGATGAGATGCTTGGAGACACAGGGGCAATAACAGAATTGAAACTCGATGGGATCATTTCCACATAGTTGTTTTTGTTAGAACAAAGTTTGGTTCTAATCATATCTTAGAGTTTTGATGATAATAATGAAATAAATTTTGTATAATATATTTTATACTCTGATGTACATGTTTTCTAATTCAGATGATGTTCTGGCTCAAGCTTCTCAAAAGTGAAACATCATTCTACGCAAGTCTGAAGCAAAATCTGAAGGAAGCACTCCAAGGCAAATTCTGATGAAAAGAAATCTTAAGCAACCTCTGATAAAGCTAGTTGAAGCAAAGATTTGAAAGAAGCACGCTGAAAGCAACATCTAATAATTCAAGCTAAAGCAAACTCGGATGAACATAAAATGAAGAAAACTCTGATAGAAGAAAAGTTAAAGTAAACTCTGAAGCAGCAACGCTGCAAGCAAACTCTTAAACTTCTAGAGACAAGCTCTAACAGTACCGTTGATCATTTAATGCTAAGACGGCTAACGCACTCAAGTGGTACTATTCACGAGAGCATTGGAAACATAAAGACCAAGCTAACACGCATCATTAATGCATACACTCTCTTCAAGGCAGTAACGGACAAGACTTGAAGGTATATATAGAAGACAATTTGTTTCAAAGCAAGTTTACTGATCCATGCAAAACATACTGAAGCTCGCTATTTTCATTCTTGTAAACTCATTGTATATAGTGGGTAATTCTTAAAGTACTGGGCTAAAATCTTAGTGATAAATCACAGTTTGTGATATAGCTTATTAGAAGCACTATGATTCACTACTGTTAAGAGATAATATTTGTAATTGTTCCTTGAGAGACTAGTTGGGTCATATTTCTCAAGAGGGCTAGGACTAGTTAAGTCTTAGAGGTGTTAGTCACTTGCAGTTGGCTTGTGCATTGTATTGTTAGTCACAACAGCTTGGTTGTGCATTTGTAATCAGTTTGATTATAGTGGATTAAGTCCTCGTTGAGAGAGGCGAAATCACCTTGGTAGGTGGACTGGAGTAGTTTGGGTTTCAAACGAACCAGGATAAAAATACTTGTGTCCTTCCATTATTATACGCGAGAAAAAGGAAAAACTTATTCAACCCCCGTTCTAAGTTTTTTTTCACCCTTCAATTGGTATCAGAGCTCTAGTTCTGGGTGCAAACACCTAACAGTGTCAGAAAAAGATCCAGAAGGAAAACACTATGGCAACTGAATAAAACAACAATAACTGCACCAAACCTCCTGTGTTTGATGGAGAAGACTCTGAATATTGGAAGGATAGACTAGAAAGTTTCATTCTAGGTTATGATGTTGATCTATGGGATATGGTCCTAGATGGTTACACTCATCCAGAAGACAAAGACGGAAACAAGAATGACAGAAAGAACATGGATAAACAACAGAAATTAGATTTCAAAAATCACCACAGAGCCAGAAATATCTTTTTGAACGCTATCTCTAAAACGGAATATGAGAAAATCACCAACGGAGATACAACACATGACATGTTTGAGTCTCTCAAAATGACTCATAAAGGCAGTGCTCAAGCAAAAGAGACAAAAGCTCTGGCTCTCATCCAGAAGTATGAAGCCTTCAAAATGGAAGAAAATGAGTCCATTGAAGTTATGTTCTCAAGATTCCAAACTCTAACCGCTGGCCTGAGAGTTCTGAACAAAGGATACACCAAGGCAGACCATGTTAAGAAAATTATCAGAAGTTTACCCAGAAGATGGGCACCTATGGTTACTGCATTCAAAGTGTCAAAAGATTTGAATGATGTATCTCTTGAAGAACTGATCAGTGCATTAAGAAGTCACGAGATAGAGCTTGATGAACATGAGCCTCAGAAGAAAGGTAATTTTGTTGCCCTTAAATCTATTAAAAAATGTGAAACTAACGCTTTTCAGGAAGAAGAAGGAAACTCTGAAGACTCTGCATCAGAAGAAGATGAGTTATCTCTGCTCTCCAGAAGGATCAACCAGATGTGGAAGCATAGACAAAAGAATTTCAGAAACTACAAGAGGTCAGAAGATAAACCAGAATCTTCTGGTCATAAGAAGTCAAGCAGAAGAGATATAGTCTGCTATGAATGTAAAGAACCAGGACATTACAGAAGTGATTGTCCTAAGCTACAAAGAGAAAGACCAAAGAAAAAGTTTGGAATAAAGAAAGGAATGATGGCCACCTGGGATGATTCAGAATCTTTTGAAGCTGAATCTGACTCAGAAGTTGAGCATGCTAACCTAGAGTTTATGGCTACCACAGCAGATGACGATGACTCAAACTCTAATTCAGAACCGAAAGAGGTACTCTCTGAATTCTCTAGAGCCGAACTTGCAGAAAGCTTATCAGAACTTCTTGAAAACTACAGTCAACTTAAATTCAAATACAAGAAACTCAAAAAGAATCTTGCATCTGATTTTGAGAAACTTGAAACAGAAAACTCTGAACTTAAAGAAAACATTTTTAAACTCAAAGAGGAAGTTCAAAAATTTCAAAAGATTTCTATTTCAGATTCTGCTTCAAGTTCAAGAGATATTCTTAAAGAATATGACTCTAGTTTTCAAACATTTCTTGCTAAAAGCATAGATAGAAGCAGAATGGCTTCAATGATCTATGGTGTTAGTGGAAATAAGAGAAGAGGTATTGGATATGAAACTCCCAAAGGGAAAAAACATATAAACCTAAACCTGTTGAGGAAATGGTTATCACATATAAACCACTACACAAACAATTTAGTTTTGGGCACACATATGATATCAAATACACATCTCACTCTGAAAATTTTTATGCTAAATCAAAGTTCAAACAGACCTTTAGAAACTCTAACCAAAAAGGACCCAAAGAGATATGGGTACCTAAGGAGAAAATAATATATGTTGCAGATGTCCTTAACAGCTCAGTTGAAACACCAGTCATGGTATCTGGACTCTAGATGCTTACGACATATGACGGGAAGAAAGTCTATGTTCCAAAGTCTAGAACTTAAATATGGAGGATATTTCAAATTTGGAGGAAATCAGAAAGGAAAGATTATTGGTTCTGGAACCATTGGAATGGTAACCTTCCTTCTATAACTAATGTTATGTTGGTAGAAGGATTAGCACATAACTTGTTGTCCATAAGTCAATTAAGTGACAACGGTTATAACATAATCTTTAATTAAAAATCATGTAGAGCTATTATTCAAAAAGATGGAACAATCCTTTTTACTGGCAAGAGAAAGAACAACATCTATAAAATTGATCTTTCCGACCTTATAACTCAGAATGTAAAATGCCTTATGTCTGTTAGCGATGAGCAATGGGCCTAGCACAGAAGATTGGGACATGTTAGCATGAGAAGAATATCTCAAATTAACAAACTCAATCTGGTCAGGGGACTTCCCAATCTGAAGTTCAACTCAGAAGCTCTGTGTGAAGCATGTCAGAAAGGAAAATTTTCAAAACCTTCTTTTAAGTCAAAAAAATGTTGTTTCTTCCTCTAGGCCGTTGGAACTTCTTCACATTGATCTTTTTGGACCAGTTAAAACTGCATCCATCAGAGGCAAGAAGTATGGATTGGTCATTGTTGTTGACTACAGTAGATGGACATGGGTTAAGTTTTTAAAACACACGGATGAGTCACATTTTGTGTTCTTCGACTTCTGCAACCAAGTGCAAAATGAAAAAGAGTTTAGAATTATAAAAGTTAGAAGTGATCATGGAGGAGAATTTGAAAACCATTATTTTGAAAAAAAATTTAAAGAAAATGGCACTTCTCATGATTTCTCTTGTCCTAGAACTCCCCAACAAAATGGAGTTGTAGAACGAAAGAATTGAACTTTGCAAGAAATGGCCAGAACCATGATTAATGAAACCAATATGGCTAAACACTTCTGGGCAGAAGCAGTGAACACATCAATTTATATTCAAAATAGAGCCTCTATAAGACCTATTCTTGAAAAGACTCCTTATGAATTATGGAAAAACAGAAAACCCAACATTTCATATTTTCATCCTTTTGGATGTACTTGCTATATTCTGAATACTAAAGATAATCTGAATAAGTTTGATTGTAAGGCACAAAAGTGTTTTCTGCTTGGATATTCTGAACGCTCAAAAGGCTATAGGGTACACAACACAGAAACTATGATTGTTGAAGAATCAATCAAAGTCAGATTTGATGATAAGTGTGATACGGTGGGAGAACTGACTTGAGGTTTTGCGTTTCATCGCAAATGTTTCGGTTTAGCAAGAGTCGCCACTGACTTTTATTTTATCCAAAAGGAAAGGTAAAAAAGCACAGGAAAGACCTTTGAGATGTTTTCTTGAGTTCGGGGGGTAGATTATGAAAAGGGGAGGTATTAGAACCCTTTTCATCCATGGTTTTCCATGGGCTCTTAGTTACTTGCTTAAATCACTTGCTTTGCTTTTGAAATTGTTTGAAATGGTGCTTTGTGTTTGGTGTGATTTTGAAAGTATTTTGAAAAGAGGCCTTTGTTTAGGCAATCTTTGTAATGATTCTTGTTTGTAAGAATGTATACAAAGATGTTTGTCTTTTGAAAAATGTTTCAATGTTTTGAAAGTTGTTTGGAAAATGTTTTGAAATGTGTGTGTGTTTGTTTGAAAATAACAAGGATTGTTTGGAAGAGAGCAAGTAACTAGGAACTATCTACCCTACTCAAATGTCTTTCCTATGCATTTTTATTCCTTTGACATTGTTGATTTACCATTGATTTGGTAAACAACCCTATCTTTGGATGTTAAACGGGACGGGCGTGGGTCATCGTATGACCATGATAGCAATGTTTCCAAGTATCTTAGCTTGTTTGAGGGACCAAGATCATTTTGTTTTAGGCAACCTTTTGATAGCGTCATCGAGGGACTATGATCGTTTGTTTTGTTTTGATTTTTCCAAGATACTTTGCATGCATACCATGGCCATTTTTGTTTAGGCAACCAAGTGGGTGAAACCCTAAGGGTGCTTGTGTGCAATGTGTGTCATTTTACATGCATTTGATTGTCTTGGATTAGGTCTTGTATTTGTTTGTTTTTTGTCTTATCATGCAAAACCCTAGTTTTTACTAAACATGGTATAAAGCAATAAATTGCGTAAAAATAAATTAAGCTATTACAACAATTATTATGGGAGGAGGGATATAAGTTTTTGAATGGGGAATATTGCACAAAATAAACCCTAAAATATTATTACAACCCAATTGAATATTTGCAATTTAAATAAATGTACAAATATTAAAAATGCAATAAGAATGTAAATATGCAAAAAATGTTTTGTATTTGATTTTTTGTATGAGAGAATTAATTATTCAAACCCTAGAAAATAAGATAAAAATATTATTATTTTTTGAAAGGGGTAAAACCCTAGTTTTTGATTTAAAGAAAATATATGTTTCCTATTATTTATTTTGTTCATTTTTTGTACAAGAAATAATAAATAATATTATTAACAAATATTAAAATTAAATATGTATGAGAAAATAAATATTTAATGTGTATAAAATAATGAAATAAAATATTAAGTATTTTTTATTATTTACAAGTTTATTTAAGAAAATAGAAACCACTTGTCAAAATAAACTATTTTTATGCAAAAAATAAATAAATAAAATAAAATAAAATGTGAAAGTAAATAAATTATTTTTGGGGATTTTTTATCATTGGAAAAAATAAATGCAAGCAATAAAATAAAAATATGCAAGAAAAATGTAAAAATATAAGAAATAAGTCAGAGGGTGCAAAAGGAATTCAGGGGGTGTGAATAGCAAAACCAAAAAAGGCCAGAAGCAAAAAATCCCAAGACAACAGCTTCGTCCCTGTCCTTGGTTCCTTCTCCTTCGCGCGTTCTGAGTTCAAACCTGTAACTTGCTATTCTTTGCACAAAATCAAAAACTTATAACATAAAACATGTAGCATTTTTTATCACGATTCCAATGATATAAGATTTGAAACCTAACTCTAAAAGACCAGGGAGAATTTTGTAACCCCTAATTTCTGACCTAATTTTTTCAGCATGTTCAACATTCAAATTCTCTTAGCTCAGTTAATATAAATGACAACTATGCATATGTACAGCTTCACCATGCTAGAGACTACATTTTTGCTTCACAAATCGTGGCTTGAGGATGCCTAAATATAGAGATAAAGTTTTGAAAAATACCTCCTTCAGCTGGATTTGGATATGGTAATGTGGAGACTTTGAGTGAGGCATGAGGATCGTGTGAGCTTCCTTGAAGTTCTTTCAAGCTATTCCAATGCTTATGGGGCTTTGTGGATGGCCAGAACTTCCTGCACGAGTCAATCTGCAACCTCCAAGTTTGAAAATGGTGATGTCTGAAACAGAGCTCCCAGTTTCAGGATGAATGCTTGGATAGCTTGGATATGATGTGGATGAAGTGTTTCAAGTGTCAAGAGGCAAAACGCACGAGCAAAATATGACCTGGCTTTGGTTTTGCAAAACTGCTATGCTTTGGACAGAAAAATGGAGTTTTGGAGATTGAGAGTGTTTCAGATGATAAGCATCTGTGTTTAGCCTTGTGATATGTTTGTCAATGTGTTTAGAATGGTGCCAAGTTCAACCTTTATCAGATGTACAAGTTCTTTGGACTTTTGCAACTTTTCTTGCTTTTGAAGAAAAGTGAAGTGACTTGTGCCAAAGGCCTGTACTGGCTAGTTCTTTAGCTGATGAGAGTTGGTAAACCATGCTTGATATCTGTGGACATTGCTTGTAACAAATAAACAGGTCCATGGCTCAAGAATTGTAAAGTTGAAAAAAGCTTGCTTTATGAAAATGGCAATGTGCCCTTTATGCCATTAATGGATTTATTATTTGTACAATGCTCCAAAAGCCAAAACAAAGCCTTTATCCACTGAGTTAGCATTTAAGTATGGATTGTAGAAGGAGTTTAGGACCTGTAATGCAAGGTACAAGCATGCTTGAATCTAATTTGCAACTTGATCTCATGTAAAAATGGCTTGAACAAAAGTGACAAAATGTCAACTTCCCTTCTTCGATTCTCCATAACCACAAATGATCTTGGAGAGTTCTTGCACATTTTGGAAAGCTTGAAACATTCTCTATAATACATCTTTGAAATGAATTTTTAGATACCTCTTGGAACTAGGTGAAAAATGTCCATGAAGTTGGGTCAAAAACCTGCCTAAATTAGGGCAAATTTTCACTAAGTCTTTTAGTTCATGGACCCCTATTCACAAATTCATAACTTGAGATCCAAGCATCTTTTGGGAAAACTTTGTGAACCAAAGTTGTATATTTCATGGAGGACTACAACTTTCGTGTTGGAAGTTTTCTTTGAATCCAATTGCATCATGGTGAAAAAGTTGTGAAAAGTTGGGAAAAAATAAGAAAATTTCCATACTTAGAAAAATTCTAAGTTATGAAAAAATTTCAAATTAAAACCCTAATTTGAAAAATTAGTTTTCTTGATCAACAAGTTTCATATTTTGACATATCTTTATGAATTATGACCCTTGGCACTTGATTTTGACCAAAAAGTCAAAGTTTGACTTTTCAATGTACAGTTGACTTTTGATCAGTTGACTGGAAAATTCATCTGTCAATCCAATGAACTTGAGATCTTTTGAACCATGTGATTAGGTAAAGATGATTCCATTGAGTCCTTGAAATCATTCTTGAATCCAATTGGTCATTGGCTAGGTTAAATATCAGAGATTGCCCTTTCTCAGTCAAAACCCTAATTTTGACCATTTTGCCTCTTTTGATGATTTGATCAAATTTCTTGAGGAGTTGTGATCCAAACTTGATCAAATGGTACATATGAGTCTAAAATGTTGTTGTGGATCAAAAATTATGAAGTTTGACTATAAATTGGCCATGGTTGACTTTTTCCCCAATACAGCTGATTTTTAGGTCAACTGTCCAATTGACTGAGCAAAAATGTGATTCAAGGCTTGAAACTTAACATGAGCAATCTTAGGGGTCCAAGATGGTGTTTGAAAGTCACATGAAGCATTGGTGGTCCAAAAATCCTTGTGAAAACTCAAACCCTAATTTCAGGTTATCAGTGCAAGGAGATGTCTTGAGCTGAGCAAACCCTAAATTTGTCTTGAGTCCAAAGAGTCTTGTGAGGAAAATATTAATAAATGAGAGGGCAAATTTTGGGGTACAACAATAAGCTTGGAAAGCAAAAGCCAAAGCAGAATGAAAATCTTGCAGGTACAGAAGATCATCTTACAAACTATGAAGAGTCAGAAGCAAAGGACAACTCAGAAGATCCTTTTATTGCAAATGCTCTGGAGAATCTAAGAATTTCTGAACAAACCTCGCAGAATAGATTCCCCAGAATCACATCAGCATATCTAGAAAATGCGATTATTAGAAAGAAAGAAGATCCTATCAGAACAAGATCCTCTTTCAGAAACAATGAAGAATCATTGTTTGGATTGGTCTCTCTGATTGAACCAACCTCAATAGAGGAATCTCTGCAAGACAATGATTGGATCCTAGCTATGCAAGAAGAACTAAATCAATTTTCCAGAAATAATGTGTGGGAGCTAGTTCCAAAACCTAAAGGACTCAATATCATAGGAACAAAATGGGTATTCAAAAACAAGTTAAATGAGCAAGGAGAGGTTGTCAGAAACAAGGCACAACTGGTTGCACAAGGTTATAGTCAACAAGAAGGAATTGATTATAACGAAACTTTTGCCCCGGTCGCCAGGTTAGAATCAATTAGATTATTAATTTATTTTGATGTTCAACACAACATCTCATTATATCAAATGGACGTTAAAAGTGCATTTTTAAATGGTTACATACAAGAAGAAGTTTATGTCCACCAACCTCCGGGTTTTGATGACTCAAAATATTCAGAACATGTTTTTAAACTGAAAAAGTCTTTGTTTGGTCTGAAACAAGCTCCCAGAGCTTGGTATGAGCGTCTAAGTAATTTTCTTTTAGAAAAGAATTTTACCATAGGGAAAGTGGACACTACCTTATTCAGAAAAAAATTTAAAAATGATATTTTAATTTGTCAAATATATGTAGATGATATTATTTTTGGAACCTCTAATGTCTCTCTTGGAAGTGAATTTGCTGAGTCTATGCAGGCTAAATTTGAGATGAGCATGATGGGAGAACTAAAATTCTTTCTGGGACTTCAAATAAATCAGACTCTAGAAGGTACTTACATACATCAAAAAAGTATGTTAAAGAACTCCTGAAGAAATTCCAGCTATCAGAAAGTAAATAAGCAAAGACACCAATGCATCCTACATGCGTTTTGGGAAAAGATGAGGTAAGTAAGAAAGTAGATCAAAAACTCTACAGAGGTATGATTGGATCTCTTCTCTATTTGACTGCATCTAGACCAGATATATTATTCAGTGTATGTTTATGTGCAAGATTCCAATCAGATCTTAGAGAATCTGACTTAACTGTTGTTAAGTGAATTCTGAGGTATCTGAAAAGTACTACTAACCTTGGATTGTGTTACAGAAGATCCAAAGAGTTTAAACTAGTAGGTTATTATGATGCTTACTTTTCTGGAGATAGAATAGAATGAAAAAGCACCTCTGGAAGCTATCAGTTTCTAGGTGATAACATTATCTCATGGTACAGCAAGAAGCAAGCCACTATTGCACTATCAACAACTGAAGCGGAATATATATTTGTTGCTGGATGTAGCACCCAGATGATTTGGATGAAGAGCCAGCTGGAAGATTATCATCTCTATGAAAGTAAGATTCCTATCTTCTGTGATAATACCTTTGCTATTTGTCTTTCAAAAAATCATATGTTACATTCTAAGGCAAAACATATAGAAATTAAACATCATTTCATAAGGGACTACGTTCAGAAAGGAATCTTAAGTTTAAACTTCATAGACCAGACCATCAATGGGCTGATATTTTTACTAAACCCCTCTCTGAAGATAAATTTAAATTCATTCTGAAAAACATCAGTATGGAACTTTGTCCTGAATGAAAAAAAATTATATATGTTTTCAGAATGTTCTGAAATGAATGTTCTAATTAACTACTCTTCAGAAGTTAGAAGATGAGTTACATCAAAAACCATCTATCATATTCTGAAATGTGTCTAACGTTTCATTACAAGAATGGTTCAGAAGTTCATTACATTAAAACAGTTGTCACATGCTATCCTCAGAAGTTGAACGTGTGTTTCAACTCTGAAAGGTCACGCACGCGTGCACTGCTATTGAGACGTCGTTCCTAGGTAACTGTTCAGATTTGATCAAAATCTCACGCATCCCCTAAATGTGAAATCTCATTAATTTCTTGTAATTATTATTATTTTTAATTCAATCGTTCTAAATTCTTTAACTTCTTATTACTTTAAGTTCTTTTTCATAAGCTATAAATACTTTGCAAAATTCCTTTTTTAGTTTTTACTCTATCTCTCTCTCTCTCTCTCTCTCTCTCTCTCTCTCTCTCTAATTTCAATCTCTTCTGCGTATTTGCAAACTCTCTCTTTTTTTCAAAATCCTAAACCTAAGTGTTCTAAATGGATTCATCTTCATCCCCTTCCAAAAGAATTCATGTTTCTTCAAGCAGCTCTCAACATGCAGAAAGATATGTCACTCCTGAGAGAACAACACTAATCCCTGTTGATAGCTTGGAAGTGGTTAGTGAACTAATGGTCGATTTTGAAAATCTGAAAGTAAATGGGTTTGATTTGTTTCTGACTGTAGAGTTCCAAGGGTGGAAAAATTTCTTTGATCGTCTAGTTGGACCAGTGTTCCCTCATCTTGTCAAGGAATTCTGGATTCATGCCATCGCTTCAGCAAAGGTCATTCTATCATTCGTAATGGGAAAATAGATTTCCATCACTGAGAATCTCATAAGGAGGCTACTAGGTTTTGAAGGTAATGGTGTTGCTGGAATCTCAAGTGGAAGAATGGATATGTCTAAAGTTTATGCTGAGATTTTCACTACTGGGCAAGCATTCAACAAGGTCAGAGATTTGAAGAACAAATACAAAATCTGGGCAAGAATAATTCACGGTTGCATTCATCACAGGAAGGAAACCAGTTCCCCTGACTACATCAATGCTGACCAACAATATCTTTTGTTCTGTCTGGGAACAAATGTGAAGATTGATTTGTCTTATCTTCTGTTCAACCATCTCTGGACGCATGTAAAGGAAACCAGGGAAGTTGAAAGAGTCAAAAACCCTAAGTCAAAAATAAATTGGATCCCTTTGGGAAGATTAATCTTAGATATTCTGACAAAACTGGTCTGATAGCTCATCTAGAAGACGCAAATTTTCTTGGAGAATTGGAGCCCAGTTGTGGAAAAGCTCTGACTGGGAAGAACCTTCTCAAAAGGAAGCTGATTGACAAACTTCTGGTGGGACCTACTCCATATGTATCAGCATCTGTCACCAGAAGGAGAATCCTTGTTGAAGATTTTCCTTTCTTCAACTCTGGTGATCATCCTGAGATCATTCTGCACTTTATTGAAGCTTGCAAGGAAAGTGGCATTCCCATTGACCCATCATGGCTTCAAGGAAGGAATGTACCTACTCTAGAAGTTTTTCTCCAGAAGCATAAGAAAAGGCAAGCTATAGAAGGTCCATCTGCACGTCCGAAGAAGAAGAAGAAGAATAAGAAGAAATTTTTAGGTATATCCTCTGAAACCATCTATGTTTGTGATTTTGCACGTATAACAACATCTGCTGAACCCCAAACTCTAGGAGATATTGAAGTTGACATAGACCTCACTATTCCCTCTGAACCCCTACAAAATAACCCTCAAATTGATCAGGTATTATCTGGCATAGACAATTTTGATATTGTAGTTCCTCCATAAACTCAACCACAACCACCACTCTCTCCACATATCTCTCAACCTGAAATCTCTACTTCTGCTCCCCACCAACAAAATCCAAATATTCCTGCTGAAAACCCTCTTCAAACATCCCCCATCAGACCTTTATCACCAAAGTCCTTTGAGTGGTATGATGGTTCTTGGAGATTATCAGGAATCAACGTGCCTCTGGCTACACAACCTCCGTCCTTCATCATTCCCTCTGAAAACATTTTTGCTCTGAATGAATCCCCAACACCTATTCCTTCTTCCTCAGCTCAAACTACCATCATCATCTCTCCTGACATCACACCAATTACATCACCAGAAATTCCCACACCTACCTCACCAGAACCCGCATCACCTCACTCTTTAGAACCTACCTTCAGTCCATCTTCATCAGAACCTCTTGAACCATCTGATCCATCTGACTTTCTTAGGGTTGTAGTTGATCTTGAATCTCTATGTTATCTGCAAATTAAATCCACCAAGAAGGCAGTTCCCAAACCAACCCCAAATCCTGTTCAGTCAGATGTTAATATACATTTCCAGAATTTTGCAACAGAAATGCAGACGTGGATAGACCTGCTGAAGGCAAATAGTGCCAACAACCTGAACCCAGCTGCATGTGATTTTCTATGGGAAGCATTCAGAAGGAAATTCAATGATGAATCCTTTAAAATGCAAGATCTGTGCTATTCTCAGGTTCTTGATAATTTCACCCAGTATCTGAATGCCTTCAAGGCAGAAGTGGTAAATATCTGGGATAAGAAGTCTCTTCTGCAGATTACTAACGCTCATTTACCACTTGTTGATCACATGGAAGTTTCAGAAGATGAATCTGAAGATGGCTCTGAGTCAGATCCAAATCCCTTGGCAATGACTCTGTATCACCAACCTTCTGCTCAAGCTGCCTCTGAGAAAGTGCCAACTATTCTTATTGATCTTGGAACTCTTCTCTCCAATGTTGTAGGCTCAGACTCTGCTAGTTTTTCTCCAAAGGTTGTATCTTCTGAAGCTGCTTCAACATCTGCTCCAACTTGGCTGGTGATTGACACTCTAAATGAGATGAAGAAGGAAAATGAAGCCATACATGAACGTCTAGACGAACAAGATGAAACCAACAAGGAAATCAGAACTTGGATGATGAAACAAGAGGAATCCTCAACAGAAATCAAGAATCTTCTTCTTTCTCTTGTCTCTCGTCAATCTTAGTTTTATTTTTTTTTCAATTTTTTTGTACTTCTGTCCTTTTTACATCTTCTATATAAAAATATTTTGAATCTCTTTTATTTATTTATTTTGCTTTTTGATTATGACAAAAAGGGGGAGAAATGTGATTTTGATCTGATCCATGATAACAGTTATGGGACTAAGTCTCAAACATTCCTAACAAAATACAAAGTTTTTTTCCTGTTAAAGAGATATGCAGGTACCTCAAGACTCTGAAAGACTAAGCTCTAAACATCATCTGGTAAAGATCTGCTAAAGAAACTCTGAAGAAAAGATCAAGAGCTCTTAAAGAAACTTTGAAAGAAAAATGTCTCAAAGATCTGAAGAACAATCTTAGGAAGTTTTCCTTATGCATTTAAATTCTCTTATTATTTATTTCAGAAGAAGAAATATTTATCTCAGGGGGAGATTATCAATCTCACGGGGGAGATTCTAACTCTTGTACAAAAACATTTTTTAATCAAAATCTAAATTGTTTTTTCATCATCAAAAAGGGGGAGATTATTAGAACAAAGTTTGGTTCTAATCATATCTTAGAGTTTTGAGGATAACAATGAAATAGATTTTGTATAATATATTTTATACTCTGATGTGCAGGTTTTCTAATTCAAATGATGTTCTGACTCAATCTTCTCAAAAGTGAAACATCATTTTACGCAAGTCTGAAGCAAACTCTGAAGGAAGCACTCCAAGGAAAACTCTGATGAAAAGCAATCTTAAGCAACCTCTAATAAAGCTAGCTGAAGTAAAGATTTGAAAGAAGCACGATGAAAGCAACATCTGATAATGCAAGCTGAAGCAAACTCTGATGAACATAAAATGAAGAAAACTCTGATAGAAGAAAAGTTAAAGCAAACTTTGAAGTAGCAACGCTACAAGCAAACTCTTAAACTTCCATAGACAAGCTCTGACAGTACCGTTGATCATTTAATGCTAAGACGGATAACGCACTCAAGTGGTACTACACACGAGAGCATTGGAAACATAAAGACCAAGCTAACATGCATCATTAATGCATACACTCTCTTTAAGGCAGTAACGGTCAAGAATTAAAGTTATATATAGAAGACCATTTGTTTCAAAGCAAGGTTACTGATCCATGCAAAACATACTGAAGCTCGCTATTTTCATTCTTGTAAACTCATTGTATATAGTAGGTAATTTTTAAAGTACTGGGCTAAAATCTTAGTGATAAATCACAGTTTGTGATATAGATTATTAGAAGCACTCTGATTCACTACTGTTAAGAGATAATCCTTGTAATTGTTCCTTGAGAGACCAATTGGGTCAGATTTCTCAAGAGGGATAGGACTAGTTGAGTCTTAGAGGTGTTAGTCACTTGCAGTTGGATTGTGCATTATATTGTTAGTCACAATAGTTTAGTTGTGCATTTGTAATCAGTTTAATTATAGTGGATTAAGTCCTCGTTGAGAGAGGCGAAATCACCTTGGCGGATGGACTGGAGTAGTTTGAGTTTCAAATGAACCAGGATAAAAATACTTGTGTCCTTCCATTATTATACGCGAGAAAAAGGAAAAACTTATTCAACCCCTCTTCTAAGTGTTTTCTCACCCTTCAGTTTTTCTTTGTTTCTCTTTGTACACCTTTTCTTTTACGATGATTACCTCTTACTAGGATTTCTGTCTCTTTGTATAAAACTGTCTGTTTATAGACAAACTTTCCAAACCAATGCAATCAATTTCAAATTCAAAAAACTATTTTTATTTTCTCTATTTTGTTTGCAAAAAACGTCCAATGATTATATTGAATGAACATATGCATTTTAATATGATTACCGTTTACAAATATATAAACAGGATTAGCATTTATGAAAGACTCCAGGAGTGAGGATAACGTTTGAAGTTGACCATAAATCCCCGCAGAGCTTTTTTCACAAGTTGAACCCCGTCAGAGTTTATCTCCTTAGCACGGTCTACAGGGTTTATTTCCTAACAGGGTTTATTTCTCCGGTATTTTTATTCCTCAGCAAGATTCTCCTCTCGAACTAAATGACATTCAACGTTGTCCTCCCCAGAAGAGTCAATACTCATATCCGAGACCTGGACAAACATCTAATAGAAGAATTTAATCTTCTTTCAGAATACCAACCTTACAAAAGAACAATGAATGACCGCCTCTCTTTGAATGCTTCTATCCCCAAGCAGAAGTAGAGGATCCCCAGCGAAGTGTCCTCAAATAGAAAGCAGAAATCCCCAATAAAGTCAAGTTGAAGAACTATTGTCTTCATCCCCAGCAACAGTCAAGGATTTATTTTCCCCAGCCAGACATTATTATACGAAGCAACTGATATGCCCCAATAACACATTGCATCCATACATCATTTGCAAAAATCATGACATATGCATACAAAGCGCATATAACATTCTCATTTATTTTGAGAGAACAATTACAAAATGCATTACATCATGACATTGCACAAAATTAACTTTGCCTTTTCATGTTAAGTTCGCAAACAGACAATACTACCAGTAATTTATAGACATGTTATGGATCAACTCCCGAAACAAAAAAGGATGAATATATACATGACTAAGTGATTCCCTACAGAGACTAAATTCTGAAATGAATATCCTTCAGGACCTTTTTTCCAAAAAGCATTCCCCCAGAGACCAAGTTCTGGCGAGCATCTCCTTTCAGAAGTTTATTCTGAAAAGCATCTCCTTCAGCGCTTCATTCTGAAAAGCATTTCCTCTTCAGAGACGGAATTCTGAAAAGCATTTCCACCAAAGATCGAGTTCTGGTGAGCATTTCCTTCAGAGGAGTTCTGAAAAGCATTTCCCATGCAGCACTTCATTCTGAAAAGCATTTCCTTCAAAATTTTATTCTGAAAAGCATCTCCTTCAGCTCTTCATTCTGAAAAGAATTTCCCCTTTAGAGACGGAATCCTGAAAAGCATTCCCCCCAGAGACTGAGTTCTAGAGAGCATTTCCTTCAGAGGATTTCTGAAATGCATTTCCCCTTCAGCACTTCATTCTGAAAAGCATCTCCTTCAGAAGTTTATTCTGAAAAGCATCTCCTTTAGCGCTTCGTTCTAAAAAGCATTTCCCCTTCAGAGACGGAATCCTGAAAAGTATTTCCCCCAGAGACCAAGTTCTGGCGAGAATTCCCTTCAAAGGAGTTCTGAAATGCATTTCCTCTTCATCACTTAATTCGAAAAAGCATCTCCTTCAGAAGTTTATTCTGAAAAGAATCTCCTTCTGCGCTTTGTTATGAAAATCATTTCCCCTTCAAAGACGAAATCCTGAAAAGCATTCCCCCCAGAGACCGAGTTCCGGAGAACATTTCCTTCAGAACAGTTTTGAAACGCATTTCCCCTTCAGTACTTCATTCTGAAAAGCATCCCCTTCAGAAGTTTATTTTGAAAATTATCTCCTTCACCGCTTCATTCTGAAAAGAATTTCCCCTTCAGAGACGGAATCCTGAAAAGTATTCCCCCCAGAGACCGAGTTCTAGTGAGCATTTCCTTCAGAGGAGTTCTGAAACGCATTCCCCTTCAGCATTTCATTCTGAAAAGAATTTCCTTCAGAAGTTTATTTTGAAAAGCATCTCCTTCAACACTTCATTCTAAAAAGCATTTCCTCTTCAAAGACAGAATCCTGAAAAGCATTCCTCCCAGAGACCGAGTTCTGGCGAGTATTTCCTTCAGAAGAGTTCTGAAACACATTTCTCCTTCAGCACTTAATTATGAAAAGCATTTCATTCAGAAGTTTATTCTTAAATGCATCTCCTTCAGCGCTTCATTCTGAAAAGTATTTCCCCTTCAGATACGGAATCCTGAAAAGCATTCTTCAAATATAATCAGGCGTAGACTCATTCTGATACTCTTATCGACAGTTACTTCGGATTAAGGGTGGAAAACGGGCATGCCCGCCCCGTTTAGGCCCGCCCCACAAAAGCCCGTAAAAAACAGGGCGGGCATAGTTGAGGATGAGGGCCTAAAACCTAGGCCCGCCCTGCAAGAAAATAAGTGCGGGGCAGGGAAAGCCCGCAGGCACTGCACTTTTTAAGCCTAAAATGCAAAATTTTATGCTAATAATCATGCCTGTAAAATCCCGCAAAGAAAACGGGGAGAGGCGGGCGGTCACATTAGAGGGTGAGGGCCTAAATTCTTGGCCCGCCCCACACTAAAGTGAGAGTAAAACGGGCATGCCCAACGGGTCGGGCCCGTTTTGCCACCCCTACTTCGGATGTCATATGTAATCCCATCTCTGACGACACTCTATCACCCCTCCAAATGACATCTTTAAGCTCATTCAGGAAATATAATCAACCGAAAATGTTACTTAGTGAACCAGCAAGTGCAAATTTCTGGGCATTTAATTGTTCAATCCTCTTCCACCTTCAGATCCCGAATGACGAGCACGCAAATATAACTCTTCAAGTTTAAGAAGATTGAACATGGGCGGCTGTTGTACCACAAAATCTTCCCTCCCACTTCAAAATACCTCCTTATTCTCTTAAGGTTTCTCAAGTGCTCAAAACTACTCAAGGATTGATCAGACAAACCCCTCTACTAAGCAATGGCCTACAACTAGGTGTCATACCCCGAATTTTCTCTACCCTTATATTATATTTAGGTTTCTAATTTATGTTATATAGTTTTTATGTAGGGGGTGTAAGACATGGAAGAGAGATGTGTTTATCCAAAATGGACCATCAATATTTGATGGCCCATTATGTTTCATTTATATTTTGAGAGAAGGTGCTTTTTTTATATATAATGGGTATACTATTTTGAATATCATGGGTCTTTTCTAAATCAGAAAGGGCCCATATACTTTTTAATCCATTTGAGATATAGAAGAGGATTATTTTGCAAATCAGTGAGGTATAGTGATTAATAAAACCAACCCACTAAAGATATTAAGGTTTTGTTTTTAGAATAAGTCAGGGGGTGTTAGAGCATTTCGTTTTTAGGGCTCAATAAGTTAAACAATGTGGCCCAGTAAATATTTTTGGTCTGTTTTGAAATGGTTATTTTGTTTTTAATTATAACAGTTTTTTTAATTACTAAACATTTTATTAAAGAAGGGATATTTGTTTGAAACAATAGCAAATGACCCAAAAGCCATTACAGGCCCAGTCCGAATCCAAAAACTCACGCCCAAAAAAAAAATAAGGCTAACAAACAGCCACTGTACAGATTGACAAGGGATTAAACCATCAAGTTTTTTATTATCATATCTTTTCATTCTTTTTTTTGATTCGGAGAAAATCATACAAAACTAACACAAAATTGGCATATACATAAACAAATTAAAGTTTTACAAGACAAAATCAATGTTCTTTACTAATTTACAAACCCTAATCAATAAAATTGTAAACACATTAAATCAATTTCCTAATCAACTAACTTTAAATCACTATATAACCTAAACTAAAAAATTACAGACAGGGGGACAAAATTATTACAGGGGAGGACAGGGACGAGGGGAAATTGTTTTATAGAAAGAGAGAAAATGACAAAAAAAATGTTAACAAAGGGAGAACAAGAATAGAGACGGAGGCCCCAAAGAGTTGCCATCACCGCCTAGGGTTCAAACATATGGAACCCTAAATCCAATCACCACGCCGCTGCTACCTTCACCCTTGCACCACCGTCACCGTCTCCTTTATCACCGTAACCTTCCAAACAGAAATGAGTGATTAGTCAAAAGAACTCAGATCGGGAGCAAACGAGAAGAAATACAACTGAGGTAAACCCTTAGCTTTATGGGTATTTATTGTTGTGTTTTGTAGGTGTGGGTTTGGGGTTATTCATGGGGTTGTACTTTGTTGTTGTGTTGTTGTGGAAGAGGAGAAAGGGGTGTGTTGCTCTGATCAGAGACATAAGGGCTAGGGTTTATACTGATAGAGAAAGAAGAGAGAAAGTGAATTTGAGACGCGGAGAGAGAAGAGGTTAATAACACAAAAATGATATATTTATTTTGTAAAATGAATATATTATGCATAATAATCGTATGTGTGCGCCCTTAATTTCTACCGTACTCCCCCAACCATCACGTCCACACGATCACCATCTTGCAGTGTCAACCAGCAAGCCCGCAATAAACTCACATGCCCTTTACATATGCTAACCTATGGGTTGTCTCCCAAATCATCATGGTCCTAGCCCATTAACTAAAACAACCCCCCTCCCCTTTATTTTTGTTTTTTCTACCACAATTACAAACACACCTCCCTTAGCCTAATAGGCCCAGTCCAAAATCTGGACATGGGCCCCCTATAATTCACACCCCTAGTTTTACTTCCAAACTATAAAATACACCCTCTCGCCTTTGGGTATGAATTCAATATCTGAATTCAGGCCCATGCTTTTAGCATTCCACCATTTTACTACCCCTATATATTTCACACCCCCCTGCGTTTTTTTAAATATTTTATTTATTTTATTATTCCATATTTTATATTTTCTTTTATTAACTATAATTTTTATTGTATACTTTTAAATATATTTAATTTACTCAATATTATTATTATTATTATTTATCACACTTTTTTTATTTTCTAAACTCATAAAAATATATATTTTATTTATTGTATTAAATTGTTCTTTTAATCATGCACTTAAATAAATTACTTTTACAGTTAAATACATAAAAAATATTCAACAAATGCCAAATCATTTTCAAAATCAAATTAAGCAACAACCAATTAATTTTCAAAAAAGGTTATGAATATGTTCGGATCAACTACGCGCTTAGTCTAACAATCTCCGCTATTCACACACCTAGGCTAAGCACACGGGAAATTCGAATATTTTTGGTAAACCATAAAAAACAGAAACCCACCGCGAACTACGAAATGGGACTCTGATTCCTCCTAAGATACGTAAGCATACGATCAAAAAATCGTGGTGAGTCCCCCTAATTAAAAAATAAACCTTTTCCCCTAATAAACATAAAAAACCCTATTTCTTAAAACATGCTTCTAAACCGTATCCTTGCGAACAAGGTAGATGAGGGGTACCTAACACCTTCCCTTCGTCTAGAACCGAGTCAGGCCTAGAATCTCAGAACTTTTTAGGGTCATTCCTTTATACTCTCTTCCTTAGGATGAAAATTAAGGGTGGCGACTTTGATTTAAAACTAATTACAATAGTTGGCGACTCTACTGGAGACTTAACCCTAGGTTTAGAAGTTTTTCCTTTAGGTTTTAGGGTCTTGCTTAGATTTTTTGTTTTTCTTTATTTTACTTTATTTATTCATTCAATTATTCTGCTCATTATATTTTATCATATTATTATATCTGCGGTGGGATTTAAAATTTTGCAAAAAAATATTTTCAAAAAAACCTTAGAAAGAAGGTTTTTCTATTAGCCAAGGGGTTACATCAGCCCTATGAGTTTATGTGACGACTTCGCCTATAGTCGATGGAATTATGCGAAAGGAATACCTCTCGAGAGACATCCTCTTGGGAACTAGGACTTTGGAATGACACATATGACTCTTTGTACGACCTTTAAACCAAAAAAAAACTCATGATGAGACCTTTCATGACCTAGAGACAAAAGTTTCAATCTGTAAAGAGGCTCCGCTTAAGGGAGGCCCTTGTGCCTTTCCTTATAGTATTATTCATGATACCCTTAAGGAAACCACATTACGGGGAGGGTAAAATATCAGTAGGCCAAAACTAAGAACCTACCTTCTAAGGATACCTTTCACAAATCCCATTATAATTTGAAAACCTGCAAGGGTTATCCCTACATCCACTACTATCTTTAGTCTGTAGGGCTTTCGTCTATGTCATAGTCCCTAGCCTGGAGGGATTCCTTGTCATTTTTCATTGGCCATGATCTTTAAGGAATCCGTGCCTATCTCAATCTCTGAGACAATGTGGGATATCATCAAATCCATGTTTATTATTACATTCGTCCTTAAGGATTTCCTGCTTGTCTCAATCTCTGAGTCAGTGCAGGATATTACTGTGTCTATCATTAAAACCTGTATAGGGTACCCCTACGTCTACCTTTATACTATGTCCACATCGCATTACATCTCCATGAAATTGTTAGCATACCCTAAAAAAACAAAATATTTTTGCATACCCAAGCATTTTCATATATTTTCATTTTCATCCATTTGCATAAAGCTCATATCTCTTCCACTTAAAAAAATATCCACCCTTATCCAATGTGATCCCGCTATCAAGATTCTCGATACTCATAAACAAACTCAAAGCATGTCTCAAGAAGCCATGGAGGAACTCAAAAGAAGCCAAGAACTATTCAAGGAGGAGGTTCACCAGTTGAAGACTCAAACGAACTTGATCATACAATTATTACTGAGGAGCGAAGGTAACCCTTTATTATCCCAGCCACATGTATATTCATCACCACAGATGCCACCATCATGGGAAGTTTCCCCACCTCAATAGCAACTACAACATTTACTCAAGGTATCTTTGGTAGAACAGAGGTCATTGAATCCTCTAGACGGAACACTCTTGCCTAAGTATGATGCAAATTCCAGGTGCGAGTATAATTCCAACTGTTGTACCCTAAAATTTTCCCTCCCTTTTCTTCAAGACATTTCTCATAAAAGATCTCAAATGCTCAAGAATTCTCAAATAATTTATCAGATAAGCTCACTTACTAAGCATTGAGACCATAAATTAGGGTTTTGGTTTTCACAAGGAAAATTGGACTTCTAATGCATAAAATAACTTTCATGGTTCATCATAGACCTCTAAGAAGTCTCATGCCAAGTTTCAAGTCTTGCATCCTAAAATTGCTCAGTCAATTGATCAGATGACTGAAAATCAATTGTATTGGGTAAAAAGTAAACTATAACCAATATATAGTCAAACTTCAATATTTTTGGCCAAAATAAACATTTTGAAGTCATATTCATTAATTGATCAAGGGTTGATCATAATTCTTCAAGAAAAGCATTCAAATCATCAAAGGGGAAAAATTGTCAAAATTAGGGTTTTGACTGAGAATGATTGATCATTGACTTTTGACCTAATACATGACATAATGGCTTAAAGCATGATATTAAGTATTCAAACACAATGTCTTGACCTAATTTCATGGTTCAAATCACTTCTCAATATCAATGGTTGATAGTTGAATTTGGATCAACTGATGAAAAGTCAACTGACACATAAAAAGTCAAACTTTGACTTTTTGGTCAACATTGAATTTCAAAGATCAAAATTCATCAAGACATTTAAAAATAAAAAACTTGATCATCAAGAATCAATAAAGTCAACAAAAGTCAAGATTTCCAATACTTAGAAAATTTTAAGTGTTTTTTGACCTTGACAATTTCACTACTTCATGACAATTTTTCACCAAGATGCAAGATGATTCAAGGAAAACTTTCAACATGAAAGTTGTATATCTTGATGAATTCTACAACTTTGTCCTTGAGGGTTGATGTCAAAAAAATGCTTAGGTTTGAAGATATAGGCTCATGAAGTCATGACATTTTTACAAAACACTTAGTGAACATTTTAGCAAGTTTGGTCAGATTTTTGTCCCAACTTCTTGGAAAATTTTCACCTAGTTCCAAATTCATTTAGCCAAAGTGGTCAACATGAAGGTTGTAGATAATGTTTCAAGATTTCCGAAATTTCCAAGAACTTGAAGATATCATTTTTGAGCTAGGATAATCGAAGAGAAGAAGTTGGACATCCATTCTAGAATTTTTGGTCATTTTATGATGAACCTTATGATCCAATCTTTAAGCATGTTGCATAAATATTGCTTTGGAGGCTTCTAACTTTAAAATAACTCCATAATTAATTGTTTACACAACTGATTTAGCTATGATCCAAGTGCTTGAGCCATTGTCCAAGTGATTATTCCATTTTTGGCACAAAGTTAACATTCCCATTCTTGAAGAGTTTCTTTATACACAATGTCAACTATGCTTGACCCATACATTGTTGCTTCTGATTCCAAAACATTTCTAAGCAAGAAGTAGTCATCTACAAGACTGACAACAACCCTATAAGCCCTTGTACAGGAAACTATGCATTTCAAGTTTGCTTCAAAGCCAAGTGACTTAACCATAACATGTAATATTTGATTTCTGATTACTTGAGCCTCTAAAAAATTTTATCTATAAATAGAGAGGTTGTTTGCAAACTTTAACACGAGTTCAAGAGCCCTCTAACCCCCTCAAACTCCCCGAAACTCATAATTGTACACAAAACCTCCATTGTTGCAATTTCTGGCCAAAAACTTCAAACACATAATCCCTTCATGTGTTCCTATTCTAAATCATTCAAACATCATCTACACATAATATACAACTCATCCTCACCCCTGTTTCATAACTGTAATTACATCTTCATCATCCTTCAAACTCAAAAATAGCAACCTCCAACTTGACTTCTCCAGAAAGTTTCAACAACCTTCAGCTCAAAGTAAGCATTGCAATAGTTTCCTATGAGTCCAATGAAGTTATCCAGATCATCACAAAACCTCTAAGAGTGCTCAAACTTCAAACACGATTTCCAGTTTTGAGGTAAATTTTCTCAACTTTGAACTCCTTATACAAGCATCATTAATGGTTACTTTGTGAATAAAAATGTAGACATCATTTCCCTTAAGCTAACCATGCCTTTAGTTTTCATTTATGTTAACTCTACGTGGAGAATTTTGAAGTTGAACTTTCAAAAAATTAGGTTTTGATTTGGTACCAAACAAAATTCATGCTCATCTTTGATTTATAGTTTAAGTTATTTACATGGCTGAATTCGTGATGAAATTTGGAGCAACTTTCATGTTTACATTTTTGAAAATGGTTGAGAAATGAAGAAGTTACAGTTTTGAGCAATGGAGTTATCATTCCTGCGCGCGTGAAGGAGGAAGAAGATGAAGTTCAAAATTCAGAAATGAGTTTATTTTATATTTAGTTGAATTTTTTTTATGAACGAATTAAATAGCCACCCCGGTGGCAGAGAAGAGCGCGCTAAGGCATTTGTGTATAGGAGGGACCTGGGTTCGAGCCCCAGCAGTACCCTTTTGATTTTCACATAATTTTTTATTTCAGATTCAATGCAAGCAGGCTAGGGATGTGCATGGTATTCCTCTCACCATCACCACAAGATCATAACAAGGTCTGATCCAACACTCGAGACTGCAAGCCTATGATGTACTCTCAAAAGCCAACCACACTAGATCACATATAGGCGCTGGACTTTTGTTTCTGGGCCTTGACTAAATTTCTTTCATACACCCCCCTTTTACTAAAAACAACCAGGTCCATTTTCTTTCTTTTATTTATTTATTTCTGATTCAAATAAAAAAACTCCCTTTGGCCCAGCGCATCAATTTCTTTTTAACCCCCATTTTACTTTTTAACTCCCAAGCCCAATTTTTTTATATTTTCTTTATATTTTCTTTATTTTTATCTATTCATTTATATTTATTTAACAAAAATATATTTTCTTAAATAATTAAGTTAAAAATATTTTAATTTAAAAACTTTATTTCATTTTTTTAATTAATTAAATTAGATTTTGTTACCCTTTTTTTTACATTATAAAAAACATTTCCTTTCCAAATTAACATTGACATTCAAACTATTTTCTAAATAAAGCGTTATACTTATGTTTCATTTTCTTAAATTTAATTAACTTATACTTTAGGTTAGATAAATAATTAATTAACTTCTCTTGTAATTAACATAAATTCATCAATTAGGTTAAAATATTAAACCTTTTTCTCTATCAAAAAACCACAAAAACAATTTATTTTTCCTCATTCATCTATACATTTTGTGCATTTATTTATTATTCGTATTCAATGGTTTGTAATATATAATTAGGCTTTATTGCTTTCTACCCATCATTCACAAACTTGTACTCCCCATTCCCAAAGCGTTGTAATTGTGTAGGACATTTAAATTCTACAATTTATTGCTTTCCTTATTATTGTTAGTAATTAGGGTTTACATAACAAGACTTAAAAGCAACCATGGCAAAACCCTAATTCAAGATAAGATACATGAAAATAAAACACTTTGCACACATGTACCTCTGGGGTAACACACACTTGTTGCCTCGGATAAAAACAGTCATGTCCCTCGAACGTGAGATGCTTTAGCAAAGACCCTCGATTAAAAGATTGTAGTCCCTCGATGACCCTTCGATATTGCCTTCGGTAAATGATCTTAGTCCCTTACGACAATTTATAAAACATCTTACAAGTTGCATTCTATAATTGTTTGATGACCCATGCCTGTCCCTCACATCCAATGATAGGGCTCCCTACCATCCAATGGTAAAATAACACTATCTAAAGGAGGAGGTAAAGAACACAAGACTTTTTGAGTAGATAGATTGCTCGTAATTGCTTGCTCACAAACTAAAACTATTTTCACACCTCACACTTTCAAACCAAACATTTTTCAAACACTCTTTTTCCAAACAAATGTTTTAAAAACAAACACTTTATATGTGTTCTCGCCTATACGAGAATCATTACAAAGTTTGTCATACTAAGGCGTTTTCAAAATATTTCCAAAACAAACATTTTTGTATACATTCTCAACGATACGAGAATCATTACAAAATAACCATTTTCAAAACATCTTCAAAACATTTTCCAATTTACACAAAACACAAAGCATTTCAAAGTGATCAAGAAATTAAGAACCCGTAGATAACTACGGATGAAAAGGGTGCTAACACCTTCCCTTTTCATAACCTACCCCCCGAACTCAAGAAAATTCTCAAAAAGTTTTTCCTGTTCTTTTCACCCTTTCCTTTATTGGATAAAAGAAAAGTTGGTGGTGACTCTTGCTATCCGCAACATTTGCGATAAAATGCAAAACATCCAAGTCAGTTCTCCCACTGTATTACAGAACTGGAGAATCTGCTGGGGAGATATACTAAAAGTTGGGTTACCTTAAGAGCTAGATCACCTTTATTGCTTTACTTGCTTGATTTGTATGCTTTACATTTTGGGTTATGCTTGGGTTTATTTCTTGTATAGATCCTATACCCGGATCTGGGGCATTTTAGCTAAGTAGCAATAGATCGTGGAAATTGTACGGCATTGACCAATATGGTTGAAGAGATGGCTATGTTAGTGTGACACATTTATTGGTATCGGTGTCCCTTGAGTTAAATCAAGGAGAATACAGGGCCACTGTATGGTGTCATAAAGCACTAACTGACCATAGAACCTTAGTTGAACAACTTGGCCATTAGAAAGTAGTGAGATAGCTGAATTTGGTGCAGACTGGTGTTGGTTGATACTCGATACTACACTCATTGATATCGGACTTTTGGGATATTTCGGTCGCTAAAATAAAATCTTGTGCTGAAATAATGCCTGATGAAGAAAGATTAATGATATTGAGATTCCTTAGAACCCGGTTACTTATTTTAGGACAGGTTGAACCAACTAAAACTTCAAGAGGGTACCTACCTATAAACCTCATGCAAGCCTAAACCTAAGGCCTTGTGTGTTTTATTTTTGCATGATTATTTGTTTATGACATCATAACATCATGCCATAGCATTTTCACTAACCATTTCAAGGACCTAGGGATTTATCTTTGTCCTGTTTTGTAAGTTATGGCTTATGCTCGCAGAAATACCATCTGAATTAGCTTTGTAAGGGTGCCTCCTCAACTCAAAGAGTTAGCATCAAGGGTTCCTAAGAATTATGTGTTCACCAAAAGATATGGTCGACTTCTCAATCTGGTTACCTCAAGCTTTAAAGAAGACATGATGTGTATGCTCTTTTAGTTCTTTGATCATGTACATCATTGTTTCACCTTTCCCAATTATCAATTGGTGCCCACATTGGAAGAGTTCTCTCAACTATTGGGAGTACCTGTTATTGATCAAATACCCTTCACCGGTATAGAGGAAGATCCACAACCTAAAGAAATTGCATCAGCCTTACATATGAAGCGGTCTGACATTGTAGCTAATTGGGAAACAAGGAGCAGAGTCAAGGGTTTGCTAGCTAAATTTATGTTAGAGAAGGCTCGACTATTTTGGGAGGCTATGGATTTGCAAGCTTTTGAAGAAGTCTTGACTCTTCTAATCTATGGGTTAGTACTGTTCCCTAATCCAGACCAACTCATAGATGTGAATGCTGTTAAAATTTTCCTTTCTCGTAACCATGTGCCTACTTTGCTCGGAGACATTTTGCATACTCTTCACGCTCGTACTATGAGGAGGAGAGGGGCTCTTATGTGTTACATATTGTTGCTATCTAGGTGGTTTATTTCGCACCTTCCTCGGTTGGTATTGAATAATGAACAAGGTATGTGGTGGTCTCAAAGGATGATGTCGCTCTCTTATCCAAATATTTATTGGTGTTCCCGATCTTTGGACGATGTTTCTATTGTTAATCGCTATAGGGAATTCCCTAATGTTCCACTCCTTGGCATTAGGGGAGGTATTACTTATAACCCTTCTCTGGCTCTACGGAAAATTGGTTATGCTCGAAGGGATGGTCCACATGATGCGCTTATTTAGGGTATTGTATTCGACTACGAGAGCGATGTTCAAGGTTATCGTCAAAGGTTTGTACGAGCCCGGGGCATGGTAAACAAGGTTGATAGCAAGACTTTGGGACATAATAATTCTATCCCTTTGGAGCCTTATCTCAAATGGGTGCGAGCTCGCACTCAAAACCTCATGATGCCATATCCAGCTATCCTTCTAATAGTTATGGAGCCTGTTGCTGGGGGGATATTTCGTATACCATTCTCCATCCTGACAAGCCTACTGACCTCGAAGAATTGCAGAAGTCATGGATTCAACTCAAGGTAGAACGAGACACCTTTGAATCTCGATTATATGCAAGTGAGAAGAAAGTGTTGGAGCTTACAAAGCAACTTCATGAGGAGCAAAGCCTGAATGCCTACATTGATACAAAGAGGAAGCGTTTGTGGGAGACTTAAGTTTTAGGTCTTAGGAGATCTTATTTTGTCGTCTCTTTGAGACCTTTTTGCTTTTCTATTGTAACCCAATAGGCAATTGTAATTCTTGAACTAATTAATGAAATTGTTGTTTCTGTTTCCTTTTTTGCTAGCAAATTTAAATCTCCTGAGGTCCTTGAAAACATTGTGTTCGCATATCATGCATCATTTTATAAGCAGGTTTTTCGATACAGGTTTCCTCATCCTTTTACTATTTATTTCAGTAGAAGATGGCTCTAGAGCAAACCTTCAAAGATCTGCAAACTCAACACGCACAGTTTCAAGAAACTCTCCTCAACTTAGCTAAAGTACAACAAGAAATGATGGCGCTCCTCGTCCTAAAAAAGAAGACTGAAAAACGGATTGTTATCCTTAACATGGGAAGAAGGTTCAAAGGTCTTCCCAGACCGGCTCAAGTAGAAGATGATTCCACTGAGGAGGATGACAATCAAGAAGAGGATGTTATAAGCACCAGGTTTAAGGGTGTAAATAGCCAGGTTTCTGAGGACGGAGACTACTCCGATGAGCAGTACCCACCGGCAAATGACAAATACAAATAGATGGAAGATCGACTCAAGGTTGTGGAAATTCAAAAAGTGTCTGGTTTGGACTTTGGAGACTTAGGTTTGGTCCCCGGGGTGGTCATTCCTCATAAATTCAAGGTTCCTGTCTTCGCCAAATATGATGGGATCTCTTGCCCGAAACTCCATTTAAGGTCATATGTCCGCAAGATTCAACCACACACCACTGATAGAAAGTTATGGGTTCATTTCTTCTAAGAGAGCTTATTTGGGACACAGTTGGAGTGGTTCTATCAACTAGAGGGAACTAATATCCACACATGGGAGGATTTGGATGCTTCCTTCTACAGATAATACCAATATAATGCTGACCTTGCACCAATTCGCATGCAATTACAAAGTATGACTATGGGCTCAAGTGAAGGCTTTAAGGGGTATGCTCAAAAATGGAGGGACCTGGCTGGAAGGGTGCAACCCCCTTTAACTAACCGAGAATTAGTGGACATGTTCATGGGCACCTTGACTGATCCATTATTTAATTTGCTGATTGGGAGTTCTTTGTCAGAGCTTACTGAGTTGATTTTGCCTGGTGAACGAGTTGAAAGCAAAATCAAAAGTGGAAAGATCACAATGGCCTCAACCTATAATGTTGTAAAGAAACAATTTATTGGTAAGAAGGAAAGTAATGTTATTTATGGACAAAGGAGTTGTATCAATAATGATTGTCATCAATTGGTAGGAGCAGTATTGATTTCTAACCCAACCCCAGTTCAACGACCACAACAACAAAACAATCAACAAAGGTCGGATGCCCCGAGGAGGAAGTTCACTAGGATCAACATGCCATTATCTCAAGCTTTACAACATCTGTTGAAAGCACAATTGATAACACTACAGGATCCTCCTCAAAATCCCAACACATCATCTCCGAAGTATAACCCAAATGCAAGGTGTGCATACCATTCCAATAGTCCTGGGCACGACACCAATGATTGTTGGGCCCTAAAAAGAAAAATCTAAGATTTGATTGACAACAAAGTGATTGACTTTGACCCTCCAGAAACCTCTAATGTGATTACTGCACCCATGCCCAGTCATGGTAAAGGTGTTAATGTTGTTGACAATATTTCCTATGTCTCCTCCATCAGTGGTTTTACCACTCCCTTGATGACTGTTAAGAAGAATCTGTTAAGAGTCGGTTTATTTCTGAGTTTCCTTGAGAATTATTACCATTGTGCCTCCCAAACTAATGGATGTATATGGCTGAAGAAGGGTATTCAATGCCTGATTGATAGCCATGAAATTTTGTTCGAGAAAAATTCGTCCATGAAGAGTTTGCCTGAAAGTATACCTCAAGAACTGAGACTTGAAGATGTTTCTATAATCACCATTTCCAATACTCCTACTAGGATCACCTCTAGAGGCCCTATAAGGATTTCTGCTGAGCCGAGAGTGGCTCTCTGATCATCACTACACTAGGGCCAGTCCCCTATTCCTATGATAAACCTGTGCCTTGGAACTATGGGGTAGAAGTTTATTATCATGGTGTCAAGAAAGATCCATTGATTACTAAAAATGAAGATCCTGAAGTTACAAACATTGTTGAAACTAGTAAGGTCACTAGGACAGGAAGGATCTTATCTCTAGAGATCTCTCCTCCAACAACTACTACAACACTTGTTCATATTCCTGCTGCTGGGCCAACTGCTGACGCTTGAGGTAAAGAGAAAGTATATGAGCCTGCCCGGATTTAGGCGCCATCCAAAGATGTTACAATTGAAGACACATCTAAACAAGAGATGGAAGAGATTATGAATATCATTCGTAAAAGCGACTACAAAATAGTTGAACAACTAGGGAAGACACCCTCCAAGATATCCCTGATGTCCTTGTTAATATGCTCCGAAGCACATGCCCAAGCTTTGTTGAAATTTCTGAAGAATTCCCATGTACCACAAGAGACCATTGTTGATCAATTTGAGAATTGTGTAGCAAGCTAACCGCTGACAATGCTTTAGTATTTTCTAATGCATATTTAACTCCGACGGGGAAGAATCATAACAAAGCTCTGCATTTCTCTATTGAATGCAAAGGCACTACTTTGGCGCATGTGTTAGTTAATATAGGTTCCTCCCTGAATGTTTTACCCAAGGGTGCTTTGGATAGGCTGGATTGTGATGGGTTGGTGATGAAACCCAGCGATATTGTGGTAAGAGCCTTTGATGGTTCAAAAAGAATGGTCCATGGAGAGGTTGATCTTACGATCAAGGTGGGATCTCAATTCTTCAATTCATCTTTCTATATAATGGATATCCTCCCGGCCTATTCCTTCTTTCTCGGACGCCCATGGATTCATGGGGAAAGTGAGGTTACCTCTACATTACATCAAAAGCTGAAATATCTGGTGAAAGGGAAGATTGTCACCGTCTGTGGAGAGGAATAATATATGGTCAGTCATTTGAATTCTTTCAAATATGTTGAAATGGATGGCGAATTCATTGAAACTCCTTCCAGAAATTTTAGATAATCCCTCTGACGATTGTTGTTGCCAAGGTGTTGCACCCCAAAATTTTCCCTCTCATGTTTTCCAAAGTCTTCCCCCTGCATGGTTGACCAGAAACCCTTGCCTAAGGAAAAAGAAAATTTTTGAGTGGTGCTTTAAGTACCTTTCGATTGGCATTCTGAAAGACCCTTCGATTGGTATTCTGAAGGAGCCTTTCGATTGGCATGGATAATTCCCTTCGATTGGCATTATGGACAAACACTTCAATTAGCATTGTGTCAAGGCCTTCGATTAGAATTCTGAAAGACCTTTTCATTTGGCACCCTGGGCCAAGCCTTTCAATTGGCATGCCAAGGGATCCTTCGATTTAGCATTGTGTCAAGGCAGCTTCGACAGGCATGTTAACCATGTCCTTCGATTAGCATGAACAGCACCTTTCAATTGGCCTGTTAACAAAGCCTTTCGATTGGAATTTTAACAAGTACCCTTTGATTAGTATATGGACAAATACCCTTCAATTGGCATTTCAAAAGGTCCTTGGACTGGAACTTCAGAGTGTCCTTCGACTGGAACTTCAGAGTTTCCCTTAATAGGAACATCAGAACGAAATGACCTTCGAATGGCATTTCAGTGCAGAGTTTCTCTTAATATAAGATGCTCTGATGAAGGAAGTTCTGAACACTTCGAATCAGAACTTAGACTCATCACAAGGCCAAGGGCTGGTCGAAGTTGTCTAATAGGGAATGTTCTAAATAGATTCAAATTGGACTTTGAAGCTGGCAAAGAAGGCCTATTCGAAGGGTACATAAGAAATCCATTCGAAGGAGGAAAATCAAGACCAATCGAAGAGCAGGGCCTAAAGGCATTCGAAAATCAAAAGTTTCCAGGTTCATTCAAGATTCCAAAGAGACATGAATATTTCAAAAAAGGAAATCTTTTAATATGTCTGGTTCTTGTCTCATGGCTTTAAAGGCCTGTTTAATTGGTTGTCTCTTGCCGTTACTAGACCATCATACTCCTATAAATACAAGGGCCAGCATACAGTGCCAGGGGAACAAAAATATGAAAAAAGGAGAAAGAGAAACAGGGAGGATTTGGAGATACGTTACCCACAAACCCACCAAAGGTTATCAGCATTTTCATAAGTAATCCAAGCCAAAGCAGCCATTCAGCGAACATCTCCACACCCAGAGCCACAGATCATACATCTTTAATTGGTAAGGGTTTGCAAAACCAAAATTGCACCTTCATGACATTTAAATACACATTGCATATGTATTCTTGTTATTACTGATTATGTTGCATGTAAGCTGAAGTGAAAAGATGAGATTGTGCCATTGCTGGGGCACGATATGAGTTTCTCCTTCGAATCTCAGGATAAAACAAACCCAGGCCCAGATTCAGCAGATTCAAATTGAGGAAGGATTCGAATTGGGAGGAGATTCGAATCAGGGGGTAAAATCCCCCCTGGATCTTTAACATTTGTCTCGTTTTGCAGGAAATATCTTATCAGAATCTTGTTCAGAGCTTCGAAGCTTAGCAGCTTAGCTTCGAACTGGATCCAGGGTTCCCAGATCGAAGGATGACATATCCAGATCGAACACCCCCAAAGCGCAGCCCCTCATGCACCTTCGAGCAAGCCTCTTTCGATCCAGGCCTCCAGAATTATACCTTTCTTGATTTACTGCCTGTTCCTTCGATTTCATCTTTGTTTTGACTATTTTATTTCCTTTTTTTAATCAACATAAAATCAATTAAAAAAAACCACAAAAACATTAGGCTAGTTTTTTCTATTAAATTAACTTTGTTAATTAATCATTTAATTATCTTAACATTTTCTCAAAACTAAAATTAAGAAGATTTAGATAAAATAAAACAACAAAAAGATTTTATTCTTAGGATTTTTAGAGGTTATTTTCAGATTCGCGCGCGTTTATTTTATTGTAACTGCCTACTGGTTTGTAATAGCTTAACTAAGACTTTTACACTTTACTGCTTTATTCCCCCAATTTTGGACATGTAAATAATCCCCTTCCCCGAAGCCTTGTAATAGCGTAGGATTTACAATTCCCGCACTTTAAATTCCTATACATATATTAACTATTTAGATGTATGCTAACTAGGATTGAATGACAAGATTAACCTTTAATTTAAAATCAACCGTAGCTCACCATCAACATGTACAAAGATAATATAACTGAAAAATAGTACACTTGCACATGCCACTCTTAGGGTACGCCTCACTTGGTTGCCTCGAACGTGGTCATTGAGTATAGGATGTTTTAGAGGTTGCCCTCTTGTCCAAAGATCATAAGTTGCCTCGAAACGGTTGCCTCGGATAAAATGATCTAAGACATTAGGGTTACCACTAAGGCGTCCTAACATTGCTTTAGTGACCACACGTCCCTTAAATCGAATTGACCCGAAAACTCCAACGACGATGCTACCTACTCCTCAATAGTGGAATGGAATTGTCTAAAGGACACTTGCACAGTCTAATTCCTTTTTGAGTAGGTAGAGGTTCTTAAGTACTTGCTCCTTTTAAAACAAAACAAAACTTTTCACACTTACACTCTCTTCAAAACAAAAACTCTTTTCAAACCCACAAACACAAAGAAAAGCAAACCTTTGAAAACACAGTGAGCAAGTACCTAAGAGCCCGTGGATAACCACAGATAGAAATGGTGCTAACACCTTCCCTTTCTATAATCTACCTCCCGAACCCGAGAAACATCTCGAAAAGGAATTTTTCTGTGTTTTTGTCCTTTCCTTGTTGGATAAAATAAAAGACGGTGGCGACTCTTTCTTACTGCGACATTTTGCAAAAACAAAGGCAAACGCGAACCAGCATTCCAAAACAGTCAGTTCTCATTCCCACCGATCACAGAACTGGAGACTCTACTGGGGATATTCTATAACTGAGGTGTACCTTAGGATTAGATCATTATGTTCTCAATTGTATGCTTTGTATGCTTTAATTTTATGGGCTTGTAACGGAGTTCTATATATCCTAACCCGGATCTGGGGATACCCTTTAGGTAAGTAGCAATAAAATGTGAGGGATTTGTCCGGCGTAGACCGACACGGATGAAGCAGTAGCTACGTTGGTGTGGCACTTTAGTCTGTACCGATATCCCTTGTGTTGGAACAAGGAGAATATGGGTCTTCTAACGGGTCATTAAGCACCAACTGACCTTAGAACCTTTAAATTGACCAACTTGGCCATGGAACAGTAGCAGTATGCTACACTCATTGAGACTAAACTCTCGCGATGATTCTGGCTGCAAGAAAAGGTTGCTAAACTGGAATTATGACCGATTGAGGGTAGTCAGTGATATTGAGATCCTCTAGAACCCGGTTACTATTTTTAGGACAGGTTTAAACCAACTGAACTAAAAGAGGGTAATGCCTAAACTTCATGCCAGCCTAAACTTAAGGCTGTTTGTGTGACTTGTGTGCCTTCAAACTTGAACTACTTGCACATTCTTGTTATCTGGCAACATGAGTTCCTTGCAGGTTTTGGTTACAGTCATTATCCAATAATTTGGATTTATTGCAGGGTTTACTTACAACATCTCACACTTGTGCTTAAACGCATATCATACACATCATAACATCATGACTTAACATTTCTTTAACCATTTCAAGGATCTCAAGGGTCTGTGATGCAGGTTATGGTAAATCAAAAGTCTAGCAAGGGGCAAAGGGGATTTATTTTCCTCTAGCCAATGTCGTCTAGAGATCAAAACACGATAAATTGAGTCAGGGGCTATGACCCACTCGATATGGTGAGCTTGACTCTTGAAGAAGGACTCTCAGCAACATGAAGTTCCTTCAATCAAGCTACAAGATTCAGATTCTAACAGTTTCTTGTTTACCCCGCGAGATCCTTGAAAACATTGCATACATATATCATACATATCATTGCATAACAGGTCATCCAGTACAGGTCTCTCATGTTCTCGCTGTTTATTTCAGCAATGGCTTTCCAACCAGACAACCAAGATCTTCGAGCTCAAAACGCCCAACTTCAAGAAATGTTCTTGAACCTATCCCAGGGGCAAGAAGAAATAAAAGCTCTCCTCACAAGGGGCTTGGTCCTAGGGAATCCAGGAGGCATCAGGAATGATCAGTTGGAAGGGCTACAAATAGAGTTGGCAACAATGAAGATCCAGATGATGGGACATCTGGTGGGCCAGATGGCTCTCATTTAAGACTTATCTCAAAGACAAGAAGAGCTCAGGGTCCCCGTCAACAAGCTGCTTCAAAATAACCAAGTGGGGAAAACAACTAGGGTTGACGATCAAATCATTGTTCAACCTCCTTTGAGACAAGAAGACAAAGGAAAAGCTCCCCAGCTTGCTTTAGGGTCACAAGCCCAGCAACAACCTCGCCAGCATCAACGGGGTAATCGGCGCAAGCAAAATGCATCTGGAAGACATTTCTCTGAGACTGATATACCATCATCTCTAATACTGAAACGCTTGTTGGTGGTCAATCTGATTACTCTAAAGAATCCTCCCCGGAATCCCAATACCTCTGCTCCTGGCTATCGTCCTGGCGCATTTTGTGTATACCACTCCCATAGTCCTGGATATGACACCGACGACTGTTGGACTCTGAAGAACAAGATCCAAGACTTGATTGACGGAAGAGTGCTGGAGTTCATGCCGGATGGCGAGATGAAAATCTTCCGCTGAGAATTCTCCATTTGAGATGACTAGTTCAAACTAAGAGACTTTTGTTCATTTGAATTCTGAAGTTGTATTTTTCTTTGCTTATTCAAACAATTATTATCATGTCGAACTATTTTATTTCATTAATGCATTACATGTGTCTGTTTTGAATTAATTGTTTTCACTATGCTTAAATTACTTCATATTTCCTTTTTGTGATGTTCAACTCTCGATTAAAAAACTCTAAGCCTTTAGAGGGAGGATGACGAAAATGATATCAAAATCTCTACAGTATGCTTTTGAACAAACCCCCACTGACGATGTACAGGCATTGTTTCAAATCCTAAACAGTGGAGTTATAAGGAAGATAATCCCTCGTCAAACCCTTTGAGCCAAAGAAGTTGGAGTTTTTCTTTTCACAAGTTAAAACCCTTAATTATAACCTGGGGCAGGGTAGCTTTCTCAGTTGATCCAGGTGCACAATGAATGGCATCAAAGAAGTCCTTCTGAAACAAAAGACGGTGATGGTTCCGTATAATCGTCAAGACAGGCAGTCATTATCTCTCGAAATAAAAGCCCATTAAGTTAAAACCTATGAAGGAGACTTAAGAAAAACTGGGGCATCCCGCTGACGGTAGTCACAAAAAGAAACAGTTCAGGCAAAAGACAGGGATAATAAAATCAAAAAGAGGTCCTAAAAACTCTCAACAAAAATGATTGCATGTTCAAAATAAATTGTCAGTATCTGAACCATCACTAGTATATCAGAGCAAAGACTCAAACAAGATCTAATGCACGATTAGCTGAGTTTAGGATCGAAGAACATCACGAAGAACGGGTGGGTACAAATAAATTTTGAGCCTTTATCCTTTGTTTCTTAAACCGTGAACCAGGCCGTTATAACCCTTAAAAGTCCTAGTTAAGGCATGGGTTAGTTTGAAAGCATATTGTTACAAAAGGTATCCTGACTCCCGTAGGGCTTGTTGTAAATCCTGAGTTGACATCACATTTTACAAAAATTCGCTTGTTTTATTGAAAACTGCATTTTCAAAGAACTTCAAAACAGACATAAGATTTGCATTCTTAAAATAACATTGTTTGCATATGACTATTTGTTCAACAACAGAGAAATTCGCACGACGAATATCTAGTGAACAAAAACCTTTTCAATAAAAAGGATCACCTCAAGTGGAAAAAACACTTCCAACCAAGGGGCACGCCATGAGCATTGTCTATCATTTGGGGTAGTCAAGTCAAGATTCAAGGAGTCTCTCAAAGATGCCAAATAGCCAGGGGCAGATCTCCATTTGAATCACTTGGGGCATTGGACATGAATTCCAGCAATGAATCTTGTATGATCAATCGAACATCTTCTGGTAGTATGGCAACACAACACTACTGACAATGACAACTCCCTACACCCTGAGAGCGTGGACATAGTCAGAAAATACTGCGCATGAACAAAGACCCGCTAGGTTGACAGGCCTAGGCAAAAATAAGGGCATCCCGATGAACCAAAAGGGTTCGAGCAAAAATTAGGGATAAAAACAAAAAAAGATTTGTACACCTGGCAAGTCGAAAACCTGAAAAGGCGGCTTGGGCAAGAAAGGGTATCCCGATGGACTGAAAATCTGAAAAGACAGTCCAGGCAAAAGTTAGGGATTAAAGCGTACAACTATGTCCCGTCATCTCGTCACTTGCCTACCAGAAGAAGATTTGTCATTTCAATCGGCAATTACCAAGCACCTCATAGGTTGGAATAATACTCGATCCACAAGGCCTCCGCAGGCACCTTCTCCCGCAGATACAGGGGCGGAAAAGTTTCGATGCAAAGTCATTGTCATATCCTCATTCCGCGTCCCGGTAACATCTACACTCCCCACAGAGTAAGAAAAGGACAGTGGTGTTAATTCTCCGCAGCGGAGGCTCGCAACCACGAATGGGTCGGTAAGATTCTGCCCAAGCCGAGTTTATCTATCACCAGCACTGGAAGATTATCCCCATTAGAGTCTAAAAGATTATCCCCAGTGAAGTCGCAACTGGAAAATCATCCCCAGTGGAGTTCATTCCTTTCACAAACAGAAACTCAATTCCCAACAGAGTTTCATGATCACCAAGCAACGGTAACTCATCCCCAGCTGAGTTTATTTCTACAAATCAATTGGTCCTCTAGTAGGGTATCTCTTCTCCCCACAGAGTCATTGCCTCATCAATTTATTCCCCAACGGAGTTATCCTCTCCTGCAGGTTTATTCTCACAATCATCTTCATTCACTATCCCCAGCGGAAACAAAGAATTCAACTCTTTTCTCCAACAGCAATCTGGGATTTATTTTCCCCAACTAAAAACATCACATCTTCATACATCATGACATGCATACGCATCATACAACACAAATCACATTTATTTTGAGAACATCACTGCCTGATGCATATCATGCATTACATACAGCTAACCTTTACCTTTCAGGAAAGATACAATCAAATTCTCACAAAATTCAAGCTATGAAGCCTTACCTAGGTTTCTTCCCGGTTCAGATGCAGTTTTACCTAAACTCCTCATGAAGCAACCTTACCTAGGTTTCTTCCCGGTTCAGATGCAATTTTACCTAAACTCCTCATGAAGCAACCTTACCTAGGTTTCTTCCCGGTTCAGATGCAGTTTTACCTAAAATCCTCATGAAGCAGCCTTACCTAGGTTTCTTCCCGGTTCAGATGAAGTTTTACCTAAACTCCTCATGAAGTAGCCTCACCTAGGTTCCTTCTCAGTTCATATGTAGTTTCACCTAGACTCATCCTGGAGCAACCTTACCTAGGTTCCTTCTCTTTCCCTATGTAGTTTTACCTAGACTCATCCTGGAGCAACCTTACCTAGGTTCCTTCTCTTTCCTGATGTAGTTTTACCTAGACTCATCCTGGAGCAACCTTACCTAGGTTCCTTCTCTTTCCTGATGTAGTTTTACCTAGACTTATCCTGGAGCAACCTTACCTAGGTTCCTTCTCTTTCCCGATGTAGTTTTACCTAGACTCATCCTGGAGCAACCTTACCTAGGTTCCTTCTCTTTCCCGATGTAGTTTCACCTAGACTCATCCTGAAGCAGCCTTACCTAGGTTCCTTCCCTTTCCCGATGAAGTTTTACCTAAACTCCTCATGATGTAGCCTCACCTAGGTTTCTTCTCAGTTTAGATGTAGTTTTACCTAGACTCATCCTAGAGCAACCTTACCTAGGTTCCTTCTCTTTCCTGATGTAGTTTTACCTAGACTCATCCTGGAGCAACCTTACATAGGTTCCTTCTCTTTCCTGATGTAGTTTTACCTAGACTCATCCTGGAGCAACCTTACCTAGGTTCCTTCTCTTTCCCGATGTAGTTTTACCTAGACTCATCCTGGAGCAACCTTACCTAGGTTCCTTCTCTTTCCCGATGTAGTTTCACCTAGACTCATCCTGAAGCAGCCTTACCTAGGTTCCTTCCCTTTCCTGATGAAGTTTTACCTAAACTCCTCATGATGTAGCCTCACCTAGGTTCCTTCTCAGTTGAGATGTAGTTTTACCTAGACTCATCCTGGAGCAACCTCACCTAGGTTCCTTCTCTTTCTTGATGTAGTTTTACCTAGACTCATCCTGGAGCAACCTTACCTAGGTTCCTTCTCTTTCCTGATGTAGTTTTACCTAGACTCATCCTGGAGCAACCTTACCTAGATTCCTTCTCTTTCCCGATGTAGTTTTACCTAGACTCATCCTGGAGCAACCTTACCTAGGTTCCTTCTCTTTCCCGATGTAGTTCCACCTAGACTCATCCTGGAGCAACCTTACATAGGTTCCTTCTCTTTCCCGATGTAGTTTCACCTAGACTCATCCTGGAGCAACCTTACCAAGGTTCCTTCTCTTTCCCAATATAGTTTTACCCAAACTCCTCACGAAGCAACCTTACCCAGGTTCCTTCTCCTACCAGCAATCACTCCTGCAGATGGCATCTATAAGCCCATCCTCCTACCAACAATCTCCAAATGGCATCTGTAAGCCCATTCCCGACGTCACAATGCTGATACTAAACCATGCGAGTGCAAATTTATGAGAACTGTAGTGTTTAATTATCTTCCACCTTCGGATCACGAAAGGCTCGAAAGCCAATCTATATCCTCAGGTTTAAGAAAATTGAACAGGGGCAACTGTTGCACCCCAAAATTTGCCCTCTCATGTTTTCCAAAGTCTTCCCCCTGCATGGTTGACCAGAAACCCTTGCCTAAGGAAAAAGAAAATTTTTGAGTGGTGCTTTAAGTACCTTTCGATTGGCATTCTGAAAGACCCTTCGATTGGTATTCTAAAGGAGCCTTTCGATTGGCATGGATAATTCCCTTCGATTGGCATTATGGACAAACACTTCAATTAGCATTGTGTCAAGGCCTTCGATTGGAATTCTGAAAGACCTTTTCGTTTGGCACCCTGGCCAAGCCTTTCAATTGGCATGCCAAGGGATCCTTCGATTTAGCATTGTGTCAAGGCAGCTTCGACAGGCATGTTAACCATGTCCTTTGATTAGCATGAACAGCACCTTTCGATTGGCCTGTTAACAAAGCCTTTCGATTGGAATTTTAACAAGTACCCTTTGATTGGTATATGGACAAATACCCTTCAATTGGCATTTCAAAAGGTCTTTGGACTGGAACTTCAGAGTTTCCATTAATAGGAACATCAGAACGAAATGACCTTCGAATGGCATTTCAGTGCAGAGTTTCTCTTAATCTAAGATGCTCTGATGAAGGAAGTTCTGAACACTTCGAATCAGAACTTAGACTCATCACAAGGCCAAGGGCTGGTCGAAGTTTTCTAATAGGGAATGTTCTAAATAGATTCGAATTGGACTTTGAAGCTGGCAAAGAAGGCCCATTCGAAGGGTACATAAGAAATCCATTCGAAGGAGGCAAATCAAGACCAATCGAAGAGCGGGGCCTGAAGGCATTCGAAAATCAAAAGTGTCCAGGTTCATTCAAGATTCCAAAGAGACATGAATATTTCAAAAAAGGAAATCTTTTAATATGTCTGATTCTTGTCTCATGGCTTTAAAGGCCTGTTTAATTGGTTGTCTCTTGCCGTTACTAGACCATCATACTCCTATAAATACAAGGGCCAGCATACAGTGCCAGGGGAACAAAAAAATTAAAAAAGGAGAAAGAGAAACAGGGAGGATTTGGAGATACGCTGCCCAGAAACCCACCAAAGGTTATCAGCATTTTCATAAGTAATCCAAGCCAAAGCAGCCATTCAGCGAACATCTCCACACCCAGAGCCACATATCATACATCTTTAATTGGTAAGGGTTTGCAAAACCAAAATTGCACCTTCATGACATTTAAATACACATTGCATATGTATTCTTGTTATTGCTGATTATGTTGCATGTAAGCTGAAGCGCAAAGATGAGATCGTGCCATTACTGGGGCACGATCTGAGTTTCTCCTTTGAATCTCAGGATAAAACAAACCCAGGCCCAGATTCAGCAGATTCAAATTGAGGAAGGATTCGAATTGGGAGGAGATTCGAATCAGGGGGTAAAATCCCCCCTGGATCTTTAACATTTGTCTCGTTTTGCAGGAAATATCTTCTCAGAATCTTGTCCAGAGCTTCGAAGCTTAGCAGCTTAGCTTCGAACTGGATCCAGGGTTCCCAGATCGAAGGATGACATATCCAGATCGAACACCCCCAAAGCGCAGCCCCTCATGCACCTTCGAGCAAGCCTCTTTCGATCCAGGCCTCCAGAATTATACATTTCTTGATTCACTACATGTTCCTTCGATTTCATCTTTGTTTTGACTATTTTATTTCCTTTTTTTAATCAACATAAAATCAATTAAAAAAAACCACAAAAACATTAGGCTAGTTTTTTATATTAAATTAACTTTGTTAATTAATCATTTAATCATCTTAACATTTTCTCAAAACTAAAATTAAGAAGATTTAGATAAAATAAAACAACAAAAAGATTTTATTCTTAGGATTTTTAGAGGTTATTTTCAGATTCTCGCGCGTTTATTTTATTGTAACTGCCTACTGGTTTGTAATAGTTTAACTAAGACTTTTACACTTTACTGCTTTATTCCTCCAATTTTGGACATGTAAATAATCCCCCTCCCCGAAGCCTTGTAATAGCGTAGAATTTACAATTCCCGAGCTTTAAATTCCCATACGTATATTAACTGTTTAGATGTATGCTAACTAGGATTGCATGACAAGATTAACCTTTAATTTAAAATCAACCGTAGCTCACCATCAACATGTACAAAGATAATATAACTGAAAAATAATACACTTGCACATGCCACTCTTAGGGTACGCCTCACTTGGTTGTGTCGAACGTGGTCATTGAGTATAGGATGTTTTAGAGGTCGCCCTCTTGTCCAAAGATCATAAGTTGCCTCGAAACGGTTGCCTCGAATAAAATGATCTAAGACATTAGGGTTACCACTAAGGCGTCCTAACATTTCTTTAGTGACCACACGTCCCTTAAATCGAATTGACCCGAAAACTCCAACGACGATGCTACCTACTCCTCAATAGTGGGATGGCATTGTCTAAAGGACACTTGCACAGTCTAGTTCCTTTTTGAGTAGGTAGAGGTTCTTAAGTACTTGCTCCTTTTAAAACAAAACAAAACTTTTCGCACTTACACTCTCTTCAAAACAAAAACTCTTTTCAAACCCACAAACACAAAGAAAAGCAAACCTTAGAAAACACAGTGAGCAAGTACCTAAGAGCCCGTGGATAACCACGGATAGAAAGGGTGCTAACACCTTCCCTTTCTATAATCTACCTCCCGAACCCGAGAAACATCTCGAAAAGGAATTTTTCTGTGCTTTTGTCCTTTCCTTGTTGGATAAAATAAAAGACAGTGGCGACTCTTTCTTACCGCGACATTTTGCGAAAACAAACGCAAACGCGAACCAGCATTCCAAAACAGTCAGTTCTCGTTCCCACCGATCACACAAGGCTATTATTCCTAATGTCTTTAAAAACACACCAAGAATGTCTTCCTTGAAGGATGCTAGGGTTGTGGTAGAAGATGGAGGTTTCACTATCTGGGGACAACTTCCTGATATCCCCTACAAATCCGAAAAATTTGGTTTGGGTTTCACTTCAAAGGCTTAGAAAGAGGTTCGACGTGTTCGTGCTGGAGGACCACCTCTATGTATTAGCAACAATGATGTAAATACTCTGGAAGACACTGATAGTGATGGTGACTTGGATGACTGGATATTCCCAACTACTAACGGTGGACTCAATAACTAGAAGGCCAAAGACTTCATCTAAATATCCTTCATCCAGGAGTAACTGTTATTTCCTATTTTTATTGCTTTAAGAAATTTGTCTGTAATTTCTCTTAAAACATTGACTTTAAACCTTGTGCTTTGCCCGGGGCACAATGGTCCATTTGTTAAGGATTGTCATTTCATATATCATATGCTCATTTAATGAAAACATTGGACGATTTTGAATTCAAATTTTGCACTCCTTGTCTTTCTTTTACTTTACTGGATTTTCAAATAGCCATGTGACCTTACACGCACACACACACATTTGCAGATCCACGTCCACTCTGGATCTCATTGACAACATTTCTCCTATTGTTGTTTATGACTTTGAAAATCTAACCTGTCAAGCTGAAGACGAAGGTGAAGAAGATTGTGAGATACCTGGAGAACTTGTCAAACCCTGATACAAGAGGAAAAGGCTATCCAACTGCATGAAGAGTCAGTCGAAGTGATAAACTTGGGTATTGAGGAAGATAAGAAAGAAGTCAAGATTAGAACCAACCTGGAAGACAATGTCAAGAGCAGATTGGTTCAGATGTTGCATGATTATGTTACGGTATTTTCTTGGTCATAAGAAGACATGACAGGGCTCGATACTGATATTGTGGTTCATCGTCTGTCAATTAAAAAGGGTTGTTCTCCGATCAAACAAAAGGTTCGTCGCATGCGTCCTGATATGTCAGAGAAAATCAAGGCTGAGGTAATGAAACAATTCAATCCAGGTTTCTTGGAAGTGACATCGTATCTCCAATGGGTTGCAAATGTTGTTCCAGTGCCAAAGAAAGACGGTAAGGTCCATATGTGTGTGGACTACAAGGACTTAAATAGGGAAAGCCTCGAAGACGACTTCCCACTACCGCATATTGATGTCTTTGTTGACAACACTGCTCGTCATAAAGTATTCTCCTTTATGGATGGCTTCTCAGGGTATAACCAAATCAAAATGGCGCCTGAAGACATGTAGAAAACTACCTTTGTCACACAGTGGGTCACCTTCTGTTATAAGGTCGTGCCTTTTGGGCTGAAGAATGCAGGCGCAACTTATCAACGGGCTATGGTAGCTTTATTTCATGACATGATTCATCATGAGATAGAAGTCTATGTTGATGACATGATATCCAGATCGCAAACTGAGGAATAACACCTTGACCATCTGCACAAGCTATTTAAAAGGCTGAAGAAATACAAGCTGAGGTTGAATCCCAACAAATGCATCTTCGGGGTAAGGTCTGGAAAGCTCTTAGGCTTTGTCGTCAGTGGAAAAGGTATTGAGGTTGATCCTGCCAAAGTTAAAGCTATCCAAGAAATGCCAGCTCCCCGTACTGAGAAGGAGGTCAGAGGTTTCTTGGGACGACTCAATTACATTTCCCGATTCATCTCTCACTTGACTGGTACTTGTGAACCAATTTTCAAGCTGTTGAAGAAAGATCAAGTAGTCAGATGGAACGACGAATGCCAAATAGCTTTTGACAAGATCAAAGAATACTTACAAGAACCTCGAATTCTAATGCCACCAGTTGAAGGAAGACCTCTAATCATGTACCTTACCATGTTAGAGAATTCAATGGGTTGTGTGATGGGGCAGCATGACGAGTCTGGTCGAAAAGAGCATGCAATATACTACCTTAGCAAAAAGTTTACTGACTGTGAAACAAGATATTCACTACTCGAGAAAACTTATTGCGCTTTGGCATGGTCTGCTCGCTGACTAAGACATTATATGTTGACTCATACTACTTTATTGGTCTCTAATATGGATCCCATCAAGTACGTCTTTGAGAAGCAGCTTTCTCCAGAAGGATAGCCCAGTGGCAAATGATCTTAACTGAATATGATATTTAGTACACTACTCAAAAGGCAATCAAAGTGATTGTATTGGCAGATCATTTGGCGCATCAAGTTGTGGATGACTACTAATCTATGAACTTTGAATTCCCGTATGAGAATATCATGCTGATTATAGATTATGAAAAGCCTAGACTGTATGAAGGACCTAAGCAAGGATCCCGATGGACTATGGATTTTGATGGAGCTTCCAACACACTGGGTAACAGAATTGGTGTTGTGATCATTTCCCCCGAAGGTTGCCATATGCCTTTTACTGCCAGACTTTGCTTTAACTGTACCAACAACATGGCTGGGCACGAGGCGTGTATATTGGGTCTTAAAGTTGCTATTGACCTAAGAATCAAATTCTTAAGTTTATATGGAGACCCAACTTTAGTAATCAGTCAAGTTAAAGGAGAGTGGGATACAAAACATCCAAATCTTATCCCTTACAAAGAAATTATGCTAACCTTGATCCCATACTTTGAAGAGGTTACCTTTGAACATATCCCGAGGGAAGAAAATTAGTTGGCAGATTCCTTAGATACCATGTCATTTATGTTCAAGGTCAAATGGGACAACGAAGCTCCCAGAATTACTGTTGAAAGATTTGACGAACTGGCGTACTGCTATGAGGTTGACACTGATGGAGTAGAGGAGAAGCCTCGGTTTCACGAAGTGAAAAGATATCTTGAAGCCCAAGAATATCCTGAAGGGGCGTCAATCAATGACAAGAATGTGGAGGTTCTCATCTAAGTTCTTCCTGAGCAATGGGATTTTTTACAGGCGCAATCATGATTCAACCATGCTTCGTTGTATGGACAAGAAGGAAATAGAGAAAATTATGGAGGATATGCATGAAGGTATCTTTGGTACTGACTTCAGTGGATATACTATGACCAAGAAGATTCTAAGAGCTGGTTACTATTGGTCGAATATGGAAATCGATTGTCAATACCACTCGAGGACTTGCCATAAGTGCCAAATTTATGTTGATAAGGTTCACGTGCCTCCAGTTCCTTTGAATGTCATGACTGCTCCTTGGCCATTTGCAATGTGGGTTATTGATATGATCAGAAAAATCAAGCCTACTTCCTCTAATGGACATCGTTTCATTCTTGTCGCCATTTACTACTTTACCAAGTGGATTGAAGCAGCTTCAATTACCTCAGTTACCAAGAACATTGTGCCAAAACTCATCAAGCATAACCTCATTTGTCTTTATGGTATCCCTGAGAGAATCATCATTGACAATGGTACCAACCTCAACAATGCCATGATCATTGAACTCTGCATGCAGTTCAAGATCAAGCATCACAACTCATCTCCATACAGATCTAAGATGAATGGCACAGTGTAAGCCGCCAACAAGAACATAAAGAAGATTATGCAAAAGATGGTGGTGACCTAAAAAGACTAGCATGAGATGTTACCATTTGCTCTTCATGGCTATCGTACTTCGCACGAACATCAACTGGGGAAACCCCATTCTCTCTAGTCTATGGTATCGAAGTTGTACTTCCTATCGAAGTTCAAATCCCTTCTCTAAGGATTATGAAAGAAGCAAACTTAGACGAATACGAGTGGATTCAGACTAGGTTGGATCAATTGAGTTTAATTGACAAAAAAAGGCTTGCGGCTGTCTGTCATGGTCAGATGTATCAAAAACGTATGATCAAGGCATTCAATAATAAGATCAAGCATCGGGTATACCAGGCTAGTGATTTGGTAATAAAGCGTATCATTCTACCACAAGGAGATCCCAGGGGCAAATGGACTCCCACCTACGAAGGGCCATTTGTTGTCAAGAAAGTATTCTCGGGTGGTGCTATGATGCTAACCACTATGGATGGCAAAGATTTCCCGCACCCTATGAACGCATATATAGTCAAAAAATACTACGCATAAGAATGACCCTCTAGGTTTACATACCTAGTGTTGTACCCCAAAATTTGCCCTCTCATGTTTTCCAAGGTCTTCCCCTACATGGTTGGTCACAAACCCTTGCCTAAAGAAAAGGAAATTTTGTGAGTGAGGTTCTTAAGTTTCCTTCGATTGGCATATCCAAAATTCCTTCCGATTGGCATCTCCAAAATGCCTTTCGATTGGCATCTCCAAAATGCCTTTCGATTGGCATCTCCAAATTGCCTTTCAATTGGCATCTACATAGCGCCCTTCGATTAGCATGGACAAAGGTCCTTAGAGTGGTCTGTTAACAAGGTATTTCGATTGGCATTTTAACAAGTACCTTTCAATTGGCATGGTAACAGTGTCCTTCAATTGGCATTTTAACAAGTACCTTTCAATTTTCGTTATAACAAGTACCTTTTGATTGTCCTTGTAACAAGATCCTTCGATTGGCATTTCAACAAGGCCCTTCGATTGGCATTCCAAAAGGTCCATTCGAAGAAGCTTTCAAAGGGTCTATTTGAATAATATGCAAAGGTCCATTCGAAGAAGCTTTTAAAGGGTCCATTCGAAGAATATGCAAAGGTCCATTCGAAGAAGCTTTCAAAGGGTCCATTCAAAGAACATGTAAAGGTCCATTCGAAGAGGCCATCAAAGCCATTCGAAAGGGAGCATTCGAAGGCCATTTGTATATTATGCCAAATTCAAAAAAATAGACAAGATCCCTTAACTTTGGCCAAGGTTACATTTTTGTATTCATGGCATTCAAATGGCCATTACCAACATTACTCCTCTTGTCCCATCCCTCCTACTCTATAAAGCATCATGCTTGCAAGCAAAAAAAATGAAAAATATTGGAGAGACGTTGCCCACAAAATCCACCAAAGGTTGTCAAAATTTTCCAAGCGAAAGCCACCCTTCAACAAAAGTATCCAAGCCCAGAAGCCCCAGATCGAAGGTTCCCACATCCAGGAAGTGCCCAAATCGAAGGTTCAATCTACTGGTAAGAGAGGGTAATTTGTCCAACTTTGTATTTGCATAACATATCCATATTTGTTGTTCCATTCGACTTGTCATCCTAGATAAAATCAAAGGGCTTGGGTTTGGCATCTAGGTCATGTTCTTCATTTGCTAACACTTGCTGCAGATATAGTCTAAAAAGACCCAGGGAGCACAGGATCGAAGGACCTGGGTTTCGATACTCAGGTCCTGCGTTTTATTTCGCTAACATACTTTTGCAGGTATAGCATCCCAGATCGAAGGAGACATCTTCTCTGGATCGAAGTTGCCCATTAGCCTGCTGGATCGAAGGAGGCACCTCCTTCCTGGATCGAAAGACGCCTCCTTCCTGGATCGAAGGACGTCTCCTTCCTGGATCGAAGGGCATTCCTTTTCCCCAAGATCAAAGGGAAATCCCCTTCCCTGGATCGAGGGCTATTCATGCCTACTCCCTAGCCTAATCAAAAGAAGACATATCTCCTGAATCGAAAAGACCATAACTCTCCTGAGATCGAAGCTCCCCTTTTCTCCCTGGATTGAAGGGTGTCCCTTGCATTTTATTTTTGTTTTCATTAACTTCTTTTTATTTTTATATTAAAATCAAAATCACAAAAATATTAGGCTAGTAGTTTTTCCAACTAAATTAATTTTGTAAATTAATTAATTAATCATTTTAACATCTTTTTCATAAAATTAAAATTAAATAGACTTAGGCCTTATTTTCTTTTATACCAAAAAAAACAAATAGCTTTATTTTCTTTAGTATTTTTAGACGTCTTTTCTATTTCATGCGCGTTTATTTAATTCTGTATTTTTTACTATTATTGTATCTGCCTACAGGATGTAATAGATTAAAATTAGGATATTTACTGTTTTATCTCCTTTATCCCTGTATAATGTAAATCCCCTCCCCGAAGCCTTGTAATAGCGTAGGATTTACAATTCCCGCACTTTAAATTCATGTACATATATTAACTGCTTAGATGTATGCTAACTATAATTGCATGACAAGATTTGAAAACAAACGATAGAACACCTAAATGTTTAAAGATAAAATAACTGAATTGAACACACTTGCACACAAGCACCTCTAAGGTACGCCCACTTCGGTCGCCTTCAATAAAACAGTCATGGGGCAGGAATTCTTTAGCAAATACCCGAAAAATCAAAAGAACATAGTCCCTCGATGACCCTACAGTTTCCTTCTCGGTAAATGATCTAGTTCCTAAAACAGAATTGCTAAAGCATCTCCATAAATTGCCTTTGTGACTGTAACGTATCTTCGAATGTCCCTCAACATCCAACGATAGGGCTACCTACTCACTAATAGTAGGATAGCGCTGTCTAAAGGATAGGAGGAAAAGAACGATCCTTTTCGAGTATAAAAGTAGATAGTTGTTAGAATTTTGCCCAAAAATACTTTTTGCACTTACACGAATACTACTTTTCAAAAACATTTGCTTTATTAACACTCTTGAGGACTGATACAAGAGTTAAACGCAAAGCAAATCATCGTACTAAGGCGTTCCCAAAACATTTTCAAACACAAAGCACAAAGGTATTTTAAAAATGAGCAAACCTCTAAGAGCCCATGGAAAACCACGGATGGAAAGGGTGCTAACACCTTCCCTTTCCATAATCTACCCCCTTACTCAGAAAACATCTTGAAAAGGTCTTTTTCTGTTCTTTACACCCTTTCCTTTGTTGAATAAAAGAAAAGGCGGTGGAGAATCTTGCTTACCGCACATTTGCAAACACAAAAATGCAAAACCAGTATATAACAGTCGATTCTGCCACCGTATCATAAAACTGGCGACTCTGCTGGGGATATAATAAAAAGTGGGGTTACCTTAGAGTTAGTTCATTATTTAACTGCTTTGTTGTGCTTTGTTTGCTTTATCCTTGGAGGGTTTGCTTGGGTTGTTACTAAAAGATCCTACACCCAGAGATGGGGCACCTTATTAGGTAATTAGCAATAAACCATGGAGGCTGTACGGCGTAGACTGATATGGAAGAAGTCGTGGCCATGTTAGCGTGATGCTTTGGATTGTACTAATGTTCCTTGAGTAAGTTAAGGATAACATTAGGCTTCTTCATAGTGCCAATAAGCGCTAACTGACCTTTATAACCTTTAATTAACTCATCCTAGCCATTAGGAAGTAGTGAGATAATTGGCTTTGGTTTCGATCTAAGATTGGTTGATACTCGATACTACACTCATTGAGGCTGGACTTTCAGGATTTTTTTGCCGCAATACTTCGGTGCGGAGCTGAAACAATTTCTGAATGGAAGGTCAGTGATATTGAGGCTCCTTAGAACCCGGTTACTATTAATAGGACAGGTTGAGCGAACTGAACATTCAAGAGAGTACTCACCTACAAACCCCACGCAAGCCTAAACCTAAGGCTGCTTGTGTTATTTGTTTGCTTTCAACTTGAGCTACTTGTTGGGTTTTTATCTAACGACGTGATTTCCTTGCAGGATTTGTTTACAGTCATTATCCAATAACTTGGATTTCTTGCAGGGTTTACTTGCTTACATCACATCGCACTTTTTCTTAATGCATAGCATACACATCATAACATCATCCTATAACATCTCCTTAACCATTTCAAGGATCTCAAGAGTTTGTGATGCATGTTATGGTAAATCAGACGTCTAACAAGGGGAAAGGGGATTTATTTTCCTCTAGCCAATGTCGTTAAAAGATCAAAACACGATAACTTGAGTCAGAGGCTATGACCCACTTGATATGTTGAGCTTGATTCTTGTAGAAGGACACTAAACAATACGAAGTTCTTCAAAGCTACAAATTTCAACTGTTGACATCTTCTTGTTTACCCCGCGAGTCCTTGAAAACATTTCATACGCATATCATACATGTTATTGCATAAATAGGTTTCAAAGCAGGGCCCTCATCTTATCCGTTGTTTATTTCAGTAAGTAAAGAAATGTCTCTTGAACAAACAATCAAATACCTTAAGGCTCAAAATGCTTAGTTCCAACAAATGTTCCTGACTCTGACCCAGGGTCAAGAAGACCTGAAAGCTCTGATCGTCAAAAAGAAGGCTAAGAAGGCAAAGAAACTAGTTCGTGGTTTGAGTGTGGAAAGAATAAGAGCAGCTAAACGAGCTCTAGATTTCACAACCCCATCAAAGATAGGGGATAATCAAGAGGAAGAGGACGAGGAATTAGATGAAGGAGACAACAACCCAATGTCTGAAGAAGATAAACCTGACTATTCTGAGGAGAAATATCCTCCTGCTGACGATAAATACAAACGATTGGAGGATCGGCTCAATACCATGGAGATCCAAAGGGTGTCGGGTCTAGATTTTGAAGAATTACGGTTGGTTCCTAGAGTGGTCATCTCACCAAAATTCAAGGTCCCCACATTTGATAAGTATGACAGTGTTTCTGTCAGAAAGATCCAGCCTCACACTGCTGACCGGAAGCTATGGGTCCATTTCTTCCAAGAAAGTTTGGATGGCACTCAACTGGATTGGTTCTATCAGCTAGAAGGAACTGACATCCATACCTGGGAAGACTTGGCTGCTGCTTTCTACAAGCAGTACCAATACAACGCTGACCTGGCACCAACTAGAGTGCAACTGCATAATATGTCCATGAGCTCAAGAGAAGGGTTCAAGGAAAATGCACAGAAATGGAGGGATCTAGATGGCAAGGTTCAACCTCCTCTGACTGATCGAGAAATGGTGGACATGTTCATGGGCACTCTGACAGGCCCATTCTTCAATTTCCTGACTAGAAGTTCCTCATACGGTTTTACAAAAATGGTTTTGACTAGGGAGAGGATTGAAAGCAGTATCAAGAGTGGGAAGATTCCAATGGCAGTATCCTCTAATGCTGAGAGGAAGCCATCTGGTGGTAGAAAAGAAACTAATGTTGTATATGGTCAAAAGCGCCATAATATAAATAACCACCATCAGTCTGTGGGAGCAGTGTTAATGTTTGATCCTACACACGTTCAACATCAACGGGGCAATAGGCGTAGGATAAAATATAAAGAGAGGCAGTACATTGATATTAATATGCATTTGTCTCAAGCATTACAACAATTTCTAAAAGTGGAGCTGATTACACTAAAGGATCCTCCTCAAAAACCTGATACCTCTTCTCCTAAGTACAATCCTAATGTAAAATGTGCTTACCATTCTGATAACCCTAGGCACGACACCAACAGCTGTTGGACTTTAAAGAACAAGATTCAGGATTTGATCAACAGCAAGGAGATCGAATTTGACTCTCCTAAGACCCCAGTGTGACCACTTCTCCCATGCCAAATCATGGCCAAAATTGAGAGCATTTATTGCATTTGAATTATCAGTTGTAATTCCTTTGTTGTTTAAAACATTTGTCTTCATGTCAAACTTTTGTTATTCATACTAATACATTGCATATGTTTGTCTTGAATTATTTCATTCGTATTCATTATATTCAAACTGTGTTTTTACTTCCCTTTTGTGATATTCAAACTCCTGGTTAAAAAGCTCTAAGCCTTTAGAGGGAGGATGACAAGAACGATACCACAATCTCTATAGTATGCTTTTGAACAGACCTTGCTGACGATGTATAGGCGTTGTTTCAAATCCTAACAGTGGAAATATAATAAAGATAATCCCTAGTCAACCCCTTTGAGCCTAAGAAGTAGGAGTTTTCTTTTCACACAGATTAAAACCCTTAATCATAACCTGGGGCAGGGTAGTTTCTCAGTTAATTCAGACGTGCATTCATTCGTAATCTTCCGCTTCGTATAGAATGAATGGCATCGAATACGTCCTTACAAATCAAAAGACGGTGATGGTTCCGCATAATCTTCAAGATAGGCAGTCATTATATCTCAAAATAAAAGGCCATTAAGTCAAAACCTATGAAGGAGACTTAAGAAAAAAATGGGGGTATCCCGCTGGCTGTGATCACAAAAGAAACAGTGCAGGCAAAAGACAGGGATAACGAGAAAAAAAAAAAAAGAGGTTACTACAAATCCTCAACAAAAAAGAAAAGGTTACAAAAGTGACTGCCTTCTCAAACAAACGTTCAATTTATGAACCATCACCAGAACATCAAGGACAAGATTCCAGACTCAATCGGGACTTAAATACACAATTAACTGAGCATATGACTGATGAACATCACGAAGAACGGGTGGGTACAAATAAATTTTGAGCCTTTATCCTTTTTTTTATTAAACCGTGAACCAGGCCACGCTACAACCCTTAAAAGTCCTAACTGAAGCATAGGTTAGTTCAAAAGCATACTTGTTACAAAAGGTATCCTGACTCCTGTAGGGTTCGCTATAAATCTTGAGTTGACATCACACTTTTGTAAAAAAATTTAGTTTTACTAAAAAAATGAATTTTCAAACTTCAAGACAGACATAAGCTTTTCATTCTTAAAATACCATTATTTTCATATGACTATTTGTTCAACAGCAGAGAAATTCGCAGCCGAATATTCAATGAACAGAAATCCTCTCAATGAGCATAATCACCTCAAGTGGAAAAACACTTCCAACCAAGGGGCATGGCATGATCATTGTCCATCATCTGGGGCAGTCAAGTCAAAATTCAAGGAATCTCTTAAAGATGCCAAATAGCCAGGGGCAGATCTCCATCTGAATCACTTGGGCATTGGGCATGAATTTCAGCAATGAATCATGTACGATCAAACAAACACCTTCTGGAAAGTGTGACAATGCCTACTACTTTGGACAGTGACAATTCTCCGTACTCGGTGAACATGGACATGGTCGGAAAATACTACGCATAAACAAAGACCCGCTAGGTTGACTGGCCTGGGCAAAAAAGGGCATCCCGACGAAACAAAAAAGGTTTAGGCAAAATTAGGGATATACATATGGAAAAAATTATACCCTCGGCAAGTCGAAAACCTGAAAAGGAGGCTTGGGAAAAAAAGGGTATCCCGGTGGACTGAAAACCCGAAAGGGATGTCCAGGAAAAAGTTAGGGATTAAAGCGTACAACTATGTCCCGTCATCTTGTCACTTGCTTATCAGTAGAAGACTTATCATTCTGATCAGCATTTATCTAGCGCCCCATGAGTTGGGACGACACTCAAACCATCCACAAAGTCTACGCAGGTACTTTCTCCAGCAGGTACAGAGGCAAGGGAATCTTACTAAAAAGTCACCACCATATCCTCATCTTACAACCTAGTGATGTCAGGTGTTCTCGTATCCCCATCAGAATAAGAATTTCCAACTACTGCTCCGACATCAGGTTTTTCCCAGTAAAGTCGTCAAACTTATCAGGATACCCCAATAGGATCAGGCAGGGCACATAGCTTTCCTTCCCCAATAGAGTTTATTTCTCTAGCTGCGGAAGTTCATCCCCCAGCGGAATTTGTTCTCCAGATTGGTGAAGTCTCCCAACAGAACTCTTCCCCACGGTAAAATCATTCTCAAACAGAAGTCGAAGATCCTCGGCAGATCGCCAAAAAAATCATCTCCATTCATTATCCCCAGCAGAAATTGAAGATTCACTTTCTTCACTCACCAACAGCAGTCCGGGATTCAACTTCCCGGTACTCTCCAGCAACAATCAGGGATTAATTTTCCCTAGTTCAACAATATAGCAATGGAATAACTAACACGTTCATACCTTGCATTCATACATCATTTTACAGATGTCATAACATACGCAGTACGAATGCATATATTACAATCTCATTTGTTTTGAGAGCGTCATTTACACTTCATGCATCATGACTTTGCATACAGCTAACCCTGTATCTTTTTAGGTAAAAGTCTATAAACAGACAAATATCATCAACTACTTACATGACCAGAAAAATCTCGGGTACCCTGTTGAGGTAGCAATCGTCAAAGATTCCTTCATTATCTGTTGAGGTAGCAATCGTCAATGATTACTTCATTATCTGTTGAGGTAGCAATCGTCAAAGATTCCTTCACTATTTGTTGAGGTAGCAATCGTCAAAGATTCATTCATTATCTGTTGAGGTAGCAAACATCAAAGATTCCTTCACTATCTGTTGAGGTAGCAATCGTCAAAGATTCCTTCATTATTTGTTTAGGCAGTAATCGTCAAAGATTCCTTCACTAACCATTGAGGTAGCAATCATCCAAGATTCCTTCATTATCTATTGAGGTAGAAATTGTCAAAGATTCCTTTACTATCCATTGAGGTAGAAATAGTCCAAGACTCCTTCATCATCTGTTGAGGTAGCAATCGTCTAAGATTCCTTCACTATCTGTTGAGGTAGCAATCATCCAAGGTTCCTTCATTATCCATTGAGGTAGCAATCGTCAAATATTCCTTCACTATCTGTTGAGGTAGCAATCGTCCAAGATTCCTTCATCATCTATTGAGGTAGCAATCATCCAAGATTCCTTCACTATCTGCTGAGGTAGAAATCGTCCAAGCTTACTTCATTATCCATTGAGGTAGAAATCGTCCAAGATTCCTTCATTATCTGTTGAGGTATCAATCATCAAAGATTCCTTCATCATCTATTTAGGTAGTAATCATCAAATATTCCTTCATCATCTATTGAAACATTCCCCAACGGACTCCTCCTCGGAAAGCAGGAGCAGGAATCCCCACAGAGAGAATTCTTATGAAGTCAGCATTCATCTTGGTGGCATCTTTAAGCCCATCTCCGACAGCCTCCTGTCACCTTTTCCAAATGGCATCTGTAAGCCTATTCCTGATATTATTCACCAACAGTGTCACTTCAGACGAGTTTAAATTTCTGGGCACTCTAGTGTTCAATAATCTTCCACCTTCAGATCATGAAAGGCAAACAAGCCAATCTACATCCTCAGGTTTAAGAAGATTGAACAGGGGCAACTGTTGTACCCCAAAATTTTCCCTCTCATGTTTTCTAAGGTCTTCCCCTACATGGTTGGTCACAAACCCTTGCCTAAAGAAAAGGAAAATTTTTGAGTGAGGTTCTTAAGTTTCCTTCGATTTGCATCTCCAAAATGCCTTTCGATTGGCATCTCCAAAACGCCTTTCGATTGGCATCCCCAAAATTCCTTTCGATTGGCATCTCCAATTTTCCTTTTGATTGGAATCTACATAGCACCCTTCGATTGGCATGGACAAAGGTCCTTTGACTGGCCTGTTAACAAGGTCTTTCGATTGGAATTTTAACAAGTACCTTTCGATTGGAATGGTAACAGTGTCCTTCGATTGGAATTTTAATAAGTACCTTTCGATTGTTCTTTATAACAAGTACCTTTCGGTTGTCCTTGTAACAAGATCCTTCGATTGGAATTTCAACAAGGCCCTTCGATTGGCATTCCAAAAGGTCCATTCGAAGAAGCTTTCAAAGGGTCTATTTGAAGAATATGCAAAGGTCCATTCGAAGAAGCTTTCAAAGGGTCCATTTGAAGAATATGCAAAGGTCCATTCGAAGAAGCTTTCAAAGGGTCCATTCGAAGAACATGTAAAGGTCCATTCGAAGAGGCCATCAAAGCCATTCGAAAGAGAGCATTCGAAGGCCAGTTACATATTATGCCAAATTCAAAAAAAAATAGACAAGATCCCTTAACTTTGGCCAAGGTTACATTTTGTTATTCATGGCATTCAAATGGCCGTTACCAACATTACTCCTCTTGTCCCCTCCCTCCTACTCTATAAAGCAGCATGCTTGCAAGCAAAAAAAATGAAAAAGATTGGAGAGACGCTGCCCACAAAATTCACCAAAGGTTGTCAAAATTTTCCAAGCCAAATTCACCCTTCAACAAAAGTATCCAAGCCCAGAAGCCCCATATGGAAGGTGCCCACATCCAGGAAGTGCCCAAATCGAAGATTCAATCTACTGGTAAGTGAGGGTAATTTGTCCAACTTTGTATTTGCATAACATATCCATATTTGTTGTTCCATTCGACTTGTCATCCTAGACAGAATCAAAGGGCTTGGATTTGGCACCCAGGTCATGTTCTTTGTTTGCTAACACTTGCTGCAGATATAGCCTGAAAAGACCCAGCGAGCGCAGGATCGAAGGACCTGGGTTTTGACACCCAGGTCATGCGTTTTATTTCGCTAACATACTTTTGCATGTATAACATCCCATATCGAAGGAGACATCTTCTCTGGATCGAAGCTTCCCATTAGCCTGCTGGATCAAAGGAGGCACCTCCTTCCTGGATCGAAAGACGCCTCCTTCCTAGATCGAAGGACGTCTCCTTCCTGGATCGAAGGACATTCCCTTTCCCCAAGATCGAAGGGCAATCCCCTTCCCTAGATCGAAGGCTGTTCATGCCCACTCCCTAGCCTAATCGAAAGAAGGCATCTCTCCTGAATTGAAAAGACCATAACTCTCCTGGGATCGAAGCTCCCCTTTTCTCCCTGGATCGAAGGGTGTCTCTTGCATTTTATTTTTGTTTTCATTGACTTCTTTTTATTTTTACATTAAAATCAAAATCAAAAAAATATTAGGCTAGTTGTTTTTCCAACTAAATTAATTTTGTAAATAAATTAATTAATTATTTTAACATATTTTTCTTAAAATAAAAATTAAATAGACTTAGGCCTTATTTTCTTTTATACCAAAAACAACAAAAAGGTTTCTTTTCTTTAGGATTTTTAGACGTCTTTTCTATTTCATGCATGTTTATTTAATTCCGTATTTTTACAATTATTGTATCTGCCTACCGGATGTAATAGATTAAAATTAGGATATTTACTATTTTATTCCCTTTATCTCTGTATATTGTAAATCCCCTCCCTGAAGTCTTGTAATAGCGTAGGATTTACAATTCCCACACTTTAAATTTCTGTATATATATTAACTGCTTAGACGTATGCTAACTAGGATTGCATGACAAGATCTGAAAATAAACGGTAGAACACCTAAATGTTTAAAGATAAAATAACTGAATTGAACACACTTGCACACAAGCACCTCTAAGGTACGCCCACTTCAGTTGGATTCAATAAAACAGTCATGGGGAAGGAATGCTTTAGCAAAGACCCGTAAAATCAAAAGATCATAGTATCTCGATGACCCTACAGTTGCCTTCTTGGTAAATGATCTAGTCCCTAAAACAGAATTGCTAAAGCATCTCCACAAATTGCCTTCGTGACTGTATCGTCCCTTCGAATGTCCCTCAATATCCAACGATAGGGCTACCTACTCACTAATAGTAGGATAGCATTGTCTAAAGGATAGGAGGAAAAGAATGATCCTTTTCGAGTATAAAAGTATATAGCTGTTAGAAGTTTTCCCAAAAATACTTTTTGCACTTACACGAATACTACTTTTCAAAAACAAGTTTCAAAAACATTTGCTTTGTTAACACTCTTGATGACTGATACAAGAGTTAAACGCAAAGCAAATCACCGTACTAAGGCATTTTCAAAACATTTTCAAACACAAAGAACAAAGGTATTTTAAAAATGAGCAAACCTCTAAGAGCCCATGGAAAACCACGGATGGAAAGGGTGCTAACACCTTCCCTTTCCATAATCTACCCCCCTTAAAGTGTACGACTATGTCCCGTTGGATTACCTACATGTAAACTTTATTACCAAATTCAAAAGTTCAAATGGTCCAATCAACTTCTTCTAATGGCAAGGGACGAGATGTTCGAAGAAATAGGGGCAATAGTAGAGTTTGGAACCCAATGAGCTACTTATATGAGATTATCCCCACGGAATAATCTTCACAAAATTCATCCCCAATAAGGATACATTCCCCACAATATCCTTACAGAATTTCAATTTGTACACTTCATGAAAATTCTCTTCCCCAGCTGAGTTTGAGAACTGTAAAACCCCTGCAGATTTCTTCTCTTTAGCAAAATTCAATTCCCCCAAGAGAGTTTGTTTCCTCAGCAGAATATTTTTCCATCGACAAGGTTTATTTCCCTAACAGGCTACAAATTCCCCAGCTCGAGTCTATTCTTCAGACTACTACAAATCACTGACAAAATTCCTCTCCCCAGTGAAGTCATCACTATCCCTAGAAAGTTGCTGCAAAACCTGGAACCTGACCAAATACGAGTTAACTTTATCCTCCCCAGACGAGTCAGGAGATTATCCATCTATTTTATCCCAAGTCAAGATATATAAGAATTATACTCCCCAGTAGAGCAATGGATGGTTGAGGTTCTTAAACACTACTCCCCAAACAGAAATCAATACATCCCCTGCAGAGTTTCCTCAAACAAGCAGGAATTCCCAACGGAAGCATTCTAGACAAGATTGAAGATACACATGCTCTTCATCCCCAGCAATAGTCAGAGATTTATTTTCTCATACAAAATACAACACGGGCTTACAAATACACTTCATAACATATTCATACGTCATAACATATGCATACGAAACACATGTAGCACAGTCTCATTTATTTTGAGAACATCATTATGCAATGTATTTCATACATCATGACATTGCATAGAGTTAACTCTTTACCTTTTCAGGAAAGATCAATCAATAGATGAATATCATCAATAATTTTCAAACAGGTCCAAGATTAATTCCTGAAACAAGACGGGGCGACTATCTACAAGACCAAGTTAGAGATTAATTCCTGAAACAAGACAAGGAAACTATCTCAACGGCAAACAAAAAGAAGGTTCCATATTAATTCCCTGAAACAAGACAGGTAAAATATCTACATGATGGATACTCGCTTCAAACCTCTGCTGGCTCAGACTAAATCGACCAAAGATTTATTCTGATACTTTTCTCAGTAGACCTTTTCTGGATCACATTAAATCGACCAAAGATTTATTCTAATACTTCTCTCAGTAGACCTTTTCTGGCTCAGATTAAATTTACCAAAGATTTATTCTAATACTTCTCCCAATTAAAGATTTAAAGACCTCTGCTGGCTCAGATTAAATCGACCAAAGATTTATTCTGATACTTCTCTCAGTAGACCTTTTCTGGCTCAGATTAAATCGACTAAAGTTTTATTCTGATACTTCTCACAGTTAAAGATTTAAAGACCTTTGTTGGCTCAGATTAAATCGACCAAAGATTTATTCTGATACTTCTCTCAGTAGACCTTTTCTGGCTCAGATTAAATCGACCAAAGATTTATTCTGATACTTCTCCCAGTTAAAGATTTAAAGACCTCTGCTGGCTCAGATTAAATCGACCAAAGATTTATTCTGATACTTCTCTGAGTAGACCTTTTCTGGCTCATATTAAATCGACCAAAGATGTATTCTGATACTTCTCTCAGTTAATGATTTAAAGACCTCTGCTGGCTCAGATTAAATCGACCAAAGATTTATTCTGATACTTCTCTCAGTAGACATTTTCTGGCTCAGATTAAATCGACCAAAGATTTATTCTAATACTTCTCCCAGTTAAAGATTTAAAGACCTCAACTGGCTTAGATTAAATCGACCAAAGATTTATTCTAATACTTCTCTCAGTAGACCTTGTCTAGCTCATATTAAATCGACCAAAGATTTATTCTGATACTTCTCCCAGTTAAAGATTTAAAGACCTCTGCTGGCTCAGATTAAATTGACCAAAGATTTACTCTGATACTTCTCTCAGTAGACCTTTTCTGGCTCAGATTAAATCGACCAAAGATTTACTATGATACTTCTCCCAGTTAAAGATTTAAAGACCTCTACTGACTCAGATTAAATCGACCAAAGATTTATTCTGATACTTCTCTCAGTAGACCTTTTCTGGCTTAGATTAAATCTACCAAAGATTTATCCTAATACTTATCCCAATTAAATATTTAAAGACCTTTGCTGGCTCATATTCAATCAACCAAAGATTTATTCTGATACTTCTCTTAGCAGACCTTGCCTGGATTAGATTAAATCGACCAAAGATTTAGTCTGATACTTCTCCCAGTTAAAGATTTAAAGACCTCTGCTGGCTCATATTAAATCGACTAAAGATTTATTATGATACTTCTCTCAGTAGACCTTTTCTGGATCAGATTAAATCGACCAAAGATTTATTCTGATACTTCTTCCAGTAGACATTTTCTGGCTCAGATTAAATCGACCAAAGATTTATTCAATACTTCTCCCAGTTAAAGAAAGGCATAGATATCTTCTGGCTCAGATTAAATTTCCTAAAGATTTATTCTGATACTTCTTCCAGTAGACATTTTCTGGCTCAGGTTAAGTCGACCAAATATTTATTCTGATATTCCTTCCAGTAGACATTTTTGGCTCTGATTAAATTGACCAAAGATTTATTATGATACTTCTCTCAGTTAAAGTCGAGCGTAGACTTAGTCTAATTTCCCTATCAACAATTACCTTTGGATGGAATCTATAAGAACATCTCCGACAACTCCTCATCATCTCTCCAAATGGCCCCTATAAGCCCATTCCCGATAAAACCGACAAACAGTTTTACTTCATGCACATGCGAGTGCAAATTTCTGGGCACTTAAGTGTTCAATCATCTTCCACCTTCAAGTCGCGAATGGCGAACATGCCAATCTAACTCTTCAGGTTTAAGAAGATTGAACAGGGGCAGCTGTTGTACCCTAAAATTTTCCCTCCCTTTTCTTCAAGATGTTTCTCATAAAAGATCTCAAATGCTCAAGGATTCTCAAAGAGCTGATCAGATAAGTTCACCTCCTAAGCACTGAGACCACAAATTAAGGTTTTGGTTTTCACAAGGAAAATTGGACTTCTAATGCATCAAATTACTTTCATGGTTCATCATAGACCTCCAAGAAGGCTCATGCCAAGTTTCAAGTCTTGCATCCCAAAATTGCTCAGTCAATTGATCAGATGACTGAAAATCAATTGTATTGGGTAAAAAAGTCAACTATGACCAATATACAGTCAAACTTCAATATTTTTGGCCAACATCAATGTTTTTAAGTCATATTCATTAATTTATCAAGGGTTTATCATAATTCCTCAAGAAAATCATTCAAATCATCAAAGGGGAAAATTGTCAAAATTAGGGTTTTAATTGAGAATGACTGATCATTGACTTTTGACCTAATGGCTTGAAGCGTGATATTAAGGATTCAAACAAAATGTATTAACCTAATTTCATGGCTCAAATCACTTCTCAATATCAAGAAGTTGATAGTTGAATTTGGATCAACTAATGAAAAGTCAACTAACACACAAAAAGTCAAACTTTGACTTTTTGGTCAACATTGAATTTCAAAGATAAAAATTCATCAAGACATTAAAAAATATCAAACTTGATTATCAAGAATCAAGAAAGTCAAGAAAAGTCAACAAAAGTCAAGATTTCCAATACTTAGAAAAATTCTAAGTGTTTTTTGACCTTGATAATTTCATTACTCCATGACAATTTTTCACCAAGATGCAATGATTCAAGGAAAACTTTCAACATAAAGTTGTAGATCTTGATGAATTCAACAAATTTTTCCTTGAGGGTTGATGTCCAAAAAATGCTTAGATTTGAAGATATAGGCTCATGAAGTTATGACATTTTTACAAAACACTTAGTGAAAATTTTAGCAAGTTTGGTCAGATTTTTGTCTCAACTTCTTGGCAATTTTTCACCTAGTTTCAATTTGATTTAGCCAAAATGGTCAACATGAAGGTTGTAGAAAAAGTTTCAATATTTCCAAAAGTTCCAAGAACTTGAAGATGTCATTTTTGAGCTAGGAGAATCGAAGAGAAGAAGGTTGACATCCATTCTTGAATTTTAGGTCATTTTGTGATGAACCTTATGATCCAATCTTCAAGCATGCTGCATAAATCTTGCTTTACAGGCTTCTAACTTGCAAATCACTCCATAATTAATTTTTTACACAATTGATTGAGCTATGATCCAAGTGCTTGAGCCATTTTCCAAGTGATTATTCCAATTTTGGCACAAAGTTAACATTGCCATTCTTGAAAAGTTGCTTTATACACAATGTCAAATCTCTCTGAGCCCATACATTGTTGCTTCTGATTCCAAAACATTTCAAAGCAATAAAAAACCATCTACAAGTATGTCAACCACCCTATAAGCCCTTGTACTATGCATTGAAACTATGCATTTCAAGTTTGCTTCAAAACCAAGTGACATAACCATAACATGTGATCTTTGATTTCTGATTACTTGAGCCTCTAAAACCTTTTCTCTATAAATAGAGAGGTTGTTTGCAAGCCTAAACACGATTTCAAGAGCCCTCTAACCCCCTCAAACTCCCTGAAACTCAGAATTGTACACAAAACCTCCATTGTTGCAACTTCTGGCCAAAAACTTCAAACACATAATCCCCCCGTGTGTTCCCATTCGTAATCATTCAAACATCATCTACACATCATATACAACTAGTCCCCACCCCTGTTTCATAATTGTAACTGCATCTTCATCATCCTCTAAACTCAAAAACAGCAACCTGCAACTTGACTTTTCCGGAAAGTTTCAGCAACTTTCAGCTCAAAGTAAGCATTACAATAGCTTCCTAGGAGTCCAGTGAAGCTATCCAGATCATCACGACACCTCCAAGAGTTCTCAAACTTCAAACACGATTTCCAGTTTTGTGGTAAGTTTTCTCAATTTTGAACTCCTTATACAAGCATCATTAATGGTTACTTTGTGAATGAAAAATGTAGACATCATTGTCCTGAAGCTAACCATGCCTTTAGTTTTCATTTATGTTAACTGTACGTAGAGAATTTTCAAGTTGAACTTTCAGAAAAATTAGGTTTTAATTTGGTACCAAACAAAATTCATGCTCATCTTTGATTTATAGTTTAATTTATTTACATGGTTGAACTCGTGATCAAATTTGGAGTAACTTACATGTTTACATTTTTGAAAATGGTTGAGAAATGAAGAAGTTACAGTTTTGAGCAATTGAGTTGTCATTCCTGTGCGCGCGAAGAAGGAAAAAGACGAATTTCAAAATTCAGAAACAAGTTTATTTTATATTTAGTTGAATTTGTTTTATGAATGCATGAAATAGCCACCCCAGTGGCAGAGAAGCACGCGCTAAGGTACTTGTGTATAGGGACCTAGGTTCGAGCCCCAACGGTACCCTTTTGATTTTCACATAATTTGTTATTTCAGATTCAATGCAAGCAAGCTAGAAATGCGCATGGTATTCCTCTCACATCACCACAGGATCATCAAAGGTCTCATCCAACACTCAAGACTACAAGCCTATGATGTACTTTCAAAAGCCAACCACACTAGATCACATATAGGCGCTGGACTTTTGTTTCTGGGCCTTGACTAAATTTCTTTCATACATCCCTTTTACTAAAAGCAGCCAGACCCATTTTCTTTCTTTTATTTATTTATTTCTGATTCAAATAAAAAACTCTCTTGGGCCCAGCGCTTCATTTTCTTTTTAACCCCCATTTTACTTTTTAACCCCCAAACACAATTTTTTTATATTTTCTTTATTTTTATCTATTTATTTATTTTTATTTAACAAAAATACAAAAAATATGTTTTCTTAAATAATTAAGTTAAAAATATTTTAATTTAAAAACTTTATTTCATTTTTTTAATTAATTAAATTAGATTTTGTTACCCTTTTTTTTACATTATAAAAAACATTTTCTTTCCAAATTAACATTGACATTCAAACTATTTTCTAAAGAAATCATTAGACTTAGGTTTCATTTTATTAAATTTAATTAACTTATATTTAGGTTAGATAGATAATTAATTAACTTCTCTTGTAATTAACATAAAGTCATCAATTAGGTTAAAATATTAAACCTTTTTCTCTATCAAAAAACCACAAAAACAATTTCTTTTTCGTGATTCATCTTTACATTTTGTGCATTTATTTATTATTCATATCTAATGGTTTGTAATAGATAATTAGACTTTATTTCTTTCTCCCCCTCATTCACAAACTTGTACCCCTCATTCCCAAAGCATTGTAATAGCGTATAACATTTAAATTCTGCAATTTATCACTTTCCTTATTATTGTTAGTAATTAGGGTTTGCATGACAAGACTTAAAAGCAACCATATAAAAACCCTAATTCAAGATAAGATACATGAAAATAAAACACTTTGCACACATGCACCTCTAGGGTAACCCACACTTGTTGCCTCGGATAAAAATAATCATGTCCCTCGAACGTGAGATGCTTTAGCAATGACCCTCAATTAAAAGATCATAGTCCCTCGATAACCCTTTAATATTGCCTTCGATAAACAATCTTAGTCCCTTACGACAATTGCTAAAACATCTTACAAGTTTCCTTCTATGACTGTACGATGAACCATGCTTGTCCCTCACATCCAATAATAGGGCTCCCTACCAACCAATGGTAAAATATCACTATCTAAAGGAGGAGGAAAAGAACATAAGAGTTTTTGAGTAGGTAGATTGCTCATATTTGCTTTCTCACAAACTAAAACTATTTTCACACCTCACACTTTCAAAACAAAAATCTTTTCAAACACTCTCTTTCCAAACAAATATTTTCAAAACAAACACTTTGTATGCATTCTCAGTGATACGAGAATCATTACAAAGTTTATCGTACTAAGGCATTTTCAAAATATTTTCAAAATATTTCCAAAACAAACATTTTTGTATACATTCTCAACGATACGAGAATCATTACAAAATATCCATTTTCAAACATTTTCCAATTTACACAAAGCATTTCAAAGTGATCAAGCAATTAAGAGCCTGTAGATAACTGCAGATGAAAAGGGTTCTAACACCTTCCCTTTTCATAACCTACCCCCCGAACTGAAGAAAATTCTCAAAAGGTATTTCCTGTTATTTTCACCTATTCCTTTATTGGATAAAAGAAAAGTCGATGGCGACTCTTGCGATCCGCAAAATTTGCAATAAAATGCAAAACACCCAAGTCAGTTCTCCCACTGTATTACACCAACTCTCCAGGACATACCCTTGAAAGATGTTGGAGTTTCTGACACAAGGTCCAAGATTTGATCGACAATAAGCAGTTGACTTTTGAAGAAGGGATCCCATTGGTGAAAGGTCACCCCTTGCTTTGGAAAATCTAGAGACTAAGTTCCCTAAAGCCAGTGGATTAACAAGGGGGCTTATCTCTAGATCATTAGGCCTTTATCATTTCGATTTGTAATTTCCTAGTTATTAATTTTCATTTGTTATAAATTTGTATCTTTGGATCAATAATTCTAATAAAATGATCATGCATATTTTTTTGAAATCGAATCATTCCACAAATAATCAACGACTTTCTATTCTTCACTTCCATCTTCCATTTTACAACTTTAACAAACTTTGAGGGAGAATGATGAGAATACAAAATAATCAAATTTTGCTGACGTATGATTTTTAATAATAAGGCTTAACTGATGATGTAAGGCATTATTTCACTTCCCAAACAGTGGAGATATAAGGAGATAATTCGTAGTTAACCCCCTCGATCCAGAAGTCGGAGTTCTTTCTATTTTCTAAAAACCCCTTAATCTTAACCAGGGGCATGGTAGATTTTAATTAATTCGACAATGCATTCAAATCCCGGGAGAATTGAAACGACCTAAGCAAAGGTTTAAGCATATATCTTTCCTCGATACATCATTGAGAGAACAAAGGTTCAAGCGCATCCTTTTCCTCGCACTCATCATCCAAGATTAAGGAATCAGCAAAGACAAAAGTCCATAACATCTTTCTCCTTAGCACATCAATCAAGATTGAGGAAACAATGAAGACGAAGCTTGCAATAATCAGCATGACAGTCACAATTTTCAAAATAAAAAACAAAGAAATTCAAAAAAAAAAAGGAGAAAGCCCGCTAAGTCAAAGGAAATAAAAAAAAACTTGACTTAGGAAAAAGTTAGGGCATCCCGATGGACTAGAAAATTCGAAAGAATTGGTACATGCAAAATAAGGGATTGAATTTTTTAAAAAAATTGGAGAACAATCTTGTGACTGCCACCTCAAGAATCACCAAGGCTCCTTATTAAACGCTTGGATATTATCAATGCTCAAATCTTATCAACGCTTCTCATCATCTGTGCGACTGTTGGATTAATTGAAATTAGGATTGGAGAACATTAAGGAGAACGGGGTGGGCTAAATAAATTTTGAGCCTTATATCTTTTGTTTCTTAAACCATAAACCATGGCCATGTTATAACCTTTAAAAGTCCTAATTAAAGCTAGTTTCACTATGGAAGTATACTCAGCAAGATTTATGTTAAACTAACTCCTATGTTTGTTAAAATTATTAATCACTTCACTTCTTCGAATCTCCATCTCTAATCATCCATCTCAATTCCATAATTAATTTCGATTTCAAGAACTTGTATGTGCATCACATTAGGATTGCTTTTCAAAATGTACAATTTTATCTACGAATCAATACTTAGCATCAAGGAGATTTCAAAATTGGTCTGATCAAAGGCAGCATTTCCAAGAAGCTTCTAACTGGAGAAAAACATCTGAGAGGACCCTTATAAACAGGGGAAAATACTAATGATTGTAGGGGTATATCACATGAAAATACTATTGACAAAGGTTGATCATTCATAAATTCAATTAACTCGGATCAAAATTTAAAGCATTATTCAATCAGGGGCATACCTTTTGAAGGAGTATTCCTTAATCAGGTCATATCCCAATAGGGTATGACTCGGTTTCCTCGTTTTAACAAATCTCTCAAGGCCTTAGTAATCAGGGGCAACCTTCCAGGATTCAAATGTTGGGGCAGTACGTACCAAGTTCATCCTACTGCACGTAGGGTCCAAATTCCCCTTCAAGCAACTTTGAGTACAAACTTTTTAAGCTTTGAATACCTGGGGCAATCTATGTCAAGTTCATGGTGATGTCTAAGTTCTTTCTAAGGGTAATTCCTCCATATCCATGAGATTGAGGGGTACCTCTTTCAAAATTCGAATGGTGGGGAAAACCACTGCAAGGCTCGATCAAAAGGAGTTGATTCAAAATGGTTCATCAAAGCCAAGCATATTCAAGAGTCTTTTAATCAAGGGCATAATACAAAGTAGTGGGGTCATTCACATCATGGTCAAACTATTTCGAAGCTCATATAAAAGAGAGTCTCCTCCAAGACCCTACCAACAAATTAGGGAAAGACATCCCACATAGGGGCAAACTCTCTGTGTACTTTCATAACCTCCAGTGGATCTTTTTCCTACATCAGAAATCTTTGAATTCAAATCGAGTATCGGGAAATAATGATAGCATAACACTCTACCACCATGTGACAAGCAACCTTGTTACGTAGGCAAACCTTTACACTTTAATCATCTACGACCCATCACAGGGGAACCATTTAAAAAAACCATTCAAGTCATAATCATAAAGCATAAGGCTGCATAAATCATGCATTAGGGCTCTTTGATCCAAAACCAAACTATACTTATCATCTCATCCATCTGAAAAAGTCCAACAGCATGGGTCAGCATATCTCAAAAGTCCCAATTATGCATTCGCATTTAAAAATCCAACATCCATTTACACATATCCAAGTCATTCATCACATACATCAATCAATCATCACATTTCATTCATCAATCAATCATTACATTTCATGCATCAATCAAATTTACACACATAGCATAAAACCTTGTTTTATGTGAAGACAACATCATTGTCAATTAAGCTATCAATTCTACATCGAATCTCGTTAGTAGATTCCCCTGGTTGATCACGACAGTTGATTTTCCAGAAGACCTCGACATAAGGTATTTTCTCAATAGGATCTCAGCAGTAGATTCCCTTGTTTGATCATGATAGTTGATTATCCAGAAGACCTTGGCAGAAGATATTCTAATTGAATCTCGACAGTAGATTCCTCTTATTGATCATGGTTGTTGATTATCCGGAAGACCTCGGTAGAAGGTAATTCAAACAGAATCTCGGTAGTAAATTCCCCTGGTTATTCTTGGCAGATAATTTTCCAGAAGACCTCGGTAGAAGGTAATTTAACATTTAATCTCGGCAGTAGATTCCTATGGTTGATCATGGAAGTTGATTATCCAGAAGACCTCGGCAGAAGGTAGTTCATAATTGAATCTCGGAAGTAGATTCCCCTGGTTGATCGCGGCAGTTGATTTTCCAGAAGACCTCGGCAGTAGGAAGTTCTCAATCGAATCTCGGCAGTAGATTCCTTGGAAATCTCGATAGTATATTTCCCACTAAAAGCCTCATATCAAGCATGACGTATACACATGACCATATCAAAACCTCAAGGTCATTCACAACATTTGATGCATCTAACATACGGAAACACCAAAGAGAATTTGATAAAACATCAATGTTTATTCTGGTTAGAAAAACATCGAAAGAAAATCCACGCCTATTTCCATGCCCACGCTCATGCCCATGTTCACACCTACGCCTACACCTACGATACAGACGTCAAGGTCTTGCTGACACTTTTCACCAAATTTAAATCAACTTGGAGATACAATAATTGGCAACATACAACATTGGGAATATGGTTACTACAAGAACCCGGTGGTTTAATGAAGGAGAATTATCAAAAGTATTTTCAAAAATACCTGGGGCATACACACTTAGTGAATATACACTCTGGGTCCCATACTGATTTAAGACATCATGCACATACATCACACATGGCATTTCTCAAAACATGCTTTGGGTAGAACCAATATCTTTGGGCTCTCCATCAGATTATTACCTTGATTAAAAACAGATACAACCGAAAAAATCCAATCTTATCTCTGATTTAGTTATCTAAGATTTGAATCATCAAAACAACTTCCTCTATATTTAACTCATTGCATCAGGCTCCATGCAGCAATATGTTTTCCTTCTTTGTGATATAGCTCATTGTGTCAGGATCTATACAGCAATGTGCGAAATATGCAACATAACCCATTGCGTCAGGCTCCATGCAGCAATATGTTTCCTTCTTTGTGATATAGCTCATTGTGTCAGGCTCCATGCAGCAATGTATGAAATCCTCCATATAACTCATTCTGTCAGGCTCTATGCAGCAGTGTGTTTCCTTTTCTGTAATATAGCTCATTGTGTCAGACTCCATGTAGCAATGTGCAAAATTAGTAATTTAATCCATTTCATCAGTCTCCATGCAGCAATGTATGAAATCGGCAATTCAACTCATTGTGTCAGTCTCCACACAGCAATGTGTTCTCTTCTTCGCGATATAGCTCATTGTGTCAGGCTCAATGCACTAATGTGCGAAATCTGTAATTCAACCCATTGCGTCAGTCTCCATACAACAATGTTATTATCAAACTATTTCCGTTGCATCAGTCTCCATGCATCAATAGTATTATCAAACTATTTCTATTGCATCAGTCTCCATGCAGTAGTGCTATTATCAGACTTTTTCCTTTGCATCAGTCTCCATGTAACAATATGTTATCAAACTTTGTTTTATTCATCCCCTAGGTTGCGATGAATAAACAAAATTAAATCAAACCAAAACTTACTACGTTAGTCTCTAATCATTACTAAGTCAACGTTTCAAACTTGTACCATTTTACCTTCTAGGTTATGGTAAATATGCAAACAATCTCTTTTAGATACTAACGGTTTGTCTGTGTCGTCATAGCTAAGTTAAAACAACTTTGGTTCAAACGCTGGTAAGATGATACATTATCATCTATGCCTATTCTCCATGTTCATGGGAACGATGTACAACGTATCTTTGTAATTTTCAAGACAAATTTTGGGGTCTTCCAATAATTAATAAACTTCTGATCAAAACGTGCAAGACCTGGATATTCTCGCACTATTCAATCGAAAGATGATTAAATAGGGGCAGTTGTCATACCCCGAATTTGCCCTACTCTTATATTATATTTAGGTTTCTAATTTATGTTATATAGTTTTTATGTAGGGGGTGTAAGACATGAAAGAGAGATGTATTGATCCAAAATAGATCATCAATATCTGATGGTCCATTATGTTCCATCATCAATATCTTTATATATATATATATATATATATATATATATATATATATATATATATATATATATATATATAATGGGGTATACTATTTAGAAAATTATGGGCCTTTCTAAATTAGAAAGGGCCCATATACTTTTTAATCCATTTCAGATATAGAAGAGGATTATGTTGCAAATCAATGAGGTGTGGTGATTAAGCAAACCAGCCCACTAAAATTATTAAGGTTTTGTTTTTAGAATAAGTTAGAGGGAGTGTTAGAGCATTCCGTTTTAGGGCCCAATAAGTTAAACAATGTGGCCCAGTAAGTATTTTTGGTCTGTTTTGAAAAGGTTATTTTATTTTTAATTATAACAATTTTTTTAATTACTAAACATTTTATTAAAGAATGGATATTTGTTTGAAACAATAACAAATGACCCAAACACACAGTCCAAAAAATCTTGCAAGCCCAAAAGCCATTACAGGCCCAGTCCGAATCCAAAAACTCACACAAAAAAAAGGCTAACAAATGGCCACTGTACAGATTGACAAGGGATTAACGCATCAAGTTTTTTATTATTATATCTTTTCATTCTTTTTTTTTCGATTCAAAGCAAATCATACAAAACTAACACAAAATTGGCATATACAAAAACAAATTAAAGTTTTACAAGACAAAATCAATGTTCTTTCCTAATTTACAAACCCTAATCAATAAAATTGCAAACACATTAAATCAATTTCCTAATCAACTAACCCTAAATCACTATAAAACCTAAACTAAAAAATTACACATAGGGGGATAAAATTATTACATGGGAGGACAGGGACGAGGGGAAATCGTTTTACAGAAAGAGAGAAAATGACAAAAAAAATTGTTGGCAGACGAAGAAGAAGAACAGAGACGGAGGCCCCAAAGAGTTCTCGTTGCCGCCTAGGGTTCCAACATATGGAACCCTAAATCCAATCAACACGCCGCCGCTAACTTCACCCTCACACCATCATCATCCTCTCCTTCATCGTCGTAACCTGCCAAACATAAATGAGATATTAGTCAAAAGAACTCGAATCAGGAGAAAACGAGAAGAAACAAAGTTGAGGTAAACCCTTAGCTTTATGGGTATTTATTGTTGTGTTTTGTAGGAGTGGGTTTAGGGTTATTCGTGGGGTTGTAGTTTGTTGTTGTGGTTTTATGGAAGAGGGGGAAGGGGTAGGCCGCCATGATCAAAGACAGAAGGGCTAGGGTTTGTACTGATAGAGAAACAAGAGAGAAAGTGAATTTGAGACGCGGAGAGAGAAGAGAGAAGAGGTTAATAACACAAAAATGATATATGTATTTTGTAAATTGAATATATTATGCATAATAATCGTATGTGTGCGCCCTTAATTGCTATTGTACTCCCTCAACCATCACGTCCACATGATCACCATCTTGCAGTGTCAACCAGCAAGCCCATGATAAACTCACACGCCCTCTTCATACGCTAACCTATGGGTTGTCTCCCGAATCATCATGGGCCTATCCCATTAACTAAAACAACCCCCTTTATTTTTGTTTTTGCTACCACAATTACAAACACACCTCCCTTAGCCTAATAGGCTCAGTCCAAAATCTCGACTTGGGCCCCCTACCATTCACACCCCTAGTTTTACTTCCAAACTATAAAATACACCCCCCTCGCCTTTGGGCATGAATTCAATATCTGAATTCAAGCTCATACTTTTAGCACCCCACCATTTTACTACCCCCTATATATTTCACACACCCCCCTGCGTTTTTTTTAATATTTTATTATTCCATATTTTATATTTTCTTTTATTAATTATAATTTTTATTGTATATTTTTAAATATATTTAATTTACTCAATATTATTATTATTATTTATCACACACTTTTTTATTTTCTAAACACATAAAAATATATATTTTATTTATTGCATTAAATTGTTCTTTTAATCATGCACTTAAATAAATTATTTTTATAGTTAAATACATAAAAAATATTCAACAAACGCCAAATCATTTTCAAAATCAAATTAAACAACAACCAATTAATTTTCAAAAAGGGATTACAAATATGTTCAAATCGACTGTGCGCTTAGTCTAACAATCTCCGCTATTCACACACCTAGGCTAAGCACGCGGGGAAATTCGAATATTTTTGGTAATCCATAAAAAAAACACAAACCCACCGCGAACTATGAAATGAGACTCTGATTCCTCCTAAGAGGATACGTAGGCATACGATCAAAAAATCGTGGCGAGTCCCCCTAATTAAAAAATAAACCTTTTCCCCTAATAAACATAAAAAATCCTATTTCTGAAAACTCGCTTCTAAACCTAGTATCCTTGCGAACAAGGTAGATGAGGGGTGTCTAACATCTTCCCTTCGTCTAGAACCGAGTCAGGTCTATAATCTCTGAACTTTTTAGGGTTATTCCTTTATGCTCCATTCCTTAGGATGAAAATTAAGGCTGGAGACTCTGATTTAAAACCAATTACAATAGTTGGCGACTCTGCTAGAGACTCAACCCTAGGTTTAGAAGTTTTTCCTCAGTCAACTGCTCAGATGATTGAGAATCAACTGTATTGGGAAAAAAGTCAATTGTGGTCAACATATAGTCAAACTTCAAGATTTTTGGTCAACATCAATATTTTGAAGTTAATTCATCATTTGATCAAGGGTTAATCATAACTCATCAAGAAAACTCAAGATTCATCAAAAGTTAAAAGTTGTTAAATTAGGGTTTTCTTTAGGAAAAGTCAACTGAACTTTGACCAAGCATAACTTTCACATACTTTATCAGAAATTTCTCAACCAAAACCCATTTTAATAGAAATTCAATTCTCTAAATCTTTGTCTCTTTAAGCTCAAGGCCAAAAATGCTTCATTTGAGAGATATTAGCCAAAACATTATAGGTCATTTTAAAAGTCAATAAAAAGACACTTTTTTCCAAAGCAATTTACATCAAGATAAAGTCTTCAAATGGAAAATTGACCGACATAGAGATAGTAGGGGACATCTTGAGGTTTCTAAAAAGTCCAAGATCACCTTCATATGATAAAAATTATGAGAGTTGTGAGTGGTACAAGTTGGGCAATTTTGAGAAAATGCATGAAATCCAATTTGAGTAAACTTGAACTTTTGGGCTAATGGGCGTATATTTTAGAGTTCAAACGTGTTCTTGACCTTATAATAGATCTCTAAATCTATTCATACACGCTTTTAATTTTTTTTATTTCATTTATTTAAATTCAAAATTAAATCAAATGAACATTAAATGGAGGTGCAAGGCTTAAAGGGCTTTTGATTCAAATACTTTGGAGGCTCGTAGACATGTTGTAAACCGTGTGAACTCCTTCTCAAAACAAATCTTCATGTTTTGTTTTATTCCAAGTTATTTTCAAATAAAATAAAAGATATAATTTCATACAAGGTCCAAGCCTATCTTTTGACCTAATACTCTCTCTTATAAATACCCTTCATGTTCAGACAACAAGGACACGAAAAAACCTTGCAAGAACACCCACTCAAAACCTCAAATTTTTTCAAACTAGGGAAAACTTGAAACCTCTCACACAACCACTTTCAAAGCAAACCAGCCATCCAAATCGACTCCTGAGATGCTATAGAGTAAGTATTGATCATTCTTGATAATCAAAGAACCCTGAAACGAGCACTACATGCATCATCAATTTATATGTTTTCTTGAATTTTGTATTTTAGTTTTTATTATGCTTTGGTTGAAACTAACGTGTGCAACGTATTTCTGAGACAAAACTATACAGAGATTGAACCCCTGCATGAAGCCCATGACGCCAGAACACCCTATTGCCATTGTTACACTGATTTACTTTATTTTCTTTGTATCTCTTTATGCAGAAAGAATTAGCCAAAACTAAGGCCACCAATGGATTCACAAGGGTCAATTTAGGGGGATATGGTTCTATTTGATTACTAACATGCTTTATTTTCGCAAGTACAAAAAAGGTCTCACAAGAGAAGACGACCGGAGCTAGGGCTCCGGCACCTCTCCGGTCAATCTGTTTTTGTTTAGTTTATATTTAATTGTTTCAGTTATATGAAAGGATGAGGGCGTAGCACTGCTGGTCAAGACAAAGGCATATGATGTAGAGGGCGTGGGTTCGATCCCTGCGTGCTACAAATATTTTTGTTATTTTCCAGTTTATAACAGGATTCACATATTATGTGCGGCGCTTATCTTTATAACACAACCAGCACGTTGGCTGGGTGGTAAGCTCTGCAGTGAGAAGCCTGAAGGGTGTGGGTTCAACACCCACCCATGCAAACTTTTTTCTTCTTATTTTCTTTTCTTTAACCCTAATTATTTTCTTAATTAACCATCAATCAATTTTAATCTTTTTTTTCAAAACCCTAATAAATTAGTTTTTAGGTTTTTAATCAATAATTAATTTTGACATTTTATTATTTATTAGTTAATTAGATTAATTAGTATTTTCTAAAAAATAAAATTAATTAGACTTTAGGATTTTTATTAATTAAAATTAATTAGACGTAGGGTTTTAACTATTTAATTAACATCAAAATAATTTCATAAAAAATCACATTCAAACACTTTTTTATCATTTATTTTGCATTTAAATTCTTAGACGATTGTATAGGTCGCACGACTTTTTTTTGTAATAGTTTAGATTTATATTTTCGCATTTTTTTCTATTATGTAACTGCTTACGGGATGTAATAGACTTGGGTTTAATTTCCGCACTTTATCTTTCGCATTCTTTTTTATGTAATTGCCCCAAAGCTCTGTAATAGCTTAGGATTTACTTTCCACACCTTTACTTTTCTGTATATTATACTGCTAGTAATTAGGCATGTGTGGCAAGATAAAAATAATCGTTAGCAAACCCTAATATAAGATAAATAAATGAACTGAACACACTATTCACACTTGCACCTCTAGGATACCCCCTCTTCGTTGTCTTCGAATAAATGGTCATGTCCCGCGAAATAGGGATACTTTAGCAAAGTCCCTTTGAATAAAGATCACAGTCACTCGATGACCCATCGGTGTTGCCTACAAAAATGATCTAGTCCCTCTGATAAACTGCTAAAGTATCTCTATGTGTTGTCTTTGATGACCATAGGATGACCCTTTGCCTGTCCCTTCACATCCAATAGATGGAATTACTTATCAATTAATGGTATGGATAATACTATCTTTAAAGGAGAAGGAAAATATATGAACGGTCTTGAGTGGGTAAGGAACTTTTAATCGGTTGCTCACAATCTTTTCAAAAATAAATAGTTTTTACATGTCACACTTTGAAAATATTTTCAAAAACACTTTGTACGCTTTCTTGAGGACTGATACAAGAATCATTACAAAGTTAGTCGTACTTTGCCTTTTCAAAATATTTTCAAACAAATCACACGCACACAAAGTAAGTTTTCAAAAGTGAGCTAGCGATTAAGAGCCCGTAGATAACTACGGATGAAAATGGTGTTAACACCTTCCCTTTTCATAACTTACCTCCCGAACTCAAAATCTTTAAGGTCTTTTTTTTTCACCCTTTCCTTATTGGATAAATGAAAAGTCGGTGGCAACTCAAACTATCCGCACATTTTGGATAAAACCAAAAAAAGTCAGTTCTCCCACCGTATTACAGTCTCGTAAGACTTAACTTTAATAAACTGATTAAAATAGAGTTGTAGTTACCAACTCTCAACAATCTCAACATAACTCAATAAATCAAGTATTAAACTTCAACAAGACAAAGTATTCAACTTTAACGATCAATTTAAAAAAAAAAAGAGAAACGCCACATCCTGATGTTACAGAATCAGAGCATTGACAACTAAAATGTGATAAACTAATGAAAATAACTTCAAGAGCTATTTCCCACTCACAGAAGCAAGCAAGCTAGAATATCTCATAACGACAAGGACACACGATAATCATAACAACATCAACACATCAAATATTCTCATCCAAACAACACATCACCGAATAATCGTTACAAATGCGACAGTAATGTAAATGTACTCAACGACCGACTCAACATGCACGTGGTACCAAATGTGAACACACAAGTTCATCTCGTTCCCCGATCCCCACCATATGATCAGATTTCCAATTGGAATCGGAGCACGCCAAAAATCGCTACCATCACCATAGGTAACACTTCACTAATTCTCCACCATAGGAATTATCTACTTGCACTTGATTCCCGTTATAGGATCGAGGCTCACCAAAAAGAACTGAAGTTCATACAACATGAATGCATGACTCTCAACATCCAACAAAAACACATACACGTTGGTCTCTCTTATGACCTTGTATGTCACCAACAACATAAACATCATTAACATAACATGTATATATATTTAAACAGGCAACATCATTTACAACAATATCAACATCACATCATAACAACATCATACACCATACACAACCATTTACCAATGTCACGTTAATCGACAAACAACACCAAGCATCAACAACTCAACATTTGCGTATTCCTAACCATTCAACCATGTTAATTCCTTATAACGCCAACACATTGATTATTCAGCTTATTATCGAACCATGATAATAATTCACAACCACACAATCAAATTAATCGAAACCACCCAATAACTCGATAAAATTAAATCATTTAATTCATATCTCATCAACAATCTCAAACAGAACTGGAATTCATCAAAACATAGTTCAGACGAAATATCTGACGAAATAGCACAATTATGTATTGTCACAAGGGTTATGCGCAACTCTCTGGGGCAGAGCGTGTTGGGGCTATGCGCAGCTCTTAGGGGATATGCGCAGCTTTCTGGGGATATGCCCATACACCCCGGATAACAAAAATCAAAAATGTGATTTTCACCAATGTAGCTCATTCCAAGCTCTGATTTTGACTCCCAACCACGCAAATCAAACAACAACACATCATTCATGTTATAATGCATCAATAACAAATTAATTGATCAGTTTTAATACATCTAATCATTTAATCTCATGAATTGATATATGTTCCAAAACCTTCAAAAACCTAACAATGGTGGAATTTCACCAACAATTCTTAAACAGAATTTATGCACATAAAATGGTACACGAAAATCACATCAAATTCATCATACAACAACAATTATAACAACAAAATCAAAATTGTATATTAGAACATCCAATCTTATTAGAGGTTAAGGATATCTCATTATATCCACTATGCTCAAGCACCCATTAAAGAAGCAAGTTTCTCCTTACCTTAGATTCCTAACAACAAAGTAGATTTTCGATTAGAGTTGGTATTCTTCCCTCAAGTCCTAGCATCCTTCTTTCCAAAGCTCTCGCCTCTTTCTCGCTTTTTGGTTTCTACGTATCTAACAAAAGCTATGCCACTCTACTCCCTTTTGTTATCTCTAAAACCTTAATTGATTATTTCTATTTGCCCTCACCTATTATCATAATCACCATAATGCCCTTACTTCCTCATATTTCTATTCATTTTAGTATTAAATCTAATAATTCAATATTCCATCAAAAATTACTATTTTCTCTTATCTTAATTAATTAAAAAAAAGATTAATATTCAATTTATTTTTAATTATTTCTATTAAGATTCCACTCTCGCGAATACCACTACCCTAACATAACTCATATAAACACATAATTTATTTAATTAAAATATATAACATACTCAAAATTAAATAAAGTATTAAAAATCACAAAGAAATTACAAATAATCAAAATAAAATAGTTTAAAGCGTTAAGACAACGTCGTAATAAGTTAATGATAAATTCTTAATACAATGTTATATTGATCTTTGTCCAAAAATCTTAGCATTACATTTTTTTCAATAGTGATAGTTCCATGTATAACTTATAATCATTAAGTTTAGGTGAAGTTGAAATTCAATTGTTTTTGAGGAAAAAAAAAGAAGTCGACATGATTTATTTTGTTATGATATTATAACACTTCTGCATTATATGTTGTCTTTGAAAAAAGAAATGAAAGTCGACATAATTTATTTTGTTATGATATTATAACACTTTTGCATTATATGTTGTCTTTGAGAAAAGAAAAGGAAGTCGGCATAATTTATTTTGTTATGATATTATAACACTTTTACATTATAGGGCTATGAGAAGGAACCTGGGTCATAGGGTTATGAGAAGGTGAAAGCCTGGATAGTAGGGCTTATGGGAAGGAACCTGGATAGTAGGATTACTTCGAGGTGAAAGCCTGGATAATAGGGCTTATGGGAAGGAACTTAGATAGTAGGGTTACTTCGAGATCAGAGCCTGGATAGTAGGGCTTATGGGAAGGAACCTGGATAGTAGGGTTACTTTGAGATGATCACGTATGTTGGTTGACCTGTTTGCTTTCGGGAACTGATTTTCCATTAGTTGTCTACAGATGTGACATGTATAACTGCTAGGATTGTTGATGATAATTGTCTTTCTTGAAAAGATAACAAGGTTAATTATATGGGATGCATGAAATGCATTGTGGGATGATGTTCTCAAAATAAATGAGATTATGTTGTATGCGATATGTATGCGCATGTCATGATGTATGAACACGAGATGCTATTGTGACATATCCGAGTCTGGGAAAATAAATCCCTGACTGCTGCTGGAGAGTATTGGAAATAGCATTCCTGACTGTTGTAGAAAATTGTGGTTCTTCTACTTCTGCTGGGGATGGTGAACGAAGATGACTATGCTGGAGATTTGCTCCTTGTTTACGGATATTCTGCCGGGGGAGAGACTCTGCTTGAGAATAACTCTGTTGGGGAAATAACTCTGTTGGAGGATGAACTTCCATAGCTGAAGGGATAAACTCTGTCAGGGATTGAGCTTCTGTATTCAGAGAAATAAACTTTGTTTTGGAGAAAACTTTATGACCCGCTTGCGATTATGAAATTCGGCTGGGGAATATAGATGTCAGTTTTTTGAAGGAACCTGGCTGGGGAGAGTACCTCCTGTTTTGGGGAAGCCGATGTCAAAGCTTTAATTGCCTCTACTTTGTGGGGAGTATAGACGTCACGGGGTCGTATGTACTGATGACTTTGTTTCAAAGTTGTCTCTGCCCCGGTACCTGTTGCCCATGGTAACATCTCGTGCCAGTCTTTATATGTCACTGTCATTTTTTGTATAATATTCTTGATGTTCTTGTTAGCCGCTTTAACAGCGTTGTTCATCTTCGGCCGGTAGGGAAAAGAGTTATGATGTTGTATCTTGAACTGTTTATAGAGTTCGATGATCATCATGTTATTGAGATTCATATCATTTTCAGTCATGATTCTCTCTGGAACACCATATCGACAAATCAGGTTATGCTTGATAAACTGCGCCACAACATTCTTGGTAACGGTAGCAAAAGAGGCAGCTTCAACCCACTTCGTGAAGTAATCAATGACCACCAGGATGAAGCGATGCCCATTGGAAGCGGTAGGTCTAATCTCTTCGATCATGTCAATGCACCACATTGCAAAGGGCCAAGGAGCCATCAAGACATTCAAAGGAACCAGAGGCACATGCACCTTATCAGCATAGGTTTGGCACTTATGACAAGTTTGGGAGTGCTGATAACAATCTGCTTCCATAGTGGACCAATAGTATCATGCCCGTAGGATCTTCTTAGTCATGGTATGTCCACTAGAATGAGTGCCAAAGGTACCTTCGTGTAAGTCTGCCATAATCCTTTCTGCTTCGCTCGTGTCTACACACCGCAGTAAGGTAAAGTCATGGTTGCGCTTGTAGAGGATTCCATTATTGAGGAAGACTTTCGCTGTGAACCTTCTTAGAAACTTCTTATCATTGACAGATGCCCCCTCGGGATACTCTTGAGTCTCGAGATACCTTTTTACTTCGTGAAACCAGGCTTTGTTTGCTACCTCTTCAGTATCAATATCACAGCAGTACGCTGGTTCATCCAACCTCTCAATAGTGATTCGAGGAGCTTCATTGTCCCACCTGACCTTGAACATAGAAGACGTGGTAGCTAGCGCGTCTGCTAACTGATTCTCCTCTCGTGGGAAATGTTCAAAGGTTACCTTCTCAAAGTGTGGGAGTAATGTCAGTACATGTTCTTTGTATGGAATGAGATTCGGATGCTTCATATCCCATTCTCCTTTGATCTGACTTATCACCAAGGCTGAATCCCCGAAAATGTTCAAGAACTTGATCCTTAGGTCGATAGCAGCCTTGAGACCCATGATACAGGCTTCATACTCCGCCATGTTGTTAGTGCGATTGAAACATAGTGTTGGCTCCTAAATTCGATACCCTTGTTTTATTAATGTCAGCCATTAAAAGCTGAAGGATGTTTTCGACTGGCTAAGTCTGTCGAAATGCCCGTCGAAAGATGACAAAGTACTTAGAAGATTTCTTCCAAGGGAGAAGTTGGTTGCCTTCGACGTCGAAGGAGTTTCTCGTCGAAGATGTATCTCGACGAAGGTGTTCGATGGTTCAGAGTGGAGCAGTTTGAAATTCAAGCTTTTGGAGGGAAAGCGGTTTCCAGCAGTTACCAAGTGCAACGTGCAAAGATCTGGAGCGTCGAACGTTGAGAACGTGCCAAGTGGATTGATCTCGAAGCAGTGTAACTGCCCGACGGTTACTTGGGATGTTTTAGTATAAATAGTAGTAGTCATGTAGTTTCTCGGGTGTGTTCACAATTCTATACAAAGTCACTCATATAGATTCGAGTACCCAGCGTGTGAGAAAGAATTGTTGAGAAATGTATGTGTGAAACACCAACTTTATTAATCAAAGTCATTTACTTTTCCAGAAATTTACTTGCTTTCCTCTTTACATTCCTGTCGAAGCCTTTTACTTTAAGCCTTGTTTATTTTACCAAGTCCTTTCTTCATGCAATTTCATTTAAAGCCTCTCTATTTTATTTAAAGCCTCTTTATTTAAAGCCTTATCCAATTTAATCAAACTTCAAAATCAACCTATGTCCTAGGATCAATCTGATCGATCCTGCGAGTAACCAAATAAGTAACCATTTGGAGGATCAGCGGTTGTTTACCAAATACCAAGGTAAACAAATTGGCACACCCGGTGGGACTGTGTGTTGATTGTTGAAAATAATCTCATCTTTTCGAGGAGTGTTGTATGTTATTGAGAAGTGGTAGAATATACACTAACAATAACAATACTGCCAGAGGAAGGGAAGAGATGGCGAATCCTCCAAACAATAACGAAATCCCACAAACGAATGTGGGAGCAACGGTTAGTACGACCGTAAGTGAAGCGACAACTGTTGGTTCGACACCAGCAGTAACGGTCACAGCAACGGGGCCAATACCTTCGTTCACGGGCCCCAGGATGCCTTTGGGAACTCCCCCACCAAGGGGAAATTTAGGCACAAGGCCTCTTGCGCCACCAGGATTTATGCCACTTTATGGTATGCCAACTTCTGAAGTGGCTAGCCTGACGAATGCTGCGTCCACTTTTTCAGACCCTTTAGTGAGTGCCTCTTCGCCACTCCAAGGTTCTGGAGTAGGCATGGCGAATAGAAATAGGACCCAACTCTTAGGAGGAACGTCCCAAGTAGCCCATGGCCTTACAAATGCCTCGACAGCAGTCTTGAGGCAACAAATGGACGAAAGCAACCATGACATGGTGCAAATGTTGGCACAAACTTTGAGTACAGTGCTAAACCCTCTAATACAAAACACTACTCAATTGAATCAGCAAGTGACAGCGCAAATGACGCGTTTGGCTGATTTCTTTGGAGTACCCCAACCTATTCGACAGCCCCAAAGGGCGCAAATAAGGGGAAACCAGGGGATATTTTTAGAGGAAGAAACCACCATCAACCAGGCTCAACAGCCTGTCGAAGAAAACCTTAGGGCACGATTGGAGCAACCCGTCGGAGAACCTAGGGTAATAACCCCAGAGGTAAGGTTAATTAACAGAAACCAAAATGCTGACGAAGTAGTTCAGCATGTCCAATACCAAAACATGGGTTTGGAAAACAATCTGGCAACCATGATCGAAAGGATCATGACTCAGAATGGGATGAACATGGGCTTTCGAAGGCCCAACTTTACATCCCCATTGTCAGAATACGTGTTACAAACGGACTTACCTCCTAGATGCAAAGTCCCCAAATTTACTAAGTTCTCTGGGGACACGACAGAATCTACTGTCGAGCATGTGGCGAGATACTTGATCGAAGCCGGTGACATTTCGAATAACGAAAACCTAAGGATCAAGTACTTCCCAAGTTCTTTAACAAAGAACGCTTTTACTTGGTTTACAACTCTGCCCCCCAATTCGATCCATCATTGGACCCAGTTGGAAAGATTGTTCCATGAACAATTCTACATGGGGCAAACCAAGATAAGCCTGAAAGAATTGGCCAGTGTGAAGAGACGTTTCACTGAACCTATAGACGAATATCTAAATAGGTTTAGGCTGCTCAAGGCGAGATGTTTCACACAAGTGCCAGAACATGAGTTAGTCGAAATAGCCGCAGGCGGTTTAGATTATTCCATTAGGAAGAAGCTAGACACCCAATACCTGAGAGACATGGCCCAACTGGCCGATAGAGTTCGACAGGTAGAACGCCTCAAAGCTGAAAAAGCAAAGGCAACGAAAACTCACAAGAGAGAGAGGATAGCGTACGTTGAGATGGATGACGAAGATCCAGAATCCTTCGACGATACTTTAACTGTCGAAGAAGGAGAAGTCGATTTAGCAGAACTGAAACAAGGGCCACCATACTCTTGTAAATTGTTAGTCCCCTCAAGTGGGAAAAATCCCATTGGTCCAGAAAGGACCAACGATAGGTTCCCAAAAAAGACTTATAGTTTTGACATCACAAAATGTGATGAAATATTCGACTTGCTGGTTAAAGATGGCCAAATGATAGTACCCCCAGGGGTAAAAGTGCCTCCTCTTGATCAAAGAAAGAAGAGAGGTTTTTGCAAATATCATAATTTTTTGGGCCATAAAACTTCTCAATGTTTTCTTTTCAGGAATCTTGTGCAAGACGCTATCGAAGAAGGGAGGTTAAAGTTTGCTGACAAAACCCCCATGGCTGTCGACTCAAATCCATTGCAGGCTGAAGCCCACTATGCTGAGCCCTCTGAGGTGAACGTGATAGAGGCAACCAGGAGCCAGTCGAAGAAGCCAGGAATTACCATGGTCGAAGTCTCAAAGGACCACATCAACATGCCAATCTTTGGCAGTTTTTCTGGAAATTTATCCAGGAAGACAATTGAAGCAGTTCAGAAAGCGGTCGAAAGCCCGAAGTCGGAGACCGCTGAAGCACAAAAAACTGGACCAAAATCCAGTTCCCACTTGGCCACAGTTCAAGGCCAGACGGAGAATCTGGAGATACAAATGAAGCAGTTAACTCTTGCTAACAAAGATACAATGAATATCAACATGGTCGAACTTTCTGACCCAAAAGCATCAGAAGAGGCCATGAGGCAAGAACAAGCTAATAAGACTGCTTTCCCTCGGGAAAATGAAAATTTGGCAGATTTTTTACAAAGATGCCAGAAAAAGAAATCAGAGGTGATGCTGTGTCCAAGATGCAGTTCGATCTTTGACAAAAAAGCTGCTGAGCACATTCAAGGCGTAAGAGCAGCGAATAAGAGAAGGGAAAATGTTGATCTTCGACATGATCCCAGAAGAGCCTCCCAAAGAGGTTCAAACCAAGAAAAGAGGCCATTGACTTTTAGGCCTCCCACAAATGTGCCAGTAGACACTTGGTACAAAACCTCTGGTCGAAAAAGGCCAAGTGAGGAGAAATGGCACTCTTTCGATGTGCCAAGAGGTTCCTCTTTGACTCAAAAGAAAGAGCCTCAGGTTGCTGCACCTAAGGTTGCACAAGTGTCCAGCAACTACAAAGGTAAAAATCCCATGTCTCGATCTCAATAGAGGAGATACCAAAGGAGACGAAAAGCTGAAAGGGAGGCTGCCAACGAACCAAAGGCAGAAACGAGTTCGAATGTTCCTCAAAGGAAGCAAAGGAAACCTCTAGAAAGAGAGCCAGTAACCAACAGGCTAGTTTGGCCTAACCAAAGTGAAGTCGAAGACGAAGACGATGTTGAGTCTGATGATACTTTGGACATAATGGTGAATATAGTTTCAGTGCTGCCCAGAGAATTCAATCGACAAGTAGAGGTCGAAGCAAGTGACTGGGAAGTGGAACAAGAAATGGCCAAACACAGGCCAGTGTGCTATTTCGTCATGGACAATGGCACCACTGAGGAACAAAATGGGTTCTTCGAGCCACCTACAGAGGCGATGAAAAATCACCTCAAGCCTTTATTCATAAGGGCTAAACTCGAAGAAACTACTGTGAATAAAATATTGGTGGATTGTGGGGCAACCATCAACATTATTCCTCACTCTATGCTAAGGAAAATTGGCAAAAGGGATGAGGACATTAAGCCTCACAACATGGTCTTGTCGAACTATGAGGGCGGCATAGGGACCACTATGGGAGTGATCCAGCTAGATATCAAAGTAGGGTCTATCCTTCGACCAACGATGTTTATGGTCATATCGGCCAAACCTAACTACAATCTCTTGTTGGGCCGTGAATGGATTCATGGTGTTGGAGCTGTGCCATCATCAATGCACCAGAGGCTGCTGCTATGGCGTCCAGATGGGATGGTCGAAAACATAGAGGCAGATCAAAGCTATTACCTGGGCGAAGTGAATCATCTGGGTTTGGCAGATTTCGACAAGAACTTGGCTCACATAGGGCCATGTCCAACACCTGACTTCGACATGGCGCCAGCGCCAAACACTTTTTGTTCCCTATACATGCATCCTGAGCATGGTTTCCAATGGGACAGAGAAGACTTGTCCCACATAGACTTCAGTGGGTTAACTGATATCCAGCCAACTGGTTGGGGAAGTGAATTCAGTGATAATGACTGAGTCACAGTCTTTGAAGCGAATTTCGGCTTATGTAGCCGAAACTAAGATGATAACGGCTCTCGAAGCCGAAGTAAAGTACATGGCCACACAGGCCAATGATCAACAGTTATCTGCTGCAGGTCCAGGAAAGGATTTCGATCCAAAACCCCCTGATATCATGCCAGAAGAAATGCAGGGACAGAGGCTCGACGCCATCTATGACGATGAGCCTTTGGGCTTCGAAAAGGACCCCTTGGCGAACAACATTAAAATGTTAGCGCAAGATCCTTTAGAAGAAATCAACTTAGGCGAAGGGTCAGAGAAAAGGCCAACTTACATCAGTGCCAAAATTGATCCAGAACTTAGGTTGGAAGTAATCCAATTGCTGAAAGAGTTCAAAGACTGTTTTGCATGGGATTATGACGAAATGCCTGGTCTCGACAGAGGATTGGTAGAACTTCAGTTGCCAATCAAACCTGGGAAGAAGCCAATCAAGCAAAATCCAAGGCGCTTCGCTCCAGAAATACTGTCGAAGATCAAAACGGAGGTCGAAAGACTTCTGAAATGCAAATTCATCCGTGTTACAAGGTATGTCGAATGGATTGCAAACATTGTGCCAGTAATTAAGAAAAATGGTACGTTAAGGGTGTGCATAGATTTCAGAGATTTGAATGCTGCTACACCCAAAGATGAATATCCTATGCCTGTGGCGGAAATGCTAGTCGATTCTGCCGCTGGCTATGAATACCTGAGTATGCTCGATGGTTATTCAGGATATAATCAAATATTCATTGCTGAAGAGGATGTGTCGAAAACAGCTTTTCGATGCCCTGGGGCCTTAGGCACTTACGAATGGGTAGTGATGCCTTTTGGCCTAAAGAACGCTGGGGCAACGTACCAGCGAGCAATGAATACTATCTTCCATGATTTTATTAACACTTTTATGCAAGTATATATTGATGACATTGTTATAAAATATGTTTCCATGAAGAATCATATTGACCACCTTCGACAATCATTCGAAAGAATGAGAGAACATGGTCTGAAGATGAACCCTTTGAAGTGTGCGTTCTGTGTGAAAGCTGGAGATTTCTTGGGCTTCGTTGTCCACAAGAAAGGAATCGAAATCAACCAGAACAAGACGAAGGCAATTCTAGAAGCGAAAGCGCCATCGAATAAGAAGGAACTGCAATCTCTCTTAGGCAAGATAAATTTCTTAAGGAGGTTTATATCTAATCTAAGTGGGAAAGCTCAGGCCTTTTCACCCTTACTTCGACTGAATAAAGAGGGGTTCGAATGGGGGCAAGAGCAGCAAGAAGCCTTCGACAAAATCAAAGGGTACCTCACTAAGCCACCTATTTTGGTGCCTCCTTGTAGTAATAGGAGTATGAGATTGTACATAGCTGCATCCGACAAAACTTTGGGAAGCATGTTAGCCCAAGAAGATGAGAATGGAGTCGAAAGACCCATTTACTATCTCAGTAGAGTTTTGAACGATGCAGAAACTAGATATAGTGAAGTTGAAAAATTGTGTCTGTGTCTGTATTTCTCTTGTACAAAACTCAAGCAATATATAAAACCAGTTGATGTGTATGTTTCGTCTCATTTTGATGTTTTCAAGTATATGTTGTCGAAACCTATCTTGCATAGTCGAATTGGCAAGTGGGCATTAGCATTAACTGAATACTCCTTGACCTTTATGCCTCTTAAGGCGGTAAAAGGACAAGTGGTTGCAGATTTCATAGTCGACCACTCAATTCAAGTTGAGGATATTAATTATGTGGAGATAGAGCCTTGGAAATTCTACTTCGATGGTTCCAGCCATAAAGATGGAACAGGGGTAGGAGTCTTGATTATTTCTCCAGATAAAATTCCAACAACATTCAAGTACAAAATATCAGGTTCTTGTTCGAACAATGAGGCTGATTATGAAGCTCTAATTATTGGCCTTGAGATATTGTTGGAATTGGGGGCAACTCGAGTCGAAATAATGGGAGACTCAGAGTTAGTCATTAAGCAAGTCACAAAGGAATATAAATGCATAAGAGAGAATCTCATTATGTACTTTGTGATAGCAAATCGTTTATTGAAAAAATTTGAAACAGTCAATATTCGACACATACCCAGAGTCGAAAATCAAATAGCCAACGACTTGGCACAGATTGCATCTGGGTATAAGATTTCAAAAACGAGATTACAAAGAGCAATCGAAGTTCGAGAAAAGATAAAAGCAACTTGTCTATCACCAACAGACTTGGAATCAACGAGACTAGGGTATACTGATCAAAGTAACTTCGAAATTTCGTTCATAGATAATTTGTCAGAGCAAGATTGGAGGAAACCCATTGTGGACTATCTTCAAAATCCAGGGGCTTCGACAGAATGAAAAACAAAGTACAGGGCGTTGAGTTATGTACTCATGGGTAATGAGTTATTCAAGAAAACGCCTGAAGGGGTATTGCTAAAATGTTTAAGTGAAACTGAAGCATACATAGCCCTTTCGACTACGCATGCTGGGGCATGTGGGGCTCACCAAGCAGGCCATAAGATGAAATGGTTGTTGTTTCGACAAGGACTATATTGGCCCACTATGCTGAAAGATTGTGTTGAATTCGCCAAAGGTTGTCAAGAGTGTCAAGTCCACACAGGCATCCAACATGTACCAGCAAGCGAACTTCATTCGATAGTGAAGCCTTGGCCCTTTAGAGGATGGGCGTTGGACCTCATTGGAGAGATTCGACCAGCATCATCAAAGAGTCAGAAATACATACTGGTAGGCATTGATTATTTTACTAAGTGGATCGAAGCTATCCCTTTAGTCAATGTAGACCAAGAAAATGTCATTGAATTTATTCAAAAGAACATTATCTTTAGGTATGGAATCCCTGAGACAATAACAACTGATCAAGGATCAGTTTTCACTGGTCGAAAGATGCAGGAATTTGCTCAGGAAACAGGTTTCAAACTCCTAACATCAACGCCTTATTATGCACAGGCAAATGGTCAAGTCGAAGCAGCCAACAAAGTAGTGATTGGCTTGATAAAAAAGCATGTTGGGAAGAAACCAAAGAATTGGCACAAGACGTTGGGCCAGATTCTGTGGGCTTGTCGAACGTCCCCAAAAGAAGCCACTGGTACAACACCATATAGGCTAACTTTTGGCCATGATGCAGTGTTGCCAACAGAAATTTGTCTTCAATCTGCAAGGGTTCAGAGGCATTATGATATTCCTTCTGAAATTTATTGGAACATGATGTTAGACGAACTGGTGGATTTAGACGAAGAGAGATTGCGCGCTCTTGACCTACTCAGGCTTCAGAAGAAAAGAGTAGAAGACTCTTATAATAAAAAGGTAAAATCTAAGGTATTTTTGCCTGAAGAACTAGTTTGGAAGGTAATTCTTCCCATGGATCGAAGGGATCGAAGCATGGGGAAATGGTCACCCAAATGGGAAGGACCATTCAGAGTTATCCAAACTTTTTCTGGTGGAGCCTATGAAGTCGAAGAGTTAGGTGAAGATAAAAGGCTCTTGAGAGTAAATGGTAAATATTTGAAAAAATACAAACCTACACTTCAAGAGATAAAAATAAAATAATAAAATAACAATACTAAATTGACCATAAAAAGCCAAAATGGAAATTTTATAAATTTCAGCCAAGATGGCAATGTTGTCGAATATAGATTACAAAATATGGTTACAAAAGCTGAATCAATCAAAAGGGAATAGAGTCCTTAAGTCGAAGGTATTTGGCTTGCTGCAGCTCCAATCTTTTCTTGCACCAAGCGTTCTCCTGCACAATCTTGGCAATCTGAGCGTCGAAGCCTTGGGCCTTCTCAGTAAATTCCAGGCCTTGTTTGATTTCAGTTTGACTCTCGGTGTCTGAGACGGTCGAAAGAAGTTCCTCCTTGCGTATAGTGTTGGCATTTATCTTCGCCTCTATTTCTTCGATTTGTGCCCTGAAGGAAGCATTCTCTCGATCGATGGCATCGACTTCTTCCTGCGTAGACGCTTTTTGCTTCGACAACTCTGCAATTCGAGAAGTCGTATCCGAAACAGCAGTCCACGCAGAGGAGCTTTTGCCATATAACACCTCAAGCTGACTATTAAAACCCCTTTGGCGCCTGTAATCTGCTGAGACTTGATCAATCATAGAGTGTAACTCCATGATCAAGCCTGAAACTTCTGGAGCTACAGCTAACAAGTCGACAGCATTCAAAACATCCCTCAAGTATGATGGAGCAGTGGGGTCCCCCTCTAAAGCCTTCATCAAGTCCTTCTTGAAAAACTGGGCCTTAACCTTCGCCAAAGCTTCATCAAGAGGAGAGGTTTCAGTGGACTTCCCCGACAGGGTAGGAACCTCCTGACTAGCGTCAGACGAACTCTTGCTCTCGATGATTGCGTTGAGGTAGCTAACAGGGTCAGTTTGTTTCAAGAGTTCTAAGTCCTCTTTCGACCTGTGCTTCGTTGAGGTAGCAACCCTTGCAACAACATTGTCTTGGGTTTGAGGCTGTTGAGTGTTAGGTGCCTCGACTTGTTGCCCTTCGACTCGGACTGGGGCAGTACCAGCGTCATCTTGGTGCCCTTCGCCAACGTCACCTTGGTGCCCTTCGCCAGTGTCACCTTGGTTATCTTCGCCAGTGGTACCTTGGTTTTCTTCGCCAGCATTGCCATGGTCCCCTTCTTCATGATTCTCTTCCGACAGATCCACCACCTGAACCTCTTCGGGCTGTTGTTCTTCCGTTTGAGGATCCTCTGCTGGTTTTTCTACCGTCTCAGCATTGGCCTCATTTATTTCGGTATGGGCTTCGTCAGTTTCCAAACCTTTTTCTTGTGGCCTGCTGAGTTCAGCAGACTCCAGTGTTTCAGAGGTCCTTGGCGGAGAGCTTTCAGTGGTGTCCTGAAAAAGGAAAGAAGAAGAATCTTCAGAGATCGAAAGAGACACAGTCGAATATAGGTATCTACACCTAAGTTATAAAAGGGTCTAAGAGATTACCTGTAAATTAGCTTCAGCCCCAGGGCTGGAATTGTCGCTTTCGACAGGCTTGTTGAGAAGAACGTTTAGTTCCTCCTCCGTTGGCTCCTCAATGATCACTGGAGGTGGCCTAGGCTTTCTCCCAGCAACCTTTATTCTAATGGTTCGACCTTCAGGAGCAGGAGCAGGAGCAGGAGCGTCCTTCGTCAGCTTTCGCCTTTTTAGAGGAGCAGGGGGAGAATCACCTTCTTCATCGCTCCCAGATTCGACCACCAGTGTTGGCCGTTTCTTGGGCGAAGGTGCCTAAAAGACCAATGGGAATTCGACTTAGCAATTGTATCGAAAGTCAAAAATCGAAAGCCAGGAAAAAATAATGAAAGTCTGGTTACCGATATAGAAGGCTTCTTCGAAGGGCCTTCCCCCTGTTGGTTGTTTGTGGTCTTCGCCGGCGCTGTAGTCTTCGCCGGCGGTGGAGGTTTTGTTGAAGGGCCTCCTCCCTGTTGGCCTTCTGTAGCCTTCTTGGCTACAGGCTTTCGAACAACTGAAAGCAAATAAAAAGTTAACAGGCTAGCAGTCGAAAAGAAAGACAAAGTAATGTAAAAGGATGAACTTACATTTCTTTATTTTGTCCAACACAAGGACAAAAGATTTCTGAAGCTCATCCACGAAGTCCTTCTCGTCGAAGAACTCCTCAGCGTAATAACTTTTCCACCACTCCTCGAAGGATGGTGAGCAAAGAAAGTTGAGCTGGTAGTCAAACAACGAGAGAACTGTTCGACCAGCATATCTTCCGATATGCTTAATGGCAGCTTCTTCGGTGTAATCATTGCAGAAGTACAACATAGCCTTCTCTCTTGGAAAAATTGGAGAAGGAAGGGTTTGAATAATACCAAACTGGCGAGATACCAGGTTTGGTTGGTATGCAATCAGACTCAAGTGAGTCTTAGAGCTCCTGAATCGAAGAGGCATGATCCTTGGTGTGAGGAACGCCTCCCACAGTATTGTATGTTCGTCAACATTAGGACCACTCGACGTCTTTGGATGTGGCCTTGTGAACCATGCTGGGCCTACCTTCCGTCGAGCAAACGGAGCCATAGTCGAAGCAAACTCCTTCCTTCGAGCAAACATCAGAACGAAGTTGGTGAAGGTTTGCTGAAACTCCAATCCATCTTCCATAGGTGTCAACAGAGCCAGTCTGGTTCCTTCGACGCGTTTGTTCGCTATCTCTGGAGCCTGCTCATTTATTTGAACCTTCTTAGGCAAGAAAGATTCGAAGGTGGCATTGAGCCACAGTTGGAGCAGCCAAAAAGGCCCAGCAAGTAGCAAACTGGCCCTGTTCTCGATAATTTTTAGAAGAGTGGCCCCATTACTAATCGAATCATAGAGGCTAGCCAGAATCAATTCTGCCAAACAGACATTCTGGCCATGATGGAGTTGAGTGGCGAGAGTGACCATCTTCTTGGTCACCTGTAAGGACTTCGAGCAAAATACAAAGCGAGTCAGCCATAAGGCTAGAAACGCTATGTGTTCGACATCCGACACAGTATCTGTCGACCTGTCGTGATAATGGTTGATGAAAGTGGTATAGGTTGGTTTGGTGTCAGAGAAACCAATTTGATCCTCCGACATCTCCTCCGGATCGAAGTAGTCCCCGGTGGGTCGAAGGCCAGTAATAGCGGCCACATCGAAGAGTGTGGGAGTTAGCATCCCACAGGGAAGATGGAAAGTAAAGTGGGAGTAGTCCCAGAAAAGCAGAGAAGCTATCAACATCTCCGGAGAATAGTTCAAACCTGTCTTCGACAGCATCACCAGGTCGAAAATCCCCATCTTTTTCCAGATCGAAGCTTGGCACTTCTCCATCTTTTCCAGCCAAGCAACGTAATCAGGAGTAAGGCTAGGGCCAGACCTGAAAGCCCTAACGCCTTTGTTGAAGAAGCGGAGGTCGATTTTTTCATGCGCAGGGTCTTCTGCGTCTTTCTTGGCGCATGCAACCGGTTTGAGTTTCTCAACTACCGGAAAATAACTCTTGATCTTCATGGTCTCAGCAATACTTGGATACATGGGGCCAGACATAGCAAAGATCTGGTTGGAGTATCCAACCGGGATCATAAGGTGGCGTGAGTAGGCATCACGAACGGCGATGTCCAAGGGTTCAGGGACCCTTCGTTTGCCCGTAGAAGTTACTACTGGAGCAGTGACGAAAACCTTAGGTTTGGCGTTTTCAGATGGTACAGTAGCGCTAGGAGCATTAGAACCAGATGCCATTGTTAAATGATGAGGTTGAAGACGAAGTGAAGGAGGAAATGTTTTTGCAAAGATGACAAGTTGGTATGAAAACAGAGAAGTCTGAAAGCTAGATGGCGTAAAAAGTCCCACAATGGGGTACTTACTGCTATTTATAGTAGTGGGAAAAAATCCCCAAAACCGAGGACATTAAATGCCATTTAATTATTGCAGGAGATAGTGGGACGCGTGGCAGCCCCCTGTTGTTTTAGCCGTTCTGCAGAAATAGAGGGACGCAGCGTGCGTCCTCGTTTTTTGGAATTGTCATAATGACAAATTCTGAAATGACGTTTGGTACTGCACGCCGTACTGAAAGTGACGTCTTAGGTACGGATAAATGATGGTTTTTCTTGGGATTGCCAATGGTTGGTAGAAAACAACAAAAAGTGTACAAGTTAATTTGTGACTAAGCGTGAAAGGACAGGTGTCGAATGGCGTTTCAAAGAATGCCTTTTTCTTTCAGAGTCGAAATAAGGCATTCTTGGGGGGCAATTTGTTGGCTCCTAAATTCGATACCCTTGTTTTATTAATGTCAGCCATTAAAAGCTGAAGGATGTTTTCGACTGGCTAAGTCTGTCGAAATGCCCGTCGAAAGATGGCAAAGTACTTAGAAGATTTCTTCCAAGGGAGAAGTTGGTTGCCTTCGACGTCGAAGGAGTTTCTCGTCGAAGATGTCTCTCGACGAAGGTGTTCGATGGTTCAGAGTGGAGCAGTTTGAAATTCAAGCTTTTGGAGGGAAAGCGGTTTCCAGCAGTTACCAAGTGCAACGTGCAAAGATCTGGAGCGTCGAACGTTGAGAACGTGCCAAGTGGATTGATCTCGAAGCAGTGTAACTGCCCGACGGTTACTTGGGATGTTTTAGTATAAATAGTAGTAGTCATGTAGTTTCTCGGGTGTGTTCACAATTCTATACAAAGTCACTCATATAGATTCGAGTACCCAGCGTGTGAGAAAGAATTGTTGAGAAATGTATGTGTGAAACACCAACTTTATTAATCAAAGTCATTTACTTTTCCAGAAATTTACTTGCTTTCCTCTTTACATTCCTGTCGAAGCCTTTTACTTTAAGCCTTGTTTATTTTACCAAGTCCTTTCTTCATGCAATTTCATTTAAAGCCTCTTTATTTTATTTAAAGCCTCTTTATTTAAAGCCTTATCCAATTTAATCAAACTTCAAAATCAACCTATGTCCTAGGATCAATCTGATCGATCCTGCGAGTAACCAAATAAGTAACCATTTGGAGGATCAGCGGTTGTTTACCAAATACCAAGGTAAACACATAGTCGGGCAGTGAAAGGAGTATGACAACCCTCAGGAGATATAATTACAACACCAATGCAATTACCGAGTGCGTTCGAGGCCCCGTCAAAAACCATAATCCATCGGGATCCTTCTTCATGTCCTTCATCTGGTCCAGGTTCTTCATAGTCAGTCACTAGCATAATATTCTCGTCCGAGAACTCAAAATTCATGGACTAGTAGTCATCCACAGCCTGATGAGCCAAATGATCAGCTAATACACTTCCCTTGATTTCTTTTTAGGTTGTATTTTGTATATCGTATTCAGTTAAGATCATCTGCCATCTTGATATTCTTCCCGAGAAGGCTGGCTTCTCGAAGATGTACTTGATTGGATCCATCTTAGATATCAACAAAGTGGTGTGGGTCAACATATATTGTCTTAGTCAGCAAGCAGCCCATGTCAAAGCGCAGCAAGTTTTCTGGAGCAGTGAGTATCTTATCTCACAGTCCTTTGAACTTTTTGCTAAAGTATTAAAAATCACAAAGAAATTACAAATAATCAAAATAAAATAGTTTAAAGCGTTAAGACAACGTCGTAATAAGTTAGTGATAAATTCCTAATACAACGTTATATTGATCTTTGTCCAAAAATCTTAGCATTACATTTTTTTCAATAGTGATAGTTCCATGTATAACTTATAGTCATTAAGTTCAGGTGAAGTTGAAATTCAATTGTTTTTGAGAAGAAAAAAAAGAAGTCGACATGATTTATTTTGTTATGATATTATAACACTTCTGCATTATATGTTATCTTTGAAAAAAGAAATGAAAGTCGACATAATTTATTTTGTTATGATATTATAACACTTTTGCATTATATGTTGTCTTTGAGAAAAGAAAAGGAAGTCGACATAATTTATTTTGTTATGATATTATAACACATTTACATTATAGGTATGTTTTATCCGATATAGTTTGTTAAAAATGATTTTATATATATATATATATATATATATATATATATATCCAATAAGTTTTATTTTTTATCAATTCTTTTCAAATATTCAATATTTTTCACATTTTTTCAGAATTCGTTCCGTTTTTACTGGCAATAGTTTAAAACGTTAGACAGGATAAAAGCATTCCCTCGTGGTGGTGCCAGATCAATTGCAGGATAAAACATGGTGAAATTAATGTCACTCCGACGTTATACATGACACCCTTTTAAATGGTATGAAAAAATCAAATTATCCAAACTCAAATTATTCACCACAAATTCCAAATTTACATTACCAACCAGATTTTTCAAATTTTTAGACAACACGAAAATTTCAAAGGCGATACAGAAAATTTCGTGAACAGATAATAATTTCCGATAGATTTGTAAAATTTCCAATAATTTATATCAGACATTTCAAAATATCTAATATTTTCTTATCAAAAATTTCAAAATAAGTACTGTTCATTACCATTTATATCGGAAATTTTGAAATTTCCAATACGTCACAAAATACTGAAAATTTAGCAAAAATATCAACTTTTAAAAAATCATGTTTTATAACTAGTAATTTCAATTGAAATTTCCAGTACACCAGAAATTTTAAATACATTACCTAAAAATGGAATAAAAAATTGAAAGGTGACATGGTTAACTTAGGATGCAGCATGTTAATTCCTCTAAAACATAGCTCTATGTAGGCTTTGGCTGGCCCAAAGATATGGCACAACATAAGGTTTAAAAGCATTGTGATATGAGTGTTCTAAACGAAGAAAGAGTTTTGGGCGAGCCTCATGGAATACAAGATTATCTTGTGCAAACTTGCTCAACTAAATCATATATTTGGTAGGGTTTGGCCAATGATAGGATGATTGAAGATTAAGTATTTATTTCCAATGAAGGCAAGATACTATATTAACTGCGTTCAAGGCATGTGGTGTGACTTGGAATGATGCATCAAAATCAAGATACACAGTTTTTTATAAGTGAGGAATTACACCATTGAGAACCCGGGTAATGAAATGGCAGTAGTGATCTAAAAGGCATCATGGGAAAAGCATGAGATTGTTGTTGCCAGAGATCCAGAGGAGTAGGATTGGTGTAATCAATTAGAGTAATGAAATGGTGATCTAACAGGCATCATTATTGAGTGAAGTGGCACTTTCAAATTCAAGAAACCTACTAATGAAGGCTAATGCATTGAGGTTTCTCTAAAACACATTTGTTTAATAAAAATTTGCAACAGCAATATAACCTACTAATGAATTTCTCTTCGAACAAAACTTTAGACCAAAACGTTTTCAACACAAGTAGTAAATCCAAAGGAATTTCAGCAAAACTAAACAAATGAACACCACAGATTCAAGTCGAGAATAAAAACGCGAATAGAAAAATTTTAAGATACGCAGAGTTAGGGTGTAAAACCAAAACAAGAACAAAGTAAACAATTATTGAAAAGTTCCATCTAAACAACAGAAACATACATGAGAAAAAAAACAGAAACAACTACAATTGATTGAAAATAGCGCACTATTTAGATCTCTGTCTCATCTTTCGACGCTTCCTCTTCAATCTCCTCATACGCTTCTTCTTCCACTGAAAAAACAACAAAAATAATTCAAATCAGAACAAAACATTATGATAAATAATGGCGATTATGATAGGTTATAAGAGGTTAGTGAGTAAATGGAATAGATGATTCACCTTGGCTCTCATCGTGAACGGTGTTTTGATCAGTCGGAACCCTAGGTGATGGCAGCTGAATGAGAGAAAGTGAAGCTAGCAACGTTTTATAGCGGATATTAGAAACCCTAATAGATAACAAGCATGAGTTGTGCTTTAATTCGAAAGCCCAATGGGCTTAGATATTTCTGAACAAAAAGTGGGCCATTAAGACTTGGGCTTTCATTATTTATTATAACACCTTTCATTTTAAAACAAAATCTACTTTTTGGACATTTTATAAAAGTTGTAATTTACCAGATTTTTTTAGTCTTTTATCTAATATTTACAAGTAAATCTTTTTTTTCCAATAAAATTATGATATTTTATCGGCAATTTAAGATTCATACCGCATCTTTTGGAAGATCATGATTTTTTCCGGCATTTTTGAGATGTCCGATAAAATCTCATATTTTACATGCTTTTATACTGATAACAAATATGTATTTTTTCTGACATTTTTGAAAAGTCTAGTAAAAATGCATATTAGATATTTCAAAAAATACGGTAAAAGAGGATATTGGATATCAAATTTTTCAAAAATTCCAGTATAACTATTTTATTTCTGGATATATATATTTACTATAGCGAGGACTAGAGGAAGAGACAACATGATTGCTTTTAAACAAACTGACAAAGTTGAGAAAATAGTTGTAGAGAGCTTTCATGCAGGGGCAGATGACGGGGAAGATTCGTATATCTGGGCAGATAGAGTAGTCTTCATCAGCTCTTACAAGAGGAAGATTAAACACTCACGTGCACCTCGTACTTTCTAGCGTAACAGATGTAGAGTTGGATTGGGCAGAAGTCTTGACGTAGAGCCCAATGATGTTGTTGACGATGTAAAGATATCAACTTAATAAGATATAGAGACTCATGCTTAGAATGAGGCTCAGGCTAACACAGAGGTTCAGGCCCATACTGACCTAGAAGTGGTTGCTCATGGTGACACAAAGGTGGAGGCTGAGGTTGACACGGAGGTGGCAACTCAAGTTGATATGGAGTCGTCTGTACACATAGATGAGGGCTTCCCTAAAAGGACTAGTGATCATACCTTGCTCACAGCATATGTCGATCATGTGGCATTGAGAGGTATATATATATATATATATATATATATATATATATATATATATATATATATATATATATATATATATATATATATATATATATATATATATATATATATATATATATATATATATATATATATATATATATATATATATATATATATATATATATATATATATATATATATATATATATATATTTGTTTTTATTTATTATTGATTAATTGAAAATATTTGACAATTTATACTTTAACTGTTACATGATTGAACCTCTCTAATGGTGCCCACATATGGGAAAAGTTAAAGAATTTCTCAAATGTCTAAATACATTATGAGGTCAGATAAATTATCGATAATGTTGGTCTGCTTTCTTTGGTGGACTGTTTGTTACCCATGCTCAACGTTCTACTATTGTCCATTTTTTAAGCGGTCGCATAAGGAGACATCCTCCTTTCATCTTCCATTTAGTGAGATTACGATTACCATGGATGATGTCTCTTATCTCTTCGACCCCCCCTTGAAGGTAACTTATTCACTGCTTCACTCATTCGCCAGTAGCTTGCATTTAGTATGGCTTAATAATACTTGGGGGTTACGAAGGCTATGATCATTGAGTAGTTTAGGGTTAACAGGGATTCTCACTTTCACATCTTTTGGCTTTGAGATAAGTATCACACACTGGTGGAAAACTCTATGAATGAGGAGGATAGTAGGGCATACATGTTGCATCTTGTAGGATGTATTATCCTAGAGGATAAGTCTCATGTTTACATTGATGCTATATACATCTCTCTGTTTTTAGAGCTTGAACATACTGAGTATGCATGGGGTGTCATGCTTTGATTGTACTATATACTGACTTGGAGAGGCTACTATCTTTGAGATGAGGCAACTTGATGGTTAAGTGAGTTTATTTCAAGTATGAATATTGATTATATTTTATTTATTTGATTCTTATTTATAAAAGACATTTTGTATATGTAATTTCCTCTTGTTTTGCAGTGTTGGATATACAAGCATTTATCATCCATTTGTGACAAGTGTGTTTGTGGTCCTACCGTTGATGGATTGCCACGTACCACTAGATGGGTGGCTAACATTAACATCCATGAGGTCTTTAGGAGTAAAAGTGGAGTATCGATGCGGTGACCGTAACTGATGTCATATGGACACCCTATGTAAAGCATGTCGTCCATTGGGACTTTGATGACACTACCCTATTTTTGGGTTATCTGCGATGGGAAAGTTTAGTGGCTAGATATGAGAGTGTCTGCTCTAATTTGGGTATACTCGGAACATCCCTCAACTAGTCCTTGTTGTGCCATCTAAGGGCATATGGATAGACGATTTATATCTAACATTATCAGCGGTGTCATTGCTATTAGAGAAAATGCATTGGAGGTACATTTATCTTGGCAGTGTCAAAATGGTTACTTATAGTTATAGGTGTACGTGGGCCAATTTGGGTTGGGTTTGGCCCAACCTAATACCCAACGCGTATATGACGCTCTAGTTTGGGTGAGATAAAATAACACTCGTTACACCAATGTGTCAGTTTGGGCAAACCCATTAATTTTTGGGTTATGTTGGGTTGGGTAGTGAATTGCCCAAATAATTTTTCTATTTTATTAATATTAAATGACTAAATGATGAGTCATCATATTTTTTCATAAATATTACTCAGCATTTTTATCTTCTTAAAAAAAATAGATAACTTATTTTTACTATCTTTTAGCATCATAAAATAATACATAATATCGTCAACTAATAAAAATTATCATAAAATCCTAGCAACAAACTAAAGTTGCATGACATAAAATTGTATTAGCATGAAATTAACTAAATCGTGGAACATTTAAAATTAGATAAAGGACGGCATTCGGAGAATACCGAGCTCCATTCCTTGTGGGAACAATATTTGGCCAATGTCCATACCTCAGTTCACGAGCTCTAGATTAATAGGGCCCCATTACCCTAGGAGTCAGAGTGCGAAAGCAAAAAAAAATTACAACAACTAAGTTAATATTTATCAAAATCATTAAAATTGTAATAATAAATGTTTGATTAGTGGCTTAGTGGATTTTTTGGGTTTGGGTCTGATTTTACCTAAAACTCGAAGTTTCTAATGGATTTTTTAGTTTCTAAACTCATATCCACCAAATTACCCGGCCCAATCTACTTTTTTGGATTTTGTTGGGTGGGTTTGAATGGATTTTGTGGGTTGACCCAACTCATGTACACCCTGTAATACTGTGGGAGAACTGACTTGGTTTTACGTTTCATCGCAAATATGCGGATAGCAAGAGTTGCCACCGACTTTTCTTTTATCCAATAAGAAAACGGTGAAAACAGAAAAAACCTTTGAGATTTTTGAGTTTGGGGTGTAGGTTATGAAAAGGGGAGCTATTAGCACCCTTTTCATCCATAGTTATCTACGGACTCTTAATCGCTTAGCTCACTTTGTTTTGAAAATTGCTTTGTGTTGTGCATGTTTAAAAATATTTTGAAAATGCCAATTGTAAGGTAACTTTGTAATGAATCTCGTATTTGTCCTCGAGAACATGTACAAAGGGTTTTTGAAAATATTTTTTAAGAGTGTTTGTGAAAAATGTTTTTGTTTTGAAGAGATTCGGGAGCAAGCGATTAATAGCGGTCTACCTACTCAAGGTCTTTATTTTACTTTTCTTCCTCCTTTAGATAATGTTACCCTACCATTAGTTAGTAGGAAGCCCTATCGCTGGATGTGAAGGGACATGCGAGGGTCATCGTACAGTCATCGAAGGCAACTCGTAAGGACGCTTTAGCAATTATCGTTTAAGGGACTAGATCATTTACCGAAGGCAACATTGAAAGGGTCATCGAGGGACTATGATATTTTGTATCGGAGGGACTTTGCTAAAGCGTCCCCACTTTCGAGGGACATGATTGTTTAATCGAAAGACAACAAGAGAGGCTACCCTAGAGGTGTGGGTGTGCGATGTGTGTTGTTTTCAGTTACTTTATCTTTGAGAATAGGGTTTTCTATCGTCAGGTTTTATCTTGCCATACACCCTAATTACTAACAATAATATAGTAAAATAATAGCAGGAAAATTAAAGTGTAGAAAATAAAATTCTTATGCTATTACATGGCATTGGGGCAGTTACATACTAGAGCAGTTACATAATAATGGAAAAGTGGAAGATAAAGCTATTTATAAATTGCGAATCCCATACACTTTATCTATGAAAATAAAATAAAATTAAAATAGAGAAAGAAAAAAAAGAAATGTTTTTGATGATTTTTTATGGAAAAGGTTTTTTTTAAATGATGATTAAAATAAACCTAAAAACTAACTAAATTTTAATTAACAAAAATAGTTGATTAATTAAATTAATAAAAAGGTTAATGATGAATAAGCCTAAAAATTAATTATTTTTAATTAAAAAAATAATTTATTAATTAAATTAATAAAAAAAGTTAATGATGAAAAACCTAAAAATTAATTAATTTTAATTAACAAAATAATTGATTAATTAAATTAATAAAAAGGTTAATGATAAAAAACCTAAAACCTAATTATTTTTAAGGTTTACAAAAAAAATTAGGTTTGTAAAAAAAAGTTTGTGGTTTTATGGTTAGGTGAATTTAGGGTTAAGTTTTCTAAAAGAATTAGGGTTTATGGGAACAGAATTAAGGAAAAACCACAAGTTGAAAGCAAAACTAAACAAATGTCAGGGGTGGATGTTGAACCCACGCCCTTAGCCTTCTAAACTGCATTAAGGGAAAAATATTGAAAAAGAACAAGTTAGAAGCAAAATCACACAAAAATGTCAGGGGTGGATGTTGAACCCACGCCCTTAGCCTTCTACACCGCATTAAGGGGGAAAATAGGGAAAAAGAACAAGTTAGAAGAAAAATAAAGAAAAATGTCAGGGGTGGGTGTTGAACCCACACCCTTAGCGTTTATCACTGTATGCCTTGCCACTGCGCCAGAACTCACATATTATACATCAAACCTGCTCTAATGATGTATATGAACACATGTAAACATATCAAATTAGTTAACAATGCATAAATCAAAAGTTTGAATTAAAAAATAAATTAAAAAATCGGTGAGGATGAACGTGATATTCTGGGCACGATCTTGACTGCATGAGAATTAGGATGAATTCCTGGGAACTTCAAGATGCTAATGTAATGCTTGATTTCAATTGAGAAGGGTTGGAAACAAGGGTTTTATGTTGCCCTAGTTTCTTGAATTTATGGAAGTTTTGGAATAGTTTTCTCTATAAGGGTTTTCGTGTGATGTTATGTCTGAATGAAGAGCAATATATAGAGAAGAATTAGGTTAAACCATTGTGGGCTTGGACCTTGTAAGAAAAGCCTTGACTTTATCTAATTTAATTTTGAATCTAAATAAACAAAATAAAAAATACATGGAATAAAAATCAAAGGGGTGTATGAATAGGTTCAGAGGTTCACTATAAGGCCTAGTACATGTTTGGACCTTGAAACACAAGCCCATTAGCCCAAAAATTCGTGTTTGATCAATTTGAGTTTCATGCTTTTGGTCAAAACTTCCCAACTTACACTAGTTAAAACTCTCTCAATTTTTATTATTTAAAGGTGATCTAGGACTTTTTTGGAAATCTCAATATGTCCTCTACAATCTTTATGTTAACCATTTTTGCATTTGAAGACTTTATCTTGATGTAAGTTGCCTTGACAAAAAGTGTCTTTTTGTTGACTTTTGAAATGACCTATAATGTATTGGCCCATATCTCTCAAATGAAGAATTTTTTGGATTTGAGCTTAGAGATATAAATTTGAAGAGAATTGAATTTCCTTCAAAACGAGCTTTGGTTGAGAAAAATCTGATGAAGCATGTGAAAGTTATGCTTGGTCAAAGTTCAATTGATTTCTCCTTAAGAAAACCCTAATTTGGCAACTTTTGACTTTTAATGATTTGAGAGTTTTTATTGATGAATAATGATGAAACCTTGATCAAATGCTTAATATGACTTCAAAATGTTGACGTTGACCAAAAATCTTGAAGTTTGATTGTATGTTTACCATAATTGACTTTTTGTTCAATATAGTTAATTTTCAGTCATCCGAGCCATTGACTGAGCAAACTTATGATGCAAGGCATGAAACTTAGTATGAGCATTCTTAGAGACATATAAGGAACCATGGAAACCACTTGAGGCCTTAGAAACCTAAACTTCCTTGAGAAAAATGAAACTCTAGTTGTAAGTCTATTTCCTAGGAGGAGAATTTGGCTGATCAATTCTTAAGCAATCTTGAGCATTTGAGAACCCTAGGAGAATGTATTGAAGAAGATGGGAGGGAAAATTTTGAGGTACAACAGCTTTCCCTGTTCAATCTTTTTAAATCTAAAGATTTAGATTGGCATGCTCGCTATTCGTGATCTGAAGGTGGAAAGAGATTGAACACTTAAGTGCCCGAAAATTTGCACTCACATGTGCATAAAGTAACACTGTTGGTTGATTTTATTGCTTGAATAGGCTTAAATATGCCATTCAGAGAGATGATAGAGTGTCGTTGAAGATAAGCTTACAGATGCCATGAAAATAGATGTTGATAGGAGTATCATAAAGAGTCTACGCTCGACCTTATCTGAGGAATGCTTTCCAAAATGAAACTCTGGGGAAGGTGCTTAAGTTGCTGCTTGTCTGATTTACTTTGCGGGAAATGCTTGTCAGAGTTCAGTCTCTGAGGTAAATTCTTGTTATGTAGATAGTCGCCCCATCCTGTTTCGAGAATTGATCCATAATTTGTTTCTGTTGGTAAACTCATCCTGTTCCGGGAATTCATACCACCTGGTCATGTTGATAGTTTCCCCGTCTTGTTTCAGGAGTTAATCTTTTCTTGGTTATAAAGATAGTTTCCCCGTCCTGTTTCAGGAGTTAATCTTTTCCTGGTCATACAGATAGTTTCCCCGTCCTGTTTCGGGAATTAATCTTTGACCTACTTTCTGTTGGCGAACCCGTACTGTTTTGGGAATTCATACTGCCTGGTCGTATAGATAGTTGCCCTGTCTTGTTTCGGGAATTAATCCTAGACCTGGTCATATATATACTTGCCCCGTCCTGTTTCAGGAATTAATCTACGACCTGTTTGAGAATTGTCGATGATATTCATCTGTTTGTAGACTTTTACCTGAAAAGCAAAGTTAGTCTTTATGCAATGTCATGATGTATGTAATGCATTGCGTAATGATGTTCTCAAAGTAAATGATAGTGTGCTATATGTGTTTCGTATGCATATGTTATGATACTTGTAAATGATGTATGGATGCAAGATATCATTGAGGCGTATTGGTAGCTCCGTGTAATATCTTCGCTGGGGAAAATAAATCCCTGATTGCCGCTGGCGATGAAGAAAGTGAATCTTCAATATTGTTTAGAATATCTCTGTTGGGGATTCCTACTTTCTGTTTTGAGGATACTCCTCTAGGAATGTTTGACCTCTGCTTGGGGATAGAAGAGTTTAGTAACATTGGTCGTTCATTGCTCTACTGGGGATTTTAGTTCTTATATACCCTAACTGGGGATAAAAGAGATGAATAACCTTCAGAGGTATTGTATGACTGAGTTTCCGATATGAACGTCAACTCTTCTGGGGGAGGAAAAAGTTAAATGATGTTTGGCTCAGTTTCAGATTCCGTACCAGCTCGCTGGAGATAACAACTTGGACTACACTTTGCTGGAGAAGAGAATCTTGTTGGGGATTTGCAGTAATCGGAGAGATGAACTCTTCTTGGGAAATTAAATTCCATTGGGGAAATAAAACTTGTTAAGGGATAAACCATGTTGGAGAAGAGAATTCTGCAGGGGATTTTGCAATGTTGGATAAATAAAATCAGCTGGGGAATTAAATTCATGTGAACTGTGCTGAGGAAGTTTGCACTATATGCTGGAGAAATGATCAGATTCCTTAATCCGCTAGGGGGATTTGCTAAGGAGTATGATTATGTTAATAGATGGAAGATGCCCCAATTCCTGTCTGAAGGCATATTATACTTGCGGAGAAATGTATCTCCATCGGGGATGAGCTTGTGAAGGTAACTCTGTGGGGATTGCTATGTGGAAATTTTCTCTGTGGGGATTTACGGACGACTTGAAAGTTATCCCAACTCCTAGAGTCTTTAGTAAATGCTTATCAGAGTGATAAACAAGTGATGAAATAACGGGACATAATTATACGCTTTAATCCCTAACTTTTTCTGGATTGTTTTTTCAGATTTTCAGTCCATCGGGATACCCTTTTTTGCCCAAGCCGCCTCTCAGGTTTTCGACTTATCGAATGTACAATTTTATTTGTATGTCCCTAATTTTTTCCCGAATCCTTTTGGTTCGTCGAGATGCCCTTATTTTTTCCTAGGCCTATCAACCTAGCGGGTCTCTTTTTTATGCGTAGTATTTTTGACTATGTTTGTGTTCATAGGGCGCGAGGAATTTTCACTGTCCATGGTAGTCAGTGTTGTAGCACTGCCAGAAAATATTTTCTTGATCATACGTGGCCCTTCATATGCAGGAGTCCATTTTCCCTTGGGATTATTCTGGTGCTCCCGATGTTTGAAGTTATTGATCAACCATTGGTTACCAGGTTTCTGATAGTCTTGACCTTCCTCAATATTTTTCTAAGAACTGTCACGGCAGAATGACACCATCTGATACTACTGACATAGACAAGAAATTTGGTGATACCAAAGATATTGGCTTTTGTTGAAATTCATGATCAATGTAACATGCCCCAAGTGATTCAGATGGAGATCTGCCCCTGGCTATTCAACACTTTTGAGAGATTCTTTGAATCTTGACTTGACTGCCACATATGAGTTGGACAATAACATGTCATGCCCCTTGATTTATAACCAATTAGGTACACGAAAGGCGTGTTACTGGAGGTGTCTTTCTATTTAACACATCATCTGAAGTAATTATGTTTGTTGGGAGGATTTTCATTCATTGAATATTCGTCATGCGAATTTCTCCATTGTCAAACACTTAGTCATATGCAAACAGTGATATTAAAATGCAAAGCTTATGTCTGACTTGAAGTTTAAAAAATGCATTTTTAGCAAAACAAAATTTGTAAGAATGTGTTATTAACTAAGGATTTATAGTAAGCCTTACTGGAGTCAGGATACCTTTTTATAACAATATGCTTTCGAACTAACCCACACTTCAGTTAGGACTTTTAAGGGTTGTAACGTGGCCTGGTTCACATTTTAAGAAACAGAGGATACAGTCTCAAAATTTATTTGTACCCAACCCGTTCTCCATGATGTACTTCAGTCCTATAATCAGTTAATTATGCATTTAGGTTCCAATAGAGTTTGGAATTATAGCAGTGAAACTTGGTGATGGTTCAGAAATCAAAAGTTTATTTGAGAAAGCAGTCATTATTTCTTGTAACATCTTTCTTTTGTTGAGGATTTGTAGCGACCTCTTTTTGACTTTATTATCCCTAACTTTTGCCTAAATTGTTTTGTTTGAGATTACAGTCAACGGGATACCCCAGTTGTTTCCTAAGTCTCCTTCATAGGTTTCAACTTAGCGGGCTTTTCTTTTGAAAGATAATGAGTGCCTGACTTAATGATTACGTGGAACCATCACCAAATTTTGATTTGGAAGGATGTCTTCGATAGTACCTGTTGTGTATGAAGTAAAATCTTGCGATTGAATGCACAAATGAATTAACTGAGATACTACCCTGCCCCAGGTTATGATTAAGGGTTTCAATTTGCGTGAAAAAGAAAACTCATACTTCTTAGGCTCAAATGGGTTGACTACAGATTAACTTCCTTATATCCCCATTGTTTAGGAATTGAAGCAACGCCTGTACATCGTCAACAAGGTCTGTTCAAAAGCATACTGTATGAGATTATGATATCGTTTTCGTCATCCTCCCTCTAAAGGCTTATAACTTTTAACGAGAGTTGAATATCATAAAAAGGAAGTAAAAGGCACATTTTAAATATAGTGAAAACTAATGGATTAATTCAAGACAAACATATGCAATGCATTAGTGGAAAGAAAAAAAGTTTGACATAAATATAAGTGTTCGAACAAACAAAAGCAATTACAATTGAAAATTCAAATGAAATGGACGCTCTCAATTTTAGTAATGATTTGGCTTGGGAGCATTGATCACATTAAGAGTCTCAAGAGGGTCAAACTCAATCTCTTTAGAGTCAATCATATCTTGAATCTTATTTTTCAAAGACCAGCAGTTATTTATGTTGTATCCGGGACTATTGGAATGATAGGCACATCTTACATTAGGATTGTACCGAGGAGAGGAAGTGTTTAGATTCTGAGGAGGATCTCTTAAATTAATCAACTATGCCTTCAACATATGTTGCAATGCTTGAGACAATGGTATGTTGATCCTTTTAAATTGTCTCTTGGGTGCGTCTAACCTACATTGATTGCCTTGTTGATGTTGTTGCACTGACGTCATATTAGAAATTAGCAGCGCCCTCATAGATTGGTTGTGATCACTTCTAGCACGACCCTTATGGCCATACACAACATTAGCTTCTTTTTTCCCATTGAATGTCTTCTTCATAGTACTTGAAGACGCAGCCACTTGAATTTTTCCACTTCTGATTCCAACTTTAACATGTTCCCATGTTAATATCAGCTCGATGAATCCAGCTGAAGAGCTTCCAATCAGATGATTGAAGAAATGACCTGTCAAAGTTCCTATAAACATGTCAACCATCTCCCTATAAGACAAAAGAGGTTGAACTCTTCCTGCTAGATCTCTCCATTTTTAGGCATACTCTTTGAAGCCTTCGTTTGAGCCCCTAGTCATACTTTGTAACTGCACACGAGTTGGTGCAAGGTCAACATTATATTGATATTGTTTGTAAAAGGCAATAACCAAGTATTCCCAAGTACGTATATTGGTTCCTTCCAGCTGATAGAACCACTCCAGTTTTATGTCTCTGATAAACTCTCTTAAAAGAAGTGAACTCATAACTTTTTATCAGTAATATGGGGTTGGATCTTCCGGACATAAGAACTTAGGACAAGAAACACCATCATATTTGTCAAAAGTAGGGACCTTGAATTTTTTAGGGATAACAACCCCCGAGATAAGACCCATCTCTTCAAAATCCAGTCCGGGCACTTTCTGGATTTCCATGGCATTTAGACGATCTTCCAATTGTTTGTATCTGTCATCAGCGGGAGGATACTGCTCATCAGAATAGTCTTTTTTATCATGAATTTTACCATAACCAAGATTGCTTCCCCCTCAATTTTGATACTTCTACCGTCATCAGCAGCGTAAACTTGTTTGGCGGGACCTTTGAATCTTCTTCCCATGTTGAAGATACCAATCAGTTTCCTAGTCTTTTTCTTCTTGGCGATGAGCACCATCAATTCTTGTTGGCCCTTGGCCAAGTTCAAGAGTGTATCTTAGAATTGGGCATTTTGAGCTTGAAGGTCTTTCACAGTTTATTCGAGGGCCATCTTTTACTGAAATAAACAATAAGAAGGTGAGAAAACCTGTCTTGGGAAATACATGTTATGTAATGACATGCATGATATGTGGATGCAATATTTTCAAGGATCTAATGGGGTAAACAAAAGGAAATGTTAGGAGTCGAGTCTGGCTGCAACTTTGACTGAAGAACTTTGTCTATTTCGACGTCCTTCTATGAGAATCAAGTTCACCATGTCGAGTGAGTCCTAGCCTTTGACTCAAGATAACGTACTTTGGTATTTGACGACATCTGGTTAGAGGAAAATAAATCCTCTTGCCCCTTGCTAGACGTCTGGTTCATGATAAACCTGCATCACAGGCCCTTGAGATCCTTGAAATGATCAGTGAAAATGATATGGTATGATGTTATGATGTCATGTTTGAACAGATAACAAACACAAACAAAGCACACGAGAGCCTTAGCTTTAAGGCTTGCATGAGGTTCGTAGGTAAGTACCCTCTTGAAGTTTAGTTGACTCAACCTGTCCTAAAGTAGTAACCGGATTCTAGGGATCTCAATATCACCGATTTTTCTCACAGGTTTTGTTCAGCGTGCTAACTGACTTGCCACCAAAAATCTCGATAGTTGAATCTCAATGAGCGTAGCATCGAGTATCAACCAACTTAGAATTACACCAAAGCCAGCTATCTCACTACCTTATAATGGCTAAGTTGGGTCAATTAAGGTTCTAAAGGTCAGTTAGTACTTATGACACCAAGCGGAAGCCTAGTATTCTCCCCGACTGACTCGAGAGACACCAGTACAAACCAATGTACCGCACTAACGTAGCCATCACTTCAACCATATCGGTCTATTCCGTATAGTTTCCATGATCTATTTCTACTTACCTAAGGTATCCCCAGACCCGGGTATAGGATCTTTGCAAGAAAGTAAACCCAAGCAACCCAATTAAAGATAAAGCAGACAAATCAAACACTTTAAAGCAATTTAAAGGTGGTCTAAACTCTAAGGTAACCCCTCTTTTTTAGTAGCTCCCCAACAGAGTCTCTAGTTTTGTAATACGGTGGGAGAACTGACTTGGTTTTGCGTTTTATCACAAATGTGCGGATAGCAAGATTCGCCACTGACTTTTCTTTTATCCAATAAGGAAAGGGTGAAAAGAACAGGAAAGACCTTTGAGATTTTTGAGTTCGGGGGGTAGGTTATGAAAAGGGAAGGTATTAGCACCCTTTTCATCCGTAGTTATCCACGGGCTCTTAATCGCTTAGCTCACTTTGTTTTGAAAATGATTTGTGTTGTGCATGTTTGAAAATATTTTGAAAGTGCCAATTGTAAGGGAACTTTGTAATGACTCTCGTATCTGTCCTCAAGAACGCGTACAAAGGGTTTTTGAAAATATTTTTGAAGAGTGTTTGGGAAAAATATTTTTTTTTAAAGAGATTTATGAGCAAGCAATTAACAGCGGTCTACCTACTCAAGGTATTTATTATACTTTTCCTCCTGTTTTAGATAGCAGTACCCTACCATTAGTTAGCAGGAAGCCTTATTGTTGGATGTGAAGGGACAAGCGAGGGTCATCGTACAGTCATTGAAGGCAACTCGTAAGGATGCTTTAGCAATTATAGTTTAAGGGAATAGATTATTTACCGAAGGCAACGTCGAAAGGGTCATCGAGGGACTATGATCTTTTGTATCAGAGAGAATTTGCTAAAGCGTCCCACTTTCGAGGGACATGACTATTTAATCGAAAGACAACAAGAGAGACTACCCTAGAGGTGTGAGTGTGTGAGGTATATTGTTTTCAGTTACTTTATCTTTGAGAATAGGGTTTTTTATCGTCAGGTTTTATCTTGCCATACACCCTAATTACTAACAACAATACAGTAAAATAATAGCAGGAAAAGTAAAGTGCGGAAAATAAAATTCCTACGCTATTACATGGCCTTGGGGCAGTTACATAATAGAAAAGCGGAAAATAGAAATCCTAAGCTATTACATACTATAGCAGTTACATAATTGTTATACCCCAAAATTTTCCCCCATTTTCTTCAAGACATTCTTCTAAAGATTCTCAAAATACTCAAGGATTCTCAAGAGTTGATCAGACAAACTCACCTCCTAAGCATTGGCCTATAACTAGGGTTTTGGTTTTCTCAGGGGAAATTTGACTTCCAATGTCTCAAATGACTTTCATGATTCATAATATGTCATGAACAATGCTCATGTCAAGTTTCAAGCCTTGCATCAGAAATTTGCCCAGTCAATTGCTCATATGACTGAAAATCAACTATATTGGGTAAAAAGTCAACAGTGGTAAAAAATGTAGTCAAACTTCAAGATTTTTTGTCAACATTAATATTTTGAGGTGATATTCATCATTTGATCAAGGGTTGGCCATGATTCCTCAAGGAAAGGCCTCAAATCATCAATGATAAAAAATTGCCAAAATTAGGGTTTTGATTGAAGATGATTGATCATTGACTTTTGGCCTAGTGCATGACCTAATGGCTTGAAGCATGATCTCAAGGATTCAAAAACAATATCTTAACCTAATTACATGGCTCAAGACATTTCCAAAGATGCAAGTGATTGATAGTTGAAAATTTGAATCAACAGATGAAAAGTCAACAGTCACTCAAAAGTCAAACTTTGACTTTTTGGTCAACATTGGAATTCAAAAGTCAAGAATCATCAAGATATTCAAAATTATCAAACTTGATCATCAAGAAATCAAAAAGTCAACAAAAGTCAAAATTGGGAAATTTTCTAACACTTAGAAAAATTCTAAGTGTTTTTGTTCATAACAAAAACTCTAACTTCACAAGCATGTTTCCTCTAGATGCAAGTTGATTCAAGGAAAACTTTCAACATGAAAGTTGTAAGGATTGATGGATTCTACAACTTTGTTAATGTGGGATGATCCTCAAAAAGTGCTTAATTTAATAGATATAAGCTCATGAAATTATGATTTTTTTTATCCAACACTTAGAATTTTTTTACAAGTTTTGATCAGATTTTTGTCCCAACTTCATGGCCATTTTTCACTAAGTTCTCATTTTCTTTAGCCAAAACTCACAACATTAAATGTATAGACAATGCTTTAAGCTTTCCAAAATGTCCCAGAACACAATTTTATCATGCTTGAGCTAGGAGAATCGAAGGGATGAAGTTGGGTATCTAAGGTTGCATTATAGGTCATTTTTGTGACAAGTTCATAACCCATTCTTCAAGCCATGCTGCATAATCCCACTTTTTAGGCCTCCAACCTCCAATCTATCCATAATCAAAAGATTACATATACTTTTGAGCCATGATCCAAGTGATTAAAGCTTTATCTAATCCATTTTTCCATTTAAGGGAGAAAGGTTACATTTCCATTCTTGTAAAGCAAGCTTTAATCACAAAGTCAACTTCTTGAGCTCACAACTTGTTACATATGAGTACAAGCAATCTCTAACATCAGAAGTAACCTCCCTGCACCCAACAAATCACAGATCATGCTTGTACTTGATCCTTGGAACCATAGAAACTCATCCAACTTGATTTTTCACTTTTTCAAACCATAACTTGTTATCTTGAAATTCTGGTTACCTCAAGCCCTCAAACCTTTTTCCTATAAATAGAGGGAGTATTTGCAAGCCAAGACACAAATAGACAAGCCTTCTAACCCTATCAAACTCTCTCAAACTTAGAATTTCTTAAAAAAACTCCATTTGTTGCAACTTCTGACCTTGAACACCAAACACTCAATCCACTCGTGCATTTTAACTCTAAATCATTTACAAAGTTTCTATAACTCATATAAAACTCATCCAAAGACCCGTTTCATCATTGTAACATCATCTTCATCATCTTCCAAACTCAAAAACAGAGCTCTGCAACTTGACTTATCCAGGAGAATTGAGGCACTCTCAATCCAAGGTAAGCATTGCAAAAGCTTTCTGGGAGTTCAATGAAGCTATCCAGATCATCCTAACACCTCCAAGAGTGCTCTAACTCCAAACTCGATTCTCACTTCAGAGGTAAGTTTATCTAACTTTGATATCCTTTTCCATACATCATTTGCTTTCGATTTAAAAAGATAAAATGTAGATATCATTGCCCCAAAGCTAACCATGTCCTTAGTTTTCATTTTAATTGAGTATGTGATGAGAAATTTGAAACTGAAGTTTCTGAAATTTTAGGGTTTAGTTTGGTACCAAACAAAATTCATCCTAACCATCGATCTATAGCTTTTGAAATTTATATGGTTGGATTCGTGATTAAAAGTTAAGCAAGTTTATTGTTTACATTTTTTGATTTGGTTGAGAAATGAGCATTTTCAAGAATCAACAAGGTGTTGTTGTTGTTGCTGGCGCGAGGAAGAAGAAGATGACAAATTCAAATTTCAGGACTTGGTTTATTCTATATTTAGTGCAAGTGGTATAATGTCTGGACGAAACAGCCACCCAGTGGCAAGCACGTGCGTACAAAGTTACTTCTTATCTCAAGGGTGCGGGTTCAAACCATAGTAAACCCTCCTTTTGCATTTTATTTATTTATTTCAGTTTTTTATTTTCACCCCCCAAATTCCTTTCATCACGCAGGCCCATTCCACTTTTATATTATTTTTAAAATTCAAACAAAACAAAAACCTTCTTGGGCCTGGACGTCTACCAACATCCCCCTGATTACTTTGTACAAACACTAGTCCATTTACTTTTTTTTTATTCTTTTAATTTAATTAATCATTTTATTTTCTTTTAACTATTTTTATTTAAAATAAAAAAATTATAAATCATAAAAAATAGACTTAGATTTTAATTAACTAATTTAGTTTTTATAAATAAAATTTAAATTAAATCACTTTGTTTTATTAATTAGTTTACAAAATAATTAGAATTAGAATATCTTTTTCTAAATAAAACCTCAAAATTATTTTCTAACAATTAGTTTTATTTTTAAAATTAAGTTAGACTTAGGTTTTTTAAATTAGCTTTCCTTTTATTTAATTAAATTAATTGATTTTATTTTTAATTTAGTTTCTTTAGGTTTTTACTAAACTTTCTTTTTTTGAAAATTAATCAAAAATTAGGTTAATCATCAAACTCTTTTCTATCAAAAAATCACCAATAACAATTTCTTCTCTCTTTGCTTTATTTTTTGTGTATTTCATTATTTCGCATTTTTTCCGATTATGTAATTGTTTATGGTCTGTAATAGATAATTAGGGTTTATTGCTTTTCATCCTCATTCATAAATTTGTACCCCCTATTCCTGAAACGTTGTAATAGCATAGAACATTTAATTTCCGCAATTTACTGCTTTCCTTATTACTGTTAGTAATTAGGGTTTGTATGGCAAGATAAAGAACAAACATTAGATAACCTAATCTCAAAGACAAATACTTGAAATCAAAAACACTTCGCACACGCGCACCTCTAGGATAACCTTACTTGTTGCCTCGGATTTAAACAGTCATGTCCCTCGAATGTGGAATGCTTTTGCAAAAGACCCTCAGTTAAAAGATCATAGTCCCTCGATGACCCTTCGATGTTGCCTTCGATAAACGATCTTAGTCCCTTACGACAATTGCTAAAGCGTCTTACAAGTTGACTTTTATGACTGTACAATGACCCACGCCTGTCCTTAACATCCAATGATAAGGCTTCCTACTAACTAATGGTAGGATAACACTATCTAAAGGAGGAGGAAAAGAACAAATACTTTTTGAGTATGTATATCGCTCGTAACCGCTTGCTCACCAAACTAAAACAACCTTTACACTTCATACTTTCAAAACAACTACTTTGAAAAACACTTTATAAACACTCTTAAGGACTGATACAAGGGTTATTATAAAGCAAACTGCTTTACATTGGCATTTTCGACACACTTTCCAAAACAAACACTTTCATCCAAATATTTTCCAAAACAAACATTTTGTATACAATCTCAATGATACGAGAATCATTACAAAATTGTCATACTTAGGCATTTTTAAAATATTTGCAAACATACACAAACACAAAGCATTTTTTCAAAGTGATCTAGCAATTAAGATCCCGTAGATAACTACAGATAAAAAGGATGCTAACACCTTCCCTTTTCATAACCTACCTCCCGAACTCAAGAAAAATTCTCAAAGGTCTTTCCTATTCTTTTCACCCTTTCCTTTATTGGATAAAAGAAAAGTCGGTGGCGACTCTTACTATCCGCAACATTTGCGATAAAATGCAAAACCCAAAAGTCATTTCTCCCACTGTATTATAGAATTGGGGACTCTGCTGGGGAAATGAAACTAAAAGTGGGGTTACCTTAAGAGCTATATCACCTTTATTGCTCTACTTATTTGCCTTGTATGGTTTACATTTTGGGATACGTTTGGGTTTATTTCTTGTATAGATTCTATACCCAGATCTAGGGGCATTTTAGGTAAGTAGAAATAGATTGTGGAAACTGTACGGCGTAGACTGATATGGTTGAAATAATGGCTACGTTAGTGTGACACATTGGTTTGTGCTTGTGTCCTTTGAGTAAGTCAAGGATAATGCTGGGCTACCGCATGGTGTCATAAGCACTAACTGACTTTAGAACCTTAGTTAACATAACTTAGCCATTAGAAAGTAGTGAGATATCTGGCTTTGGTGCAGACTGAAGTTGGTTGATACTCGATACTACACTCATTGAGATTGGACTTTCAGTATTTCAGTCGTAATTTAGATGCTTGTGCTGAAACAATGTCTGAGAGAAATATCAATGATATTGAGATTCCTATAACCCAGTTACTTCTTTTAGGACAGGTTGAGCCAACTAAAACTTCAAGAGGGTACTTACCTATAAACTCCATGCAAGCTTAAACCTAAGGCTTTGTGTGTCTTGTTTATATTTTATTAATTGTTCGAACATGACATCATACCATATCATTTTCACTAACCATTTCAAGGACCTGAGGATTTATCTTTGTTCTGTTTTGTAGGTTATGGCTTCCGTTCGCAAAAACACTATCCGAATCAATTTTATGAGGATACCTTCTCAACTTCAGGAGTTAGTCTCAAGGGTTCCCGAAAGTTCTCCATTAATTAAAAGGCATGGTCGACTACTCAGTTTGGTTACCTCGGGTTTTGATTAAGATATGATGAGTGTTCTATTCCAGTTATTTGACCATGTACTTTACTGCTTCACTTTTCCCGATTATCAGTTGGTACCCATAATGGAGGAGTTTTCTCAATTACTAGGAGTGCCTATTATCAATCAAATGCCTTTCACATGTTTAGAGAAAGATCCACAACCTGAATAAATTACAGCAGCCTCACATCTGAAGCGGACCAACATTGTATCAAATTGGGAAACAAGGAGTGGAGTCAAGGGTTTCCTAGCTAAATTTATGTTAGAGAAGGCTCGATTGTTTTTGGATGCTATGAGTTTTCAAGCTTTCGAGTAAATCTTGGCTTTGTTAATCTATGGTTTGGTGCTTTTCCCTAATCCAGGCCAACTCATAGATGTGAATGCCATCAAGATATTTCTTTCTCGTAACCCTGTGCCTGCCTTGCTCGGAGACATTTTGCATTCTCTTCACACTCGTACTATGAGGAAACGAGGGGCTCTTATGTGTTGCATACCTCTGCTATCAAGATGGTTTATTTCGCACCTTCCCTGATCAGTATTGAAGAATGAACAAGGTTTGAGGTGGTCTCAAAGGATGATGTCACTTTATCATTCGGATATCTATTGGTGTTCCCGATCTCTGGAAGATGTTACTATCATTGACCGTTACGGGGAATTCCCTAATGTTCCACTCCTTGGAATTATGGGAGGTATTACCTACAACCCTTCCATGGCTCTACGACAATTTGGTTATGCTCAAAGAGATGGTCCTCATGATGCCCTTATCCAGGGTTTTGTGTTCGACTACGAGAATGATTTTCAAGGTTATCGTCAAAGGTTTATACGAGATTGGGGAATGTTAAACAAGATTGATAGAAAGACTTTAGGACATAAGAATTTTATCCCTTTGGAGCCATATCTCATGCTCAAAACCTTATGATGCCATATCCCGTTGTCTTATTGGTAACTGTGGAGCCTATTACCAAGGAGGATATTCCTTATACCATTCTCCATCCAGATATGCCCACCGACCTCAAAGAATTACAAAGCTCTTTGATTCAACTCAAGGAAGGAAGAACGAGACACCTACGAAGCCCAATTCTATGCAAGTGAAAAGAAAGTGTCGGAGCTTGTGATACGGTGGCAGAACCGGACTGTTTAATACTGATTTGCATTTTGCGTTTTTTTATTTGCAAAATGTCACGGTAAGCAAGAGTCGCCACCGACTTTTATTTCATCCAACCGGAAAGGAAAAAAGTACAGAAAAAATCCTTTTTTCGAGATATTCTGAGTACGGGGGTAGATTATAGAAAGGGAAGGTATTAGCACCCTTCCTATCTGTGGTTTTCCACAGGCTCTTAGGTACTTACTCATTTTGAAATTGCTTGTGTGTGCTTGTTTTTAAAATTTTTGTTTTACTTCATTTTAACCCTTGTTTCTATCCTCAAGAGTGTTACGAAGTTGTTTTTGAAAACTATTTTGAAAGTGTTTGTGTGAAAAAGTTTGATTTGAGCAAGTACCTACTAGCATCTACCTACTCGAAAAAAGATCGTTTCTATTCTTGTTCCTTTAGACAGCGCTATCCTACTATTGAGAAATAGGTAGCACCGTCGTTGGAATTTGTAAGGGTCAATTCGAAAGGGACGTAATGGTCATTGAAGGCAACATGTAGGGATACCTTAGCATTTCGAAGGGACTGTCATCATATATTCGTAGGCAACATCGAGGGACAAGATCATATACCATAGGTAACTTCGAGGGACATCGAGGGACCATGATCTTTATGATGATTTTAACCGAGGGCCTTTGCTAAGGGTATCCCTACGTTCGAGGGGCATGACCATTATTTTCTGAGGCAACCAAGTGAGGTATACCCTAAGGGTGCATATGTGCAAGGTGTGTTATGTTCAGTTATTTTAGTCTTGTGTTAAGTTTGCTAATGTTTTATTATTCTTGCCATACAATTCTATTAGTCATACATCTAGCAGTTAATAATTGCAGTAATTTAAAAGTGCAGAAATATAAAACCTAGCTATTACAAGGCTCCGGGGAGGGGGATTATGTACATTTCCAAAACTGGGAAAAAAAAAAAATAAAAGCGGTAAAGGTCCTACTAATCATCTATTACATCCCAATATACAGTTACAATAATAAAATGAAGTGCGAAAGAATAATAACGCGCAAATTTGAAAAGACGTCTAAAAATCCTAAGATATATAAAAAAATCTTTTTGTTGTTTTTTTGTTTTAATTTATAAAAATGGTTTAAGTTAAAAAATAATTGATCTAGATCTATATTTAAAAAAAAATTATTAAAGAAACATGAAATTTAAATAAAAGAAATTAATTCTATGTTTTTTTTGGTATTTTTGTTACCAAAAGGAAAATGAATTAAAATGAAATTAAACCTAAGTTCTATTAATTTTAATTTTTTTTAAAAAAGGTTAAAGTGTTTAGTTAATTAATTTACCAAAATTAAAATTTAATTAAGAAAAACTCCTAAATCTATTTTTATGTGATTTTTATATTTGCTTATTGATAAAAATAAAAAAGGGATTAAAAGAAATAAATGAAATGAATAAAACAAGAAAATTAAGATGGGCCTAGTAGCAAAAGTAAACAGGGGGTGCAATCATCATAAATCCCTAGGCCTGAATCTTCGAAAGTTTCATGCTCTAACTATGGTGTTTTTTTTATTCTTGCGTGGAACCTATGACTCAACCATCCATAACTGTTCTATATAAACTCAAACAAACGTTAGCATACCATAAAATATGATTAAAATTAGAGATTCGAAGTTTAAAATTTTACCAAACCCGTATTGTCAAATGGGGGCGTGCTAGGCGTGTGATGGATTGCTCTTGGGCCTTGTAAGACTCCTGAGGACTTCAAGAGGATGGTTTGAGGCTTGATATCAATTGAGAGAAACCGGAACCTCGAGATATGACTTGCACCAATTCTTTGATTTCTGGAGAGCTTTTTGAAGAGCTTTTAGAGAGCTTTTTGAAGAGCTTTTTGAGAGCTTTTTAGAGAGGAATTTCGTGTCTTTCAAGGTTGTATGGCTCTATATTTATAGAGGAGAATGAGGAGACAAGAAAGCATGGAAAGAATCTCCCTCATAATGTTGTGTTTTAAGACCATGATCAAGATTTGAAAAAAATGCCATATTTGATGATTTTATGCCATTTTCACATGTGGATGAACCTGGAAATATTTGAAGGGTTATTTCACGAAATCAATTGACATAAACCAGCATAAAACTTTCCCAAAATGGATTCACATCAAAATTTACATTATTTCTATTATTTATTTATTTAATTCTAAATTTTAATGAATAAAATACAAAATAAATAGCATAAATAGTAGAAAAACGTATGGGTGGGCTTAGAGGTCGTGGACCATGTTAGAAATGAGTTTCAAACTTGAAAAGATAGGCCCATTTGGAAAAAATCCAAGTTTGGTCAATATTTGCTTCATGCATTTTTTTTCAAAAATTGTCCAACTTTGACAATGCATATCTTTCTCAATTTTAACCTTATGAGGGTGTTCTTTGACTTTTTAGAAAGCTTAGGATGTATCCTAAGCAACCTCTTTAGTTTCATCTCAATTGGATCTTCCATGTTCATGTAAGAAGCTTTGACCCAAAAGGTGTTTTTGTTGACTTTTCAAAATGACCTATAATGTCCAAATTTATATGTTCTTGTGAGTGCATATTTTGAACTTGGGAGATGAAGATGAATTGTATGGAATTACATCCTCTTCAAAATGAGCTTTGGACGGGTCATTTCTGATAAAGTATGAGAAAGTTATGTTTGGTCAAAGTTGAGTTGACTTTTCCTACAAAACCCTAATTTAGCAACTTTTGGGTTTTGATGAATTGTGAGCAATCCTTGAGGAATCATGATCAACCCTTGATAAAATGATGAATAATACTTCAAAATTAGGATGTTGACCAAAAATCTTGAAGTTTGACTGTATGTGGGCCACAGTTGACTTTTGCCCTAGCACAGTCGACTTTAGGCCTTTGAGCAATTGACTGAGCAAACTTCCTCTACAAGGCTTGAAACTTGACATGGATGATCTTGAGAACATATTAGGACAATAGTGAGAATTTGGGACCCTTTGGACTCAAACATCTTGATGCAAAATGAAACCCTAATTTGAGGTAGACTGCCTTTAGGAGAGAGTTTGTCTGGTCAACTCTTGGACTTCCTTGGGCAATTTGAAGACCTTACTTGAAATGTATTGAGAAATATGGGAGGGTAAATTTTGGGGTACAACAGCTTCCCCTGTTCAATCTTCTTAAACCTGAGGATGTAGATTGGCTTGCTTGCCTTTTGTGATCCGAAGGTGGAAGATGATTGAACACTAGAGTGCCCAGAAATTTGCAGTCGCATGAAGTGGTACTGGCCTTGCAATTTCGGGAATGGGCTTATAGATGCAATTTGAAAGTTAATGACGGAAAATGGGATTAAAGATGCCATCAGAAGAAGTGTTAATCGCATAAGAGATTCCTTTGTGAGAGCCTGTATACTTGTTGTTAAGGAGGATTTAACTGGGGAATGCCAGTCTCTGTCTCGAGAGAAATAGAATTTTAGGAGCTTCAGTCGTCCGTTATTCTACTGGGGAATCATCTCTTAGTCGGGGAGGTGAAAATGAACTGTTATTTGGTCGTGTATAGGCTGCATCATGACCTACTGGGGAAAGGTGAAACCGATTGTATTTGATCAGGTCCAGGTCTTATAGTGTTATGGACTGCTGTCTGGAGATAAGAGAAAAGAAACCTGGATGGTAAGGTTATGAGAAGGAACCTGGGTAAGGTTGCTTCGTGAGGAGTTTGGATAAAACTGCATCTGAACCAAGAAGGAACCTGAGTAAGGTTGCTTTGTGAGGAGTTTGGGTAAAACTGCATCTGAACCAAGAAGGAACCTGGGTAAGGTTACTTTGTGAGGAGTTTGGGTAAAACTGCATCTGAGCTGAGAAGGAACCTAGGTAAGGTTGTTTTGTGAGGAGTCTGTGTAGGGCTTTAGGAGGAACCTGGGTAGGGTTACTTCGGGATAAGTCTGTGTAAAACTTCGGCAGGAACCTGGGTAAGGTTACTTTGGGCTAAGTCTATGTAAAACTTCAAGAGGAACCTGGGTAAGGTTACTTTGTGATAAGTTCGTGTAAAACTTCAAAATGAACCGGGGTAAGGTTACTTTGAGATAAGTTTGTGTAAAACTTCAGGAGGAACCTGGGTAAGGTTACTTTGTGATAAGTTCGTGTAAAACTTCAGGAGGAACCTGGGTAAGGTTACTTTGTGATAAGTTTGTGTAAAACTTCAGGAGGAACCTGGGTAAAGTTATTTCGTGATAAGTTTGTGTAAAACTTCAAGAGGAACCTGAGTAAGGTTGTCTCAGGATGAGTCCGTGTAAAACTGCATCTGGAGATTGTGAGAAGGAACCTGGGTAGGGTTGCTTCAGGATGAGTCCGTGTAAAACTGCATCTGGAAATTCAAGAGAAGGAACACGGGTAGGGTTGCCTCGGGATGAGTCCGTGTAAAACTGCATCTGGAGATTGTGAGAAGGAACCTGGGTAGGGTTGCTTCAGGATGAGTCCGTGTAAAACTACATCTAGAAATTCAAGAGAAGAAACCTGGGTAGGGTTGCCTCAGGATAAGTCCGTGTAAAACTGCATCCGGAGATTGTGAGAAGGAACCTGGGTAGGGTTGCTTCAGGATTAGTTGATGTAAAACTGCATCTGGAAATTCAAGAGAAGGAACCTGGGTAGGGTTGCTTCAGGATGAGTCTGTGTAAAATTGCAGAAGGAGGGAGAAGAAACCTGTATAAGATTGCTTCATGAAAAGCCCGTATAAAGTTGTATTTGGAAGTCAGAAGAAACTTATGTAAGATTGCTTCATGTTGAGCCCGTGTAAAGCTGTATTTAGAAGTTAGAAGAAACCCATGTAAGATTGCTTCATGATGAGCCCGTGTAAAGCTGTATTTGGAAGTCAGAAGAAACCCGTGTAAGATTGCTTCATGTTAAGCCTGTGTAAAGCTGCATTTGATCATGCAGATAATTACTCTGTTTAGTTTCCGGAACTAATCTTGAACTTGTTAGAAGTTGTTGATGATAACCATCTTTCCTGAAAAGGTACATGATTAATCGTATATGATGCATGACATGCATTGTATGATGATGTTCTCAAAATAAATGAGATTATGCCATATGCAATATGTATGTGCACGTCATGATATATGAACATGAAATGCTATTGTGGCATGTCCGAGTTTGGGAAAATAAATCCCTGACTGTTATTGGAGAGTAATGGAAGTTGAGTTCCTGACTGTCGTAGAAAAAGTGGTTCTTCTACTTCCGCTGGAGATGGTGAACCAGAGATGACTATGCTGGGGATTTTCCCCTTGTTTATGGATATTCTGTCGAGGAGAGACTCTACTTAAGAACAACTCTGCGGGGGAATAATTTCGTTGGAGAGAGAAGCTTCCATAGCTAAAGGGATAAACTCTGCCGGGGATTGAGCTTCTGTATTCAGAGAAATAAACTCTGTTCGGGAGAAAACTTTATGAACCGCTTGCAATTATAAAATTCGGCTGGGGAATATAGACGTCGGCTCTCCGAAAGAGCTTGGCTGGGGAAAGTAACTCCTGTTTGGGGAGGCAGAGATCAAAACTTTGGTTGCCTCTACTATGTGGGGAGTGTAGATGTTACTAGGACGCATGTTGAGGATACGACAATGACTTCGTATCAAGACTTTTCTGCCCCTGTACCTGCTGGAGAAAGTGCCTGCGGAGGCCTTGTGGCTTGAATGTTATCCCAACTTATGAGGTGTTTGGTAACTGCCAATCGAAATGATAAGTCTTCTACTGATAGGAAAGTGACGAGATGACCGGACATAGTCGTACGCTTTAATCCCTAACTTTTGCCTGGACTGTCTTTTCAGATTTTCAGTCCACCGGGATACCCTTTTTTGCCCAAGCAGCCTTTTCAGGGGGTGTACATATCTTTTTTGTTTTTATCCCTAATTTTTGCCCGAACCCTTTTGGTTCGTCGGGATGCCCTTATTTTTGCCTATGCCAGTAAACCTAGAGGGTCTCTGTTCATGCACAGTATTTTCTAACTATGTCCACGCTCTCAGGGTGTAGGGAGTTGTCACTGTCGGTAGTGTTGTGTTGCCACACTACCAGAAGATGTTTGTTTGATTGTACATGATTCGTTGCTGGAATACATGCCCAATGCCCCCAAGTGATTCAGATGGAGATCTGCCCCTGGCTATTTGGCATCTTTGAGAGATTCCTTGAATCTTGACTTGACTGCCCCAAATGATGGACAATGATCATGTCGTGCCCCTTGGTTGGAAGTGTTTTTCCACTTGAGGTGATCCTTTTTATTGAGAAGGTTTTTCTTCACTAGATATTCGTCATGCGAATTTATCTACTGTTGAACAAATAGTCATATGCAAACAATGTTATTTTAAGAATGCAAAGCTTATGTTTGTCTTGAAGTTTTGAAAATGCAGTTTTTTTTATAGAAAAAATAGAATTTTGCAAAGATGTGATATCAACTCAGGATTTGTAACGGACCTTCAGGAGTCAGGATACCTTTTGTAACAGTATGTTTTCGAACTAACCCATGCTTCAGCTAGGACTTTTAAGGGTTATAATGTGGTCTGGTTCACAGTTTAAGAAACAAAGGATAAAGGCTCAAATTTTATTTGTACCCACCCGTTCTTCGTGATGTTCTTCGATCCTAAACTCAGCTAATTGTGCATTTAGATCCCGTTTGAGTCTTTGCTCTGATATTCCAGTGATGGTTCAGATACTGACAGTTTATTTTGAATAGGCAGTCATTTAGTTTTTGTTGAGGGTTTGTAGGACCTCTTTCCTTTTTATTTTATTATCCCTGTTGTGATCGGTGGATCTGGAACTGACTGTTTTAAAGCTGGTTCGCGAAATGTCGCGGTAAGCAAGAGTCGCCACCGTCTTTTATTTTCTCCAATAGGAAAGGACAAAAGCACAGAAAAATTCCTTTAAAGAGATTGCTCTCGGTTCGGGAGGTAGGTTATAGAAAGGGAAGGTATTAGCACCCTTTCTATCCATGGTTATCCATGGGCTCTTAGGTACTCGCTCAATGTGTTTTCAAAATGTGTGCTTGCTTTTCAATGTGGGTTTCAAAAATATTCTTTGAAAAGTTTCAGCTTAACTCATGCGTCAGAGTGTTTGAAAAGTTTGTTTGAAAGTTTTTTTGAAAGTGTGTTGGTGTGAAAAGAGTTTTTGTTTTGTTTTGAAGAGAGCAAGTACCCTTGAGAACCTACCTACCCTAAGGAATTCGTCTGTGTAAATGTCCTTTAAAGTAGTGCCATCCCACCATTGAGAGGTAGGTAGCACCACCGTTGGAGGTGTTCGGGTCAATTCGAGTTTTAGGGACGTGGTGATCACCGGAGCAATGGGAAGACACCTTAGAAGCTACCCTCATGCCAGGTTCCCGGACCATGAGGACTTACTAAGACGTTTTCTACTCGACGATCACCTTTCGAAAGGCAACAGGTGAGGCGTACCCTAGGGGTGGTGTGTGCGAATTGTGTGTCATTTTCAGTTTATTATTTGTCTTGTCATACATTGGTGATCTATCGATTCGATTTTATTTTTTGGGCATTCATTCTTTCATGCATATTTATTAACAGTTATATTTGCGAGAAAATAAATCTAACTATTACAACGGGCGCGGGTCCACATCGCCAAAAAAAACCGAACCCGATTTGACTGAAAATAAAATAAAGCGAATAAAAGTCCGAGAGTTTTCAATTACATGGCTTTGGGGCATATACAGAGGTATTTAAACAATGTAAAATAAATGCGTGAAATAAAGACTAAACAAAATTAGGGCGTTGGACCCTTTTACAAATAATTAAAATTAATCAAGGAAATTAAAAATTAAAAATAATGTTTTTGTGTTTTTTAGGTTTAAAAGAAAAAGAGAAAAATTAATTAAAATTAAAATCCTAGTTCTAATGTTTTTTTTAAGTTTATTATGAAAAAGATTTAATTTCTAACCTAATTAAATTCTAAACTAATTTATATACAATTTTTGATTTATAGAAAATAAATAATAAATAATAATATAGTGAGGAAAAAAGGAAAAAAATTAAAAAGGATATGAAAAATTAATAACTACCCTAATTCTACATTTTTTGGATTTTTATTATGAAAAAAGAATTAAAATTAACATTAAAACCTAATTAAACTAAATGAGTTATATTTTAATTTATTAAAAAAAAAGAATCAAAATTAATTATATTTTTTTTGCTTTTTCTGTATTTTTTAATGTTTTTTGTATTTTTGTAAAAATTAATTAAATCAGAAAGTAAAACACAAGTGAATTTAAAAAAATAAAATGTAAAGAAAATTAGAAAAGAAAGAAAAAAAAAGATAGAACCAGGGGGTGTGGATTTGAATTTGGAGGTGCAAGCCTGGCCCATTTGCTGGCAATTGGTTGACTTGTCCACTCCTGTACACGCTTGTTGACTTGATGTATGGTGCACTCCTCATCTTAGCCATGGATCTGAGGCCCTGGGACACGTGTAGGTTGAATCCTGATGGAGTATGGTGAGTATCAATATGAGCGTTGCATAGAACCTGGAAAGGAAAAATAATATTGAGAAATTGCAAGACCTGGGACTTGAACCCAGGTCTTTGAGGTTAACACGCTTATCCCTTGCCACTGAGCCAGTTACATTTCAATTAACATATAATAATTAACAAATAATAAAAAGAATAATCAATGCATAGTGGTCAAACGCGCGCGCGAATTCAAACTGTCCAGTCTCCGTGTGACACGCCATCATCTCTTTCATTCTTTCTGAAACATGAGGACAAAGGCAACGTTTTTTTGATCGTGGTTTTAGAGGGCCTAATGGAAAATAGCGAATAGCCCCTCGTCGCTCATAAATTGAGCGCGAGGGTGCCATCTTCTTCGTCTGGATGAGCTGAGCATGATGATGGTACTGGCATGGTTCAATTTTTCCCCTAGTGAGAATCCCCAATTTGAAGCAACCTGTAACCCTAAAAAATGCACATGGTAGATTCTTGTATACAGCAAAATAATGTAATTAAACGTTGTGGTTAGCTTAGAAATAGCAATATGAACATGAATCAACAAAGAAAAATGCCAAAGGATGATGGAATCATGCTGTACGATTTCAAAAGTTTCAAGGTTCAGTTTTGATTCTAACTACCAATTCTTGAGGTTTTAGTGGATGTTAATGATTGGCACGCGTTCAGAATGATCTCAGAATGCTAATGGTATAAAAATTTTGGCTTGAAAAGATGTCTAGCTTTGATTTCAGATTTGCCATATATGTCCAAAATTTCAAATGTCCAAATGCCTTTTGAACGAGTTTCTTGCTGCACTAGGGTTAGGGTTTGACTCAATGATCATTATGGAATAGACTTGGCTTGCCATTTGACCTTAATCCATGCTTGAGAAAGAATTGGCATTAGGGTTTGTTCATTAACCATTTTTTCCTAATTTCTAGCCAAAACCTAGACCTAGCATGAAAATGAACCTTGGCCTGATTTTTGAGTTGGTTCATGATGTATAGAACTTGTCCAAATTCATTTGACACCATTACATTGACTTTTAAATTTTATTTGAATTTTTAATGAATTAAAATGAATTAAATCATCAAAAATTAAATAAAATAAAAAAGTCAACATTTGGTCTTGAAATCAACCATGGGCCACGTGTGTGGCATGACAAGGATGGACAAAGTGAGAAAAATGGGGCCCTTTTGTCAAAATTGGATTTTCAAGGATAGTTGACTTTTGCCATTTCACAAAAATTTCCCAACTTCTACAAGGCATAACTTGCTCAATTTTTAAGCTTTTCACATGTTCTTGGACATTTTGGAAAGGTCTTTGAGTCCTTTAACCAATGCCTTTGGTCCCATGTCATTTTGATTTACCAATCTCAAGTTATGGTCTTTGACTTAAAGTCTCTTTTTGTTGACTTTTGAAAATGACCTGTAATGTTGAAATTGATAACTTTTTGTGAGAGCATTTCTTGGACTTGAAGTATGAAGATGAGTTGTAGGAAATGTCTTTCTCTTCAAAATGAGCTTTGGATGGAATTTTTCTGATAACCCATGTGAAAGTTATGCCCTGGTCAATTTCAGTTGACTTTTTCAGCTGTCCAAATATAGCAACTTCTGCATCTTTGATGATTTCTGAGCCAAATTTTGAGAATCATGATCAAGCATTGATCAAATGATGTTTGTGGCTTCAAAATGATATATTGACCAAAAATTTGAACTTTTGACTGTCAAATGACCATTTTGCCCCTACAGTTGACTGTAGTGCAATCTAGGGTTTTGACTGTACAATCTTGAGCTGAATGCCTTGAAACTTGATATGAGGATGCTTGACCATGTTTGTAAGCATATGAGACTTGATTGAGCCTTTGAAAACTTCCTTTTCTTGATCAACACACAAACCCTAGTTTTGACTGTATAGAGGCCTTTGCATTGTGCAATTCTTGAGGAATATGGGAGGGCAAATTTTGGGGTATAACAGTTGCCCCTGTTCAATCTTCTTAGACCTGAGGATGTAGATTGGCTGACATGCCTTTCGTAATCCGAGGGTAAAAGATGATTGGACACTAGAGTGCCCGGAAATTTGCGCTCACATGTTGGCAATGATGGGGATGGGCTTATAGATGCCATCTGGATGTTTGATTGCGTAGGAGATTCCTTAGCGAGAACCTGCATACCTGCAAAACAGAAAATGAGTACCTGACACGTTGCAGGGATGATTACTTCCTTAGCATGAATGGTAAGAGAGCCTTGAGCGACTTTAACTTCAACAATGCTCGTTGAGAAAAATCTGGGGTGTCTTCTACTGGGATAAGAATCAGGGAGATCTTAAGGTCGATCTGACTGAACCAGAGAGGCCTTTGACTGGGTAAGCAATCAGGAAAATCTTGGGACGATTTAACTGAACCGGTCTAGGTCTTGAAATGTCTTCCACTGGATAAGCAATCAGGAAAATCTTGGGACGATTTAACTGAACCAGAGGAGGCCTTTGACTGAACCAGTCTAGGTCTTGAAATGTCTTCCACTGGATAAGCAATCAGGAAAATCTTGGGACGATTTAACTGAACCAGAGGAGGCCTTTGACTGAACCAGTCTAGGTCTTGAAATGTCTTCCACTGGATAAGCAATCAGGAAAATCTTGGGACGATTTAACTGAACCAGAGGAGGCCTTTGACTGAACCAGTCTAGGTCTTGAAATGTCTTCCACTGGATAAGCAATCAGGAAAATCTTGGGACGATTTAACTGAACCAGAGGAGGCCTTTGACTGGACCAGTCTAGGTCTTGAAATGTCTTCCACTGGATAAGCAATCAGGAAAATCTTGGGACGATTTAACTGAACCAGAGGAGGCCTTTGACTGGATAAGCAATCAGGAAAATCTTGGGACGATTTAACTGAACCGGTCTAGGTCTTGAAATGTCTTCCACTGGATAAGCAATCAGGAAAATCTTGGGATGATTTAACTGAACCAGAGGAGGCCTTTGACTGAACCAGTCTAGGTCTTGAAATGTCTTCAAAGGGATAAGCATCAGGAAAATCTTGGGACGATTTAACTGAACCAGAGAAGGCCTTTGACTGAACCAGTCTTAGGTCTTGAAATGTAGCTTGAGAACTTAACTGAATTTTTCCTGAAAGATAAAAGTCAGTCATGTGCAATGCATGATATAGATCAAGCAATGATGTTCTCAACATAAATGAGATTTGTATGATGCAGTGCGTTATGCATGCTATAATGATGTATGTGATGTTTTATGTATGTTTTCGTCCAGGAAAATGAATCCTTGACGGGTGCCGGGAAGTCGTATCCTGGGCTGATGTCGAAGAATAGATTTTGCTTCCGCTGGGGATGATAACTGCAAGGATACCGGTAGGAGAAGATGACTCCATTGCGGAATAAACTTGGCGAATGAAAGAATCTGCGGGGAGAGAAGATACTCTAGCGATCATGCTGGGAGGCAATACTCTGTGGGGAGAGTGATACCTTGCTGAATATTGATAGTAACTCTATTGGGGATGCCGTTGTTGTATTGAAAGTGTGAATAGACTTCGCTGGGGATAGGAAAGAACTACGTTGACGACGACTCTCCCTTGGTTTTTGGCTGAGGATAACCCAGTTATATCCTGTTAAGGAAATAACTCTTTGAATAAAGCCGGGACGACGTGTTCGTGCTCTGCTAGGGGATAAGCTTCCAGAATATACTGGGGATAAGCTTATTGCTTGGGGAGATGAATTCCATCTGTCATGGGGAACTTGGATGGGACTCTCCTGGGGAAGTTTTGATATGCTGGGGAAGAATGCACTGACTTGCTGTCCTCTGGGGAATTTAAGATGTCTGGTTAGGTTCTTTAGTCGAACCTACCTTGGTACCTTGGAGGATAGAACAATTAGACTGCTCAGACAACTCTTTATTGCCCCTGTTTCTAGTGTCACCTGCAATTAGTTCTTTGTCTCGTATGCAAATATTTATGAGCTAGCAAATTATTATCAATGCATATATCACAAATTGAACCTTGGACGTTCTTCGCAAAACAAAACAGAAAAGAAAAACAGTTGGCACGTTTAACTGAAAAGTATATTTGTATTGATTTTGAATAGCCTGTGAATAGGCGTTTTGTGTACAAGAGGCTGACGTCCTAGTAAGAGAACCGTCGCCGAGCAAAAGAGTTTATACAAGTTTTGTACAACAGAAAAAACAGCTGTGTGAAATATGAATGATCCACTGGGTTTCAACTCTGCTATCGCCTTTATAACTCTGAGCGTCTCATCACTTGGTGACCTTGATTGAAGGTGAAGCTGACTGATCGATGCCGTCTTGATGTAGATACCGGATTCTGGATGCAAAGTGATCCAATGAGACATAGTATTACGCTTTTATCCCTAATTTTTGCCTGGACTGCCCTTTCGGGTTTTCAGTCCACCGGGATACCCATTTTTGCCCAAGCCGCCTTTTCAGGTTTTCAACTTGCCGGGTGTACAGATTTTTTCATTTTCATCCCTTCATTTTGCCCGAACCCTTTTGGTTCGACGGGAAGCCCTAATTTTTGCCTAGGCATGTCAGCCTAGCGGGTCTTTTTTCATGCGTAGTATTTTTTAACTATGTCTGCATTGGCGGGGTGAGGAAGGTCGTCACCATCCATGTTGGTTAATATCATTGCTCCTCCTGAGAACACATGCTTAACCACAAATGGCCCTTCGTACGTAGGGGTCCATTTGCCCCTTGGATCACTCTGAGGAAGGATGATTCGCTTGATCACCAGATCCCCGACTTGATATTCCTGTGGTCTGACCTTTTTGTTAAATGCCCTGATCATTCGCTTCTGATACGTCTGACCATGGCAGATAGCAGCAAGTCTCTTTTCGTCAATAAGGTTGAGTTGATCAAGTCGTGTCTGGATCCAATCATCTTCATTCAGATTTGCATCCTTCATTATCCGGAGAGAAGGAATTTGTACCTCGATCGGCAAGACTGCCTCCATGCCATAAACCAGAGAGAAAGGAGTTGCCCCAGTTGACGTCCTAGCTGAAGTACGATACCCATGCAGAGCGAACGGTAACATCTCGTGCCAATCTTTATATGTTACTGTCATCTTCTGCACGATCTTCTTGATGTTTTTATTAGCTGCTTCTACAGCCCCATTCATCTTTGGTCTGTAAGGAGAAGAATTGTGGTGCTGTATCTTGAACTGTTCGCAGAGCTCAGCGATCATCTTATTGTTCAGATTGGTACCGTTGTCTGTAATAATCCGCTCAGGGACGCCGTACCGACAGATCAGATTGTGCCGAATGAACCGTGCCACAACAGTCTTGGTTACCGTAGCATAGGATGCTGCCTCAACCCACTTCGTAAAATAATCAATCGCCACTAGGATGAAGCGATGTCCATTAGATGCCGTAGGTTTAATCTCACCGATCATGTCTATGCCCCACATTGCAAATGGCCAAGGCGCAGTCAGAACATTCAGGGGAACCGGAGGAACATGCACTTTATCTGCATAAATCTGGCATTTGTGGCATGTCCTGGAATGTTGGTAACAGTCAGCTTCCATTGTAGACCAGTAATACCCTGCCCGTAGGATCTTCTTTGCCATGGTATGTCCACTGGAGTGTGTACCAAAGTTCCCTTCATGTAGCTCTTCCATGATTCTTTCTGCTTCAATCTTATCTACACAACGCAGTAGAGTTGAATCCTGGTTTCGCTTGTACAAGATGCCATTGCTAAGAAAGAACTTGGCTGCAAACCTCCTCAGGAACTTCTTATCATTGACAGAAGCACCTTCAGGGTATTCCTGAGCTTCCAGATATCTCTTCACTTCGTGGTACCAAGGCTTTTCAGTCACCAATTCAGTTTCGAGATCACAACAGTATGCCGGTTCGTCCAGTTTCCAGATGATGATCCGGGGAGCTTCATTATCCCATTTAACCTTGAACATTGAAGACATTGTAGCTAACGCGTCCGCCAGCTGATTCTCTTCTCTTGGAAAGTGCTCAAATGTTATCTCTGTGAAGTGGGGGATCAGGGCCAACACGCATTCTCTGTAAGGAATCAAGTTTGGGTGTTTCGTATCCCACTCTCCTTTGATCTGATTGATCACAAGAGCGGAATCTCCGAAGACACTCAGAAATTTGATCCTCAGGTCGATCGCAGCTTGAAGACCCATGATACACGCTTCATACTCCGCCATGTTATTGGTACAGTTGAAACACAGCCGGGCGGTAAGTGGAGTATGAGTACCTTGTGGAGATACGATTATGGCGCCGATACCATTTCCCAAAGCATTGGAGGCTCCGTCAAAGTGCATAGACCATCGGGATCCTGGTTCAGGTCCTTCATCCGGTCCGGGTATTTCACAGTCAGTTACTATCATAATGCTTTCGTCTGGAAACTCGAAGTTCATTGATTGGTAGTCATCCACAGCTTGATGTGCTAAGTGGTCTGCCGATACACTTCCCTTGATGGCCTTTTGGGTCGTGTACTGAATGTCGTATTCCGTCAAGATCATCTGCCATCTTGCAATTCTCCCAGACAGAGCAGGCTTTTCGAATATGTACTTTATAGGATCCATTTTTGAGATTAACAAGGTAGTGTGAGTCAGCATATACTGTCTCAGCCGGCGAGCAGCCCATACCAAAGCGCAGCAAGTTTTCTCAAGCAGTGAGTATCGGGTCTCACAGTCGGTAAACTTTTTGCTAAGGTAATAAATGGCATGCTCTTTTCGGCCAGACTCGTCATGCTGCCCCAGTACACACCCCATTGCATCATCAAGCACTGTCAGGTAAAGTATCAAAGGTCTCCCTTCAACTGGTGGCATAAGGATGGGTGGTTCTTGGAGATATTCTTTGATTCTGTCAAAAGCAGCCTGACATTCATCATTCCAACGTACTACCTGATCTTTCTTCAGCAGCTTGAAAATTGGTTCACAGGTAGCAGTTAAATGTGAGATGAACCGAGCAATGTAATTCAGACGTCCTAGAAAGCCTCTGACTTCCTTCTCTGTCTTAGGAACTGGCATCTCTTGAATGGCTTTGACCTTAGCAGGGTCCACTTGAATTCCCTTGTCACTGACCACGAAGCCTAGCAACTTCCCAGATCTTACCCCGAAGGTGCACTTGTTCGGGTTCAATCTCAGCTTGTACAGTTTCAACCGGTCGAACAACTTCTGCAGATGATCTAGGTGCTCTTCCTCAGTCTGGGACCTAGCGATCATGTCGTCCACATACACTTCTATCTCATGATGGATCATATCATGAAATAAGGTAACCATGGCACGTTGGTAGGTTGCCCCAGCATTCTTTAACCCGAACGGCATGACCTTGTAACAGAAGGTGCCCCACTGAGTAACAAAGGTAGTCTTTTCCATGTCTTCAGGTGCCATCTTGATCTGATTGTAGCCTGAAAAACCATCCATGAAGGAGAACACTTTATGCTGAGCTGTATTATCAACAAGGACATCAATGTGGGGTAGAGGGAAGTCATCCTTGGGGCTGGCCCTGTTCAGATCCCTGTAATCAACACACATCCTGACCTTGCCGTCCTTCTTAGGTACCGGTACCACATTAGCAACCCACTGAGGGTAAGAAGTTACTGCAAGAAACCCAGCATCAAACTGCTTCATAACCTCGGCTTTAATCTTCTCAGACATCTCTGGACGCATCCGACGAACCTTTTGCTTAACCGGAGGGAAATCTTCTTTAGTTGGTAAATGATGGACCACAATGTCGGTATCTAATCCGGGCATATCTTCGTAGGACCAGGCAAAGATTTCTTTGTAATCCTGCAGCATCTGAGTCAACCGTTGCTTCACGCTGAGTTCTAGGTTGGCACCAATCTTCACCTCTTTCTTGTCTTCCTCAGTACCCAAGTTTATTATTTCCACTGGCTCTTCATGGGGTTGAATTGCCCTCTCTTCCTGTTGTAACAGTCTTGCAAGTTCACCAGGCACTTCGCAATCATCTTCACCTTCGTCTGCGGCCAAGTTGATTGGATTTTCGAAGTCATAACTGGCAGTAGCAGAGTCGTTACCAGTGAGATCCAGAGTGGATTGAAACCTGTACGAGTGAGTGTGTGTGTAAATACAGCTGTTTTGCAATATGTAAAGAAAGGAAAGAAAAGGAGCGCAAAATTTGAAATGTGAAAAACGTCCAATGCTTTTATTCATGATATATGATAGTGACAAACAAAAAGCCCTCATAAATAAAACCACGGTGCCCCGGGTAAGACACCGGGCCATATAGTCTCAAATTATTGTTTATTACAAATCAAAAACAAAGAAATTCATTACTGAGGAACAAAAGTTATGGGAGTAAAATCTTTGGCAGTCCAATTAGTCAATCCACCGTCGGCCGTTGGGTAAATCCAGCTATCGAACTATGACTCTCCCACTTCATCTTCCTCTCCAATAACATTCACTTCAGAGTGAGTGATGAGCAACGGAGATCTTCCAATTCTTGCCTTGCGCACCGCTTTCTGAGCTTCTGTGGTGAAACCCAGCCCAAACTTGTTAGTCTTAGGAGTAAGATCAGGGAGCTTGCCCCAATTTGCACATTCACCTTTTTCGATCACAGCCCGGGCGTCCTTTAAGGAGGCCATCTTCATAGGAGAAACCTCTTCATCTTCTGCTGTTGCCAAGGTTGGTGGTACCTCCTCAAAATGTTGAAAGGGGGTTTCAATGAACTCCCCATCCATTTCCACGTATCTGAAAGAGTTGAGGTGGCTGACCATGTATTCCTCCTCCCCTTGCACTGTTACGATCCTCCCCCTGACCGGATACTTGAGCTTCTGATGCAATGTAGAAGTCACAGCTCCAGCTTTGTGGATCCATGGGCGACCCAGCAAACAAGAATAGGACGGATGGATATCCATCACATAGAACTTTGAATCGAATACCTGTGACCCAACCCTGATTGGGATGTCCACTTCACCATGCACCATTCTTTTGGACCCGTCAAAGGCCCGGACAACAATGCTACTTGGTTTGAGCTCTAGACCTTCACAATCCAGCCTATCCAGAGCCTTCTTGGGCAGCACATTTAATGAAGAACCTGTGTCAACCAGCACATGAGCAAGAGTAGTGCCCCTGCATTCAATGGAGACATGCAGGGCATCATTATGGTTCTTCCCCTTTGCTGTCAGATCGGCATCAGAGAAACCTAGGCCATTATCAGCAGTTAGGTTGGCCACACAATCGGTGAACTGGTCAGCAGTCGTATCTTGGGGTACATGGGCAGTCTTTAAGAAAGCAATCAGAGCCTTTGCATGGGCCTCTGAACACAGCAGCAGTGACAACATGGAGATTTTAGAGGGGGTGTGCCCCAGCTGTTCCACAACATTGAAATCACTTTTCTTTATTATCTTGAGAATTTCTTCCATTTCCTGCTTGGAAGCCTCAACAATGGTCTTTGGTGCCTCCGTCCTGGCAGGCACATCAGCAGCAGTTCCCTTGCCCCGAGTATCAGATGACTCAGCAGCAGGGGTGGATACTTGGTCAGAAGGAGAAACAGGCACTCTGGCAGGTGTGAAGATCAAAGGCCTATGAATTGCTGGAGGAGCAATGTCTGGTGAGAACAGTCTTCCACTACGAGTGACCTTAGCAGGCCCGGTGATGTTGGAGACACCAGTATCAATGTTGCACTCTTGTTTCACACCCAGAACATAAACATCCGCCCCATAGTGCCATGGGACGGCCTTATCAGATTTGTAGGGTATAGGCCCCGGAACAGTAATGGTGATGGGAACATTCTTGTGAACTGACAAAACTTGTATATGCTTCTTTGAAGGAGCCTCGGAATAGTTGTTGAAGATGGTAACGATTGACACTTCTTCAACAGGAGCAGCAGGAACAGCAGTCTTTTCAAACAAAATCTCTCTATTATCTATCAGGTTTTGGATGCCTGACTTTAATAGAGAACAACCAGCAGGGGAAGCAACACATAGAGGGCAACTTTCGCTACATCCCGGAAATAAACCGGCTAGCAACAGATTCCTCTTGACCATCAGCAACGGAGTAGCAACATCATCCACCGAAGCTACATACAAATTCTCCTCAACAGCGTTCACTCCATGCTGGGGCAAGGGAGCATTTACAACATTTGGCCCCTCGGGCGCCTCAAACTGTATCTCCTTTGCATCAATGAGATCTTGAACCTTATTTCTTAGGGCCCAACAGTCATCTGTGTTATGCCCCGGGCTATCAGAGTGATAAGCACAGCGAGCATTTGGATTGAATTTGGGAGATGCAGTGTTGGGAAACTTTGGAGCCTCCTTGACAGTCACTAGATTGGTGGATAGCAACTGTGGCAGGATCTGTGATAAGGTCATGCTTAACCGGGTAAACTCCCTCCGGGGTCTTTCAAACTTCTGAGGATTAGTTGGCCGAGGAGCGGCAGCAGGTTTGGCAATCATTACCGCACTGACAGATTGGCGGTGTTCAGGTCGCTCTGTTCTCCGGGAGTTATATACAGCACTAGCCTCCTTTTTGAAGGGCTTCTTCTCAGTACTGGAGGAGGCAACTTTCTGTATCTTCCCCGATTTTATACCGGCCTCAACCCTTTCACCAGTCAGGATTAGATCGGTAAACCCAGCAGAGGAATTACCAATGAGATGGTTGAAAAATGGACCAGACAGGGTCCCCAAGAACATATCTACCAGCTCCCGATCCGTCAATGGTGGCTGCACCCTGCCAGCCAGGTCTCTCCATTTCTGAGCGTACTCCTTAAAACCTTCACCCGACCCTAGCGACATACCCTGGAGCTGGGTACGCGTAGGAGCGAGGTCGGCATTATACTGATACTGCTTGTAAAAAGCAGTGGCCAGATCCTCCCAGTTACGAATGCTGATTCCATCTAGCTGATAGAACCAATCGAGGTGAGTCCCTGAAAGACTCTCCTGGAAGAAGTGGATCCAAAGGTTCTTGTCTGCTGTGTAAGGCTGGATCTTCCTTACATAAGAACGGAGGTGCATCTTGGGACAGGAAGTCCCATCATACTTCACGAAGGCAGGTGTTTTGAACTTGTGCGGGATCACCACTCCAGTAGATAACCCCAAGTCTCCGAAATCCAATCCAGGTACCCGTTGAACTTCCACAGCCTTTAATCTGTCTTCCAGCTGTTTGTACCGGTCTTCAGCAGGAGGGTACTGGTCGTCGTTGAAGTCTGTTTCAGTATCAGAGCCCACAGGAGTAGTGACCTCCCTTTCATGGTGGCTACCTTCTGTCACAGATGGAGGAGTCCTTTCAGCTTCAATTTGCAAGGTGTTCCCGAGTCTGCGCCCAGTGCTAAATAGCACAGTCCTCCTCTTCTTCTTAGTTTTCTTCAACAGCATGGTCTTTAACTCTTGTTGACCCTGAGACAGGCCCTTGATCAGCTCCTGAAATTGGGCGTTTTGCGCCTGAAGAGCCTTGATAGCCGCATCGGTTGATGATTCAGGAGGGTTCATGATGCTGAAATAAACAGCGAAGAACGGTAAACAACCTGAAAAGAAGAGTATTTATGATGCACATGATGAATGATATGTGTTTATGCAATGCATTCAAGAGTTCGAAAATTCAAATTTGTTGTAGACCAAAAGGAACACACTTTATTATTAAGAAAATCATTGTTTTAATACATCAAAGCCTCATGGGCAAAAGTACAAAAAGATCAAATCACATCCAAAATATGTTGCGCATCTTCTCTGGAGCTATGTAAGTGTTGAGATTCCTTTCCTCGTGCAACAGGCGAGTGAGCTCCAAAACCTTCTTTTCACTGGCATGCAAACTAGTCTCGAGAGAATTCCTCTCTTCTTTAAGCTGGATCCAACTCTTCTGCATCTCTTCCCAGGATGTGGGCATATCAGGGTGCTGAATAACATGAGACATCTCTCCTTCCAAGGCAGGCTCTTTGATTACTGGAAGCATGTGAGGATAAGGCATTACCAACTTCTGAGAGCGGGCTCGTACCCATTTGAGGTAAGGCTCCAAAGGGATGGAGTTCCTGTGCCCCAGTGTCTTGCTGTCTATCCTACTAGGCATCCTCCAAGCTCTGATAAATCTCTGGCGAAGTCCTTGAGTATCGTTGTCGAAGTCAAAAACTATGTCAGGTATCAACATGTCATGAGGACCATCCCTCCGAGCATAACCAAATTGTCTCCAAGCCAGGCACGGACTATAAGTAATACCCCCTCTGATTCCAAGTAAAGGAACATTAGGATATTCCCCGCAACGATCAATGATAGTGACATCTTCTCTGGACCTAGGACACCAATGTATATCTGCATGTGTAAGAGTCATCAACCGTTGTGACCATCTCAAACCCCGCTCGTTCTTCAGGACTGATTGTGGAAGGTGCGAAATAAACCACTTTCCCAGGAGAGGAGTGCAACACATAAGGACACCTCTTTTTCTCATGGTTCGAGTGTAACATGAGTGAAGGAGGTCCCCTAGCAACGTAGGTACAGGATTCCTGGACATAAAGATCTGGACAGCACTGATATCAATGAGCTGATCTGGGTTAGGGAACAACACCAAACCATAAACAAGGAGAGCCACAACCTCTTCAAAAGCTTGTAAGTCAAGGGAATTCCAACATTCATAGGCCTTTTCAAACAGAAACCTGGCTAAGAACCCTTTGATACCACTTCTAACTTCCCAATGTCCCTTGAGGTCAGATGACTGCAGGTGCAAGGCTTTAGCAATCTCTTCAAGCTTAGGTTCCTTTTCTGTACCGTTGAAGGGTAGCTGATCAAGGATAGGGATCTTCAGGAGTCGGGAGAACTCCTCCAATGTAGGTACCAACTGATAGTCCAAGAAGGTAAAGCAGTGATGCAGAGGATCAAAGAACTGGAACAGGACTTTTATCATATCTTCCTCAATGTTGGTGTTGACCAAGCTGATGAGGCTTCCATGCCTTTCACTGAATGAAGAGTTCTCAGGAATCCTGGATGTAAGTTCCTTAAGCTGAGGAGGGATCCTTACAAGACTGATTGGAATTGTCTTTCTACGAACAGTTTCCATGTCCTACAAAACAGGAACAAAGATGAAAATTCGAACCCCTGAAATGGTTAGTTAATGCATATGATGCTGGATGATGTCATGATGCACAGATATTTACAAAGACAAACATGTAAGGCACACAAGGCACACAAGACAGGCCCTTAAGGTTTAAAGCCAGCATGGGGGTCTGGGTAGTACCCTCTTGAAGTTGGTGGGTTCATCCTGTCCTAATCAAAGTAACCGGGTTCTAAGGTTCCCAATATCACGGGATTGCTTTCATTGTTCATCGTTTCGATTTAGCCACTGAACTGGCGACCGAAATATTCCAGGAAAGCAACCCTCAATTGAGTGTAGTATCGAGTATCAACCAACCTCGGACTGCACCAAAGTCAGTTATCTCACTACCCTAAAGAGGCCAAGATGGTTCAATTAAGGTTCCTAAGGTCTGTTGATGCTTCATGACACCACATGGAGGCCCCGTACTCTCCTTGACTGACTCAAGGGTTACCGGTACACACCAAAATGCCACATCAACGTAGCAGACTGCTTCAACCATGTCGGTATACCCCGCACAGTTCCCTCACAGCCTTGTTGCTACTTTCTAAAAAGGTATCCCCCAGATCCGGGTTAGGATCTATAGAACTCCCAAGCAACCCACAATTTTAAAGCATACAAGGAAAGCAATTGAAAACACAGTGATCTTAGTCCTAAGGTACACCTCACTTTAAGTTTGTTCCCCAGCAGAGTCGCCAGTTCTGTGATCGGTGGATCTGGAACTGACTGTTTTAAAGCTGGTTCGCGAAATGTCGCGGTAAGCAAGAGTCGCCACCGTCTTTTATTTTCTCCAATAGGAAAGGACAAAAGCACAGAAAAATTCCTTTAAAGAGATTGCTCTCGGTTCGGGAGGTAGGTTATAGAAAGGGAAGGTATTAGCACCCTTTCTATCCATGGTTATCCATGGGCTCTTAGGTACTCGCTCAATGTGTTTTCAAAATGTGTGCTTGCTTTTCAATGTGGGTTTCAAAAATATTCTTTGAAAAGTTTCAGCTTAACTCATGCGTCAGAGTGTTTGAAAAGTTTGTTTGAAAGTTTTTTTGAAAGTGTGTTGGTGTGAAAAGAGTTTTTGTTTTGTTTTGAAGAGAGCAAGTACCCTTGAGAACCTACCTACCCTAAGGAATTCGTCTGTGTAAATGTCCTTTAAAGTAGTGCCATCCCACCATTGAGAGGTAGGTAGCACCACCGTTGGAGGTGTTCGGGTCAATTCGAGTTTTAGGGACGTGGTGATCACCGGAGCAATGGGAAGACACCTTAGAAGCTACCCTCATGCCAGGTTCCCGGACCATGAGGACTTACTAAGACGTTTTCTACTCGACGATCACCTTTCGAAAGGCAACAGGTGAGGCGTACCCTAGGGGTGGTGTGTGCGAATTGTGTGTCATTTTCAGTTTATTATTTGTCTTGTCATACATTGGTGATCTATCGATTCGATTTTATTTTTTGGGCATTCATTCTTTCATGCATATTTATTAACAGTTATATTTGCGAGAAAATAAATCTAACTATTACAACGGGCGCGGGTCCACATCGCCAAAAAAAACCGAACCCGATTTGACTGAAAATAAAATAAAGCGAATAAAAGTCCGAGAGTTTTCAATTACATGGCTTTGGGGCATATACAGAGGTATTTAAACAATGTAAAATAAATGCGTGAAATAAAGACTAAACAAAATTAGGGCGTTGGACCCTTTTACAAATAATTAAAATTAATCAAGGAAATTAAAAATTAAAAATAATGTTTTTGTGTTTTTTAGGTTTAAAAGAAAAAGAGAAAAATTAATTAAAATTAAAATCCTAGTTCTAATGTTTTTTTTAAGTTTATTATGAAAAAGATTTAATTTCTAACCTAATTAAATTCTAAACTAATTTATATACAATTTTTGATTTATAGAAAATAAATAATAAATAATAATATAGTGAGGAAAAAAGGAAAAAAATTAAAAAGGATATGAAAAATTAATAACTACCCTAATTCTACATTTTTTGGATTTTTATTATGAAAAAAGAATTAAAATTAACATTAAAACCTAATTAAACTAAATGAGTTATATTTTAATTTATTAAAAAAAAAGAATCAAAATTAATTATATTTTTTTTGCTTTTTCTGTATTTTTTAATGTTTTTTGTATTTTTGTAAAAATTAATTAAATCAGAAAGTAAAACACAAGTGAATTTAAAAAAATAAAATGTAAAGAAAATTAGAAAAGAAAGAAAAAAAAAAGATAGAACCAGGGGGTGTGGATTTGAATTTGGAGGTGCAAGCCTGGCCCATTTGCTGGCAATTGGTTGACTTGTCCACTCCTGTACACGCTTGTTGACTTGATGTATGGTGCACTCCTCATCTTAGCCATGGATCTGAGGCCCTGGGACACGTGTAGGTTGAATCCTGATGGAGTATGGTGAGTATCAATATGAGCGTTGCATAGAACCTGGAAAGGAAAAATAATATTGAGAAATTGCAAGACCTGGGACTTGAACCCAGGTCTTTGAGGTTAACACGCTTATCCCTTGCCACTGAGCCAGTTACATTTCAATTAACATATAATAATTAACAAATAATAAAAAGAATAATCAATGCATAGTGGTCAAACGCGCGCGCGAATTCAAACTGTCCAGTCTCCGTGTGACACGCCATCATCTCTTTCATTCTTTCTGAAACATGAGGACAAAGGCAACGTTTTTTTGATCGTGGTTTTAGAGGGCCTAATGGAAAATAGCGAATAGCCCCTCGTCGCTCATAAATTGAGCGCGAGGGTGCCATCTTCTTCGTCTGGATGAGCTGAGCATGATGATGGTACTGGCATGGTTCAATTTTTCCCCTAGTGAGAATCCCCAATTTGAAGCAACCTGTAACCCTAAAAAATGCACATGGTAGATTCTTGTATACAGCAAAATAATGTAATTAAACGTTGTGGTTAGCTTAGAAATAGCAATATGAACATGAATCAACAAAGAAAAATGCCAAAGGATGATGGAATCATGCTGTACGATTTCAAAAGTTTCAAGGTTCAGTTTTGATTCTAACTACCAATTCTTGAGGTTTTAGTGGATGTTAATGATTGGCACGCGTTCAGAATGATCTCAGAATGCTAATGGTATAAAAATTTTGGCTTGAAAAGATGTCTAGCTTTGATTTCAGATTTGCCATATATGTCCAAAATTTCAAATGTCCAAATGCCTTTTGAACGAGTTTCTTGCTGCACTAGGGTTAGGGTTTGACTCAATGATCATTATGGAATAGACTTGGCTTGCCATTTGACCTTAATCCATGCTTGAGAAAGAATTGGCATTAGGGTTTGTTCATTAACCATTTTTTCCTAATTTCTAGCCAAAACCTAGACCTAGCATGAAAATGAACCTTGGCCTGATTTTTGAGTTGGTTCATGATGTATAGAACTTGTCCAAATTCATTTGACACCATTACATTGACTTTTAAATTTTATTTGAATTTTTAATGAATTAAAATGAATTAAATCATCAAAAATTAAATAAAATAAAAAAGTCAACATTTGGTCTTGAAATCAACCATGGGCCACGTGTGTGGCATGACAAGGATGGACAAAGTGAGAAAAATGGGGCCCTTTTGTCAAAATTGGATTTTCAAGGATAGTTGACTTTTGCCATTTCACAAAAATTTCCCAACTTCTACAAGGCATAACTTGCTCAATTTTTAAGCTTTTCACATGTTCTTGGACATTTTGGAAAGGTCTTTGAGTCCTTTAACCAATGCCTTTGGTCCCATGTCATTTTGATTTACCAATCTCAAGTTATGGTCTTTGACTTAAAGTCTCTTTTTGTTGACTTTTGAAAATGACCTGTAATGTTGAAATTGATAACTTTTTGTGAGAGCATTTCTTGGACTTGAAGTATGAAGATGAGTTGTAGGAAATGTCTTTCTCTTCAAAATGAGCTTTGGATGGAATTTTTCTGATAACCCATGTGAAAGTTATGCCCTGGTCAATTTCAGTTGACTTTTTCAGCTGTCCAAATATAGCAACTTCTGCATCTTTGATGATTTCTGAGCCAAATTTTGAGAATCATGATCAAGCATTGATCAAATGATGTTTGTGGCTTCAAAATGATATATTGACCAAAAATTTGAACTTTTGACTGTCAAATGACCATTTTGCCCCTACAGTTGACTGTAGTGCAATCTAGGGTTTTGACTGTACAATCTTGAGCTGAATGCCTTGAAACTTGATATGAGGATGCTTGACCATGTTTGTAAGCATATGAGACTTGATTGAGCCTTTGAAAACTTCCTTTTCTTGATCAACACACAAACCCTAGTTTTGACTGTATAGAGGCCTTTGCATTGTGCAATTCTTGAGGAATATGGGAGGGCAAATTTTGGGGTATAACACCTGTCTTTTGCCCGAACTGTTTCTTTTTGTGATTACAGTCAGCGGGATGCCCCAATGTTTTTTCTTAAGTCTCCTTCATAGGTTTTGACTTAATGGGCTTTTATTTCGAGAGATAATGACTGTCTGTCTTGATGATTATAGGGAACCATCACCATCTTTTGTTTCAGAAGGACGTCTTTGATGCCATTCATTGTGTACGAAGCGGCAAATTGTGACTGAATGCGCCTCTAAATTAACTGAGAAAACTACCCTGCCCCAGGTTATGATTAAGGGTTTTAATATGTGTGAAAAGAAAAACTCATACTTTTTTGGCTCGAAGGGGTTGACTAGGGATTATCTTCCTTATAACTCCACTGTTTAGGATTTGAAACAACGCCTGTACATCGTCAACAAGGTCTGTTCAAAAGCATACTGTAGAGATTGTGGTATCGTTTTCGTCATCCTCCCTCTAAAGGCTTACCGTTTTTTAGTCGAGAGTTGAATATCACGAAAAGGAAATATAAAGCAATTTAAGCATAATGAAAAAAAATTAATTCAAGACAGACACGTGTAATGCATTAATGAAATAAAAAAGTTTGACATGACAATAATTGTTTGAATAAGCAAAGAAAATACAACTTCAGAATTCAAATGAACAAAAATGCTTTCAATCCTAGCCATGTTTTGGCAAGGGAGCAGTGATCACATTGGGAGTCTCAAGAGGGTCGAATTCGATCTCCTTGGCATCAATCATATTCTGAATCTTGTATTTTAGCGCCCAACAATCGTTAGTATCATTTCCCGGGCTACCAGAATGATAAGCACACCTTGTATCCGGGTTGTAGTTAGGAGAAGAAGTCTTAGGGTTCGTATGAGGGTTTATCACCGTAATCAGATTCATCTTCAACATGTGTTGCAATGCTTGTGACAATGGCATGTTGATTTGGGTGAACTGCCTTTGAGGTCTTTCCACCCTTGGCTAATTGTTTCGTTGTTGTGGTTGTTGTGTGCGTGCCGAATTAGAGATCAACACTACCCCCACAGATTTCTGGTAGTCTGCCTTGCTATGCCTCTTCTGGACGTGCACAACATTGGCTTCCCTCTTGCCACCAAATGACTTCTTCTCTGTACTCGAAGAGGTATTTTTCTGGATCTTACCACTCATGATCCCAGCTTCTACTCTTTCTCCAGTCAGAATCAGCTCGGTGAAACCCGTTGACGAGCTGCCGATCAAATGATTAAAGAATGGACCAGATAGCGTCCCTAGAAACATATCAACCAACTCCCTATTAGACAACGGGGGTTGGACCCTTCCAGCTAAGTCTCTCCACTTTTGGGCATAGTCTTTAAATCCTTCACTTGCACCCATGGACATACTCTGAAGTTGAGTACTAGTAGGAGCAAGGTCGACATTGTACTGATACTGCTTGTAGAAAGCAGCAGCCAGATCTTCCCAGTTTCGGATATTTGCTCCCTCTAGCTGGTAGAGCCATTCAAGTTGAGTCCCTGACAGACTATCTTGAAAGAAGTGAACCCATAGATTTCTATCAGCTGTGTGGGGCTGGATCTTCCTGACATAAGAACGAAGATGAGTTTTGGGCAGGACACCCCATCATACTTAGCAAAAACTGGAGCTTTGAACTTCTGAGGGATCACCACTCCAGATACCAGTCCGAAATCCAAACCAGGGATCTTCTGAATCTCCATAGCACTCAGACAGTCTTCAAGTTGTTTGTACCTATCCTCAGTAGGAGGATACTGTTCCTCATCATAATCTGTATCATTATCAGAAACTGCAAGACTGGGGCCCTTTTCTTCTTCTTGGTCCTCCCCTCCCTTGGATGAAAAGGACAGATCAGCTTGTTGTTTCAACCTATCCCCAAACCTATTGCCCATACTCAGCAGAACAACCTTCTTCTTCTTATTCTTCTTCTTCTTCTTCTTCTTCTTCTTCTCTTTCTCTTTCAGAATGAGATCTTTCAAGTCCTCTTTCCCTTTAGCCAAGCTCAAGAACATCTCTTAGAATTTGGCATTTTATGCCTGAAGATCTTTGATAGCTTGATCGGAAGACATTTCTGCTGAAATAAACAGCGAAGAAGATGAACCTGTTATGGTACCTGTAATGGTGTGCATGATAATGGGATGCGTATGTAATGATTTCAAAGAATTTGGGAGATTTAAATTTGCAAACCAAGAAATAAACAAACTTTATTAGATTAAACTTGTAAAAAGGTTTAACAATGCCTTTAAGGCGTTTACAAAGAAGCAAATGAAAAACAAATCTAAACTAGAAAAAGAAAAATCAGAAATCCCATGGACGCTTCCCCTTGGTGCTGACGTAGTCATTGATCGTTCTTTCATTCTCAAGTTGCTTGGTGAGCTTCAAGATCTTCCTTTCTTGCTCATGGTACTTTTCTCGGTAGGTATCCCTCTCCTCTTTCAGCTGAATCCAGGATCTCTTCAATGCCCCAAGATCAGTGGGCATGTAGGGATAAAGGACTGTATAAGGAATGCCCTCTTCATTGGTAGGCTCCACAATCACTGGCAATACAGCTTCATAAGGCATCCCAAGCTTCTGGGCTCGAGCTCGGACCCACTGGAGATAAGGCTGCATAGGGAGAGAAGTCTTTGGTCCTAGCTCTTGGGGGTCAGATCTGTTCACCATGCCCCAAGCTCGTATAAACCTTCGGCGATGCTCGTCAACGTCCTCCTTGTAGTTAAATGCAATATCTGTAAGAAGTAGCTCATGAGGATTGTCTCTCCGAGCCCGACTGAATTGTCGCAAAGCTAAACAAGGACTGTAGGTTATCCCTCCTCTGATTCCGAGCAATGGGACATTAGGGTATCCCCCACATTGATCAATGACAGTAATGCTTTCCATAGCCTTAGAACTCCAAAGAATGTCTGTATGGGCAAGGGACATTATCCTGTAAGACCATCCTAAACCTTCCTCATTCTTCAACACGGACTTGGGGAGGTGCGAAATAAACCACCTCGCCAGCAGCGGCATGCAACACATGAAAGTCCCTCTTCTTCGCACAGTACGAGTATATAGGGCATGCAAGATATCACCCAGAAGAGTAGGTGCAGGATTGCGAGACAAGAAGATATTAACCGCATTCACATCTATGAAGGAATCTGGATTCAAGAACAGAACCAAACAGTAGATAAGGAGAGCCAAGATGTTTTCAAAAGCCTGAAAATCCAAGTTATCCCAGAATAGTTGAGCTTGATCTATCAGAAACTTAGCTAAGAAACCTTCAACCCCGCTTCACGTCTCCCAATTGGATATTACATCAGCCCGTGTCAGATGCAGAGCTGAAGCAATGTCTTCTGGTCTATGAGTCTCTTCCAAACCTGTGAAAGGCATCTGCTCAAGGATGGATATGCCCAATAAGTGAGAAAACTCTTCCAAAGTGGGAACTAGCTGATAATCTGGGAAGGTGAAACAATGATGCACAGGATCGAAGAACTGGAAAAGCACACTCATAATCTGCTCATCAAACTTTGAGGTAACCAAACTAAGAAGCTGACCATGTCTCTTAATGAAGGAAGAAGTCTCATAAACTCTTGAGACCAACTCTTTGAGTTGAGCAGGTATTTGCACAAAGTTAACTCGGATGGTGTTTCTGCGCATGGAAGCCATAATCTGTAAAACAGAACAAAGATAAATCCCCTCGGTCTTTGAAATGGTTAGTATAATGAAGTATGCATTCTATGTTATGATGCATGATGTCATGGTAAAAACAACACATGTATAACAGATAATAGACATGGCAAAGGCAAACAAGTCACACAAAAGCCCTTAAGTTTAAGGCTTGCATGGGGTTAAAGGTATTACCCTCTTGAAGTTCAGTTGGTTTCAACCTGTCCTAGCAATAGTAACCGGGTTCTAGAGGTTCTCAATATCACTGACCATCCTCCATCGATCATGGTTTCAGCTCACACAATCTTTTCTTGCAGCCAGAACTATCTCGAGAGTATGGTCTCAATGAGTGTAGCATCGAGTATCAACCAGTTCCCAGCTTTACATCGAGACCGGCTATCTCACTACTTCCTAATGGCCAAGTTGGTCTATTAAGGGTTCTAAGGTCAGTTGATGTTTAATGACACACATAGCAGCCCTGTATTCTCCTCGTTTCTCCACAAGGGATACTGGTACCAACCAATGTGCCACATCAACGTAGCTACTGCTTCAACTGTATCGGTCTACGCCGTACAGTTCCCTCACAGTTTATTGCTACTTACCTAAAAGGTGTCCCCCAGATCCAGGTTAGGATCTATAGTAACTCCCAATACAAAACCCTCAAAAGTAAAGCAACCAAAACAAACAAGAGAAGCAAATATGATGACTAAATCCTAAGGTATACCCCACTTATTGAATCCCCAGCAGAGTCGCCAGTTCTGTGATACGGTGGCAGAATCGAACTGTTTAATACTGGTTTGCATTTTATGTTTTTTTATTCGCAAAATGTCGCGGTAAGCAAGAGTCGCCACCGACTTTTATTTCATCCAACCAGAAAGGAAAAAAGTACAAAAAAAAAATCCTTTTTTCGAGATATTCTGAGTACGGGGGGGAAGATTATAGAAAGGGAAGGTATTAACACCCTTCCTATCCGTGGTTTTCCACGGGCTCTTAGGTACTTGCTCATTTTGAAATTGCTTGTGTGTGCTTGTTTTGAAAAGTTTTGTTTTACTTCGTTTTAACCATTGTTTCTGTCCTCAAGAGTGTTACGAAGTTGTTTTTGAAAACTGTTTTGAAAGTGTTTGTGTGAAAAAGTTTGATTTGAGCAAGTACCTACTCGAAAAAAGATCGTTTCTATTCTTGTTCCTTTAGACAGCGCTATCCTACTATTGAGAAATAGGTAGCACCGTCGTTGGAATTTGTAAGGGTCAATTCGAAAGGGACGTAATGGTCATTGAAGGCAACATGTAGGGATACCTTAGCATTTCGAAGGGACTGTCATCATATATTCGTTGGCAATATCGAGGGACAAGATCATATACCGTAGGCAACTTTGAGGGACATCGAGGGACCATGATCTTTATGATGATTTTAACCGAGGGCCTTTGCTAAGGGTATCCATACGTTCGAGGGACATGACCATTATTTTTTGAGGCAACCAAGTGAGGTATACCCTAAGGGTGCATATGTGCAAGGTGTGTTATGTTCATTTATTTTAGTCTTGTGTTAAGTTTGCTAATGTTTGATTATTCTTGCCATACAATCCTATTAGTCATACATCTAGCAGTTAATAATTGCAGTAATTTAAAAATGCAGAAATATAAAACCTAGCTATTACAAGGCTTCAGGGAGGGGGATTATGTACATATCCAAAACTGGGAAAAAATAAATAAAAGCGGTAAAGGCCCTACTAATCATCTATTACATCCCAATATACAGTTACAATAATAAAATGAAGTGCGAAAGAATAATAACGCGCAAATTTGAAAAGACGTCTAAAAATCCTAAGATATATAAAAAAATCTTTTTGTTGTTTTTTTGTTTTAATTTATAAAAATGGTTTAAGTTAAAAAATAATTGATCTAGATCTATATTTAAAAAAATAATAATTATTAAAGAAACATGAAATTTAAATAAAAGAAATTAATTCTATGTTTTTTTGGTATTTTTGTTACGAAAAGGAAAATGAATTAAAATGAAATTAAACCTAAGTTCTATTAATTTTAATTTAAAAAAAAAAGTTAAAGTGTTTAGTTAATTAATTTACCAAAATTAAAATTTAATTAAGAAAAACTCCTAAATCTATTTTTATGTGATTTTTATATTTGTTTATTGATAAAAATAAAAAAGAGAGTAAAAGAAATAAATGAAATGAATAACACAAGAAAATAAAGATGGGCCTAGTAGCAAAAGTAAACAGGGGGTGCAATCATCATAAATCCCTAGGCCCGAATCTTCGAAAGCTTCATGCTCTAACTATGGTGTTATTTTTATTCTTGCATGGAACCTATGACTCAACCATCCATAACTGTTCTATATAAACTCAAACAAACGTTAGCATACCATAAAATATGATTAAAATTAGAGATTCGAAGTTTAAAATTTTACCAAACCCGTATTGTCAAATGGGGGCGTGCTAGGCGTGTGATGGATTGCTCTTGGGCCTTGTAAGACTCCTGAGGACTTCAAGAGGATGGTTTGAGGCTTGATGTCAATTGAGAGAGACCGGAACCTCGAGATATGACTTGCACCAATTCTTTGATTTCTGGAGAGCTTTTTGAAGAGCTTTTGGAGAGCTTTTTGAAGAGCTTTTGGAGAGCTTTTTAGAGAGGAATTTCGTGTCTTTCAAGCTTGTATGGCTCTATATTTATAAAGGAGAATGAAGAGACAAGAAAGCATGAAAATAATCTCCCTCATAATGTTGTGTTTTAAGACCATGATCAAGATTTGAAAAAAATGTCATATTTGATGATTTTATGCCATTTTCCCATGTGGATGAACCTGAACATATTTGAAGGGTTATTGTACGAAATCAATTGACATAAACCAGCATAAAACTTTCCCAAAATTGATTCACATCAAAATTTACATTATTTCTATTATTTATTTATTTAATTCTGAATTTTAATGAATAAAATATCAAAATAAATAGAAAAAATAGTAGAAAAATGTATGGGTGAGCTTAGAGGTCGTGGACCATGTTAGGAATGAGTTTCAAACTTGAAAAGATAGGCCCATTTGGGAAAAATCCAAGTTTGGTCAATATTTGCTTCATGCATTTTTTTCAAAAATTGTCCAACTTTGACAATGCATATCTCTCTCAATTTTAACCTTATGAGGGTGTTCTTGGACTTTTTAGAAATCTTAGGATGTCCCCTAAGCAACCTCTTTGGTTTCATCTCAATTGGATCTTCCATGTTCATGTAAGAAGCTTTGACCCAAAAGGTGTTTTTGTTGACTTTTCAAAATGACCTATAATGTCCAAATTCATATCTTCTTGTGAGTGCATATTTTGAACTTGGGAGCTGAAGATGAATTGTAGGGAATTGCATCCTCTTCAAAATGAGATTTGGATGGGTCATTTATGATAAAGTATGAGAAAGTTATGCGTGGTCAAATTTGAGTTGACTTTTCCTGCAAAACCCTAATTTAGCAACTTTTGGGTTTTGATGAATTGTGAGCAATCCTTGAGGAATCATGATCCACCCTTGATCAAATGATGAATAATACTTAAAAATGAGGATGTTGACCAAAAATCTTGAAGTTTGATTGTATGTGGGCCACATTTGACTTTTGCCCTAGCACAGTCGACTTTCAGGCCTTTGAGCAATTGACTGAGAAAACTTCCTATGCAAGGCTTGAAACTTGACATGGATGATCTTGAGAACATATTAGGACAATAGTGAGCATTTGGGACCCTTTGGACTCAAACATCTTGATGCAAAATGAAACCCTAATTTGAGGTAGACTGCCTTTAGGAGAGAGTTTATCTGGTCAACTCTTGGACTTCCTTGGGAAATTTGAAGACCTTACTTGAAATGTATTGAAAAATATGGGAGGGAAAATTTTGGGGTACAACAGAGCTCACAAATCAACTTCATGAAGAACAGAATCTTAATGCATACATTGACACGAAGAGGAAGCGTCCATGGGAGACTTGAGTCTTAGGTTTTAAGAGTTTATATTGTTGTCTCCTTAAGACCCTTTTTTCTTTTCCTTGTAAGCCTAGAAGGAAGTTGTAATTCTGAACTTATTAATGAAATATTTGTTTCTGTTTCCTTTTGGCTAGCAAATTTTAATCTCCTAAGGTCCTTGAAAACATTGCATCCACATATCATGCATCACTTCATAAGAAGGTTTTCCAATACAGGTTTCCTCATCTATTTACTGTTTATTTCAGTATAAGATGGATCTTGAACAAACTGTCAAGGATCTCCAAACTCGACATGCATAATTTCAAGAGACTCTTCTGAATTTGGACAAAGGGCAACAAGAGATGATGGCGCTTCTCACCACGAAAAAGAAGACTAAAAAGCGAGCTCTTATCCTCAACATGGGAATAAGGTTCAAAGGTCATGCTCAACCAGATCAAGATGTTTACTCTAAGGAAGAAAAAAACCAAGAGGAGGATGATAGAAGTGTCAGAGGTGAAGGTAAAAACAATCAGGGTTCTGAAGATAAAGACTACTCCAACAAACAAGAACTTCCTGCAGATGACAAATACAAGCAGTTGGAAGACCGACTCAAAGCTGTGGAAATCCAGAAAGTGTCTAGATTGGATTTTGGAGAGCTAGGTTTGATATCGGGGGTGGTCATCCCTCACAAGTTCAAGGTCCCCATCTTTGCTAAATATGATGGGGGTCTCTTGTCCCAAACTTCATCTGAGGTCGTATGTCCGAAAAATCCAACCTCATACCGCTGACCGAAAATTATGGGTCCATTTCTTCCAAGAAAGTATGTCCAGTACTTAACTTGAATGGTTCTACCAGCTGGAAGGAACCAACATTCACACATAGGAATACTTGACTGCTGCTTTCTACAAACAATATCAATATAATGCTGACTTGGCGCCGACTCATGTACAATTGCAAAACATGTCCATGGTGTAACGCGTGGGAGAACTGACTTGGTTGTTTTGCGTTTTATCACAATTGTGCGGTTAGCAAGAGTCGCCACCGACTTTTCTTTTATCCAAAAGGAAATGCTGAAAAGAACAGGAAAGACCTTTGAGATGTTTTCTTAAGTTCGGGGGGTGGATTATGAAAAGGGAAGGTATTAGCACCCTTTTCATCCGTAGTTATCTACGAGCTCTTAGTTGCTTGCTAGATCACTTGTTTTTGTTTGAAAATGTGCTTTGTGTGGTTTTTGAAAGTATTTTGAAAAGGCACCATCGTTTAGGCAAACTTTGTAATGATTCTCGTTCGTAAGAATGTATACAAAGTGTTGATCTTTTGAAATTTTTTCAAGTTTGAAAGATGTTTTTGAAAGTGTTGGTGTTTGTTTTGAAAATAGAAAGGATGTTTTGGTTTTGAAATTGAGCAAGCAACTGGGAACAATCTACCTACTCAAAAGTCTTTCATGTTTATTTCCTCTTTCCTTTGACATTGTTATCTTACCATTAATTTGGTAAGTAACCCTATCTTTGGATGTAAAAGGGATGGGCAAGGGTCATCGTATAGCCATGATTAGCAATGCTGTAAGATATCTTAGCATTTTCTTTAAGGGACTAAGATCATTTTTGAAAGACAGTTTTGATAGCATCATCGAGGGACTATGATCTTGTATTTTGATTTGTTTTTGCTAAGACACCTCACATGCATAATATGGACATTTTTGTAAGGCAACAAAGCGAGTTTATCCTAAGGGTGTAAGTGTGCAAGTGTATTGATTTACATGCTTGATTTGTCTTGATTAAGGTTTGCTATTTGTTAGTTTTAATCTTTCCATACAAACCCTAATTACTAGCATTTGTATATAAAGTATTAAATTGCGGAAAATAAAAATACTAAGCTATTACATCATTAGGGGAGGGGATATACAAATTACAAATGGGGAATTGCAAGAAATTAAAACCCTAATTATCTATTACAACCATATTGAACTTCAATAAATGTACAAGAAATGAAATGAATATAATGTACAAGTATAAATAGGTAAGGAATGGATTTTTTTGTATAAATTTTTTTGACCTAATTAAATTAAAATAAAATAATTGAATAGAATACGAAAATTAAAATTAAGTTAATAAAAGAAATTAATTTATTAAAGAAAACAAGTTTTTTAGGTTTTTTTTTGTGAATTTGATTAAATTAGTAAATAAAATTAATTAAATAAAATGTCCTAAGTTATAAATTGATTTTAATTTAAAATAAAATAATATAATATAATAATTAAACCTAAATATTAATTATCAAGAAAGAAATTAATTTATTAAGAAATGTTTTTGTTTTTGTTTTGATTTTATAAAACAAAGTAAACTAAATAAGTCTAAAAATAATAAATAAAATATTTTTTGGATTTTTATTAATAATAATAAAAATAATAATAATAATAATAATAATAATAATAATAATAATAATAATAATAATAATAATAAGAAAATAAAAATATAAAAGAAAGAAAATGGGTCAGGATGTATGAAAGTGAAACATGGAGGTGATCTTCAGCAAAAATGCTAAGCCCGGGGGGTTAGGTATCGCTGGGGCTCGAACCCAGGACCTTCTAATACGCGTGCACTTATTGTACCATTGGGGTGGCATGTTTCACCCGTTCATATAATAAAAGCATAAATATATATTAGAAACTGCTTCCTGAAGACAACTTCATCTTCAACCTTGCGCCTAGCCAGACCACCTGCATCTTGTTCATTTCTCATCCATTTGCAAAAGTGTAAACATGAATCTTGTGGCAAATTTCCTCACGATTTCAGAAATGTAAAGCATTAAAACTATAAATCAAAGACAAACATGAATTTTATTGGCCCTAATCTGAACCCTAACTTTTCCAGAAAGTTCAATCTTAAAATTCTCTAAGCTCAAGCAACATAAATGAAAACTATGGACATGGTTAGCTTCAGGGTAATGATATCTACATTCTATCTTCACAAATGCAGGCCTAACGAAGCCTATATGAATAGTTCAAAAGTCAGAAAATTCACCTTGCAAGAGGGTATTGTGTTTTGAGTTTGAGCAGCTTTCAATGAGTCCTAGTGATTGGGTTAGCTTCCTCAAGTTCCCAGAAAGCTAATGTGATGCTTGGTTTGAGCTGAAAGTGACTGAGGAGTTCTGGAGAAGTCCACTTGCAGACCCCTATTTTTGAAAATAGAACTAGATGATGGAGGTGTTATAGTTATGAAACAGGGTCAGGGATGAGTTGTATTTGATGTTTAGAAGCTTTAGGAACCAAAAGGCTTGGAAACGCACGATGGAGATGTGAGTTTCAAGTTTTTGGTCAGATTGTGCAATAATGGTGATTTGTGATACAATTCTGAGTTCTAGGGAGTTTGAGGGCTTGTGTATGCATGTGTTTTGATGCAAATGACTTGTACATAAGCAAGGAAAAGGATGTGAGGCTTGAGAGGGTCAGAATCACACAAGTACAAGTTATGGCTATGTTACTTGATTTTGAAGAAAAGTGAAAACATGTTTCAAGGTAAAGTACAAGCATGGGCTGACTTGTTAGAGGCTTGAGACAAATTTATTTTGGGTTATAGGTCGTGTATGATTAAAAGAGAACAAGTGCAAAGCTCAAGAACAGATTTTGTGTATAAAGCTACTTTTCCAAAATGGCAATGTGCACTTTTTCCTAAAATGGAAATAAGCATGGGAAATGCATTGAATGCTTGAGTTGAAACCTCTAACAACTGTGAAAAACATTAATTATGGAGTGCCAAACAAGTTTGAGGGCTTCAAAGAAAAGATTGTGCAACCTAGCATGGATTTGCATTCTTGTTCATCATGAAATTTTGCCTTGTAAAACAACTTGAAACCCTAACTTATGACCTTCGATTCTCCTTGCTCACAAATGATATCAAGGAGTTCTTTGACATTTTAGAAAGCTTGTAATGTGATCTACAACCCTCTCTGAATCACTTTTGCAAAATCCAAATGGAACTATGTGAAACTTGGCTCAGAAGTTAGGTCAAAATCCTGACCAAAATGCTCAAAATTTCACTAAGTGTTTTAGTTTCATGACCATGATTTCATGGATTAATAACTTGAAATCCAAGCATTTCTAGGAGGAGTTGTGTAAATCAAATTTTAGATCTCATTTATATCTACAACTTTCATGTTGAAAGTTTCCTTTGAATCATCTTGCATCATGGTGAAAAAATAGCTCAAAGTTGTGAAAAAACATGAAGTTTTCAACACTTAGAAAAATTTCTAAGTTTGGAAACTTTGACTTTTCAAAATGAAATCTTGACTTTTTGATTTCTTGATGAACAAGTTTCATATTTTGACATGTTTTGATGAATTGTGATCTTTGACACTTGATTTTGACCAAAAAGTCAAAGTTTGACTTTTTAGTGTACAATTGACTTTTGATCAGTTGATTGAAAATCAACTATCAATCAATTGATCTTGAGGGATGTTTTGAGTCATGCCATTAGGTCAAAATGATGCAATTGAACTCTTGAGATCATGTCTCAAACCAATTAACCATTTGCTAGGTTAAAAAATCAGAAATTGCCCTTTCTCAGTCAAAAACCCTAATTTTGACCATTTTGCCCTTTTGATGATTTGATCAAATTTCTTGAGGAATTATGGTCCAAACTTGATAAAATGACATATATGAGTTCACAATGTTGATATGGATAAAAAATTATGAAGTTTGACTGTAAATTGACCACCGTTGACTTTTTTTCCCAATACAACTAATTTTTAGGTCAACTGATCAATTGACTGAGCAAAAATGTGATCCAAGACTTGAAACTTGACATGAGAAATCTTGGGGGTACATAATGATCTATTAAAGTCATATGGGGCATTAAAAGTTCAATTATCCTTGTGCAATCTCAAACCCTAATTTCAGTCGTCAGTGCTTAAGGAGGTGTCTTGAGCTGATCAATCCTTGTGCAGTCTTGAACCAAAGGAGATCTTATGGGAAAATACTTGATAAATGAGAGCGAAAATTTTGGGGTACAACAGCTGCCCCTATTCAATCTTCTTAAACCTGAATAGTTAGATTGGCGGATCGGCCATTCGTGACCTGAAGGTGGAAGATGATTGAACACTAGAGTGCCCAAAAATTTGCACTCGAAGATGGATTATGAATGGGCTTATAGATGACATTTGGAGGAATGGTGGATTTGCTGGAGATGGGCTTGTAGATGCCATCCAAGGGTTACTGTTGACAAAAAATGGACTAAGTCTGAACTTGATTTCAACTGGAAAAGAATCATCACAAATCTTTGGAGCGATTTATCTGAACTAGGAGAAGTCTTGTATGTTGCTTGACTGGGAAGAACAAGAATAAATCTTGGAGCGATTTATCTAAACCAGAAACGTTCATTTGGAAAGTATCAGGATAAACCGTTGAGAGATTTGAAACTGAACCAAAATAGGTCTTGAATATTCTTTAACTGGAGAGAATCAGAGTAGATCTTTGAGTGATTTATCTGAACCAAAGAAAGCGTCTGCGGGAAAGAATCAGAATAAACCGTTGAGAGATTTAAACTGAACCGGCAGGGAACTAGAGAAGAATCAGAACAAATCATTGAGAGACTTGTCTGAACCAGAGAAGAAATCTGCGGGAAAGAATCAGAATAAATCGTTGAGATTTAAACTGAATCGGCAAGGATCTGAAGAAGAATCAGAATAAATCGTTGAGAGATTTATCTGAACCAGAGAAAACATATGCGAGAAAGAATCAGGATAAACTGTTGAGAGATTTGAACTGAACCGACAGGGGTCTGGAGAAGAATCAAAACAAATTGTTGAGAGATTGATCTGAACTAGAGAAAACATATGCGGGAAAGAGCCAGAATAAACCGTTGTGAGATTTAAACTGAACCAGCAGGGATCTGGAGAAGAATCAGAACAAATCATTGAGAGATTTATCTGAACCAGAGAAGACGTCTGCGGGAAAGAGTTAGAATAAATTGTTGAGAGATTTAAACTGAACCAAAATAGGTCTTGAATATTCTTTAATTGGAGAGAATCAGAGTAAATCTTTGAGAGATTTATCTGAACTAGAGAAAGCATCTGCTATGTAGATGGTTGACCAATCCTTTCTTGGGAATTGATCTGTATTTGACTTGCTGAAAATTTTGACGATAATTTTCGGTTGATTGATCTTTCCTGAAAAGATGAAAGGTTAGTTGTATGCAATGTCATGATGTATGAAATTCATGGTACAATGATGTTCTCAAAATAAATGAGATTGTTTCGTATGTATCTGTGTTGTCAATGCTATGATGTATGGATGTAATGTATGGACACATTAATCATTATGCCGCTGTATTGCTGGAGTCAGGGAAAATAAATCCCTGAGCATTGCTCAGAATGAGGAGTATAATTCTTCATTTTTTGAAGTGTTGATGAGTTTCCAATTGTTAGAGAAATAAACTCTGTTGTGTAAGGGAAATGCCGTGTATTGCTTGTAGACCTCGTGAAATCCTGTTGGGGAATCCTGAGAAACTGGGCGACTTTCACTGGGGAATCTTAGGAGCGGTAACTGGAAGTTTTGTTCTGTCTGGGATGTGAGAGCACTTGATATCAATAGGATGCGTACTAGAGATATGATGGCGATCCTACAGCGGGATGCCCTAATTTCCGTTCTTGTTGGAAAAGGTACCTGCGGGGGATTTTATAGAATAGTCTAAAGATATTATCCTGTTTCTTAAAGCCATTAGTGATTGTCTTTCTATTTTCTGTCTTTATTTTTTTTGTCCATTTATAAACAGTAGTCACGTTCAAATGCATATGTTCAAAAATAATCATTGGACGTTTTCGTAAACAAAACACATAAATAAAGAAAAACAGATAGTTTTGCACTTTCAAAGGAATATCTTTGTATTAACTTGAATAAGTATTTTTGTACAATGAGACGAACATTCCAGTAAGAGAATATCGTTGTTGTACCCCAAAATTTGCCCTCCCATATTCTTCAAGATTTGCCAAGTCAAAGCTTCAAAATCTCCCCAAGGGTTGCACAGTTCAAAAAGCCTCCTAACAGTCAAAAACTAGGGTTTTGGTTCTGACAAAGTAAATGAAGTTTCCAAGGGTCCAATCAAGTCCCATATGCCTACAAACATGGTCAAGCATCCTCATGCCAAGTTTCAAGACTTACAACACAAAATTGCACAGTCAAAAACCCTAATTGCCCTACAGTCAACTGCAGGGGCAAAATGGTCATTTGACAGTCAAAAGTTCAAATTTTTGGTCAACATATCATTTTGAAGCCACAAACATCATTTGATCAATGCTTGATCATGATTCTCAAAGCTTGGCTCAAAAAGTCTCAAGATGCAAAAGTTTCCATATTTGGATAGTTGAAAAAGTCAACTGTAACTTGACCAGGGCATAACTTTCACATGGATTATCAGAAAAATTCCATCTAAAGCTCATTTTGAAGAGAAAGACATTTACTACAACTCCTCTTCACACTTCAAGTCCAAGAAATGCTCTCACAAAAAGTTATCAATTTCAACATTATAGGTCATTTTCAAAAGTCAACAAAAAGGGACTTTAAGTCAAAGGCCATAACTTGAGATTGGTAAATCAAAATGACATGGGACCAAATACATTGGTTAAAGGACTCAAAGACCTTTCCAAAATGTCCAAGAACATGAGCAAAGCTTAAAAATTGAGCAAGTTATGCCTTGTGGAAGTTGGGAAATTTTTGGATATTTTGAAAAGTCAACATTGCTTCAAAAGTCTTAAAAATGCTAATGGGCCTCTTTTTCTTCCAAAATCCATCATCCAAGGCATGTGCACGACCATTTGGCCCAAAGGGAAGTTTTTCATCATTTTTATTTATTTATTTGGATTTTTATTGATTAATAATTCATTTAATTAAAATAAATATGTGGAAAATACTAAACCTAAGTTTTTAAATTTTTTTATGCATGAAATAGTCTCAAGATTTCGTGCATGATCTGATTTAGAAAGAATCCATGTGATTGGACATGATTGGAACCAAAATATGCATGAAAAAGATTGGAAACTTATGGCATGAAAATCAAATATTTTCTCATCAATTCAAGGATTCTTTGGACCAAATTTCCAACCCTAATCATTCACACATATATACTGATGAAAACCCTAGTGTCCATGACCACAAAGCTGCGCCAGAAAAGCATAGAAAAATTTGAGTTTTTTGCCAAAAAATTGAAAATTGAAAACAATATTCTAGCACGATTCAGAGCAAGAGACCAATTGCAAAAGCTTCCTCGTGTATTACTGAACCTAACTGCATTGTTTTTCAACCCTTACACGCCCAGAATTGGTATACAAAACTCAAACTGTTTCCAATTTTATGCATATTCGTATTGCAATATTCAAGCATGTTCATTGCATTTTTTTTATGGATTCACCCTAATTAATTGATTCTGAAGCTAACTGCTGTACCCCAAAATTTTCCCTCCCATTTCCTCAACATTTTCTCATCACAAGACCCTTGAAGATCAAGATCCAGTTAGGGTTTCCTCTGCTCAAGACCTCTCCTTGCACTGTGGACTCAAATTAGGGTTTGTGTTTGCCCAAGGATGTTTTGACCTAAAATGCCTAAGATGACTTTCATGTCTCATGTTTGACTCACAAGATTATCCATACCAAGTTTCAAGTCTTGATTCCAAGTTTTGCCCAGTCAATTGGACAGTTGACCTAAAAAATCAGCTGTATTGGGGAAAAAGTCAACTGTGGCCAATTGACAGTCAAATCTCATAAAAATTGACCCACATCAACATTATGAACTCATATGGACCATTTGATCAAGTTTGGATCACAATTCCACAAGAAATTTGATCAGATCACCAAAAGGGCAAAATGGTCATTTTTAGGGTTTTGAATGCACAAAGGCAATTTTTGACTGTTTGACCTAGCCAATGGCAGATCAAGCTCACATATGGACTCAAGGACTCAATGAAATGGTCTTGACACATTCATCAAGCTCAAAAGATCCCAAGTACACAAGGTTGACAGTTGAATTTCCCAGTCAATTGATCAATTTTGACTGTATATTGAAAAGTCAAACTTTGACTTTTTGGTCAAAATCAAGAGTCAAGATTCATTTTTCATCAAAACATGCCAAATCATGAAACTTGTTCACCAAGAAACCAAGAAATGCAAATTAGGGTTTTAAAATGGAATTTTTCATAACTTAGAATTTTTCTAAGTTATGGAAAACCCTAATTTTTTCCCAACTTTGCCCCACTTTTTCACCATGATTCATTTGGATTCAAACAAAAGTCAAAACATGAAAGTTGTAGCTTGTTACATAATCTACAACTTTGATTCACAAAGTTTTCTCATTTGAAGCTTGTATCTCAAGTTACAATTTTTTGAATAAGGGCACTAAACCATTTTTTAACTTAGTGAAATTTGACCTATTTTGACAAGGTTTTCTACCCCACTTCAAGGCCATTTTCCATACCCTTCCACTTGGAATTCCAATTTTCATTTCAAAGATGGATTGTAGTACAAATTCCAAGCTTTCCAAAATGTCCAAGAACTTCTCAAACAACCTCATGGTTAGGGAGAATCGAATTTCACAATATAGCAAAAAACCACTTTGTTCATGACCAAGTTACATGTTCATAAACTTGCAATTTGAACTCAGCATGCTTTAGATTAGATTACAGGTCCTTAAACCAAGTTGCACTCAATAATTTAATGCTTATTCTTTGTGCCAAGACCATGTTCTTTGTGTTCTAGCATTGCATAGTGGATTAATCCCAAACTAGATAAAGCATTCTTTCCATTTTTTGCAAAAGATCACTTTATGTCAAATTGAAATCCAAGCAAGTACAGTTAGGATCTCATTGGCACAAGTTTAGGAGCTAATTGCACTGATCAAGACAAGGGTTTGCAGCTTGTTATGGGGGCCTGCATCAGTCAAAAACACCAACTTGCATTTCTTTGCTTCACATAGAAGGAACATAGCATAACTTGTGACTTCTTCCATCTCAGCTCACTAACACAAGAAAAAAGTTATCAAACACATTCCAAAGAACATATCCAAGCTTTTGCACGAGCCTTTGACCTCCAATCCACCCTCCATCTCAGGATCACTCTCAAACTGCAAAAACAGAGTTGCCTCTGCAGTTTGAGTACCAACTTCCATTTCTCTCGAGCATTCTTGTCAAAACCAGTTCATACACATCCCCTAGCATCTATGCAAGCTAACCATGACCTGAAACCTGACCTGTAATCCCTCTAAGCCACTTCACCATTTTTGTTTTTCTGTTTTGCAGTTGGAGTTCACTAGCACGATTCAGGGAGTTTCAAGACAAAGTAGGACTTGGAAAAGCATCCTTACACTTCAAGGAAGCTATACCAATCATCATTTTACTCTGAAACATCCTCCATTGCAAAGCACGATTCCAACTGAACAGGTACATTCATGAAGTTCTATCTCTCTTATTAGGCATTGTTAGCTTTAGGTTTGTGAAGAAAATATGTCAAAATCATAGCCCTGAACATGCCCATATAGTTAGATTTCATTTATGTTATGTGTGCTGCAAGAATTTTGAGTCTGAACATGGCATAAAAATTAGGTCAGAAATTGGGGGAGAAGAAATTCTCCCTCATCTTAGAGAGTTAGGTCAAGTTCTATACATGGTTAGAATCGTCTCTTCATGCTGAACATTTGTTATGTTATGAGTTTTTGCTAAAAAGCCAGGAATCAAGAGTTGGAAGATGATGAACATGGCGCGCGTTTTTTCAAATATTGTTGCTGGAGGTTGAAGACAGTGGTCTTTGGGCTGGGCTTGTGTGTTTTTTCTTATTCACACCACATAATTGCTATTACACCCCCTGAGCCCATTTGCTTTATTTTTATTTCTTTTTGACTTTTTCTTTTTTTGTTTGACTTATTTATTTTTTCTCATGACATTAAAAATATAAAAATATTTTTTCTCACCATTTTTTATTTTATTAGGCATTTATATAGTTTTCTTTTAGATTATACACAAATAAATAAATACATATATTTTGTTTTAAAATACTAAAAATAGTGTAAATGCATTTATATACATTTTTATTTTTGTTTACCTTCTGAAAATATTTCACATAAAAAAAATATACCTTTTTTTATTTATTTTATTAAATATCAAATGTATATTATTTTATATTTAGAACTTAATATATATATATATATATATATATATATATATATATATATATATATATATATATATATATATATATATATATATATATATATATATATATATATATATATATATATATATATATATATATATATATATATATATATATATATATATATATATATATATATATATATATATATATATATATATATATATATATATATATATATATATATATATATATATATATATATATATATATATATATATATATATATATATATATATATATATATGTTTATGAATATATTTAGGTTAGAATATAAAAATATTTGAATTTTTCATTTTTATTAATATTTGATATAAAAAAATACTTTTTATAATATACTTCATTTTATTTTTATTTTTGTACATAATAAATAAATACTTGTATTAAATTAAATAATAATACATTTTCTTTAATAAAATTAGGGTTTTGCCCTAAATTCAAAATACTCCAAAAAATAATGTTTTTTTATTTTTTACATAAATAATGCCTTTTCATACATATACAAATCATTTTTGCATCTTGCATTTTATTCCATTTTTTATTTATTTAATTATTGTACATTAATTAAATTGTATAAATTCAAATTGATGTAATAGTTTTAGGTTTACATTACTTGTCAATATTCCCATTTGAACATTTGTACCCCCTTTCCCATATTTGGTTTTGTAATAGCTTAGTAAATTTATTTTCGCACTTTATTGCTTTCTAATAATAACATGTTAGAAATAGGGTTTGTATGCGAAAAACGACAAAAAATAGTTATGACCTAATCTCAAGATAAACAAGTATGAAAATGGACACACAAATCACACTTGCACCCCCTAGGGTACTCCACTTGTTGCCTTTCAAAATTGGGCCATATTGCATGTTAGGTCTCTTTGGGCAAAACAAACAAATGATCATAGTCCCTCGATAACATTTTTCAAAACAAACAAAAACAAATGATCAAGTCCCTTAAAGAAAATGCCCAAAGATACTTGGCACCATTGCAATTATGGTCTAAACGATGACCCACGCCCGTCCCTTTCACATCCTAACATGAGATTGTCCACCAAATACAATGGTGGAACAAACTTGTTAAAAGGGTTAAAACCTAACAATAATCTTTGAGAAATTTAGGAGTAGATAACCTCTTAGTTACTTGAATCAAACTTGCAAAAACAAAACACTTGCCTATTTTCTAAAACACACCTCACAACACTTTCAAAAAACAACTTTCAAAAACCAATGAAAACCTTTTCAAAAGACATACATCTTTGTATACATCCCCACATGGATCATTACAAAGGTTGCCACCACATTGGCTTCTTTTCAAAACATTTTCAAACCCACACACACACAAGCACCATTTCAAACAATTGAAAACAAAAGGCAAGTGATCTAAGCAAGTAACTAAGAGCCCATGGATAACCATGGATAGAAAGGGTGATAATACCTTCCCTTTCTATAATCTACTCCCCGAACCCAAGAAAACATCTCAAAAGGTTTTTGCTGTGCTTTTTAACCTTTCCTTAGGATAAAATAAAAAGTCGGTGGCGACTCTTGCTCAACCGAAACATTTGCGAAAACAAACGCAAAATCTCAAGTCAGTTCTCCCACCGTATCACAGAACTGGCGACTCTGCTGAGGAGATACTTAAAAGTGGAGTAACCTTAGGGTTTAGATCACCTTTGTTTTCAATTGTTTGCTTTGTTTGCTTTTATATTTGTGGGCTTTGCCTCGGAGTTTCATAGATCCTAACCCGGATCTGGGGAATATCCCTTTTAGGTAGCATAATCTGTGAGGGACCTGTCCGGCGTAGACCGACATGGGTGAAGCAGTGGCTACGTTGGTGTGGCATCTTAGTCTGTACCTATATCCCTTGTGTTGCAACGGGGAGAATATAGGTCTTCTAAGGGGTCATTAAACACCAACCAACCTTAGAACCCTAAATTGACCAACTTGGTTGTTAGGACAGTAGCAGTATGCTACACTCATTGAGACTAAACTCTCGAGATGGTTCTGGCCGCGAGAAAAGATTGCGATGCTGGAGTTATGACCGATTGAGGGTAGCCAATGATTTGAGATCCTCTAGAACCCGGTTACTTCTGATAGGACAGGTTTTAACCAACAAAACCAAAAGAGGGTAATACCTGAAACTCATGCTGGCCTGAAACCTAAGGGTGTCTTGTGTGACTTGTGTGCCTTATTTACCTATGTGGATACTTGTGGTGTGCTTCATCATAGCATCATGCCATCATACCATTGCATGCATCCTGTATAAAAGACTAACCCATTTCAAAGACAAAAGAGTTTCATCTTTGCTCTGTTTTGTAGGAAATCATGATGCCCGTGCGTAGGAATACTGTCCGGCTCAACTTTGTTCAACCACCAGTTTTACTCAAGGATTTGGTTGGAAGGATTCCAAATACTTCTTCCTTCATCAACAGACATGGTTCTCTCCTTGGCTTGGTCACTGCAAAGTGGGACCAACAACTGATAAGTGTTCTGACCCAGTTTTATGACCCTCTTGTTTCACCTTTCAAGACTTCCAGCTGGTTCCTACCCTGGAAGAATTTTCTTATTTGCTTGGGATCCCTGTCTTGGAACAAACTCCATTCACTGGTTTGGAAAAGACTCCTAGGCCTGAAGAGATTGCTGCAATTCTCCCCTTGACCAAAGAAGAGGTATTGTCCAACTGGGAAACTAGAAATGGGATCAAGGGCTTTTTGGTCAAATTTCTGGTTGGCAAGGCTAATGATTTTTGGAATGACTTGGACTTCAAGGCGTACGAGGATATTCTGGCTCTTTTGATCTATGGTCTGGTATTGTTTCCCAACCCCGACACCTTTATCAGTATCCATGTCATAAGGATCTTCATGTCTCGGAATCCGGTACCCACTCTTTTGGGTGACATTCTACAACAACTCTATGCTCGTACTGCTCGAAAACGGGGAACTCCGTGGTGTTGTGCTCCTTTACTAGTAATGTGGTTTATTTCGCACCTTCCTAAGTTCGTGCTGAAGAATGAAGAAGGAAAAGGTTGGGCTCGGAGGTTAATGTCTCTCACTGATAATGACATCACCTGGACTCTCAGAGGTTTGGATGAGGTAGCTGTTATTGACCGTTGCGGAGAATACCCTAATGTTCCGTTGATTGGTATCCAAGGAGGAATCTCTTACAATCCGTGCTTAGCTCTCCGACAGTTTGGAAGAGCCAGAGGAGATGGGCCTCATGAAATGTTGGTTCCTCACTTCCATTTTGAGTTTCAGGAAGACAGTGACAAACTACGCCAGGGATTCATTAGAGCTTGGGACAGAATCCACAAAGCCAACCCACATGAGTTGGGACCAAAGACTTCTCTGCCATTGAAGCCCTATTGCAAATGGGTCCGCATCCGTGCTCAAAGGCTAGGTATGCCCTACGAAGCTGTTAGACCTCTCATCCTTGAGTCTCCTGATGAAGATGGGGTTCCTCCAACTGTCCTCCCTCCTCAAATACCTATTGATTTTGACACGATGAAGAGATCTTGGGCACAGCTAAAGGAAGAACGGGATTTCTATCGGGAGAAATTCAACGAGCAAGAACGGAAGATCCAGAGGCTGACTAAGCAATTGGAGGAAGAACGGGTCCTGAACAACTACATCAGCACTGAAAAGAGGAGGCCATGGGAGCATTGATGAGCTTTGGATGATTCCTTTTATAGTTTTATTTCCTTTCCAGTATTTTTCATTCCTGTAATGCCTAAGGGAAAATTGTTGAACAATTGAAAATTTTAAATCTAATGAAGTGTGTTTCCCTTTTGTCTACAAAGTTGAATCTTGTTTGTCTTTGAAAACATAAAACATACGCATTCCATTGCACCATATGCATAGCAGGTACCCTATTTCACAGGTTGCTTAATCTCCTTCGCTGTTTATTTTGAACAGTCGTCATGAATCCAGACTCCTCCAGTGAGCAAGCAATCAAGGCCCTTCAGGCCCAAAGTGCACAGTTTCAAGAGATGGTCTTAAGCCTAGCCCAAGGTCAGCAAGAGTTGAAGACTCTACTCCTGAAGAAGAAGAAGAAAAAGAGGACTGCGTTGTTCAACACCGGACGCAGATTTGGGAACACACTCCATAATGAAGCTGATCCAACCACTTCTTCTGCTGAGAAAAACAGTCCCCAAGGGGGAGGAGCTCCTAGTCCCGCAGTCTCCGACAATGAGACGGACTATAACGACGAACAATACCCACCTGCTGCTGACAGATACAAGCAATTGGAGGACCGCTTAAGCGCCATGGAAATTCAGAATGTGCCGGGGCTGGATTTCGGAGATTTGGGGTTATCTTCTGGGGTAGTAATTCCACACAAGTTCAAGGCGCCTGCCTTCGCCAAGTATGATGGGGTCTCCTGCCCAAAGCTACATCTAAGGTCGTACGTAAGGAAGATCCAACCTTATACGGCGGATAAGAACCTCTGGATTCACTTCTTCCAAGATAGTCTCTCGGGGTCACAGCTTGAATGGTTCTACCAATTAGACGGAACCAGCATCCGACACTGGGAAGATTTGGCAACCGCATTCTACAGACAATACCAATACAATTCTGATCTCGCTCCTACGCGTACCCAACTTCAGGGTATGTCTCTAGGAACGGGTGAAGGGTTCAAAGAGTACGCTCAAAAATGGAGAGATTTGGCTGGCAGGGTGCAGCCTTCATTGACTGATCGAGAGCTGGTTGATATGTTCCTAGGGACGTTGTCTGGTCCATTTTTCAATCATTTGGTTGGTAACTCCTCCGCCGGGTTTACAGATTTGATATTGACGGGAGAAAGAATTGAAGCTGGCATCAGGTCAGGCAAGATACAAAAGGCTGCCTCCACAGGTGCTGAGAAGAGGCCATTTAAGAAAGAAGCAAGTGCCGTCTATGGTCCTAGAAGACAAGTCAAGCCCGAAAGTCGCCAAGCCGTCAATGCTTTGGTCATCTTGAAACCTGTTGCTGCTCCTCAGCAGTACAATCAACAAAGAAGCGAAAGGCCCAAGAGGCAGTATACTCGACTGAGTATGACCTTATCTCAAATTTTACCCCAACTGTTATCCACCAACCTGGTGACCCTCAAAGAAGCTCCTAAGGTCGTCAACACTGCGTCCCCTAAGTATAACCCAAATGCCCGGTGTGCTTATCATTCTGATAGTCCTGGGCACACTACTGATGATTGCTGGGCCTTGAGAAACAAAGTGCAAGATCTGATCGACGCAAAGGAAATTCAATTCGAAGCGCCGGAGAGACCAAATGTTGTAACTGCTCCTATGCCCCAGCATAGGGTAAATGCCATTGAGGAAGAATTGTATGCTGTTTCGGTAAATGAAGTTGTCACCCCTCTGAAGACCGTCAAGAAGAACCTACTGCTGGCCGGTTTATTTCCGGGTTGCAGTGAAGGTTGCCTGTTCTGTGCTGTTTCCCTATCTGGTTGTCCCTTGCTGAAGTTAGGCGTCCAAAGCCTAATGGATAGCAAGGAGATTCTGTTTAAGAAGTCTGCTGTTCAGTTGGTTCCGGTAAAAGAAGTTTCTGTGGTTACCATCTTCAATAATCCAATCAAGGCTCTCCCGAAGAAGCCTGTTCAAATCATGTCTGTTGCACCTGTGGTTATTACTGTTCCGGGGCCTCTCCCCTATGTGTCTGATAAAGCTGTCCCCTGGCATTATGGGGCAGACATATATGTGAATGGAATCAAACAAGAATTTGACACTGGCGCCAGTATCTGCGATATCACTGGTCCAGCCAAGGTCACCCGCAGTGGCAGGCTCTTCTCGCCTGACATTGCACCGCCCGCTACTCGAAGACCCCTCCTTATAACACCTACAAGTTTACTTGTTCCTGCTGCTGATCAAGTTGTTTCCCCTGCTGCCGAGTCATCTAATGCTCGGGGCAAAGGGATTGAAGAGGAGCCTGCCCGGATGGAGGCACCAATACCTATAAATGCTGAGGCCTCCCAACAAGAAATGGAGGAAATCCTGAAAATAATAAAGAAGAGTGATTTCAATGTTGTCGAGCAGCTGGGGCATACGCCCTCCAAGATCTCCATGCTCTCCTAATTGCTATGCTCCGAGGCCCATGCTAAGGCCTTGATCTCATTTCTCAAGACGACCCATGTGCCGCAGGAAACGTCTGCAGTCCAGTTCACTGAGTGCGTAGCAAATCTGACAGCAGACAATGGCTTGGGTTTTTCAGATGCTGACCTGACTGCGAAGGGAAGAGACCACAATGATGCCCTGCATGTCTCTATCGAATGCAGGGGCACTACTCTGGCGCATGTATTGGTGGATACTGGTTCTTCCTTGAATGTTCTACTGAAAAAGGCTTTAGACCGTTTGGATTATGAAGGCCTGGAACTGAAGCCCAGCAATATCATCGTCAGGGCCTTTGACGGTTCAAAAAGGATGGTTCATGGAGAGGTTGACATCCCTATTCGTGTGGGCTCTCAAGTATTCGACTCTACTTTTTATGTGATGGATATACGTCCATCGTACTCTTGTCTACTGGGTCGACCTTGGATCCATAAAGCTGGGGCAGTGACCTCTACCTTGCACCAGAAGCTGAAGTACCCTGTCAGAGGGAAGATCGTCACTGTGCAAGGAGAAGAGGAGTATATGGTGAGCCATTTGAATTCCTTCAGATACATTGAGATGGATGGGGAGTTTATTGAAACCCCCTTTCAGCATTTCGAGGAGGTGCATCCAATTTCAGCAGCAGCAGAAACAACAGTCGAAGAGAATGTTCCCTTGAAGATGGCTTCCCTAAGGGATGCCCGGGCTGTGGTTCAGAAAGGAAATTGTGCAAACTGGGGTCAGCTTCCTGACTTCACTCAGAAGAATGACAAGTTTGGGCTGGGCTTTACTGCAGAGGCTCAGAGGGCTGTGCGCAAGGAGAAGATCAGAAAGGCTCCGGTGTTTATCTCCAATCCAAGGGTGAATGCTATCGAGAAGGATGTAGAGGAAGCAGAGTTTGACAATTGGATCTACCCGACTACCAGCGACGGACCAAGCAACTGGACGGCAAAGGATTTTACACCTATCACATTTGTCACGCAGTAATTGATTTCTTTTGATTTCCAAATTTGTAACAAACAATATGTTAAAACTTTGTTGGCTCGGTGTCCTACCCGGGGCATCGTGGCTCCATTTGTGAGGGCTTTTTGTATGACATTTTCATATATCATCAATCAAAATGTTGGACGTTTGTTGCATTTCAAATCTTGTGCTCTTTTCCTTTTTGTGTTATATATATATTGCAAAACAGCTATATTTACACACACTCACTTATACAGGTTTCAATCCACTATGGATCTCACTGGTAACAGCTCTGCTACCGCCATTCATGACTTCGAAAATCCGATCAACTTGGCCGAAGACGAAGGTGAAGATGATTGCGAAGTGCCTGGTGAACTCGCAAGACTGCTACTCCAGGAAGAGAGAGCTATTCAGCCACATGAAGAGCCGGTGGAGACAATTAACCTGGGTACTGAGACAGATAGGAAAGAGGTCAAGATTGGTGCCAATCTAGAGCTCAGCGTGAAGCAACGATTGATCCAGATGCTACAGGATTACATGGAGATTTTTGCTTGGTCCTATGAAGATATGCCTGGTTTGGATGCCGACATTGTAGTTCACCACCTGCCAACCAAGGAAGATTGCCCTCCGGTAAAGCAAAAAGTCAGACGGATGCGACCAGAGATGTCCGAGAAGATCAACGCCGAGGTTATGAAACAGTTTGATGCCGGGTTCCTTGCAGTGACTTCTTACCCTCAGTGGGTTGCCAACGTGGTACCGGTACCAAAGAAGGACGGTAAGGTCAGAATGTGTGTTGACTACATGGATCTGAACAGGGCCAGCCCCAAGGATGACTTCCCCCTACCTCACATTGATGTCCTTGTTGACAATACAGCTCAACACAAGGTGTTCTCCTTTATGGATGGTTTTTCAGGGTATAATCAAATCAAGATGGCTCCAGAAGATATGGAGAAGACTACCTTTGTGACTCAGTGGGGCACCTTCTGTTATAAGGTCATGCCATTCGGATTGAAAAATGCTGGGGCAACCTATCAACGTGCCATGGTTGCTTTATTTCATGATATGATCCATCATGAGATTGAGGTATACGTTGATGACATGATTGCAAGGTCTCAAACTGAGGAGGAGCACCTTGACCATCTGAGAAAGTTGTTTGACCGACTCAAGTTATACAAGCTGAGGTTGAATCCCAACAAATGCACCTTTGGGGTAAGATCCGGAAAATTGCTAGGTTTCATTGTAAGTGATAAAGGTATTCAGGTGGACCCTGCCAAGGTAAAAGCCATACAAGAGATGCCGACTCCAAAAACAGAGAAAGAAGTCAGAGGCTTCCTGGGACGACTGAATTACATTGCCCGATTCATCTCACATCTGACTGCTACTTGTGAGCCAATCTTCAAATTACTGAAGAAAGATCAAGTAGTACGCTGGAACGATGAATGTCAGGCTGCCTTTGAAAAGATAAAGGAATATCTCCAAGAGCCACCCATTCTTATGCCACCAGTGGAAGGAAGACCTCTGATACTATACTTGACAGTGCTTGATAATTCAATGGGGTGTGTGCTGGGGCAGCATGATGAGTCTGGCCGAAAAGAGCACGCTATTTATTACTTGAGCAAAAAGTTTACCGACTGTGAGTCTCGTTACTCACTGCTTGAGAAAACTTGCTGCGCTCTTGTATGGGCTGCTCGCCGGCTGAGACAGTATATGCTGACTCACATTACCTTGTTGATTTCAAAGATGGATCCCATCAAGTACATATTTGAAAAGCCTGCTCTGTCTGGGAGAATAGCGAGATGGCAAATGATCTTGACAGAATATGACATCCAGTATACAACTCAGAAAGCAATTAAGGGAAGTGTACTGGCAGATCATTTGGCACACCAACCTGTGGACGATTACCAATCATTGAACTTTGATTTTCCGGACGAAGACATCATGGTGGTAACTGACTGTGAAGTACCTGGACCGGATGAAGGACCTGAGGAAGGATCCCGATGGTCTATGCATTTTGATGGAGCCTCCAATGCTTTGGGTAACGGCGTCGGCGCTGTGATCATATCTCCCAAAGGAACTCATACTCCCCTCACCGCCCGATTATGTTTTAGCTGCACCAACAATATGGAAGAATATGAGGCATGTATCATGGGTTTACAAGCTGCAATCGACTTAAGGATCAAATTTCTAAGTGTCTTCGGAGATTCCGCTCTCGTGATCAATCAGATCAAAGGCGAGTGGGATACGAAACACCCGAATCTTATTCCTTACAAGGAGTATGTGTCGACCTTGCTTCCCCATTTTGAAGAGATAACTTTCGAACACTTCCCTAGAGAGGAGAATCAGCTAGCGGACGCCCTAGCTACGATGTCTTCAATGTTCAAAGTTAAATGGGACAATGAGGCTCCCCGAATCATTATCTGGAAGTCGGATGAACCGGCATACTGCTGCGAGCTCGAGGCTGAGAAGGTGATTGAAAAACCCTGGTATCATGAGGTGAAGAGGTACTTGGAAGCTCAGGAATACCCTGAAGGTGCGTCTGTCAATGATAAGAAGTTCATGAGGAGGTTTGCTGCAAAATTCTTCCTCAGCAACGGCATTCTCTACAAACGGAATCATGATTCAACTCTGTTACGTTGTGTGGATAAGGCAGAAGCAGAGAAAATCATGATAGAACTGCATGAAGGTACATTTGGAACACATTCCAGTGGACACACCATGGCTAAGAAAATCCTTCGGGCAGGATATTTCTGGTCCACGATGGAAGCCGATTGTTACCAACACTCCCGAACTTGTCATAAATGCCAGATCTATACTGACAAGGTGCATATCCCTCCGGTTCCTTTGAATGTCCTGACGGCACCTTGGCCTTTTGCGATGTGGGGCATCGATATGATCGGTGAGATCCGACCGACGACATCCAATGGGCATCGCTTCATCTTGGTGGCGATCGATTACTTCACGAAGTGGGTTGAGGCAGCTTCCTACGCCACAGTAACCAAGAGCGTCGTGGCACGTTTCATCCGGCATAATCTGATCTGTCGGTACGGCGTCCCGGAAAGAATCATTACGGACAATGGTACCAATCTCAATAATTCAATGATCACTGAACTCTGTGAACAATTCAAGATACAACACCATAATTCTTCTCCCTACCGGCCGAAGATGAATGGGGCTGTAGAGGCAGCTAATAAAAATATCAAGAAAATTATGCAGAAGATGACAGTGACCTATAAAGATTGGCACAAGATGTTACCGTTCGCTCTTCATGGGTACCGTACCTCAGCGAGGACGTCAACCGGGGCAACTCCCTTCTCCTTGGTCTATGGCATGGAGGCAGTCTTGCCAATTGAAGTCCAGATACCCTCTCTCTGGATAATGAAGGATGCAGACTTGAGTGAAGATGACTGGATCCAGACTCGACTTGATCAATTAAATCTGATTGACGAAAAGAGGCTCACTGCTATCTGTCATGGTCAAACGTATCAAAAACGGATGATCAGGGCATTTAACAAGAAAGTCAGACCGCAAGAGTATCAAGTTGGGGACCTGGTAATCAAACGCATCATCCTTCCTCAAAGTGATCCCCGGGGCAAATGGACCCCTACATACGAAGGGCCATTTGTGGTTAAACGTGTGTTCTCAGGAGGAGCCATGATCCTAACCACCATGGATGGTGACGACCTTCCTCACCCCGCCAATGCAGACATAGTGAAAAAATACTACGCATAAATAAAAGACCCGCTAGGTTGATATACCTAGGCAAAAATAAGGGCTTCCCGGCGAACCAAAAGGGTTCGGGCAAAAATAAGGGATGAAATGAATAAAAATCTGTACACCCGGCAAGTCGAAAACCTGAAAAGCCGGCTTGGGCAAAAATGGGTATCCCGGTGGACTGAAAACCCGAAAGGGCGGTCCAGGCAAAATTTAAGGATGAAAGCGTAACACTATGTCTCATTGGATCACTTCGCATCCGGAGTTCGGCATCAACAATCTGGCTCAGATTTCGGCATCGACCAATCAGCTTCATCTTCAACTAGGTAGCAAAGTGATGAGACATTCAAAGACATAAAGACGATAGCAGAGTTGGAACCCAGTGGGATTGTTCACATAGCTGTTTTGTTTCCTTTTTCAAAGTTGTAAACTCTATGTTATTTGGCGGCATCCTCTTACTAGGATGACAGCCTCTTGTACAAAAACGCCTATTCACAGGCAAAACTCAAATCAATACAAATTCACTTGTCCATACAAATTGCCATTGTTTTTCCTTTTTCTGTTTTGTTTTGCGAAGAACGTCCAATGTCCATTTTTGATATATGCATTTGACATTAAAATTGTTGACTCATAAATATTTGCATATGAAATGAAAGATTAATTACAGGTGACATCAGAAACAGGGGCAATATGAAGTTGTCTGATGCAGTCTGGTTGCTTTGTCCGCCAAGGTACCCAGGTAGATTCGACTGAAGAATGTGACCAAATCATCTCAACTCCCCCGCAGAGTAAAACAGATTCAGCAATACTTTCCCCAAGCAGAGTTGACTCCCCGACAATCCTGAAAAGGCACAACAGTCCCCGGCAGGTCTTAAAGCTCATCCCCAGTAGGTTCTGGAAGCTTGTTCCCTGTAGAGTACGGACGTCTCTCCCGAGTTTTATTTAGAGTTATTTCCTCACAAGGACTTATAACTGGGTTATCCTCAGCTAATTGCCACAGAAGATCGCCCTCGGCAAAGTTCCTTCAATCCCCAGCGGAGTTTATCATCATTATCCCCAGCGGAATCCATCGTTAAAGTCCTCAACAGGCCTCTCATCAAACTTCGGCCAAGTATCTCTTCCACAGAGCAACTCCCCGGCCGGTCGTCTAGGATTTATTTTCCTAAGACGAAAATTACATTCCTAAACATTTCACATTTTCGTACATCTTGTTTACATACGTGATAAAGTGCATACTCACCCTCTCTCATGTTAAACAGCATGGCATCATGCATATCATACATCACGACATTGCATACAACTTATGCTTTTGCCTTTTCAGAGAAAAAAGACAATCCCAAAGACAACTACCTTCAACTGTCACAATTTCAGATTCGATACCTGTATCTAGCCAGGGCATATCTGTTGACGACTATTTCCAGACTCGATTCCTGTATCTAGCCAGGGCACGTTTGAAGAGTTCGAAGATTCGATACCTGTATCTAGCCAGGGCATATCTGTTGACGACTATTTCCAGACTCGATTCCTGTATCTAGCCAGGGCATATCTGTTGACGACTATTTCCAGACTCGATTCCTGTATCTAGCCAGGACACGTCTGAAGAGTTCGAAGATTCGATACCTATATCTAGCCAGGGCATATCTGTTGACGACTATTTCCAGACTCGATTCCTGTATCTAGCCAGGGCACGTATGAAGAGTTCGAAGATTCGATTCCTGTATCCAGCCAGGGCATATCCACTGACGACTATTTCCAGATTCGACTCCTGTATCTAGCCAGGGCACATCTGTGAGCAACCGATTGTAGATTCGATACCTGTATCTAGCCAGGGCATATCTGCATAAGGAGATTGAAGATCAAACACCTGTAACAAGCCAGGGAAACATCAGCCTCTCCCAAATACACAAGTTCTCGCTAAGGAATCTCTTATGCGACCGATACTTCCAAATGGCATCTATAAGCCCATTCCCGACAAGGTTCTGTCACACCTCCAGATGGCATCTATAAGCCCATCTCCCTATCCACCATCTCTCCAAATGGCATCCATAAGCCCATTCCCGACATCACATTGTTGAGACTCCAGCATGCGAGTGCAAATTTCCGGGGACTCTAGTGTCCAATCTCCTTTTACCCTCGAGTCACGAAAGGCAAACTTGCCAATCTAACTCTTCAGATTGAACAGGGGCAACTGTTGTACCCCAAAATTTTCCCTCCCATTTCCTCAACATTTTCTCATCACAAGACCCTTGAAGATCAAGATCCAGTTAGGGTTTCCTCTGCTCAAGACCTCTCCTTGCACTGTGGACTCAAATTAGGGTTTGTGTTTGCCCAAGGATGTTTTGACCTAAAATGCCTAAGATGACTTTCATGTCTCATGTTTGACTCACAAGATTATCCATACCAAGTTTCAAGTCTTGATTCCAAGTTTTGCCCAGTCAATTGGACAGTTGACCTAAAAAATCAGCTGTATTGGGGAAAAAGTCAACTGTGGCCAATTGACAGTCAAATCTCATAAAAATTGACCCACATCAACATTATGAACTCATATGGACCATTTGATCAAGTTTGGATCACAATTCCATAAGAAATTTGATCAGATCACCAAAAGGGCAAAATGGTCATTTTTAGGGTTTTGACGGCACAAAGGCAATTTTTGACTGTTTGACCTAGCCAATGGCAGATCAAGCTCACATATGGACTCAAGGACTCAATGAAATGGTCTTGACACATTCATCAAGCTCAAAAGATCCCAAGTACACAAGGTTGACAGTTGAATTTCCCAGACAATTGATCAATTTTGACTGTATACTGAAAAGTCAAACTTTGACTTTTTGGTCAAAATCAAGAGTCAAGATTCATTTTTCATCAAAACATGCCAAATCATGAAACTTGTTCACCAAGAAACCAAGAAATGCAAATTAGGGTTTTAAAATTGAATTTTTCATAACTTAGAATTTTTCTAAGTTATGGAAAACCCTAATTTTTTCCCAACTTTGCCCCACTTTTTCACCATGATTAATTTGGATTCAAACAAAAGTCAAAACATGAAAGTTGTAGCTTGTTACATAATCTACAACTTTGATTCACAAAGTTTTCTCATTTGAAGCTTGTATCTCAAGTTACAATTTTTTGAATAAGGGCACTAAACCATTTTTTAACTTAGTGAAATTTGACCTATTTTGACAAGGTTTTCTACCCCACTTCAAGGCCATTTTCCATACCCTTCCACTTGGAATTCCAATTTTCATTTCAAAGATGGATTGTAGTACAAATTCCAAGATTTCCAAAATGTCCAAGAACTTCTCAAACAACCTCATGGTTAGGGAGAATCGAATTTCACAATATAGCAAAAAACCACTTTGTTCATGACCAAGTTACATGTTCATAAACTTGCAATTTGAACTCAGCATGCTTTAGATTAGATTACAGGTCCTTAAACCAAGTTGCACTCAATAATTTAATGCTTATTCTTTGTGCCAAGACCATGTTCTTTGTGTTCTAGCATTGCATAGTGGATTAATCCCAAACTAGATAAAGCATTCTTTCCATTTTTTGCAAAAGATCACTTTATGTCAAATTGAAATCCAAGCAAGTACAGTTAGGATCTCATCGGCACAAGTTTAGGAGCTAATTGCACTGATCAAGACAAGGGTTTGCAGCTTGTTATGGGGGCCTGCATCAGTCAAAAACACCAACTTGCATTTCTTTGCTTCACATAGAAGGAACATAGCATAACTTGTGACTTCTTCCATCTCAGCTCACTAACACAAGAAAAAAGTTATCAAACACATTCCAAAGAACATATCCAAGCTTTTGCACGAGCCTTTGACCTCCAATCCACCCTCCATCTCAGGATCACTCTCAAACTGCAAAAACAGAGTTGCCTCTGCAGTTTGAGTACCAACTTCCATTTCTCTCGAGCATTCTTGTCAAAACCAGTTCATACACATCCCCTAGCATCTATGCAAGCTAACCATGACCTGAAACCTGACCTGTAATCCCTCTAAGCCACTTCACCAATTTTTGTTTTTCTGTTTTGCAGTTGGAGTTCACTAGCACGATTCAGGGAGTTTCAAGACAAAGTAGGACTTGGAAAAGCATCCTTACACTTCAAGGAAGCTATACCAATCATCATTTTACTCTGAAACATCCTCCATTGCAAAGCACGATTCCAACTGAACAGGTACATTCATGAAGTTCTATCTCTCTTATTAGGCATTGTTAGCTTTAGGTTTGTGAAGAAAATATGTCACAATCATAGCCCTGAACATGCCCATATAGTTAGATTTCATTTATGTTATGTGTGCTGCAAGAATTTTGAGTCTGAACATGGCATAAAAATTAGGTCAGAAATTGGGGGAGAAGAAATTCTCCCTCATCTTAGAGAGTTAGGTCAAGTTCTATACATGGTTAGAATCGTCTCTTCATGCTGAACATTTGTTATGTTATGAGTTTTTGCTAAAAAGCCAGGAATCAAGAGTTGGAAGATGATGAACATGGCGCGCGTTTTTTCAAATATTGTTGCTGGAGGTTGAAGACAGTGGTCTTTGGGCTGGGCTTGTGTGTTTTTTCTTATTCACACCACATAATTGCTATTACACCCCCTGAGCCCATTTGCTTTATTTTTATTTCTTTTTGACTTTTTCTTTTTTTGTTTGACTTATTTATTTTTTCTCATGACATTAAAAATATAAAAATATTTTTTCTCACCATTTTTTATTTTATTAGGCATTTATATAGTTTTCTTTTAGATTATACACAAATAAATAAATACATATATTTTGTTTTAAAATACTAAAAATAGTGTAAATGCATTTATATACATTTTTATTTTTGTTTACCTTCTGAAAATATTTCACATAAAAAAATATACCTTTTTTTATTTATTTTATTAAATATCAAATGTATATTATTTTATATTTAGAACTTAATATATATATATATATATATATATATATATATATATATATATATATATATATATATATATATATATATATATATATATATATATATATATATATATATATATATATATATATATATATATATATATATATATATATATATATATATATATATATATATATATATATATATATATATATATATATATATATATATATATATATATATATATATATATATATATATATATATATATATATATATATATATATATATATATATATATATATATATATATATATATATATATATATATATATATATATATATATATATATATATATGTATATATATATATATATATATATATATATATATATATATATATATGTTTATGAATATATTTAGGTTAGAATATAAAAATATTTGAATTTTTCATTTTTATTAATATTTGATATAAAAAAATACTTTTTATAATATACTTCATTTTATTTTTATTTTTGTACATAATAAATAAATACTTGTATTAAATTAAATAATAATACATTTTCTTTAATAAAATTAGGGTTTTGCCCTAAATTCAAAATACTCCAAAAAATAATGTCTTTTTATTTTTTACATAAATAATGCCTTTTCATACATATACAAATCATTTTTGCATCTTGCATTTTATTCCATTTTTTATTTATTTAATTATTGTACATTAATTAAATTGTATAAATTCAAATTGATGTAATAGTTTTAGGTTTACATTACTTGTCAATATCCCCATTTGAACATTTGTACCCCCTTTCCCATATTTGGTTTTGTAATAGCTTAGTAAATTTATTTTCGCACTTTATTGCTTTCTAATAATAACATGTTAGAATTAGGGTTTGTATGCGAAAAACGACAAAAAATAGTTATGACCTAATCTCAAGATAAACAAGCATGAAAATGGACACACAAATCACACTTGCACCCCCTAGGGTACTCCACTTGTTGCCTTTCAAAATTGGGCCATATTGCATGTTAGGTCTCTTTGGGCAAAACAAACAAATGATCATAGTCCCTCGATAACATTTTTCAAAACAAACAAAAACAAATGATCAAGTCCCTTAAAGAAAATGCCCAAAGATACTTGGCACCATTGCAATTATGGTCTAAACGATGACCCACACCCGTCCCTTTCACATCCTAACATGAGATTGTCCACCAAATACAATGGTGGAACAAACTTGTTAAAAGGGTTAAAACCTAACAATAATCTTTGAGAAATTTAGGAGTAGATAACCTCTTAGTTACTTGAATCAAACTTGCAAAAACAAAACACTTGCCTATTTTCTAAAACACACCTCACAACACTTTCAAAAAACAACTTTCAAAAACCAATGAAAACCTTTTCAAAAGACATACATCTTTGTATACATCCCCACATGGATCATTACAAAGGTTGCCACCACATTGGCTTCTTTTCAAAACATTTTCAAACCCACACACACACAAGCACCATTTCAAACAATTGAAAACAAAAGGCAAGTGATCTAAGCAAGTAACTAAGAGCCCATGGATAACCATGGATAGAAAGGGTGCTAATACCTTCCCTTTCTATAATCTACTCCCCGAACCCAAGAAAACATCTCAAAAGGTTTTTGCTGTGCTTTTTAACCTTTCCTTAGGATAAAATAAAAAGTCGGTGGCGACTCTTGCTCAACCGAAACATTTGCAAAAACAAACGCAAAACCTCAAGTCAGTTCTCCCACCGTATCACACTAACCACATAGTTTAATTGAGTTTTTATGCACCATACGCGAAGTTGCCATTGTTGTCTTTTAGGGTTTTCAAAACTTTGAATTGGGGTTTCTCAGTTAAGGAAAAATTAGAACGTGAGACCCAAACCATTCAACTCAGCATGCTTGGACGATTTGAAAACACACCTCGCGATTAATTTATGATGCAGGAATCACTAATCGCTATTTTTTCACATTGTATATAATGGGGGTTTAAAACCCCCGCAATCTTGCTTGTTTTGTTTCAGGAAAAAAATACAACAGGGAAGAAGAAGACTAGGTGGCGAATGGTGGTTGGATCATTTGAATTCCACGCGCGTTTTTCTATTTTTTAGGCCATTAATCCAGTTTTCTCTTATTTATTTTGTTTGTCATTACATATTCAGAACGCGCGTTTGGTACGAGTGGTAAAGGCATTGTCTCATAACCTCTAGGACCTGGGTTCGATCCCAGGTCCCCCTCCCTTTCCTTATATTTTCCTCCTAATTATGTTCTTGTGTAGCTCATTTGCAAGCGCCTATCATACTCTCCACATCCAGGCCTTCCACGTGCTTACCAAGATCAATCCAAGGAGCATAATTTGAAGAACATAATGGACATGAGTCAACGCATATGCATGCTACCCTGGGAAGTCAACCAGGCCAAAGGTCAATGGGCCAAAGATGCTGGACTTTACCTCCAATATTGGGGACAGAACCCCCCTTGGTATTGTATTTCTTTATATTTTCTTTGTTTTATTTTTATTATTTGTTTTAACTCCCTTATTTTCTTTTAATTCCATAAAAATTAATTTCACATAAAAATAACAATAAAAATCAGAAAAGACAAAATTAAAAATATATTTTATTTTAAGTAAATATCATTAATTAATTTAGCTTTGTAAAATTAGGTTTAATTCTAATATTTTTCTTAATAAATTAAAAATTTGTAGAATTAGGGTTTTTAAGTATTTTTATCCTTTTTTCTTTTCTTTCACAATAATTAATTATTAAATATTATTTTTGTAATTAAATTACCATGTAAATAATTAGATTAATCTTAGGTTTAATTTTAACATGTTTTCTTAATAAATAAAAAAAAACAACTAGAATTAGAGTTAATATTTTAATTTCATTTAATTTTTCTCATAAAAATTCACAACTCCAAAAAACTCAAAAAATCTTTTCCCCTTTTATTTTAATTTTATTTAATTAATTTAATAATTTAATTTAATTTCATTAAAAAGGGTCAAACGCCCTCGCTTCCAATTTTAATTCCAATTCGCGCATTTTATTTTATTTCTTATAATATTTATGTAACTCTCCCAAAGCCGCGTAAATATTTATCTTTCGCACTTTATTTTACTTCTTTATTTTCTGTCAAATCGGGTCCTGGATTAAATTTGGCGATGTGGACCCGCGCCTTTGTAATAGTTTAGAACTTTTAATTTCCGCATCTTTTTAACTGTTAATAAATGCATGCAAGAATGAATGGCAAAAATAAAAACAAACGCGTAGATCACCCATGACATGACAAGACAAAAATAAATGAATCTGACACACAAAACACACACCACCCCTAGGGTACGCCTCACTGTTGCCTTGCCTCGAAAGGTGATCGTCGAGTAGAGGATGTCTTAGTAAGTCCTCATGATTCGGGAACCTGGCATGAGGGTAGCTTCTAAGGTGTCTTCCCATTGCTCTGGTGATCACCATGTCCCGAACCTCGAATTGACCCGAACACCTCCAACGGTGGTGCTACCTACCTCTCAATGGTGGGATGGCATTACTTTAAAGGACATTTACACAGACGAATTCCTTAGGGTAGGTAGACGACTCTAGATACTTGCTCTAAATTTCAAAACAAATTCAAAAAATACTTTTCACACCGACACCTTTTCAAAAAGCTTTCGAAAGCAATTTTTCAAACACTCTTGAGGACTGATACAAGAGTCGAACTGAAATTTTCAAAGAAACTTTTTAAAACCCACAATTGAAAAGCAAACAAACCATTTTTGAAAACACAAATGAGCAAGTATCTAAGAGCCCATGGATAACCATGGATAGAAAGGGTGCTAACACCTTCCCTTTCTATAATCTACCTCTCGAACCGAGAGCAATCTCTTTAAGGAATTTTTCTGTGCTTTTGTCCTTTCCATTTGGAGAAAATAAAAGACGGTGGCGACTCTTGCTTCTGCGACATTTCGCGAACCAGCGTTAAACAGTCAGTTCCAGATCCACCGATCACAATCGTCATAGAAAATGAAAATTGATATAAAGAAAAGATAGCTATGTGAAATAATCCCATGGGGTTCCCATTCTGCTATAGCCTTCATGTCTCTGAGCGTCTCATCCACTTGTTGCCTTGTCTAAAGCTGATTGGATTGATCAGAACTGTTGAGTTTGTCAGTCCATGCTAAAGGTTGTCTATAAGGTGATCCAACGGGACATAGTCGTACACTTTAATTCCCTAACTTTTGCCTTGACCGCCGTTTCAGGTTTTCAGTCCACTGAGATACCCCCTTTTGCCCAAGTCGCCCTTTCGGGTTTTCATCTTGCCGGGTGTACAATTTTTTTTTGTATTTTATCCCTAATTTTTGCCCGAACCTTTTTGGTTCACCAGGATGTCCTAAATTTTTCCTAGGCCAGTCGACCTAGCAGGTCTTTATGCGTAGTATCTTTTGACTATATCCGCGTTTACAGTGTGTGGAAGGTCGTCTCCATCCATAGTGGTTAAGATCATTGCTCCACCAGAGAATATGCTTTTGATCACAAATGGTCCCTCGTATGTAGGAGTCCATTTCCCCCTGGATCACCTTGTGGCAATATGATACGCTTGATTACCAAATCACCAACCTGATATACCTTACGTCTGACCTTTTTGTTAAAAGCTTTGATCATACGTTTTTGGTACATCTGGCCATGACAGACAACCGTAAGCCTGTTCTCATCAACTAGGTTCAACTGGTTAAGTCGAGTTTGGATTCAATCATCTTCATTCAGCCCTGCATCCTTTATGATTCTCAGAGAAGGTATTTGGACTTCAATTGGTAGAACAACTTCCATGCCGTATACCAATGAGAAGGGAGTTGCCCCTGTTGATGTGCGCGTCGTGGTACGGTAACCGTGGAGAGCAAACAGTAACATCTCATACCAGTCCTTGTAGGTTACTGTCATTTTTTGTATGATCTTCTTGATGTTTTTATTTACAGCTCCGACAGCGCCATTCATCTTTGGCCGATAAGGAGAAGAATTATGGTGCTGGATCTTGAATTGCATGCATAATGCAGTGATCATAGTATTATTGAGATTCGTACCATTGTCTGTGATGATTCTCTCTGGGATACCATACCAACAGATGGGATTCTATTTGATGAATCGGGACACAACATTCTTGGTAACGGAAGCGAAAGAAGCTGCCTCAACCCACTTCGTGAAATAGTCAATGGCCACTAAGATGAAGTGGTGTCCATTAGAAGTTGTAGGTTTGATTTCTCCAATCACATCAATGCCCCACATCGCGAATAGCCAGGGAGCAGTCAGGACGTTTAGAGGAACTAGAGGCACATGTACTTTGTCAGCATAGATCTGACATTTGTGACAGGTTCGTGCATGCTGATGGCAATCTGCTTCCATGGTAGACCAGTAATACCCTGCCCGTATGATCTTTTTAGCCATCGTGTGCCCACTAGAATGGGTTCCAAAAGTGCCTTCATGTATATCAGCCATGATCTTGTCTTCCTCAACCTTGTCTACGCAACGAAGCAAAATAGAGTCGTGGTCGTGCTTGTAGAGAATGCCATTATTGAGGAAGAACTTAGCAGAGAATCTTCTCAAGAACTTCTTATCATCGACTGAAGCTCCCTCCGGATACTCTTGGGCTTCGAGATACCTCTTAAGTTCATGGAACCAAGGCTTGTACACTACTTCTTCAACATCGATCTCGTGACAGTAAGCTGGTTCATCCATCTGTTCAATGGTGATCTGGGGAGCCTCGTTACCCCACTTGAGTTTAAACATGGATGACATAGTGGCTAGCGCGTCCGCTAGTTGATTTTCCTCTCGTGGAAAATGCTCAAAGGTAATTTCCTCGAAATATGGGATTAATGTCAACACATGTTCTTTGTAGGGGATGAGGTTAGGGTGCTTCGTGTCCCATTCTCCTTTGATTTGACTGATGACCAAGGCTGAATCTCCAAATGCACTTAAGGATTTGATTCCCAAATCTATGGCAGCTTTGAGACAAAAAATACACGCTTCGTATTCTGCCATATTATTAGTACAATTGAAACAAAGTCTTATAGTGAAGGGAGTATGACATCCTTCAGGGGATATGATTACAACACCTATGCCATTGCCGAGTGCGTTGAAGGCTCCGTTAAAAACCAAAGTCCATCAGGATCCTTGTTCAGGTCCGTTATATGGTCTGAGTTCTTCAAAATTGCTTACTGACATGATGTCTTCATCTGGGAATTCGAATTTCATGGACTGATATTCATCCACAGCTTGATGAGCAAGGTGATCAGCTAACACACTGCCCTTTATTGCTTTTTGGGTAGTGTACTGACTTTCGTATTCAGTTAGGATCATCTTCCATCTTGCTATTCTCCCAGAGAGGGCAGGCTTCTCGAATATGTATTTAATTGGATCCATCTTGGATATCAATAAGGTAGTATGGGTCAACATATACTATCTTAGCCGGCAAGCAGCCCATGGCAGAGTGCAACAAGTTTTCTCAAGCAGTGAATATCTTATTTCACAGTCGGTAAACTTTTTGCTCAGGTAATAAATAGCATGCTCTTCTCGGCCAGACTCGTCATGCTACCCCAACACACACCCCATTGAATTTTCCAGGACAGTTAGATACATGATTAAAGGTCTTCCCTCGACTGGAGGCATCAAAATAGGAGGCTCTTGTAGGTACTCTTTGATCTTGTCGAAGGCAGCTTGGCATTCATTATTCCATCTGACTACTTGATCTTTCTTCAGTAATTTGAAGATTATTCACAAGTAGCGGTTAAGTGAGAAATGAATCTGGTAATGTAGTTTAGCCGTCCTAAGAATCCTATGACTTCCTTCTCGGTGCGAGGAGCAGGCATCTCTTGTATTACTTTTACCTTGGCAGGTTCCACTTTGATACCTTTACCACTGACGATGAAGCCTAGGAGTTTACCGGACCTCACCCCAAATGTGCATTTATTCGGGTTCAACCTTAGCTTGTATTTATTTAGCCTTTCGAACAATTTCTACAAATGGTCAAGATG